>OU343133.1:8750000-10000000 GCA_910594945.2 Amphipyra berbera
CAGTCAACACCTGAACGCCCTCTGCGACCAGCCTCGTAGAAGTCGTCGAAAGTGCCACCAGATTGTCTTTCCAAAACGAAACTTGCAGCGTAGCTATGGAATAAAAAGAAAACTTATTAATATAATACACGTAGTCATAAAATAATATACGTAGGTACTCTATACCCCAGCAGACAATATTCTTCCTGAGTGCTTGTCCCTACACTCGCTACATAGCTATCTACGCTGAATGTGTATCGATAGGTCTTTGTCCGCAGTTTACACAGCGATCCCTCCGTGCCTTGGAGAGCATGTTAACGTGACGGTCTCTGCTATTATGCAAATACCCATGATTGTTGGCAAGAATGACTACCCTGACGTTTAACTACACGGCCGAAAGGAATATTTAGCTGCATTTGGTTACATTGGAAGTCGATACCAAGAATGGGAAAATACTTGTATGATTATAAAATGAGTACATACAATCTATCCGTTTTTTCAAGGTAGATTTTTCATTACACCGTTGGAACCGGGGAGGGAAACGCAAAATTAATGCAGATGGCAGCACCTTCAACTTATTTAAACCAATCGGAACGAGATAAATAGACTTTAGCTGTAATGTCTAGATAATGCAAAAATGTACCATTAAAATAAAAATACTTACGTTCCGAATTGACAGAACACACTCTTGGGACCAATGTCATCAGAACATTCTGTGTTAGCATCGCATACGTATTTTTGCAGACACTTGTCGTCATTTGTGCCGAAAGACCTTACGTAGGTTTTGAACATAGCAATGCCGGCGAGCGCTGCGTCGCTGACGGAGTCTTTGCGGCCCATGGATCGTGCAGCCATTGACCTATGAGAGAATGAGGTCTTCAAGGCGTCCAAAAGATTTACTACGATGTTGATAAACTGCGGAAGGAAAAAAAAACATGTAAGGACTTAAATTGTTAGGTCGTTAAAGACCTGGAAAGGAATCACGTAAAATTTGGAGATTTAATCATAATTTATTTTAAACTCCTTTGGATTTATAGTTATTAAAAAGATTTGCATACAGATTATTGCATAAAAAAGGGAGAAGGAAGGGTGGGTAGCGTACCTCTCCAGCCTGCTTTGCCATGGAGGCGACCTGGTCGGGATCTTTTGCACCGAGCATCGTCGACAGAACCGCAGCCAATATACCCTGAAGCAAGCGAGAAGCAACACCATCTCCGTAACCAAATTTTACTATTTACATTCCGAAGATAGGAAAAACCTCAAGGAAAATTGAAAAATGATTTCTATTGATAAAATAAAATAGATAAGTGGATAACTAAAGTGATTTCTCTGAGGTGATCCCTGGACGTGAAGGAACTAGTTATTTGTAGTGTATTAAGGCGTCTATTAACTACTTGACGAATGATGCCTGCTACAGGTGAGGGTCAACTTACGTGGTGCTTTTTTACATTATTGGAGTGATACTAAACTTCTAAATAATTATCAATAAGTAGGTATCTACAAAAAACGATGTTAGTGGATCAGTATGGATAAATAAATGATGTTTGTATTTTATTTTCTTTTGTACATATTTCATGATAACTTCAGAGCAGAAGCTTTTGCGGTGGACTTGGCATGGTTATTCGAATTTTCTCGTTTTGACTTTGAAGGAATTTTACAGAATTAAAGTAAAAATTGGATAAAATTATGTACCTGCATGGGAGATGAGCCGTTGTCTACTTTGTCAATACCATCGCTTGATGCTCCACCTCCGAGAATTGCAGTCAAGATTTTGAGACCCATTGACAGTAAGTTGGCCCAAGGAGATGGTGACACCGAATCGGTATCGATGCTGTCACTTTTGTTCGGTCCTGTTGTGCCAGGGTTGAAAATCATTTGCATTATCATACCTGAAATAATTTTATCGATTGGTTTTGTAATTCATTTAAAAGCCAGTCATAAAAAATTGCATTGAAGTGTGCACTTTGTAAATTTTTTCACTTACCGAGCATGTTCGACCATGAGAAACCTCCGTCAGAAATAGAGTTTGTCTGTATTTCATCAATGTCATCTAGGGCGACTTTTTTCAAGGCGTTAGACTTCTCTGCGAATTTCCGTTCTTGGGCTTGTTCTTGTTGGGGTTTCGGTAACGAGTTGCTGTAATATTGAGGATTATGTGTCCGGACACTACTCGTCGCCTGAAAATTGTATTAATAATTTTGTAAGTTATGTTGGTGGCTTTTCATTAAATACATTTATACGATTCTTTTATTTTTCAATACGAACGACGTTAATATGTTGCTCGTGGTAACACGGATATAGGTAAGAATTGAATGTATTGAAAGGTAAGTAATATCATACCTGTGATATAAGAGGGACATGCTGAGGGTATGCCAGTGTGTGTAGAATTGCCGATGAACTTATTAGCGCCAATAGCGCCCATCCCGCCACTGTGTGATGCATCTGTTGACAAAGAAAAAAATCGTAAGTAATTATATTATGTTTAAAATGATCTTGGGTACTTAATACCTACTTCATTATTTTAAAATAAATCTCCCTGAGAATTAATTTAATTGTGCTCTCGCGCAATGGACGTCGATTAGAAAGTGTTCTGATGAGTGATTCGCGCGAATTGATTGCCTGCTTTTAGACTTGCTTAGAAAGTGGCCCCTAGCGTCGCCTTCTCTGTATTTTTACGAGGATGCCTGAGTCTCTAATTAGAGGACGTTTGTTAAGTGTAATTTCTTAAAGTGTTCGGCTTTCTGTCTTTATAAAACTACAAGTAATTTTTAATTTATGAGTGAAATTTTTAAACATTGCCCATAAGAAAAACGTGAAACTGATATTGGTTTACCTGGCTACCCAGGATGTAACCTATTACCTATCAGCGTAACCTTCGTCGCGAATTTCAGATATAATCTAAATAATTTGTTATTACAAAGTATGAGAGAGTTGAATGTTGTTATAACTTGTTGCTCAAGCAACTATTTATTTTATTCATTAAGGCAGATCCGGCAGATCTTCGTAAAGGTAATAGGGCTAGTCCACGCTATCCGGCATAGAAGTGTGTTACCCGCATGTACGACAGCCCTCGAATGCAGGTGACCCGGTCTTTTGTAACTGTTCTTCGGATGTCACCTCTTACCATACTTAATAAGGTGCAAGTTATATAAATTGACGTAAATTTTAACAGCTCACTAAACTACTAGATGAACTATTTTCTTAGACCGATAAAAGCAAGCTATTTACACTTGCCCGACTTCCTGTCTCACTTGAAAAAAATATTACATTTGGTACGTGCTTACGAGTGGACAGGAAGATCAAATATAAATAGGTACGTATAGGTATTTTTACTAACGAGGAGTTAGTACGTTCGTAGTTTGTCGTTCGTCAGTCAAAGAAACGAGTTACATACGTATATTTATATATAAAGTTGTGGACCGTGGAACAGAGCTCGGGCGCACCGGTCGCCAGTGACAGCGGGTCCGTCGAGATTCTCTCCGGAGAAATTTGTTGTCGCAAGACTTGCGCCGTCATCGCTTATGTTTTATGTATGCTTTGTTGCCGCCATTTACTGGTAAACCGCTACTACATACATGATGCTATTTATGTAATGGCGGCGTCCTATGGACAGTGTAACTACCCAAATGTCTCAATGGTTTGTTCGTCAAAAGCAGTCATAAAGCCTTCTACGTTTTATTTACAGTGGTCGTAAGTTTTGTGAAAGTTAAGCATTACTGAGAATTTTATCGACTGGAAAAGTTGTACAAATAAAGTTTGTTATTTTAAGCAGCGCTTGGCTTATTGGCTTGTTATCGATATTGAATCGATTTACGGTCGGGTTTTAAGGTGGCTTGACCCGATGACCCAGTAACCCTGAGTGGCGCAGGTGACTGAACTTGGCGTTGCAACGCACGTGAAACTAAACCTCACTTTCGATCGTCGCGGATCTTTACATCCGAGGTGACCCACATTTGTATGAATAATATGAAATCATTGATCGTTAATAATGTTCAGGGTCCGTTCGCTTATAATTGAGAAAGATAAAAACCACCTACAAAACTTATTTCATACGTAACTTTTACGGAAACGTATTTTATATTTCTTTTAACTTAAATCTTAGGTAATATTGTTTCATTTATAACTTACCTATTTAGTTTGGAAATTTTACTTCGAGAGCAATATTTTCTCATAAATAAGATAAGTATTAAAATCTTTTTTATAGGTATGTTGCCCATGAAATGATGCAGGTATTTAGCCCATTATTTAGGTTTTCGAATTTGTCTGATAAGGGTTGTGTAAGAACACAAAAATCTACTCGTTCAGCGGCGTGAAGTATTATTTTATTTTAATTCGTGTACCTCAATATAAAAAAACAATATAGATGTACATAAATCTACGAATAGTAAGATGTACCTACATATCATAAATAAAGATATGAAAAATATGTAAATAACCCCAGTGTTTTAAACGGGTATTCAACGTATCATATTATATTTTGACACATAATAATTATCTTCTTTTCGTGCTTCTTATTACAGGTATCAATTATTTTCTGCACGTGTTCTTACAACTTCGTTTTCAGCGAAGTTATTTTACTAGTAAATATAAAGAAAAATAAGGATAATTATTTCCCCTATAAATAAACTGGCTATATATTATATTAACAGCATCAAGTATAATTATATTGTCTAGTAACGCAGAACGGCGTAGCGCAAGGCGCGGCAAACATGGCGATGGGTGAAAGCAACGCGGTCCGGTCGCGTGTGTGCCACTGCCGTGCAAGGTTAACGTTTTTCTAATTTCGGAGCGAGGACTCAGACCTGCTATTACGTTGTGACCAACTCGCTCCCAACTTTCATCGGAAATTCACCGTGGAAAAATGAGAATCGCAAATTTCACCAGCCATTTGGCAATTTTCCTCTTGTGCGTGCCGCGACGTTTGCATTTGTGCGATTTTCTTTTATGAAACTTCTTGGCAGTTCATGCAAGCAATGTTTGATGGAGAATGCGAAACGATTACAGCTCATGTTGATTTTACTTTGAATGCATCACCTATAGCTGAGATTTATTAAAGAAAGAAGAAAGTTTGAACTGTTTTAGTTTTCATAACGGAAAAATATTATCTATCATCAGAAAACCTCTTATTCTTGTTTTCATCTTCCGCGTTTTTTTGGCTTTTTCGCCTGCTCGGTGACCGGTCCAGCGTGCAATCCGCTTTCTAAAACCATCCGTAAGTCCGTGCGTGTTCTGTATGCGGATATGAGCGTGGACTGAAATTTATTCAGTCATAATAAACATACATCGTTGAAGAGTAGGTACGTGACTAACTGTATACTTACATATAATTGAGTTATGTTACATGATAAGGTATATTATGTAATAGTTGTGAATATTTTTGAGGTCGATTTTTAAATCGTCAGATAACATTTATCTGAAGAATAAATTTGACGTTTTGACAGCTGTCGGATAACTTTTATCTAATGACTAGCTGTGTCCTCACGGCTCCGCCCGTAGCCTATGTTACTCAGTGATAATGTAGCTTTCTAACGGCAAAAGAATTTTTGAAATCGGTCCAGTAGTTTTTAAGTTTATTCGTTACATACAAAAATCTAAAAATACAAATCTTTCCTCTTTATAATATTAGTATAGATTATGTTAGAAGTTTTGACAGAATTTCTGTACAAAAGCTGTCAAAACGTTAAATTTATTTCTCAGATTTTTTCACTTGTTGAGTCCCTTATTTTTATGCAGGTACGATTAAATTCCTTAGAATCAAAGTTGATGGAAATTGAAGGAAATAATGAAAAATAATATAATACAGTTCCCATTGTATTGAGACCCTTTCGTTAAACGAAACGAGGAACGAAAGGAGGAACTGGATTGTTTTTCCCGTGATTATCTAAGAAATTAAATAAACAATTTAACAAAGTTTTTAAATGCCATACTTATATCCCAGGTACATATAAATCCAATCCATAAACTATAAACGCGAATAGCTGGATATAGTTGCAAAGGTACTTCGGTGGCGGTTTCACCAAGACTAACGTAACACTTACGATGATAGAGACGCATCATCTCGCGATTGATTAGTTATAGCTGTAATGATAAAGTAGCAACCAACGATGTTCCATAAACTGATCCGTAGGCGGGTTACACACACCGTTACCGTGTTCTCGATGCGGATCAATCGTACGGTACATCTGATTCAAGATGCACATGCTCAATTTGGGTCGGCACCTACTTTAGTCTACAATCGTGTCAATCACCGTTTTACATCTCAATTATTACCTCTATGTTCAACATTGTATCTGATTTCTAAACATACAATGGGTATGTATAAATAATTTCGAGTGGCTCGAGATTTGTAATGTTTTCGAATAAGCAGCAAACAGATCTTACGTATTCAAGACTTTAACTTCTCTCTTAAATCAATATTTATCCAAGGTTAGTCTTTTAACTTCGGTAGAATATTTACTAAAACTGTTTACTATATTTTGTACTTTATTATGTTTTTTTAAGTTCCTATTACTGTTTTTTTATCGTAAAAACTCAATTCGTGTCTTGCTTCTAATCGAGAAAGAAAATAACAATAAAAACACTGTATCCGACAGGGTCCACGCAAGCCCGCAGGCAGTGTCGGTAAGTAGGTATATAATTTTCGTTTTAAAATCATTTCGATTACCCAACGTCGCCGGTGAATGATGAGATTGCCTCTCACGTCCGCCGACACAACTTTCACTTTAAAGTTTTTTGGACATGAGTGGTTCGAGCATTTCGTTAGACTCTGAACAAGATGACGACAATGAAGATTAATCATTGCGCGTATGTTATTTCTACCGTTTATATCTTTATTAAATAACATTAATTAACATCGGAGGATCTAATGAGCGTGGATCAGTTTTAATTTTTTTAAGACCGACTACTCTGCTTTGGTTGCTCTGTTTAAGAAACAGCTAGAGTATTTTACAGTTTCCAGATGGAACATTTTCTGATACTTAGTACCGTATTCCAGAGAAAATTTAAATAAACGGTGCCGGAGTAACTGGCATTGGTCATACAAAATTTTGCTTATCAATATCGACGAGGAAACGTTATTCGCATGATGACATAACGTTTCTTAATTTCTGGGAATACGTTATAACATTCTAGTATAAACGTTGGAGCGAGAAACGCGGCGACGACGGGACCGGGCAGCCGGCACGCAAGCGGTATTGGCCATTCCGATCGCAGCAGCTTTCCTCGCCACTTTCAACACGCGCCGGCGCACGTTTCAAGACTTTTAATTACTTAAGAACCTGTCATAAGTATCCTAACACACGTCAAGATCTCATCTGTTGTATACAAACTTTTATGGAAGTTGACGGAATATTCTTGAATAATACCTAGTTACCTTCTCAATTTTAAATCTTAATTTGAATCCACTGTCTTTTATTTTCAAAACAACGTTCAAGTTTAAGCGCATATCAAAAAACGTTTCCTTGTAACTTTAAATACCTAAGTTATAAACATGCCATTAACAAATGAAAACTATTTACTTTTCTTAAATGAACTTGAATATTTTAGCTTAATAAATTGATTGATTCGCTCTATTTGAAGAATAGAGCAATTAAACGAGCTACCGGTTGAGAATTTGAAATTGATTATCATTTGTAACGCAACTATCTATCGTTAATCCAACATGTTATGAGCAAAAAAGATGCCGTTAGAACCGTTGCAAAAAATCTCTTTGTAAAACAATATTTTCTATGCTAGATGCACCATTGTTACGACACATTAGCTACTCAAGAATGTTTTGTTTTCTGTATTCTTTAGATTCTCCGCGACGAATTCAGGGTTAAACGCATTATGTGAACATTTTCACATTTTAGAAAGCGAAGGTTCATATTTACATGACTAAAGCGGACAGTGAAAATAATGTGCCGTTCATAATAGCTGCGAAATGTTCGTGACTGATTAGTATCATTGTTCCGTCATTTGTTAAATGATAATTGATTTGGAAGATGTTTTTGTTTGTGTTCTTGGGTTCCATTTATTTATCGCCAAGTCGTGTAAAAGTAAGTCAGGAGTGGATTTTTTAAATACTGAAAATTGCTGAAGTATTGTTGTTTCCGGTTGTTTTACGAACACAAGATAATTGTGAATTCAAAGTTGCTAGGACACTTTTAAATTTTTACTTCTATATTAAAAAGATCTGTATAAACGCGAATACCGGTAATTTCGTAAGCAAAAATTACAATATCCTTACCTATTTAAAAAAAAATCAGAACAAAGTTTTTTTTTTACATAATAGGTATTTACCGCTTTACAATACTAAATCGAGAAAATAATAAAACATCGTTTTGATAAGTAAACATGCATACCTAACTTAAACAGAGAAGTTTTCCTTAAGTTAGGTACTAAATTGTTCAAATACGTCTCACCACAAAACTGCTCTATTGTAACATTCATATCCATTTTTAACCGTTGAAAATGATTAAAAAAAGATACAGATTTAGGGCACATTTCACATACCAAGTCATCATTTATACAGGCTTAAATAATATCAGGGGAAAATAAGCTTGCTGAAATTCGAAAAAGGTATACATTTTTCAAAAAAATAAACCTAATTTATTAAAAAATACTGTATTAGTATAGGATACTGCTTGTAAATTAAATATTTATCAATTCATTGGGGGCCATATAGTATAGTATCTTTCTTTTGGGTAGAGCCTTAGATATATCCAGTAATAAACTGTTCTAAACTATTCTTATATAAATAATATTCCAAATAGAACTAATAAGAACATTATTTCACAGCAATTTTGATACAATTAAATTTGTTTATTCACTTCACTGCGGTTGCATAAAATTTTATTAATGAAAATCACAGTTTTTAAAAGTATGAAGTAATATTTATATAAACAAAAAATTTGTACCACCAAAATCACTTGCGAAACACCTTATCTATTCAAACACATGGTCACTAGCAATCATCAGCATCCTGTCCAACTTTCACACAATTATTACAAACACGAACACTTAAATAATTTCCACTATGCGTCGTAAGGGATGTACCTTCAAAAACCTTACCTTGTCTCGTACTGGGAGGTATATCACTAACACTGAATCACGTTATCTTCCACGAGGTAGCTATATCGTCACCGGTGAAAGTGCGTGTTGCCTGTGCGAGAGTTAAACTTGCAATGAGTGTTGCGCCTTGAACTTCACTTTATATATATGATGACCCAGTTATGGTGGCAGCGGCTAACTGTGCTAGTCGGTCTGTCTGCCTGTGTGTCCAACCTGTTCCCATCCCGTTGCACGCACTGTTCCCGACTGGACCTTGTCAAGGACATTCGGTTACCGAACCGAAAACACCTTTACTGTTTATGAATTGTTGAGATTTCTTATCTTCTTCTTTCTTACAAATATTTCAATTATACGAAAATAAACACTTTTTTGTTTATTAGTTTTACGTATATTTATAATATCTATATTAGATGCATTAAACAAGATCAAGATGACTGATATAATTGTCTATTTTGTTCCAGGTAATTCCCTGGATATCAGAAGAAGAGCATGCTTTGGTCAGGTATAAGGCACTGAAGCGGGTAAGTAAAGTAATCTACATCCTAATCACTGGAAGAGGTTCATGACAGGTAATGACTTTTTCTACAGAATGCAAGTATAGAACAGTGGGCCTACTCCGAACTACGAAGTTTCGGCTGACAGATCGCGCGTTTTACAATCACGATGGGGTTTCGGATCCGACAATCGATTCGATTTTCGCGATTTGACATTTTGTCTTTCGTTCACCCTACTTCCAAATGTTAATTGACAGCTAGTAGATCGTTGTCTGACAATTCTTTGATCGTATATTTATAACTAGCGGCCCGTCCCGGCTTCGCACGGGTGGACATTTTTCCTGTTTTTGCAACATTTTTCATTTATGCTCCGCTCCTATTGGTCGTAGCGTGATGTTATATAGTCTATAATCTTCCTCGATAAATGGACTATCCATCACAAAAATAATTTTTCAATTCCAACCTAGTAGTTCCTGAGATTAGCGCGTTCAAACAAACAAACAAACTCTTCAGCTTTATAATATTAGTATAGATTTCGATGTTCGTAGTTGTTTCATTTCGAATTTCGACGTTAGTTTTTCGGAGCTGGCACCCAGGCTCGCTGATAATAGTGTAAATGTATGCCAAAGCATTTATATTCATTTGCTTCTGAATATGTCAGTCAAGAACGAACATTGACGCTTTAAATTTAATTCATTAAACTCCCTTGTCTGCACTAGTATGGATATTAATAATTTTACAATACATAGTATGATGTGAATATTGCTATCCAATGGTGAAGGTTTCATTTTAGTTGGACAGTGAATCCAAAGTAAACGAGCTGTCCTTAGTATTACAAGAACTTTAGAACTTATCACTAGCCTAGCCTTTTCTTGAATATATTAGGGCAGTTCAGCTTTCTGTCGGAGTACAGAGCAAACCACAACTGACGATCAACACAACTATTCAAGGATACTGTTCGACTGCTATGCTAAGATCAAACTAATAAGAACAGCTTTCAGGGGAGTAGCTACCGCCGCATCAATGATACGTGGCCCCCGGGCTACAGGGGCCCCGACGTGTGTAAGCAAAAATTCGTAAAAAGTTATCCATAATCTCACTCAAGCTTTTAGGCCATAGCCCAAACTCTAAACTCAGCACACACCCCAGACACTCCATAAAACCGTGGACCATGGTTTTTGGTTTGGTTTTCTCCATTTGGGCTTCGCCGCAGTCGGTTAGAAAGGCCCCCCGACAAATTTTGATACACGGCCCATCTCGGTCAAGATACGCCACTGACAGCTTCTTTGAGTGTCTATCTTCTGGCTGCCCATAATAAATGCCATAGTTATTCTATCAATCGAGGCCCAACGACGCGACGGTTTAACGTGCTCTCCGAAGCACGGAGATTTCGTGTAAAGAATCGTTCTTTCTTCGCATCTACTTGGGACATGACCACGGCAATCGCAGCTGAACCTCAGAGGTCTAACTAATTCCATACCACAGGTTTCTTGTGACATGTCAATATATTACGTGATACTTAAAACTGCCTCGTTGGTCCAGTGGTGGCAAGCGCGACTGCTGATCGTGAGGTCCTGGGTTTGATTCCGAGGTCGGGCAAAGTGTTATTGGGGTTTTCCATGTGGAATTCCTCAGTAGCGGCCTGGGGTTGGGAGACCCCCATTACGCCGTTATGTTTAAGTTCCATGTAATAAGCGACGAGCCTATTGTCATCAACCGGGCAAAATCCAAACTCTGGGCTGCTACTGAGGAATTCTACACGAAAAAACCCAATAACACTTTGCCCGATCTGGGGATCAAACCCCAGGACCTCACGCGGTTGCCACCACTGGACCAACGAGGCAGCTATATTATATTATTATGTTATATTCATTCATGATTATGAGCTCAACCTTGCTCACTTCTTAAAAGGGACGACTTTAATAAGCTGTAATATATTCATAAGGAATACAAATTGACTCCTTATGTTCTACACTCTCTATCATACTTTAGTATATACATGTAGACTTAATCGAAGTATGCTCCTCTATTGATCACATAAAATTAGGTCCAGTGTCACATATTTCTCATCCGATGGCTTTGTCTTATCAGTTACTTTTCCCAGTAAAGCTGATGTGTCTCGTGGAAACTGAAGCGAGTAACGCCTCGATTCAATGGGCTACATTCTCTGGCTTCTCACGCTTGTCTTAAGTACTTAATCACACAGCAATCACTTAATTGCTTGGGCCTAGTAAAGCTATATCTAATTTGATTTTCTTTCACCGATTTGTGTGTATATATCTGTCTAGTCTTTACCCCACTATGTTGGGGTCAGCTTCCAGTCTAACCAGATGCGGCTCAATACCAGTATTTTACACAGAGCGACTGCCACCAGATCTCCGCAACCCAGTTACTGGGCAATGCCGATACTCTAAAGTTAGACCGGTTATCAGACTTTCGGGCTTCTGACTACCCGTAACGATTGTCATGGGCATTCGTATGACATCTCGGACCGTCCTATTTAACTTGCTCTCCGATGCACGGGTGTGTAACGAACGGTCACCTATCCACGGACTGAACGCGGCAAGCGCAGCTTAACCTCGCAAATCGTATGATCCGTGCGGTTGTTTATTAGCCAGGAGCCCCTCGCCGATTTGTGTGTATATCACCCTTATTTCCTTTACGTAGAAATGAGCTAAGCACACAGATTGCGTCCATTTTTGTCTGCGTGCAATAAGCAACAGCAGTCACAGGATGTAAGGTTAATTTTCACTGATTGCTCTGGTCATTTTCCAATCTAAATTTTTCATGCATTTGTTCATCAGCCTTGTGTGTCAAGCTTATATAGTATACGATCAAGTAGAGATACTGGCCTTCCATGGCCTGCTCCATTTGCTTAGGTTTATGTAGATTTGTTTTAAGACATCTAGAATCAGGATTTCGACTCACGATAGAATTTTATCTAACGTTAAGAGTATGTAATAACTCCATCCTGAACACTGAATGTTGTCATACTTGGAGAGTTGAAGCTCTTATTATTCCGCTGGAAGTCAATGTTACTTGGTTAGAATGACAAGAACGGTTAATTAAGTTAACTTGAATGTGCACTAATATTGAAAAATTTCCAGGTACTTGCTGCAAAATCTTTGGTCGATATCTACTTGAAGACATTTTGTAAGTAATTTTTATTGAAAGTAATTAGGCACACTGTTGCGTCATACACTACGCTCAAGTTAGTAACTCGTCGCCTAAAACAAACTGCAAACACATTACTTGCATAGAACGGTTTTTTCCAAGTCTGTGTATAACTAGAGATTTTAGAATTAAAATAAAACGTTTTAGTAATAACACGCGGTTTTAACTACAACATCCGCTATGGTGCATTTGATCTGAATCAATGGCGGGCGGTTTGTAGAATAGTGGGACAACAGCTTGTGCTTGTGTGTAGCATGTTTATTTTTACTTTGAGATATAAATGCATTTACTAAATATATCTTGTTTTAATTACTCCGACATCATTACCAATCACAACTATGATCGTAAAGAGGTAAGTAGTAAGGTAGATACCCAGATAACTGCAAAAGACACTTAACATAACATAAACATCACGCCTGTATTCCCAGAAGGGTTGGGCAGAGGTGTATAATAACACCCTCATTTCGCCGTTATGTCTAAGTCCCATGTAATAGGGGGCGAGCCTATTACCATCAACCGGACACAAATCCAAACTCCAGGCAGCTACTGAAGAAATCTACACGGAAAAACTTTATAACACTGTCCGACCTGGGGAGCGAACCTAGGACCTCACGATCAGCAGTCACGCTTGCCACCATTAGACCCACGAGGCAGTTCTTGGCAAAAGATTATTCTTGGCTATATTTGTGTTAAATATGGCATCCAAAATCAAACTGATACCTCTAGCTACACACTTCTGTTCTATTATTACCAACTCTTCCATAAAACTGTTGTAACAACTGAATTATTATAAGGTAATAATCTAAATTACAAAAAAAGCTTGTAATGAGGGTCTTGACTGTAGGGCATAAAACATACTACGAGATCTAGGGTCATCAACCACGCTGGGCAGGGCAACCGGGTTGGTGACCCGTAGGTAGCTGACGTGGCTGTAGATACAGGTAGTTAATAAACAATTCCTGTTTGGAGAGGCCAGTAGAGGATTCCGATAGATAGACTAAATTGAAGCATTATCTATGCTTTCTTTGGGTACCTAAGTAATGAGTTACTTCTGTCTACACCACCCGAATATTCTTTCTATTGTAGGTTACAGTAGTTACCTACGGTCTTTTGGATAAGTTATTCTTAGGTAAAAGTTGGAATGCAAGGCAAAACAAGAATTTACAAAACAAGAGTTTGCCATCCAAGATGAGGTCACAACATCGTATCGTAAAAAAATATAAATATTTTTGTTAATGTAGGCTAAAAAGTTACTTATTAAGTTGAAGAAAGTACATAATTAAAATAATGAAAGTTGGAACACAAGGAAAAATAAGAATTACTTTCGTTAGCTTCCTCGAAGAGTTACTCAATGTTGGGGGTCGCAGAATCGTAATAATGAACGGAGGACTCGAGCGCCAGAGCAGTGACCCGGCGCTGACTCATTTGATTGCATTTCACTTTCTTATTCGGAAAACCCCACTTAGGTATCAGAACGAACATTCTACTCTTAGTAAATCCTCCTCGATCAAGTATTGTAACCCTTAGTCAAGATTAATCCTCATTCGAGAATTAAAATAATAATTTAATCTCAAGACTTAATCGTGAAGACTTTCTCGATGCATAGAAAGTGACCTCGGAGTAAGTAGAGGGTTAAATATGAAATTTAAACAGAGTACAATTTGTATAAATGTGAGAAGTATCCGCAGGCTATAGTTTTTGTAATATTCATATTTGTAGAAAGAGTTTGGGCCTACATGTTACTGAACGCAGACCAGTAGGTACCTAGTCAGTTCAAAAACTAACTGGTACCTGTACAAAATGATTGTTATTTGGAGCATTGTTACTTAGTTTTTAGGTTTTAATCGAGAAGAATATATGCAGGGAATCATTATAGAAGAACGCAATTGTCCAGTTCTGAACAATGAGCTTTTCAATCAACGTTCAGAGGGAATACCTAATGCGCGGCAAACTGATTAGTGATCCCAGTTGTTATTAGAACAAAGGAGTTCGCATCTACCCAAACCTTCAATCAAAGAATATAGGACTCGTACCTACTTACTTCGATTTTGCTCCAAAGGGAACAGGAACTAAGTAATTCTAATAAGTAGCGTTGACAACCTAGTACAGAAGTGTTAGAAGATAGCTGCGTGTCCGGTAATATTTGTCAATTTGCATGTAGCTGCGGCCATTCGAGGGTAACTGTAAAGTTGGAATGTGAGCTCGACTCGTTTACCTACTTCTCTTCTCCACTGATCTAAATATGAGGAGTAGTTTCGATAATTATCGTACCTAGGTACCTACTAACTTGGTTCTCATTACACCAATAGATCTAGGTTTGATACCATTACATGTATTAGTCAGGTGTACATTTCATAACACAGACAACCGGTCATGGGCGTAGCCAGAATTTTGTCCAGGGTGGGGCAAACTCAGTCAGACAGTAAATATTTGCCTTTTCAATAAATCTATGTGCAGAATGGGTTTATAGGGCAATATAGCCCCATAATCCGGACGGAGTCTGGCACTGGTCTGCCTATTTTGGGTACATGTTCTGTGGACATGGGTGGCGAGTTGGCCGAATCTAGACCATTTACCTATTCTTTCCTGTGCCAGGGTGGGGCAAGCGCCCCATCTGCCGCACCCTGAATACGCCTATGCAACCGGTATAACCTTAGGATATCGGAATTGTCCAGTAACTGAGTTGTAGAGGTCTGATGGCAGTCGCTCCATGTAAAATTCTAGTATTAAGCCGCATCTGGTTAGACTGGAAATCCACTACAAAATAGTAAGGAAAAGGTTAGATCGAACATGCTTTTCATAATATTAGAGCTGAAGAGGCTTATCGTGAATTCTTATTGGCAGTCAGTCAGTTTGAGCGTTGTTCAAGCTACCATGCAAATTAAACTGCACGTGATTTGAATGTAATTTTAGTCCTGCCTTAAGTGTGGGTAGGTAGGCTATGTTTGCCTCACCATGAAACTGGAATTTACACTCATATTCTAAGACATTCCTTCAAAACTTACTCGACTCGACTCCACCTTGACTCGGCCTTTCGGTAGTTATAGTTGACATAAATGTCCTCGATTCGAGATTTTTCCTCAGTCGAGGTAAGGAATCATCTGTCAAACTCAAGGTACCCCGAAACCTACCTTAAGGAAGGAAGTGTCAAAGTTCGTATGTAACAAAAATGAATTTTGAAGACTATCGAATATGCTTACGATAATCCTTACAACTATTTATCGCGGCGTTATTTGCGCGATGCAGATAATTCAAATTATGACGTAATGACTCCGTCGAGGAACCTCGAAAGTTCACTCGAAATTGCGACTAAGAATACAATTTTCAAGGTGTTTTCGAGGCCTTTCTGAGTCGAGTAAGTTTTGGAGGAACGTCTTAGAATATGGGTGTTATATTAAAGTGAAGTCTAACACCAACAAAACATTGAAATTGCAATTTTGATTGGATATTTGCATAGGATTCTCGAGAAAGCAAAACCATGATTCAACTATTCATCAGATATTTTGAGTTATAGCTGATCAATTTTAGTGTCTATTCACCGTAGACGGAACTTGGGAACTGGGACACCATCATCTTGTCCTCATAGTGGTTTTATATGAACCGCAGAGGGCGGGCCCGGTACTAGATTCAACTCATCACTAAGGTATGAGGTCAAATGCGCTTGTAAAAGTTGCTATTTTGGTAACATGATTATCGTGCCTCGTTGAGACGATACCTATTTGGATGTGCAACATAATTGGACACCCACAGATTCTAAGTAAAAAGTTTGCTAAGGAAGTTCAGATACCAGTGGTGTTACGGCAAAATGTGAGTTTTTTTACAGTTTTAAAAATATGGCCCTTCAAGGAATGAGACTTATATTTATTTTAATTTATGAAATGTTGCAACTATTGAAATAGCATTAAGTATAGTCAGTGCGCAAGTGCTAGTCACCTCCTGAGGTACGGGAGCGGCAGGAGGGGGGTGCGCGCGGTAGACAAGACAAAGCAAACTGACAGAGCGCGTCTATCGTTTCACACCGCCCTCCTGCCGCTCCCATACCTCAGGCGGCGACTAGAAATTGCGCGCAGACAATAAAAAAAAAAAAATGATGTACCTAATTCTAAATAAATTACCTACTCCTTTTTCTGTGAACCACAAATAGGGGGCTCTTTGTGGTCTTTCTAGCCTGGATGTAAAGCCTGCTATTATTTTTAATGTTATGTTTGATCCTATAGTTACGCCACTGACAGATTCTTAAGCAATTATATTAGTACGAAGCTACAATTAGGTATGCTTGTGGCGTGAATAGAAGCAATTGAGTATCATATTCCAACGCGCACTATATTGTAATGGAACAACAAATCTGACTGCTAAATTAATTAAGCCGTAATTAGCGGCTGCGTGTAAAGGTTTGACTGCAATCCAGTTTATTATTAGGTAGGTAGTACCTATTGATTTACAAACAAGTAAGTAATTTATTAAGTAAGTTATTATTTATTATCACCTTATAGGCAATCGTCAAACTTTTTGGTTAAATGTTAAATGACAACAATCTAACAAAATGTCAATTTGTTAATTACTGTGTAGATATGATTAGTTAGGTAGGTACTCTTAGTTACATTTTTACTGAAAAATGCAGATTGGTTGTTATGGTTAGGTTAGTATATTTTGGGAAAGGAAAGCAACGGGAAAGTTTTCTTTTCTTAAAATTAAAGTGCGTCGGACAGACTGACCTCAAAGTAACTTGTTATTCAGTTAAAATATTACTATTCATGGTGTGGTGAGAATTACCTCGCTGCTCTTCTAATTTGATGTGTAAAGAGAATGCAGCTTGCTTATTTCTGAACGACTAATATAACATCATATCTAGGACTTGTGTCAATCAACTTCACTTCCTGTTCAGACACCTTATAATTTCAAACTACCTAATTGGATACATAGAGAATAGAGAGTTATAACTATTCGACTTTCAAAGCTATAGTACAAATTACATTTAATTTATAAAATAAAAACAGAAAGCAACACGCATGTTTTATTGTTATTCCAAACTTGAATATTAGAACTTAGAAGGGGTATGTGAAAATGTATGTGTACATACTAATCCAAATAAAGATGTTCTACGTAAACAAATATAATACGATGCGTAAACATGGCGCGCAGTGGGCCAGTAGGGCATCAGCGAAATGGTAGCTTTCGTTCTTACTGCCAATGACAGCCTATTATCAAGGCGGTGACCTAGAAGGACACGCCGCATTCCGACAGTGTTAGTGCGTGCGTATCACGATGACTGTCGATGATCTTTTTGCTTAGGCTAAAGTATGTTGCACAGGTATTTTTGTTAACATATTAATACAAATGTACAATAATAATATTTATTGTTAATTCCGCCAAACAGTTGATCAAGTTTAGATGCCGTAGGTATGCAGCACCGCCCTCCCGCCTACAAATATATGCAAATGCAGAAGGTGCTGCATACTGCATCCGAGCTTGATCAACTGTTTGACGGAATTAACAATAAATATTGGTATTGTATGGTACGTCATGGATTTCCCCAAAGTATTGCCTGAACCATTATTTTTCTGTTTATTATAAGCCAGTGCCTAAGTATTCACGGCTGTACATTGACCTGATAAACTACCGATAGAATGAGCGATCACGAGGAAAGGATATATACAGTAGGCAACCAGGCTGACACAGGTTTTTTTTCTGGGGGCTCAAGGGCCGTGCAACAGGCAGAGAGTTTTCTCATACACTATTATTTTAGGGCCTAACTTCCCTTCGAATCCGCCTTTGACAGTAGGTACCTTATCATCATGCTTGCGAGCATCGCGTAGCAGTTTGGAGATCAACGCATGTTGTAATTAAGACACATTAGGTTGCTTCTGTTTGCTCCTGACATAATTCATCAGTCTCCTTCTACAGTAAATAATGCAAAGGGAGGAAGCAATTATAATTAAAAAAAAATTACGTATCTTATAATTAATTCTCGCAGTTGCTTTCCCTTGACAGTCGGCCCCGGGTGTCATAAAAATACCTATGACTGTTGTTACGGGTAGTCAGAAGCCCGAAAATCTGACAACCGGTCTAACCTTAGGATATCGGCATTACCCAGTAATTGGGTTGCGAAGCGCGGAGGTCTGATGGCAGTCGCTCCGTGTAAAATACCAGTATTTTACACGGAATACCAGTATTCAGTCGCATTTGGTTAGACTGGAAGCTGACCCCAACATAGTTGGGAAAAAGCTAGGCAGAACAGAACAGTTGCTTTCCCTTGATAAGATTGATTGCAATAGTAATAAAATATAATTTTAAATATGTAAAATTTAACCTTTGTTAATTAAATAATGTAATAACTGACAAGTATCTATTCATCAAAAAGCCTACCCATCACATAATAATATATAGAATAAAGATATTAAGTATACGATATTTTCACTCACGACATGAACAATACGTCGCTTTGATATGAATATCTAGTTGGCAATGTCACAGTCATAGAAAGTGAAGACTGCCCCAATGTTAAGCAGAACGGATCGCTTGTACCAAACAACAATGGGTTACGATTACGATTGCCGAGTGTAGACCGCCCTTAATTATAAAATGGCATCACCAATCATCGCCTAGACATAGTGAAGCGTATTTTGACAATCACATTTTCTCACACTCTAATCTCATGAATATTTTTATCATTAATACCGATAGGCCGACTTGTTTTATTTATAAAAATTGTAAACAAGATATAACATTAGGAAGTAAATTGTTGATTTACCAGTCTGGGTCCTCGATTGGTGGAAACTTGTTGGATATTCAAAAGAAAGTGAAGTGTGTTAAATCTTGTTTTTAATATCAAGTTGACCTGCTTAAATCCTGATCCTACATGATACTGCACTTTTTATCTATCTTTGGTTAGATGACAAGTAGGGCAGTAAACAAAAAATGCACCCAGACGCGTGCGTAGATTTCTTCTTCGTTTTTGAAAGCATTGATGTTTGGAAAGCAGCGACTCATTGTATTGTATATAGTAAGTACTTATTAACAATATACCCATGTATTTAATAACCGTACGATTAAATATTTATGTTGTATTGTAAAGGTAATCTCAAGTTCCTTTTACTTACCTACTTAAGAAAGAAAGTAAAAAGGGGGCTCGTGGCTAATAACCAACCGCGCTGATCATACGATTTGTGAGGTTAAGCTGCGCTTGCCGCGGTCAGTCCGTAGATGGATGACAGTTCTTTACACATCGAGACCCATGCCGTGCCTCTGAAAGCACGTTAAACAGTCGATCCCGGGTGTCATACGAATACCTATGACAATCATTACGGGTAGTCAGAAGCCCGAATGTCTGATAACCGGTCTAACTAGGATATCGGCTTTGCCCAGTAACTGGGTTGCGGAGGTCATGGTAGTCGCTCTATGTAAAATACTGGTATTCACCCGCACCTGGTTACATTGAAAACTGATCCCAACATAGTTGGGAAAAGGCTGGACAGATATTAAATGTAAGGAGTTAAAAAATATAGTTTTTAAAAGAATAACACGTTTTTTCAGTTTTGTAAAATTAGGTAGGTTACCGTGTTTACATAGGTAGGTACGAATAATATTTAAGTACAGGGTTAGCCTATCTATGTTATCAAATTAGAACAAGGTTTCTTACCAAAGATATTTGCAAAGTTTAGAACTCTATGTATTTCCAGGACGCCTAAAACGATAAAAGATATCTTTAAACACACCATTATGTCGGTAAACACAGAATGTAAGTATGATTACAAAATAAAATATAAAATAAAAATACCTACTTTCTTATTAAGTCTATTACAACGTAGGTATTATAAGTTATACAATAAGCATAATGTTCCAGTGTCTACCGTTAGAATAGAGAGTAAAAAACCTATCAAATTCTAAGCATTGCGGTATTTTTAGTATACCTAACGAACATAAACATAATAACATAATATCACGACTGAATTCCCCGAAGGGTTGGGCAGAGGTGTATTGTAGGTAACACCCTCATTTCGTCGTTATGTTTATGTCCCATGTAATCGGGGGCGAGCCTATTGTCATCAACCGGGCACAAATCCAAACTCCGGGCTGCTACTGAGGAATTCCACACGGTAAAACCCAATAACACACTTTGCCCGACCTGGGGATCGAACTCACGACCTCTCGATCAGCAGTCGCGTTTACAACCAACGAACATAGCGTAAACAAAACTTTTACGAGTGATAGTACCTATGATAGTAGTACCTATTAACGGTGTCATTGAGTAATCTGTGAAACAAAAAGATTTAATTTTATACTGCCAAGACGATTATTTCTTCTAGCGTTTTCTCTTCATCCATCAATGTTGAATGGATGCCGTGTCTCCCATGGTTCACGAAAGATTTAAGAGTACGATATGAAATTGCTCATTCACTCAGACAAATTAAATTGCAATAAGTTTAAAGTTTGTCAGAAAGTGGCGCCCGACGTCTGGTACGTAGATACGATAACTTAATGACGAAATTAATTATGGGTAGGTACTTGCAATGGAATTTTGTGAGATTTTGTTGTTGTGAATGTGCATCTTATGTTTACGTACGTATGTGTTTTGCTTTTAATATAATTTGTAGTCCTGCCCTAGATCTGTTTCGATGTTTAATATCGAATAATGTAATATAAAAAACCGGCCAAGTGCGAGTCGGACTCGCGCACGAAGGGTTCCGTACCATTATCTATAAAAACGGCAAAAAAAACCACGTTTGTTGTGTGGGAGCCCCCTTAAATATTTATTTTATTCTATTTTTTAGTATTTGTTGTTATAGCGGCAACAGAAATACATCATCTGTGAAAATTTCAACTGTCTAACTTTCACGGTACAAGATACAAGCCTGGTGACAGACGGACGGACGGACAGCGGAGTCTTAGTAATAGCGTCCCGTTTTACCCTTTGGGTACGGAACCCTAAAAAGAAAAAGAAATTATCTTTATACTATACAACTAGAAACTTGGTGTGTAAGTAGATCAGCTATTCCGTCAAATGACGAAAAGATATCCGTAAACTAATTTTTGTTAACATTAAGTTAAATTGAAACAATTACACTTGAAGTTTCCCTCCGTTACAGGTGAACGTCTGTCGTCTCTTATTTTTTGTCTTAAACACATAATTTGGGCGCTTTTTACCGACACGCCGACGCGACGCCTGCGCCGCGCCGTGTCCCCACCAGCTCACTTTCTCTGGCGACTCGCTTTGACAAACCATAAAATATATTTGTACAAGTTACAACTATAGTGAGAAATTATTGACCCCGATCGCTGCATCGTAACGAGTTCCGTAGCCTTAATGGGACTTATTAATAGGATTTTTATTACATACTAGCGTCCCGTTCCGGCTTCGCACGGGTGGACATTTTTCCCGTTTTTGCAACATTTTGTATTTATGCTCCGCTCCTATTGGTCGTAGCGTGATGTTATATAGCCTATAACCTTCCTCGATAAATGGACTATCCAACACAAAAATAATTTTTCAATTCCAACCAGTAGTTCCTGAGATTAGGGCGTTCATACAAACAAACTCTTCAGCTTTATAATATTAGTATAGATATGAATCAATAACATTGCATAGAAAACCTACCTGTTTCAAGATGAACTAGTTTTATCAAATTCTACAAAAAATACGAGGATTAAACCCACAACACCTAAAAGTGTACCAACTTATTTATAATGTAATCTAATTACTTTACTTTTTTAAGTGCGTGAAACTTTTTCTCTTCCAAGAAACAGATTGTGGGTCATTAAAATGCTACCAAATACATAAATTTATTAATAACAGTCATCTAAAAAGTATCTAATGAATATCACACATGAATAAAATCAATAAATTAAGTGTGCGTTATGAAAGAAAAAGACACACGTTTTTCCTCAACGCTTTCTACAACATCGGAAAACAGGAAAACACACGATAATACGCGGAGAGAATCGCTTTGTAGTATTTGTTTATAAAAGTCGGCTATTCGTATGCGTTGGAATGTGTGTCCTAAACATCTTTATTTGTAGCTGGATTGAAGCTGTTATTAAATCGGCGGCACGTAACTTGGCAAGGTTTTGGCGTAGTCAGTTTGCGCATGTACACTTATGGCCGGTTCCCATGACCAAAAACGGATCGCTTTGCTTACCAATGTTAGTATTTTTTATTGCTAAACTGGGCATATGAATAGACTCTTAAGCTAATTTTACTTGTGATAGCTACTAATGTTTGGGAGGGTCTACTATGCAAACCTATGGGGATTTTACTTTATTATTGGTAAAGATAGAAGTTTAAATATTTAACCAATAACGTTCGGTAAAGCATAGAAATCGTCCATTCGTGCAATAAAAAAATCGACACTTTTATTGTTTGTCATTATTCTATGGTTATTGTCATAATTTATTTATAAATATGTCTGTTTAGAACAAAGAAAGAAAGGAGAGGAATTCTCTTCTCTACTCTTGCCATTTACGTGCAACTTATACTTAGTTGATTCTTTGTAAATTGACTTGCAATGAAAGAACTGTGTAGTCTTATTTTCATGCAGGAGTTTAATAATGAACTAGCGACCTACCTGTCCCGGCTTCGCACGGGTGGACATTTTTTTTAAACATTTTGGGATATATAGGTATATATATAGCCTATGTTACTCAGTGATAATGTAGCTTTCTAACGGCAAAAGAATTTTTGAAATCGGTCTAGTAGTTTTTAAATTTGTTCTTTACATACAAAAATACAAATCTTTTCTCTTTATAATATTATTTAGTATAGATAACTGAAGAATAATGAAAGGAATGGAGGGGCATCGCTCGCTAGTGGTACGGTTGTGTTAATATAAATAAAATATCTATATCAATGAATGATCACTGTTGTATTGTAATCGATGCTGTTCATTATTCGACATTAGTGTCGATTCTGTAGCACATTTTGGCAGTACTAAACTGGACTAAACGCAATTGTCACTTTCTTTTTCTATTGAAACAGAAAGAGACAAACACCCTTAGTTTAGTTTAGTCCTGTCAAAGTGTGCAACAGAATTGACACCATTGGCTTTAATAATGTTTTTCTTACAAGTGATCTTGCATGTATTTACACACAATACAATGTCTATGTCACCTACAATGGTATGAATTGTATTTTTTCCAGCAAAACACAATAGCGAGACATCAATAGACTCGGCAACAATAGACTTAAGTCTCTAAACTTCGTCCAAAATTTCTTCATGTAAGTAAGTAACTACCTAAATAGTGTTGCGTAACTCCGCTCACTGGCGGTCATCGATCTCCTAGATATTATCTAATTGTGACGTAAAAGTTATTATGAAACGACTAATTTAAATATTGACATTCGCCGATTGGTTCGCACGATGTTTGAACGCACGCATAGATATTATTTTTGTTCCGGCGTGTGAATTTTGAGAGTGTAATTACGTTTTGTTTATTCATTAAGTGGAAAGGAAGGAGTGGCGTGTTTCCTGTCTAGCTCGTGGTTCATAAGTGCGGATTGTTCAAGGTTTCGTCATCAGAGTATTTTGTATTTATTTGTTTGTTCTAAAAAAAAAAATGTTGCTCCACACTAGGATTTCTCCTGTATCGTGGGTGCGTATCTGTAGGCCATACAAATATTTCTTCCGTGTGGGAATCCTACCCACGACCCGTAGCGCAGAAGCCAATCGCTCAGCCACTGCACCAAACGTGTCGTCAAAAGATTTTTCTTACTTTTTTATAACATCCGTGCTTCGATAGCCTAGCGCTTGAACGCCTGCCTTCCATGCAGAAGGGTCTGAGTTCGATCGATCCGACCAAAATTTGATTACCACTTGTGTTATAGTAAAACATTATGAGGACTTCTGCTCCAACCTGAGAGGACTTCAAAAAGTTCACGATGGTGTGTGTAGTCAGCTTATCCGCACCAGGTCAGCGTGGTGGTCTAAGGACTAATCAGCCCCTCACATTATAAGAAGAGGCTTAGCTCAGCATTGAGACAGTAATGGGTTGATTATTATGCTTTTATGAGGTCAGAAATATCTAGTTACTGGAAGCTAAGGAATCATTAACCAAGTGTGAATGAATGCCAGAATTATCGATGGATTATTATTGTTAGCTAAGTTTCTATTTTCGTAAAGATATTCAACGTTATCTTAACGACGTGAAGGTAGTATCAGCATATACTTACAAGAAGTAACCAGTCATAAGTTCCCTACTTCATTGACCAATATACCTATACTTATAAGTCACGTCTTGACTCTTGTCCTCTAGGATGATAAATAACCAACTTTCTAACCTAGATTATATTATATAAAAAAGTATTATTTTGAAAGAAGTGTTTAATTAAAGAAATAATTAAAAATTACCTATTATGTATTCTACTTATAACTAAGAAATTAAGTGATAAATTAAAATACTTATATAAAAATGAAAAGCGTTGGTAATGCGTTGAAGTCTTTTGTATGAAGAAATAGTCATGCCGTTTTACGTTGCTTCCTAGGTTACAACAAAATATAATTTTGATTTTAAAAACATTACGATATCCCTTTTGGGGAAAGCAGATACTACCGCCTATATTTAGTGAGGTAGCGAAACGTTACAGTCATGTAAACGTTGCGCGTTGCTTTGAAACAACAAACCATTACATTAATTATATAGAGCTGTTTTTACTATAATTAGTAAAAACACCTCTATGTAATTATGTTCTGAATTTCTGTAAGTATTTTCTTTCACTTACTAAACGGTATTTTTAATTTTAGTTATTATTTGTATGAATGTGTTCATTTAAGGAAACGGAAAGTATAGCAGGTGAGTATCAATTGTTGCGTCCACGCATCCACACACTTTTGATTCAGGATGTTACTGCTGTGTTACATGTATGATAGAAGTGTCATGCATTTTTGCAGGTTACCTGCTTAGATTCAGTGCTAGTTAATTAAGTTAGAGCAGTTAATTAAACAGCCACAATGTTCATCAACCATTCGTTTGACTTTGATTGGTACTTAACATCAGCCTCTTCCGTGTTCTATCTCTGTCGTGTCGGCTCGAGCTATACGAGAATAGATGATGCCGGTCGAGAAAAGATTAGTCAGTCAGCACGGCAAGAGAGGCTGACTGTACAGGGTGCGCCAGAAGTACTTAAGTAGGTATTATCGCTCGTGGAGGGTCTTTTATTGCATCCCGTATAAAGACCATATATCCAGGGTAATGGGGTAATTTAAATGGTATACAATAGAGCATGTTAGAATTGTAAGTACCATAAAGCACCATGCCAGTGGCGTAATTATAGGGTGGCAGGGCTGGCAAAATGCCACGGGCCCCCGGCCCAACGGGGCCCCCGGTCCGAGAGGCCGCGAGCTCAGAAGTAACCTAACATTTTTAATAAAATGAAGTAAATATTATAAATTTGTAATTCTGTTGGGTAACTACTTCAGTGATTTATTAAAATTTAATTACAACGTGACGATTTTTACTGGGGCCCCATCCAATGAATTTGCCACGGGTCTCTGATGGTATATTTACGCCACTGCACCATGCATTAGTGCTTTTAAACATATACTTGAACGAACCTGTTCACCCTCATCCTTGGTGTTACGGTATCTTCTTCACTCACAGTAAGTAAAATGGTAATGGCCACAAAACGTACACGACACACAAATTCTTCTTTGAAAGAGAAACACTCCGAATTCATACTGACCAATCGCACGTAGATAATAGTAATTGTCCAATTACCTAGGTTTCCGACAATAGAATACTGCACGTGTGTATTACGTCACGGAGGTGTACAAGGAGTTAATTATAACTATTACAAGAAGTATCGTGTGAGTGCGGGAATTGGGCGGCGGGGTCAGCGACCCGCATTCACTTTCTCCCGATGACCGCTGCCTTGTGGTGGATGACATATACTTATAAGTTTTACACACGGATTTAATGCTTAAGCGTTATTCATTGAGGTTTTTGATGTTGGGTAATCTTTGGTTATTAAAAATTTCTTCTATTGTAGGGACGAGGATAGGAAAAATGGGCTATTTGTGAACATAAGATGGTGCTAGCGTAGTGATTGAGGTTTGTGATGTTGGGTAATCTTTGTTGGTTACTCATTCGTTTTATTGTATTGAACAAGTCATAAGAGAAATGTTTTGTACCTAAATGTGATTCTCGATTATTCGTTGAGATACTTCAGATTTAATGACTTACATTACTTGTAGACCTAAAAGGAATATCTTATTCTTCCTAGTTAATATATAGTTGTACTTTTCTATATTTTAATGGTGCACTAGAAAAATAATAATATTTGTATTGTGATGTATGTTTGTAAAAAGTATTTCATGCATAAAAAATCAATTGAAAATTTTAGATTAGACCAAGATATTGTTTATTTTTTCAAGAAGCCATATTCTTTGTATTAGTTTTGCGACAAGATATTTTGATCTATACTCCATAAAATTGAATTCTAACGAAATAGAAAAGGCAATCTTGAAGTTTGTACCTTTTCAAAAAATATTTGCGAGTTTAATGACAATGCGTATTTGATGTTACCGTCATTGTTTACCTACTAACGTTGGAGTTGTAATTTGCAGGTTTAATAATGTTTATTATGTGCTAAGTTTCACATTTGGTTTGATTGGACGATGTTCTTAACTTTTTTGAGTAAATGCCATATTGAACTTAATAAACATTATCCTTTTTCAACTATTGGTAGATAATTGCTAAGATTGAAGCAGTAAGAAGTGTGAGAACCCGGTTTAAACAAAGAACCATGAAGTTTCTTGCCAAATATTCTCAGTGGGAATTAATTTTGGAGCATACCTGTTGCTGACCGCCAACACGCACACAGCCAGCGTGCTGGACTAAAGCCTGAAGGCCTAACCCCTTCTTATATTGAAAAAAGGCCCATGCCCAGCATTGGGACAGTAATGGGCTGACTGTACTATGTTATTGCTGCAGAATCAAGTTGAGACTATTGCAGCAACAGCTGTCTTTGAGACTCTCAATGAATCATTTCAATGATAATTTATTATACATCAATACTTACACCATTGGCATCGGGCTAATTACCAACCGCGCGGATCATATGATTTGCGAGGTTAAGCTGTGGTTGCCACGATCAGTCTGTGGATGGGTGACCGTTCGTTACACATTGAGACCCCTCCGTGCCTCGGAGAGCACGTTAAATAGTCGTTACGGGAAGTCAGAAGCCCGAAAGTCTGACAACCGGTCTAACCTTAGGATATCGGCATCTTCCCAGTAACTGGGTTGCGGTGGTCTGAAGTAGTCGCTCCGTGTAAAATACTGGTATTCACATCTGGTTAGACTGGAAGCTGACCCCAATATAGTTGGGAAAAGGCTAAGCAAAACAACTTACACCATAGGTATCGATAAATTGCTCAGATTTTGCGGACTAGGGATTCTGTAGGTAGATGGTTTAACATACCTAATACTAGAGCAGTAAGCATGAACATTTCTTAAAGGTTTCTCTAGTTTAACGCCTTGTTTAGTCCATTTAGCATTTTGCTAATAACCTTAGCCGTACTTAAGTAGACCTTCAGTTCTCGTACACGTACCAACCATTATTACTTTATTAGCATCAAGTATGTATAGCCGAGTGCTTTCTCTGCCTTTGTTATCTATATTTGTCGTTATTGTATTGCGAAAACTAAAATAGGAGTATCCAGTGGCGCTTTACATTAATCATTAGTAACACCATTTCTATTTGAATTTTTAATTAAACTTTTGAATTTGGTTGCGATACGTTTAAATATACTAAGCTATTCTATCTATTTCTATTTTTTTTTAAAACGTTGCCCCACACAAAAATTTCTCCTGTATCGTGGGTGCGTTTACAGACACAAATCTTCACACGCACAAACATCCAGACCCGAAACAACTATCTGTAGGCCATACAAATATTTGATCCGTACGGGAATCGAACCCACGACCCGTAGCGCAGAAGCCAATCGCTCAGCCACTGCACCAAACGTGTCGTCCTGTCGTATTACTTTCATAATAGCTTGACGACACGTTTGGTGCAGTGGCTAAGCGATTGGCTTCTGCGCTACGGGTCGTGGGTTCGATTCCCGTTCAGATCAAATATTTGTATGGCCTACAAATAGTTGTTCCGGATCTGAGCGTTTCTGTATGTGAGATTTGTGTCTGTAAACACAACCACGATACAGGAGAAATCCAAGGGTGTGGCAATGTTTTTAAAAAAAAAAAAACAAATTGGGAGTGTTGATTCGTTGAGGTAGGACGTCACCTCAATGTGTCTTCAATCAATCAATCTTATGCTTATCGTAGTCTTTTCTGGGCATAGGTTTCTCTTAAGCTGCGTCAAACATTCGATCCTCGATAAGACGGAGAGGCAGGCGTCTTTCGCATTCAGTCCAACCCTATCGTCCTGTCTTTTTACTCATAACTTATCAAGGATCTTCAAATCTTACATAGTTGGGATTTCATATACCAAGGAGGTGCAATAGAACGTTTAATTTAATGGCGATGCGTCGTAATACATGAGTTATGTCAGTCTTGAAATATTCATGATCACGTTCTGTTGTTTCCGCTTCAAATCATGTTCATCAAAAGGGTTTCGTAACTATTCTTCTTTCTATCGTGTTAATGGTTCATCAAATAGTTTAGGAATAACGTATGGTCACCTCAATAGCGTTAGGAGTGGCCGCGCAGAGATCGTCGCGCAAGTGTGATATGGATTGCTCTGGATCACCATAGTCACTGTTAGCGATGCAAATTTAAATATTTTATACTTAATACATATCGTGTGTCTTAGTTATTAAGCATTGAATTTGTTTGTCTTTTAATAAACAGTTTGTGTCCAGGCGCTGAAGGGGAGGTAAGGCCCGCGGGACGGGTCAACTTACGCTGTACGAATAGACGTACATAGGGTAGATCGTTTTGCTAAGGCAAACTGGACACACGCTTGGTCGCGACGAACGCACAAAAGGTCAAAAGCTATGTTTATCTTTCCTCCTCTCCCTATCGTCTACAGTCACATTGAGCAAGATCGGGATCCCTGTACCCCATTTGCACATATTAAGTCTACAGCAACCAATCTGCGTGTGTAGTCGATTTAACGACTTCACACTGGTCACTGTAAGCCGTGTCCTGGCTGTATCAATCCTAAGAAGCTACTGGTGTCGATTCTGTTGCGTACTTTGACAGGACAAACTAAACTAAGGGTGTTTGTCTCTTTCTGTTTCAATAGAAAAAGAAAGTGACAGTTGCGTTTAGTCTAGTTTAGGGACCGTTCATTAGTCACGTGAGGCTTGAAACGGGGGGAGGGGGTCTAGCAAAAATCACGAAATATCACAAGGGGGAGGGGGGTGTAGTAAGATATCACGTGTATTAATTTTTTCGTCAAACGAAAGCTTTTAAGCCGAAAAGAAAATTTTAAGATTCTTTGTAGGTACTAAAAAAATACACGTGATTTTGGGTGGGGGCGGGGGGGTTAATCTTAAACCTCACCACGTATCATCAAGGGGGGGGGGGGGGGTAAAAATGCTAAAAAAACATCACCTGATTAATGGACGGCCCCTTAGTAGTGTCAAAATATGCTACAGAATCTACACCAATGTTGTAGATGCTAAAACGTAACGTAACTTAGTAACTGCTTTATCATAGTGTCTATACGTTCAAAACCCACTCAAAGAGGCCCCTACGCCGCGCAGTCTGTTACTGCAGACAGATTATATAAGAATATCAAAAATAGCACATGTATAGCCGAAAATGTTGTTTTAAGACGGCCATCGACCTTCTGTTACATCATATTTGCTCGAAAGTGCTGGCAGTTGCTGCCTAGAGATTCATGTCACGTCAGTTAGTATAGCAAGTAAAATATATGAAAGCCCAGTTAATTTTAAGCAGAGTGATATAATACTTACGCATCTACTTGGCTATGGAACTGAATATCTAGGTGGATTCACTTGAAAGTGTACGCACATCCTTGTTGTAATAGGCGTGTTCATGCATGCCTATGATTGCTAAGGAGGAGGCGAGCAAAGGTACCTACTGTCGCCAGTCGCACGCATACCCTATTCGCTAATAACGGTATCGGTATAGGTTGTATCTGAATCTATTTTCAGTAAAATTCAGCCCTTTTCTCATTGCTTGATAGATGAGATAGAAGCCTGAAACTTTTTTGTCATCAATAGATAAGAAAAACAACCTTATTAACAATATTTTATCCAAACATCATAAAAAAGTATAAAACATAACATCACGCCTGTAATCCCCGAAGGGTTGGGCAGAGGTGTATATATAGTAACTCCATAATTTCATCCCTCAGACGAGCCTATTGCCATTAAATAAAATCAATTATCATTATAAAATAAGTATAAAAAAAAAACAAATGATCACCGCATTATTCATTCAAATTACAATCTCTATATTGTTGCTCACAGATGTCGTTTCTTGCATTAATTTCCTCCGCCGTCGGTAGATGGCGGTACATGACCGCCGAACCGTGAAGCTCATTAGGAAACTTTTCATTTTTTGTCTTCTCTTCCTTCCCAAACACAGTTTTCTGCATTCTAGATATAAATGGAGTAACTTTGCAGACTAACAGGCGAATGCAACTGGTTTCTTCCTCAGTACCTTGTTCTTGAATTAATTCATCAATCGCTTCTGGAAGAGATTCGTTCTTAGCAGCTGCAATGAGGTCCTGAAGGTTTCTTGAGTTTTTTTCTAGAATCCATGTTGTGGGGTCCTCTGATCGATATGGTTTTGTTGATCGTTTAGGTCCTGACAGGAATGTAGATATCTGGAAAATTAAAACACAGTAGATAATAATTATTAACATAATATGTAGGTACATATAATCTTCACTTAAAGATGATCTTTAGGATCCATTAACTTTAAAAGATAATAAAATATAGCAACTTTTAGAGTTGAAATCATAATTAGAAGAATTTCATTCATCATTTTATTCTCAAAACCATTTAAAACATAAGTCGGTATTAAATTGCATCTTGTTATTATCCTAAGTTAGAACTTGCGAACGGTAGTCACTTACCATTTGTGCTACAAAAACTAAAGCGTTGACAGCTACAGCGCTTATTTGGTTCGGCTGCAGTCCAAACAGACGAACTAATTGACGCAAAGGTGTCAAGGGGCTCTGAGTTTCATTGACGTCATAGTCCGGGCCTTTGTCCTGGGTATAAGACTCGCTTTCACTATGTGAAGTAGATTCCTCGTTGTGAAGATCATTCTGAGGCCACCGTCGGTTCGATGTCGTAGGTTTGTTCGTCGTTTGGAAAGCTCTTACGACGAACTCTGCTACTTTTATTGCTACTGATTCAGACCCTGTAATGAAATAATACTCAATTCTTCATTGCATTCCATAATGTAATTTTAAAACAGGTGGTAGGCTTAAGACTATGGGATCAATTATGGACCCTGTCGGGCACAGCATAGTTTAGTAGGAGAAAGGAAGCGCTTATTTTTTTGATTGCAATGCAATGTTTTATTAATTATTGTGGATAATGTTAAATATAATTAGATAATTTATTTCTCTCTAAATACATTTTCTACACTTTGTTGTCGTAAAGTTTTGCATTATAAAGATGCCAGATTTTCACATAAAAAGGCTTATTTTGTGGGCAATTGTCACGTAACTAACATTGATATAAGAAATCACATTAAAAATATTAAACGAAGTTTCATTTAATTGTATCGTGAATTGTTCGTTACAATGATACCTATCTACCTATGTCATGCATTCGTTTTAAGTAGACGCTGCTGCAACTAATTAGCCGAGATTTTTAGCTAACGTGTGGAATTCCTCAGTAGCAGCCCGGAGTTTGGATTTGTACCCGGTTGATGGCAATAGGCTCGCCCCCTATTACATGAGACTTAACATAACGGTGAAATCAGGGTGTTATTATACATCTCTGCCCAAGCCTTCGGGGGAATACAGGCGTGATGTTATGTTAATGTAATGTTAGCTTACGTTTTTAAACATACCAAGTAAATTCTGCGCAAATTTCATCCCGCTGCTTAATCGGTCCATCAACCCATCATTTCTGTATTGTTCACTACCGCACACCACTTGAAAAGTAATAAGTAACACACAAAGAGAACGTGGCGCCATCTTGAAGTCGCTTCTGAAACTACGAGGAGACGTGATGCGGCGGTCGTTCCATGCTTCGGTTCTTACTGTAATGGGTGCGCAAACGCAATTGTCGTACTAGAGCATAACATATTCGAATAATTGTGTCTCTGAACATGTAAAGGGTGTTTCAAAGAAATAATGGGTTTGTAAATTATTATTATCGGCAGCCTGAATATTAATTTAAGATAGAGCTCTAGAATTGGATTTTACATTATTTTTAACAGATGGCGCTGCTAGTTAAACTTGTTGAACTTACGTGTTTACAGATTACTTCAAGGGATTTGAGATTAAAAAGCGCTTGTGTACAATCTTAAGCTTTTGCGTTACAGTTCTTGGCGTTGTAGGTATGGTCCTGTATCAGAGTTTAGAGTTTGATGGTAGAGTTGTCTTACATCTCAGATTCTCTGTATGTACCTAGCGTCACAGTAGGTATCTACTTACGCCGGGTGGTTTTTGGCATAGAATAGGTCTCTCCTTGTCTATCCATGGGTATCATAAGTCATGATTAGAACATGATTACATTTTGACATTTTAAGAATCTTAGGTACGTTAGGAACGTTAGGTACCTACAACTTAAATTCTTCGTAGTAGATACGGGATTTTTTTTCTGCTATATCGATAGAGTCTTTAGCTATGTAGGTACGTCTCCTCAGATTCAAAGAGTGCATAGGTTTACCTAAATACATTTGACCGACCTACATTGAAGCTGACAGAATATTATGTCTAGTTAAAGCAATTATAAGTATAGGTACAAAATATGCTACGATATGAACATACACCCTGTATCCATATTTTGCGACGCGTTCACAGACAGAGGACAATAGAAACGGAAATGTAAACCATGGAGAAGCACATTGCTTTCATATTTGTCATAATATAAGAAACTGGCGCTCGCGAATAGGAAACTAACATAACATAAAACATAATCAGCCCATTACTTCCCATTGCTAGGCACTGGCCTCTTCTCAGAATGAGAAGGGTTAAGGCCTTAGTCCACCACGCTGGCCTGGTGCGGGTTGGCAGACTACACACACAATCAAGAACTTTATGGTGCCCTCTCAGGTGTGCAGATTTCCTCACGATGTTTTTCTTTCACCGTTAACGCAAGTGATATTCAAATAAAATTCTAATCGGCACAAGAATTCTAAAAGTCAGAGGTACGGGCCGGGATCGAACTGAGACCTTCCTACACTGAAGGCAACCGCTAGGCTATCACTGCTTCAATAGAAAACTAAACTTAATAATAATGTTTTTTTTCAGAAGCCCGAAAGTCTGAAAACCCGTTTAACCTTAGGATGTCGGCATTGCCCTGTAACTGGGTTGCGGTGGTTTGATGGCAGTCGCTCCGTGTAAAATACTGATGTTCAGTCGCATCTGATGAGACTGGAAGCTGACCCCAATATAGTTGGGAAAAGGCTAGGTAGAACATTTAACATAACGCAGAAGAATATACTACTTACCTACAGTAAAACTATTGGTAGGTATCATGGAATATTATAAAAACTCTGTAAATTATTTTTTGTGGCCATTCATGCAATAGGAGATAACTTTTGTCTCATAGTCTCATCATTTCAGGAAGTACCTACCACACGCCTACAACTCATCAGTAATGAGATTTTTATACAATTCCACACTATGAAGTACCAAGACATAAGACATTATAGCAGTGATAACCTAGTAGTGTGACCGTCGGACTGCCAAGTCATAGGTCTCGAGTTCGAACCCAAGGCACGCACCTTTGACTTTTCGGATTCATGTGCGTATTGTATAATTATCAGTTGCTTAAAAACAGTGAAAGAAAACATCGTGAGGAAACCGGCATGCCTGAGAGATATTTCACGACGGCATGTGAAGCCAAGTCAGAGGCCCATGGGCGGCATAAACTCTGACACCGGGTCAGTCACTAAGCATACGAAAAGAAAGAAGATAAGACATTTACCCAGTTTTTAGATAAAAATGTATGTGCCATTTATCATTACCGCTAGACGATTGTCGCGCTTAACGGACCATAATAATCACAATCGTCAACGTTATGCTCAGCTTTATTTCAACACCTAACTCCCCATGAGTGACAGTCTTCCAACATGTTCATATTTTTCATTTTATATACTTTCAAAGTGTCCTGTGCTGACCTCACATCTAACGACGTGGAATTCCTTAATGAATTGCCTCTGGACAAGCTTCTGAGACTGAAAACATCGCTTCAAGATCTCGTAACGCCTGGATACGAAAATGTCACCGCAACAACGCCATCATACATACAAAGGTTCGGAGCTGAAGCGATGGCCATCCAGGCGCCGCCCGTCGAACGAGGAGATTACGAAGAAGGATTGTACAAGAAAGAGAGTTACAGCAAGATTAGCAATATATTCTCGATGTCAGTCACAACCCTGGCGTTTTTAGCTTTTGGCGGATACTTATTATGCTTAATAGTGCAAGCAGTGAAAGCGAAGCAGACATACAATGCCACAATTCCTCCTACACAGCCGACGACGTTTTTCGTGAGTTCAGGAATTAAGAAGAGACCACAGTCCCAATTCGCTTCGTATGGGAGAAGAAGGAGAGACAATAGACTAAAAAGAAGTATGAAGATGGTGGATCTGCCTCCGGAGCAGTTGTTCACAGCGTTGTTGCAAGTTTGTGAAGGGTACGCGAAGTGGAGTGAACGGAGGGGAGACATAGGGGCGTATTAAAATTTAATTCGTGACTTTTATAGTGATGGACGTATACCTATAGGTATGCATCTTTGTTTTATTATTAAGGAATTTTCAATTGTGGAATGTGGAAAATTCCTTTGTACTAGCTTACAGCCTAGTTGCAAATATATATATAGGTATACCAGAGACATAAATATATTCGAATAGTCTTAGGTACCTACTTTAGTAGGTAAACATTTTTTTAAGTTTTAAATTTTATTTATGTATTCCATCTTAATAAGAATCAGCACATAAAGACTATGAAGATATTATTATTTTTCACTAAAAAGCCGAGAGCTACAAACCGCTGTTTACATTAAAAGCAGGAAGCCAGATTGCCCAGCAATATACCTACAATCTGTAAACGTTTTCAAACTGTCAAATAATCACGCTAACACCTAATAATAGCTGCATCTTCGCTTTAAAGATTCTATTGTACATTCCTCTCAAGTGAAGATTCGCTGTTTGTACCAGGTACTGGAACTACAACTCAATATGTATTTTCTTAGAGTCTGTATTTGAATGTGACGGTGAAGATTTTTATGATATTTTAGCATGTAGCAAGTGTTCGGTTTTGTTTGTAAGAGCGGGTAATGAGGGGGCTGTGTTCGGTCTGTCATCGCCCGTTCTCTAGTGTTTACAGCCTGTTGCCCACATACACAGTTAGCACGATGCGAATAGCCGTGTAACGTGTCTTATAAAAATAAATTTTTAATTTATCTACCAGCTATAAAACTGTTGGTAATTTACAAGAACTCTGTTTCATACTCATTAACATTGTTTAAAATGCAGACTTTTAAATTGTATTGTCTTATAATTTATAAATTACAAGACTAAATTATGGCCAAATAATCAAACGTTAATCAATTTTAATTTGCCTTTAATTTCGTGCTGTCTCTGTCACTTCACCTTAAAGTGACAGTGACAGCACGAGACTTAACGGCAACTTAAAATCGAGTAGCGTTTGAGTATTTGACCCTTACAAATATATAAAATGAGATATACTTATACTCCATTTAATTTAACAATAGGCATAAGTGGCCAACCAATAGATTAAATATCTTTTGAACCTTCTTCAAGTAGAGTTTCAATTCATCTTGATTGACCGTTAAGGTTCATAAAAGCATAATACCTACTGTGTTGAATCCCTTCTGGGTGCAAACATGTTGCTTATTTTTATAAAATTTCCTTGTTAAGATGTCTTATTGGTCTATTGCTATATTAAGTTGAGTATGGTTTAAACGAGCTGAAATAAGTTCAAGCATCTGCATTTGGTATAAGCTGACATAAAGATTAAAGTCTGGACTCATGCTAATGCTATTCACTGTTCAGGCTAACTATCTGCTTTACATTTTATTTGACACTAGCTGTGTCCTCACGGCACCGCCCGTAACTTATGTTACTCAGTGATAATGTAGCTTTCTAACGGCAAAAGAATTTTTGAAATCGGTCCAGTAGTTTTTAAGTTTGTTCGTTACATACAAAAATACAAATCTTTCCTCTTTATAATATTAGTATAGATAACTTCGAATAAATGATTAATAGACACCTACAAGTATCGTATTTAAAAATCAATAGAAATTCTGTATTCCAAGTATTCTGTATATTATCTGTGTAATTGTTCAATCATCTGCTTATTGATATTCCAACTTACAACCACAACGTAAGGTTAACTACTTATCTAACGTTAATCTAAGTTTAACTGCAAGTAGTGCATCCGGCCGTTTCCCTGGCGGGTCTGAGATAAAGGCTCTTACATACACCACATGCCTACCACCGACGACGTGTAAACAAGCTTGCTTTTGTATCTTAGATAATTATCTTTAAATGTCGCTACTGTATACTAACTCCATATACTTTATTGCTAAGTAATAAAAAAGTCGAATAAAATAAATATTGAATAGACTATCATTGTCAATGTAATAAAAATCAATCGACTTTTTTGTAGAATACTTACCTACAGAGTTTATTATGAAAAATAAAAAATAGCGTTCTGTATCTGTGACGTAATAAAAAATTATATTATCTATGGTTCTAGAGGTGATCGTTATTGCTAAAGCTAGGAGAAAAATTCGAATTTATTTGTTTCTCTCATAGTTATGGATAACTAACTCTAAGGTTAAGGTTTGCGCTACATGATGGCTGATGCTTGCGTATCATGAGTTGGGACGACATGTCAAACCTGCTATGGTAAAGTACTATCAAACGGCCATTCCAGACGTTGCCCTAAGTTGTTACACTCGCATAGTTTTTATACTACAGTGTCTGGACTTTAAAAGAGACCTTGTTCTCTGAGCTTGTTTCGGCTTTTCTACTCAGAGCTACGCCGACGCCATCTAGTCTTAAAAAAAACATTACATTGACTTGTAAAAGTGTCTGAAACAGATTTATTTACAGAAATTAAAATCATTTATCTGAAATCCGACGACAAGTTACAAAAGCATTTTAGTGTCTTAAAGTTTTCTCCACAAGTAAGCGTGCAACAATGATAGGGTTTACAAAAACAAAGAGATCTGAAATGAAGAATATAATCTACTATACCTAGACTTCTTTTTCACACCGAACTTCGCTCCTACCCTATACGTGCTGCAACATCTTCCAGTAGTGTTTAGTTTGGTACATAGCTATACTTAATAAGAGTAAGATAATTATAAGTTCTGTTAAAATAATAAAAAAACATAAACGAAATACAAATACAACTGCTTTGTTGCTCTAGTGGCAAGCGCGACTGCTGATCGTGAGGTCCAAGGTACGATCCTCAGGTTGGGCAGTGTTATTTTCTCATTTTGCCGTGTGGATTTTCTAGGCTCGCCCCCTATTACATGGGACTTAAACATGAAATGAGGGTGTTACTATACACCTCTGCCTAACCCTTCGGGGAATCTTCTTCTTTTCGTGTGGTTAGTGACTAACCTGGTGTCAGAGTTTATGCCGCCCATGGGCATCTGACTTGGCTATACATGCCGTCGAGAAATATCTCTCAGGCATGCCTGTTTCCTCACGATGTTTTCCTTCACCGTTTTTAAGCAAGTGATAATTATACAATACGCACATGAATCCGAAAAGTCAGAGGTCCGTGCCTTGGGTTCGAACTCGAGACCTATGACTTGGCAGTCCGACGGTCATACCAGTAGGTTATCACTGCTGTTGGGGAATGCAGGCGTGATATAAGGTATGTTATGTTATGAAATACATATACATTCTTACATTGAAAAAATCGTCACAATATAAACTTACGGATTTAACTTAAGTTCGAAAAATCGGTAGGTAATTCCTAACAAGATTAACACGAAATATTGCTTAAATCATTATGTACTAATAATAATTTTTTCTTTGACATAGCCTGCTTAGTTGTCGGCAATAAGACTGACAAGCATATAATTTTGTGACCCAGCGCATAATATCAGCAAGCACATTGGATCACCCGCGCGACGGTGCAACGAGTATTCCCAAGGAGGGTTGACGTCAGGCAGGCGGCCGATCATAAAATAATAAGCCAAAACCTCTAACAACATGGATTTATGAAATACATGTTGTGCCGACCCCACCTAGTGTGGGATAAGGGCAAGAAGCAGAAGAATCAATATTTCTCTGCTTCATCCAAATGTATGTTAGAACGGACACTGAAAAAAACGGCTATGAAGTTGCGCCGGAACCATTGCCGTCGGCTCTTAACACTTAACTATGGTTTAAGACATTTATTTTCTCAAAAGATTTACAAACAATCACTTAGGTACAGAGAAAATACAAAACTTACACTATTATAAAAAATAACTAATTAAGCTGACTTCGCGTAGTGAGCGAGAACTAATTAAATGTATCAAAGTACATAGTAAGAGGTATGTTTATTCGTTTTTCGAAATAAAACATAAGTGGTAGGTATTTACTACTCCAAGATACATTCTAACTCGATAGGTAATAAATATCATTCATCAATCAATTCCTCAGCCGGCGTGATTGAATAGTTCACGTCCAGCCCAACTTTCGCACACTGGATAAATTGAACTACGCACTTTTTTAAATACGGCTGATAGTCAATGTGAGTCACCACTCAACAAGGTTGGTACAATGGAATGTGCGCTAATTCGACGAATTCAACATTTAAAAATATCCAAATTCGTTAAGTTTTCTACTGAAATGATTTTTCGGTTAATTTTGAGAACCACAGGAAAGACTTGTTTTACAATTTTCATGACTATAGTCTAACGATGTGCGCAGTACTTTGACCTCCAATGAAACGAATAACGTGTTATGGGGACAAAAAGTCCCACATTCGTTATACCATTAGTGCCCGAAAGTCAGAATACCAATATCGATTTCTTTACGTAACATAACATCAGCCTGTATTTCCCGAAAGGTTGGGCAGAGGTGTATAGTAAAACCCTCTTTTCGCCGTTATTCTTAAGTCCCATGAAATAGGGGGCGAGCCTATCGCCATCAACCGGGCACAAATCCAAAGTCCAGGCTGTTACTGAGGAATTCCATACGGAAAAATCCAATAGCACTTTGCCCTACCTGGGGTTCGAACTCAGGACCAATCGGCAGTCGCGCTTGCCACCACTAGACCACCTTTTATTTTTGTATTTTCCTTGATTAGGTACTAGCAAATACCGAGGCAGTTTCTTTATTTCATCGATTTTTAAATACAACACTGTATCGACATATCATCTCAACCCATGGTCTGAGCCTATCATAATATTTTATTCAGATGCAGATCATAAAATTAATACTGAAAAGAATTTACACAATACAATACGCGCATCATGTTTACTAAATCGATACTGAATTGAATAATTTAACATTTTATTTTAATGGCTCGATTTATTCGTGCTAATATGACTCGAATAATCGAGTGTGTTTAGGTCAAAGGTTTACGATTGAGGACCCTCTAAACTAAATTGAATTCGACTCGGAATCGCATCGTAAAAGAACTCATCTTAAGACTTTACAATCGATTCAAACGTTATGGGGCATTCGACAAAGAGTTGTAAAATAAAATACCTGCTTATAAGAAGGCAACTGCATTTTGGGCTTTGTGTTACAGGTAATGCTGTCGTCAATCTAAAAAGCACAGTGGGCCCACCCTCGATCTTCGAGACTCCCAGTTTTGGGTCCGTAGGAAGCTGTATCGCAGTTTAAGAATTAAAATATTAAGTTCGATCGGCATTGCGGTTCAATACTAAATGTACAGAATACAGTTGATAGTCGGTGGCCCAGTGGTAACGGCCCCGACTTAAGAGTTGTATGTCGTGGGTTCGAACCCAGCCAGGCGCACTACTTTGTGTAATTTATTTCATCACCACTGCTCACAAAACGGTGAAGGAAAACATCGTGAGGAAACCGGCATGTCCTAGAACCAAAAATTCGAAGACATGTGACATCTACCAACCCGCACTGGGCCCGCGTGGTGGATTACGGCCTATTCCCTCTCACAGAGAGGAGGCCTGTGTCCCAGCAGTGGGAACATTATAGGCTGATGATGATGATGATGACAGTCGATACGATGATGTCTTAGAATAAGAGTAGGTATACTATTTATTGGTGTCGATTATGTTGCGCATTTTGACAGGACTAAACTAAACGAAGAGTGTTTGTCTCTTTCTGTTTCAATAAAAAAAGAAATAGGCAGTTGCGATAAGTCTAGTTTAGCACTGTTAAAATGTGCAACACTATCGACACGATTGGCACGTGTAGTATTTTATCGATGTTATGCGATGATAGGTGATAGCCTAGCGGTTGAACGTTTGACTTCCATGCAGCGTGTCTGAGTTCGATCCCGGCCTGTACCTGACTTTTTGAATTCATGTGCGGATCAGAATTCAATTACCAGTTGCGTTAACGGTGAAGGAAAAACATCGTGAGCAAACCTGCACACCTGAGAGGGCTCCATATAATTTCGATGGTGTGTGTAGTCTACCAATCTGGACCAGGTCAGCGTGGTGGACTAAGGCCTAAACCCTTTTTATTCTGAGAACAGGTCAGTGCCCAGCAGTTTGACAGTAACGGACTTATTATGATTATGTTTATGCGAACTATAACTGAAACAAAACCAAGATTGTCAAAGTCTTCTTCTTTCTTTTCGTGTGGTTAGTGACTAACCTGGTGTCAGAGTTTAGGCCGCCCATGGGGCGCTGACTTGGCTTCACATAGTGTCGAGAAATATCTCTCTGGCATGCTGGTTTCCTCACGATGTTTTCCTTCGCCGTTTTTAAGCAAGTAATAAATTATACGATACACACATGAATCCGAACAGTCTTTGGTGCGTGCTTTGGGTTCGAACTCGAGACCTATGACTTGGCAGTCCGACGGTCACACCACTAGGCTATCACTGCCAAGATATTATGCTAGATTGTCAGTCTAGTCTCGTGTTAGTGAGGAACATTAGATAGCAACAAATCAGCCGTTTTTTCTAGAATATATTTATGGTGTTCCGCCACCCGCAACTAATCTACCACATAGGTAAGGCATGCCTTCTACAGATTGTCGCTTCATCTGCATGGTTGAATGTAACACTGTATCTTGAAAAGCACGTTTATCAGAAAATGAAGGTAGGTGCTATACCATTGATATACTTACGTACTAGATGCGCTGTTTAGAAGAACAACATGGTATCAAAGAGTTGTGGTTCCGGAACCACAATGCCAAAGAACTTGACAACTGTCTAGCGGTAGTTTGAACCTTATTGAATCAGTGCATTTAGCACATGTCGTCTATACGAGATAGCGCGTCTATTTATTTTAATTTCGTTATGCCACCCACAGAAATCTTATTTCTGTGGTGCTATCGTAGAGTAGAGCTACTTTCACTTGTCCATCAATAGGATATTGGTTTTCTCCAAAATTTGGGTTGCGGAGTTTGACGGCAGTCGCTCCGTGTAAAATAACTGAAAGACGATAGGTATTTACGTAGTTATCGTTGGCTTACTTGTGATTTTATAATTTACGAAAATCGTTACAGATTATATGTCGGAAATTTATATTTTCATAGGTATAGGGTAAGTATTAAGTAAGTACCTATTATGAAATATCTCTATCTTCCTATTCTTACAGGAACAGCGTACCTTCAGGACGCATTTTGTAATCTATTGGCTATTACATAAAACCAACTTAACGACTAAGTTTATGTTATCTGCCGAGTGCCGCCCACCTGAACTGCAGGAATGTGTCACCAATCAATAATACTTAACTTGATAGTCGGCGGCGCCTTTGATTTGCGTTTATTGTTAATTGTCAGCTAATCTAATGTCGAATAAGACAAGGCTAGAAATCGGCTTGCAATTTTATTTGATAGCTGTACGTATCTCAGACAGTACAAGGGTAAAGCAAGTTCGAATATCGACACACCGTCTTTAGCCTGCGGGCTTGTGTCATTGGAAATTAATTTCTGCCGAAAACAGTAAAAGAATTGTTTTTGGCATAAACTAAATTTCATACTCCTACTTTTTATACAAGGTTAGTCAGAAAGGGGGTACTAAGCCGAAAGAGTGTTGAAGTTCGCATAATAATGGATAACTTTTGTTCTACAACTTTCCACAAAAGTCATTCGTTTAAGAGAAATAGCTGTTCAAATATTTCATAAAAAATACGCTAAATTCTATCTATCCTCAGCTATGATCAACTGTGTTTACATTTTACGTCATATTTGGGGGTCACGGATTAGAAACTCCATTTTCTAAATTCATAACTAAAGCAGGGCTGAAGAATTTTTGAAAAAAATAAAATAAAAATATTTTTTCATGGAAAAAAAATTAACAAATTTTTAAATTTTAACACTGTCTTTAAAATAGTCATCAGTGATACATTAAGTGGATGCGGCTTAGTACCCCCTTTCCGACTAACCTTGTATAAGGAATAAATTTGACATTTTGACATTATCTCTATACAAAAACTGTCAAAACGTCAAGCTTACTGATAAGAGTTATCTGATGATTGAAAAGTTGGTCCTAAATCAAATGACTAGGTATTATTTTATTCTTAGCAACACCGATCTTACTTAAACTTAGAGAATAAAATGCAAAGTCGCAATGCGTATTTTTTAAATTTCCATTACGTAATGCGTAAAGCATTTACCTACCTAACTAAGATTTTAGTTTAAAATAAAGATTATTTAACATAAACACACGGTGAAGAGTGAAGTGTCAATGGTTCTGGTTTGCGTCAAAAATAAATCTCAACAAATGGTTTCAAACCAATTTCCGAGTTCTAAGATCATAGAATAAGTTTTGTAAAAAAAATCATACTACTAAACATAAACTCACGGCTTTTTCCCATGGGGATAGGCAGAAACTATAGAACGCCACATGCTACGATCCTTACATACTCCTTTTGCTTCATCCACATTCATACTTCTTGTCATACACGCACGCCGGTATTATTAATTTTGTATTTGTAAACTATTGGATAGACCTGGGGAGCGAAACTGAAAAGTTTCAGAATCTTTTTTATTTTACACTAGCGACCCGCCCCGGCTTCGCACGAGTGCAATGTAGATACTAATGTGGGGCATATAAATCTTCCTCTTGAATCACTCCATCTATTAAAAAAAACCGCATCAAAAGCCGTTGCGTAGTTTTAAAGATCTAAGCATACATAGGGACAGACAGACAGCAGGAGCGACATTGTTTTGTATTATGTAAAGAAGATTCGAAAGGACTAATAGGTACTTTGAATGAGACTAAGGACTTTATTCTTACAAGGTTCAAATACCAACCTTACCGATTTCACTTGCGGTAACTATCTTCCTACTACTTTACACATGTTTTCCATCGATACATGATAATTACACACAGGTCGCAACATCTACAAATAGGTAATAACAAGCTCCTATCTCATCTACATCATAATAAGAAATTATGCAGATAAGCAATTACTTCGTAACACACATTAAGATAATTCATCCACTCTAAAATCATTCATTACCGCACATTGGAGTCACACTCGTTGATAAGTAAGATCTACTGAGTAGTTGAGCTTAGTAACTAGTTTCATAAGTACCTACTGGTAAGTACAGGTTAACGACATCAATGTATAAACGCGCTCTTCCGCCCACCAACTTTAGTAGTAGTAGAAGTCTGTGTGTACATCATAGATACCTATTTTTTCCGCCAGTCCGCATTGCTGTGTTTGAAAGGTATAAATAACAGGTGAAATATCAGGCATATAAGACTTTTCAGCTGTCTCTAAGGTCGGCTAAGTATCAGCAATCCCCTTGGTGTCTCAAGTGTCCATAGACAGCGGTAACCACTTTCCATCAGATTGGCTGTTATCGTGTTCGTCAAACCATAACAAGAAAAAAAAATACTATGGAATGAATAATTCTCGTATTGTTCGAAATTTAAAAAAAAAAATATTTTGCCGGTTTATGTTGCTTTGCCTGGACCATGTTTATTTGGAAAATTGGATTGGAACACATCTTTTGTACGGAGCAGCGCTTCTATACCTAGATGTCGTAGGTACCTACTGGTATAGTAAAAGATCGTAAAATCGTGGCTAGGTGCAGTCGACTCGTAAGTAATTGATAACGATATTGCTTAGACGTCGTATAATCGCCATGAAAACTAGAAACGATATATCTGACAAATACCTATGTAAATGGAAGTAGGATAGGATTCTTTCTGATAAAATCATTGCGGCAGTGCAATTGATATTATATTGGGTACAATATAAATTACCGAACGTTTTTTCATGATGAAGCAGTACTTAATTAATGTTACAAAATAGAACTAATAATATCTACATTTATTTAAGTCTGAAAGTGGCACCGGTGAATGAGAAGTTGTGTGGAAAACGGTTGTCATAGTATGGGGCATATGATGCGGAGGAATGAGGAACATGTCGTGAGGAAAGTTTTGAGTAGGTATGAATGTGGATGGTTATAAGAGTAGAGGAAAACCAAAGAAAAGATGGATGGATAGTGTGAAAGATGATATGGCTAGAAAGGGGGTGACTACTGAGATGACGGCTGGTATCTAGAGATGTATGCAAGAAAAAGACATACTGCGCCGACCCCAAATAAGGTAGGATAACGGTTGAAGAATGATGATGATGAATATTTACATTTATTAAAACATAATTTAATGTTACATTGTTGTTTACATTGTCTACATCTCGATTGCAATATAAATGATAAGTGGAAGTGCGTAGACTCCTAAGACAAGCAATCCTTCGCTTAAAAGGTGATCTCCAAATATGTCTATCTGTAAGCCTATTGTAATCGAAATAAACATTTTTATTTTATTTTTAATTTAATACAATTACAGTTTTAACTTGTAAAAACATCAGGTGTTAAAATAATTTCTAATATTTTTTTAGTCAAAGCTTCACTCATTTGTCGCTCAAAAAGCAAATGCTTAGTCAAGACTCCGTGTCGAAGCATCTATGGCCTCGAATGACCAAAAGTAATCTGAGTAGAATCTGGAACGACTACCTATTTTTAGATTGATAACTTTAGATTGACTTACCGTCCGTCTCGAAGGTTCAATAAATGTAGAGTGAGCTTTTGTAATAATATAAAACCATTTTTTACAAAAAATTTAAACCGACTTCAAAAACGAATAAAATAATTACCATATAAAATTAACAGTTTCAGAAGTCGGTGCTGATCCACGCTGAACCAAATTGAAGGCACCGACTTCTGAAACTGTTAATTTTATATGGTAATTATTTTATTCTTTTTTGAAGTCGGTTTAAATTTTTTGTAAAAAATGTTTTTATTTTTTTCATTTTAGTGGCCTTAATTAAAACTTGGTTGGACCTACTAAAGACGCTGCTCGTAACATAATCACATCATCACAATATGCGGACTGTTCGTCATTGAGGAGTTCCATTGTCTATCTCCGAAGTTCTTCATCAGATCTTCACCAAATTTAAATGGGACCAACTTCGAAGTATACCCTATCCATTAAAAAAGAATCATCAAAATCAGTTCACAATTGGTGAAAATATCGATGAACATACACAAAAAAAAAAAAGAAAAAAAACATACATACAGACCCTCCTCCTTTTTGGAAGTCGGTTAAAAAGGAAACAACGTAAAGAAAATTTATACTTAGTATTGATTTTCGTATCCCCGTTTTAGCATCGTTTTGGTGCAAGGAATACATATAGATAATATTTAAACTAGTCTTACTTGATTATGCTTCTTTAATCCATGGGATCTCGTTAATAACTGCCTCGTTGGTCTAGTGGTGGCAAGCGCGACTGCTGATCATGAGATCCTGCGGGTTCGATCTCCAGGTTGGTCAGAGTATGACGGTGAAATGGGGGTGTTACTATACACCTCTGCCCAATCCTTCGAGGAATACAGGCGAGATGTTATGTAATCCATGGGGAAATAAGAGCAAATTCTAAATCAACACTTAAAACGGGTCACTAATTAGTTAATATATGCAAAAACAAGGTTTTCAAAGAATTATCGTCTTTTTATAGATATGCAAATAGATACCAGCAGAACGTCATATAATACGCCAATCGCGCTATGAATTATTATTATGAACGCAGACCCAACAAATTACCATTCAAAATGGCACGATGTTCATACACTGAACACATACTGGCACGATAGCCGCTAGTTGCAACACTCATGTATGGCCACATGCCCACTTAGGCATTACATTAAGAAACTAACAATAAATATCTCAGGCAACAAAATACATCGCGCACTCTGTTGACAAATCCTGCAATAAAATATAAGCATTTACAATAAAATTAATTATTATTTACACGGTGCGGTGGGCGCGAGAATTGAAGATGGAATGCAGTGGATAAGCCGAGGAATATTTTTGGAATATGAACAATGTTCTCATGTTTATACGAGTTCGAATATTTCATATTGTACGCAGTAAACTCATCGCAAAATGCTCAAAATATGTAGGTTTATCAATTGTTACCCTAATCACTATAATGTATTTATTGCACACAAAACTCAATGCAACGGACTTTGATCTGAATATTAATAGAAATGAACTTACGGTTTATCGATTGATAGAAATATGTATTTACAGTAAACTGTAACATTTACCTACATAAAGTTAAATTAACAAGGTAAAATTATAATATTATATGATTTGGGCCACATTATTTCAGCGCAAGGGGTTGGGGGCTGTAATTTCTTTTTCATCACGATTTTCATTATAAATCATTATTAAGAAGGTATATAAACATTTGTATTTGTATTTTTTTTTATTGCCGTGCCTCGGAGAGCTCGTTAAACCGTCGGTCTCGGGTGTCTTATGAATACCTATGAAAGTCATTATACGTAAAGTCTTCTAACAATCGATCTAACCTTAGGTTATCGGCCCAATTGGGTTGCAGAGGTCTGATGGCAATCGCTCCGTGTAAAATACAGATATTTAGCTGCATCTGATTAGACTGAACGACGACCCAAATTGACCCGACATAGAAAGCGCTAGGCAGAACATAAGCCTTTGTATAACAAATATTAGAAAAAAAAATCCAAGCCGCGAGTCTAGGTAGTTTCAAATTTCTAAGTCAATCTCGTTACCAACACAACTTCATAGCAGTCAACTCATCCTACAGGTCAGTCACTCAGTAACGTCCACATTAAGCTTACCACCAGTTCCGCCATGCTGGAGGTCCGGGGACCCCGCGGCGCCTTGCTTTATCGCACGCTGTGCCCGCGCCGGACACCTCACGTCCCCCTCTTTACCGTGTAGGGTCACCATCTTGTCCACAATATTCGTGTACACGCCTACGATGGGAAATTGAGGAAGTGGTGATCGTTTTGTGATGCCGTTTTTGGTGATGCTGTATTAGATTTGTTACGAGCTTTTGTCAAAATTGTATGGGTCTATGAAAATAAATCAAATGATACGTTCGTAGGAGATAGTCGATTTGGAAGATAGTAGATTTTCATGTTGGATTTATGAAAAAGTCCTAAAAGTTTAGTTTATTCAAAGACGTAGATACCTGAAGAATTAAGGTAGGTAAAGGTGAAGGTGCTTATATTTATCAATAATAAACAAAATAAATAGGTTTAAATGAACCACAGTACAAATGCCTATCATTTCAATTAATACAACCCTAAAAAGGTATCATGTTCCAAAACAATAAAAGCAGTTTGTTTTATCAAAAATAACAGCCATGTAAAACCCTTTTAAAAAGTAATTCATCTAGTTGATAAGCAATTAAAATTCAAAAACAGGCGTTACAAGGGTATCGATCATGTCCCATTGAGCCGTTACTAAATTATTTTAATGTCGGCCGCTTCCTGAGAAATTGACGCGAGGATGCGGGAACATGCTCATGCGCACTTCTACACGCAATTATCCACTGAACAAATTATGATACTGTCACAACAACTCTAATTGACAATTTGGTTTGCTTAGTATTATCACAGTGAAACTGCTACGTTTTGATAAATGTAGTGTTTGTACATAGAATAAAGGTAGCGTCACATGCGAGAAAGCACGAGCGAATCATTTTCATTGCTACATTAAAGCAATGAAAATTATTATTAGGTCTTCTTGATAGAAGCTTAAAAACTTGAAAATTGTGTTTAAATAGATACGGGCAGATATCGACGATCGGCAGTGAAAAACTCGTAACTAAAATTTTCTTCAAAAGCGTTTTATTTGTTCTTTAGCTTGATAAACTCGTCATACACGTACTAGTTCAACTTTCAATTCAAATACTTCTAAGCTATCTATGACATACGATGACAAACTTGTATTAACATTTAATCGGCAATTTATTTTTGCATGAGATTTATTTATATATTAAATTAAATAATTGTATTTTACACATACGTACTTTTCACTGCCGACCGACGATATGTAAAAGAAATGAGTTTCAAAGTTCAAATAATTATTAATTTGCAATTCCAAGGCGTAAAAAAATTCGTGCTCAAATTAGGACTCCTACACCGTAGTTTTAAAAAAAGTTAATTAATAAATCTACTTCACTTTCTGTTTCACGCATCCGACTATGAAACTATTCCATTCATCTCCAACAACATGGAAGCATTTTCTCATTAATTAATTAAATACACAGTACGAAATTGAGTGCACCGTACAAAACCGCTACCCGTGTGCTTTACGAGCGTCCCGCGGCAATCATAATTCGTCTCTGGGCCTCCGCCGGCCTCGCAGGCGTCTCTACAGACTTTTATTGTGATTTACACTCCAACAACCTTTGTTACTCCTTGTGCACCTTTTTTGCAACGTGCACGATCTGAATTTACGCGGGTAAATGCCGATTCCGTGGATTGTGATCTGAGATCGAAGACCTGGCTAGGAATTTTGAAAGGTTGAGTAATTTTCAAGATCTATGAAGGCTCAAACTGGCTGCCTTGTGCCTTGTTGGTCTAGTGGTCACAAGTGCCACTGCTGAGCATGGGGTCCTGTGTTCGATCCCCAGGTTGGGCAAAGTGTTATTAGGTTTTTCCATTAGGAATTTCTCTGTAGCAGCCCGGAGTTTGGATTTGTTGTTACATGGGACTTAAACATAACTGACGAAACGAGGTTATACTAAATCCACCTCTGCCAAACCCTTCGGGGATTACAAGGCGGTATGAAGGCTCAAAATGTTTTTACTAATGTTGTCAGTGGTTCATGCAGGTATGATTTGAATATGATAGAAGACAGATAACATCCACATAAAAACAACTGCAGAATAGAAGTTCTGAAATACTCAAGCGAGTGTTAACCTAAGCGTATACGGAGGCGCAGGCCACTCGGGCTTTAGTTCCATCACAGTTTTACAATCCATACAGTTGGGCAACGCCTACACGGGCGGTGGCATCGTCCGACATCAAAGGTGTTGCTAAACTGTATGGATTGTAAACCTGAGACTGAACTGTGTTCTGTGGCCTGCCCCTCCGTATACGCCTAGGCTTACTACTGGGAGGTGCATTTCTGATGATGATGCTCTACAAACACAAATTAATATATTCAGTAAGATAACGAGTAATTTTGCTCTATCAATTACATAATACTAGTAATCAAGGCGAAAATAAAAAACAAAATCAAGACTTCCTTTTTTAACAGACTTCTACAAAAAGGAGGAAGTTAACATAACATAAGTAGCCCATTATTGTCCCACTGCATGACAAGGGCCTCTTCTCAGAATGAGAAGAATTTAGGTCTTAGTCCACTGCGCTGGCCTGGTGCGGGTTGGCGGACTACTTGATACCATCGAGTACTTTATGGAGCCCTCTTAGGTGTGCAGGGTTACTCACGATGTTTAACTTGACCATTAACGCAAGTGATAATCAAATTATGATCCGCAAATGGAATCCAAAAATCAAAGGTGCGGGCCGAGATCGAACGCAGACCCTCCTGCATAGAAGGCAAGCATTCAACCTCTAGGCTATAAATGTTTATTTTAATATATTATATTTTTCTTTTTTTATCATATTACGTTTTAAAAGTTTTGTGAAAATCTAACAGCACACTAAACAGTTTTTAAATAACCTTATTCATAATCTAATCTCAGTTCGTTCAAAAATATTCCATCGTAAAACCAATGTGCCTGAGAACTGAGAAAAACTAAACTGATCATCAGAGATCATCAAAATTAGTTAATAGGAATCGAAGACCTCAATAAAATTAATAACTATAAAATTAATAGCAAGTATAAAATTAAAAATAACAAAAAAAAATACAAGATCGATGTTGAAATTTGAAATCTCTATCCGTATAGGTACCTACTATGGTATGCTTAGCATAGCAATAAAAATACAATTTCCTTTTCCCACTTAGTTAATGCGATATCTATTCCAACGTCTATTAATAATATTTTATTGATTAGAGTTAATGATTTTGTGCATTTATTATTATAAAAAATTCATTGAATACATGTATATTGAGCTAATTTTCATTATTAATGGGCGATTAATATTGAATTTCATATAGAATATTGTATTAAAATGCGATTATGCAAATATTATTAGTTCTTAATAAACAGTTTATACATTTGATGGGCGCGCCACACGAGAGCGGCTCGCGCGCCGCGCGCCGGAGCCCGCCTGCTCCTAATTACAATAAATACAACAACACATTAGAATCGATCACATCGGAAAGTTATTCGTGTAATTTATCGGAACTAATAAAAGTGATGTACGGTTATCGGCTTTTATATATTTTTAGGGTTCTACCGTTAACTTGTTCGAAAGAGAACCTCAAAAATGCCTCAACTGGGAGATGAGTCATCTGCACGCATTTTTGTGTTCGTTCGTCTATAGCGTGTTTTAGAATTCACTTAATATTCATTTCGCAAGCAATAAATTCAGTTTAAAATATCACACATTTCCTTTTCTAATATTCTAAATCAAAATTTAAATGATCTCAAATAGCTGCCACCTGTGTTTTATGCTAAATATTAATTAGCTTCTACATAACGCATAGGTATATATAATAATTGGAAAGATATAAAAGAAGAATGTGGTTATTATTTTCGACGTGAATTATATTCTATTTCATAGAATAAGTATTAGACAAAAGTGGCACCATCAAGGATGAGTATATAAATAGCTATTTAACAATAATTTTGCTGTGCCCTGACAGGGTCTACAGCGGCTCTTAGCTCTAAGCCTTTTGTTAATATCTTATTTTACCTTGTGGAACGCAAATAAATGAATATGAATATGAAAAGTAGAGTTTCAGTTTCAGTTCATTTTAATCGACCGCATTATACTTACTGTGTTCGATCCCTGGCCTGTCGGTAAAAAAATGTTGCTTATTTCTATACATTTCCTTGCCAAAATGGGTGTTATTAGTCTAATGTTATAGAGTCTAAATCATGTGGGGTCACAAACCGTGGGAACAACACGACAATTTTATTAAAAAATTTAAATCAATCTATTTTCTTTATCACCAAAACACAAATTACAGGCAGCAAACAAAAATAACAATAAAATAAAAATAAGAATACTGAACCAATTAGCTCCGAATAAAGTTTTGTCAGGTTGTTTTATTACAAAGCAGGAACAGATATTTAAGGCGGTGGTTATGGGATCCGTGGCGAGTCTCACACGACGCGGTATTATTTATTGCATTTATTGGGCGCGAGCTTGTGCGTATGCGTCGATATAAAGCATTTCCTCGGGCGACATCGACGTGCGCCCGCGACTAACTCGGGGTTGAATTCTCATGGTATCGATAATATTTGATTTTTGTAAGTTGATGGTAAATGTTCATTCGGAATTTAAAATTATTTCTAATTTTCGTTAGGTGCGGTGGAAGTATTTGTAGATGAAATCAGTTATCTCAGATAAGAATAAATCTTAGGCTTATACTAATGACAAACATATTTCCGATCGATAGCGATCGATCCTAAAAAAGATACCTACCTAATAAATCGTGACAACCATTGGTATTTCGCAGCAGGAAATCAAAGCCTCGGTTTATTGATTTCTAATTACAAAAATGGCATAGTTGTGGAACTAGGTCTATAAAAATTGCTGGAACCAATTTAATTAAGCATTTTAATATTTTAATGGTTTTAATATTTGATCACGCATCGTTGTAAAACAAGTATAAGGTATTCGAATTACATTAATTTGACAATTAATTAGTTTTTACCCATGTAACAGTTTTAAATTTCCATAATTACTTAGATGGGAACTTCTTCAAGCCTCTGTCATGGCTTAGTTTCTCTGTGACTTTATTAAGGTCCCAAGAATATGCAGACCTTACTAAAAACATTTTCGATTGATATTCGGTAAGGTCATTAAATACACATGCACAGATTTGAATTATCGTTTTTCTTTTTGAGAATTTTTCGACAGGACCGAAAATCATGGAATATTTTAAATTTAAAAACAAATAAAGTGCCTACCATAGCTTTTAATTAATTTAGGTAAAGGTATTGACGGTCACAAAGAAAGTACCTACCTACTGGTTACTGACTGTTTAGCTTTATTTTAATAATCTAGACTCCTACCCGTCGATATTTTGAAAATAGCCCCCCGCGATCGGAGTCTCGTTCGGCAGACTTATGAGGATAATTCAAGTCAACAATACACTTTATTAACAGTTAGTTATGCGCTCCGTGATGATATCGCGCCTACAATTAAATATTAATATGTGTTCGAAAGGTCGTGGGCGATCCAACGAGATTTATCAGTTGTTTAATGTCCCGTACTTGGTAACAATGTGTGTCATAGGTGAGACCGGATTTATGGGAGACTTTTCACTGCAGAATGATTAACTGGTCATTAGCTTACTGAAATAATAACTTTGGACTGCAATTGATTCCGAAATCTATCTATATTAGAATATTTGGAGAACAACAATACTTAATCGCTTAAAAAATAATAGGTTCTAGAACTAAGCCAGAAATGTACCTACTACTAAAAAGGAACAGTGTGTAAAGAAAGAAAGAATTTATTTGGCACGAAAGCAGTCAGACACACAGATAAAAAATTCATTAGAGAGAAAACAAAAAACAACAAAAAAAATATAATAATAAACGAAAAATACAGTAGCTGTGTGTATAGCGGTTGCGCCAAATAGGTTCAGTTCAGCATAAATGTCAGACCACTAGTGCCTGTACCTAAATACTACACTGGCCTGCAAAAATAAGTATCACACTTTAAAAGTAAATATCATTAAAAGTGTAGTACTTATTTTTGCAGGCCAGTATATATCCAAATATAATAGAATGCCGAAAGACAGCAAGAAAGGAGTTAGCACACTAGCAGCTGAATGTTATGACGTCCTTGCAAAGAATTACAAGAGAAACTTACCTGGATACAACGGACACAGACTAGGAAAGCATAGTACAGAAAAGAGAAGGCCCATAGCCTATTATACGCAGCAGTGGGTAGTAAAAAGCTATTCAACAACGATGACGATGAAATGAAACTAGATGGCAAGTAGTAAAAATAGCCGATGTCGTAGTCTTATATTTGGTAGTCGAAATTCTCATTGTCTAGGTATTCTGTGGGACGGCAGATAATAAAGCCTACGTAACGTCAACCACGAAGAAAGATTTATGTTCAATTCATATCTGCTCAAACAATTCTGTTTGTGGTTTGAATTTATGTTCAAACTTATAAGCTATAGCTTACTGTTACTTACTGTACCTACTTAACATACCGGCGCATAAATAAATTCTGAATTAAAAAATCTAAATAATTTGTCCAACTGTAGTTTCTAGGACGATTATTAAAATTCGCAAAACAAGCATCGTTCCTCATACATAATTAACAAACGCCAATCATAACAATATAGCATTCAGAGTTGAGAGAAAGCTTGCGTGCAAGTAAGGTGCCTTTAACGTAAGGTCGAATGAAAAAACGGAATTGATAGCCTCCTCCCGTACGTAAACATGTCGACGAGCGCTCTCGTAAACTGTAAGGGGATATTTTTAACAGCTTCGATATTTAATATTTATTGCGACACAGACACCCAATATGAAACAGCGATTTGTATAAATAATTATCTCATATCAATACTTTTGATAATCTTGGGACATTCTATCGTGGTTAAACCATAATATTAATAACATTAGTATTCCTCGAATGTTAATTAATGGGTTTAGGCGTACTTAATTTTATTTGCTTAAAGTATTTCGCCGAACATGGAATGAAAATGGTAATCCGGGAGAAATTAAGCCGGATTAACGTCCACTCATCACGTGACCATAGGGCTGGCCTATTTTTTGGCCAAAAAATCACCATTGCCATACAACGTGGCAATGCTGCCAGTCTTTTGGGCACTTTTCCTGTTGACAGTGTTGCAGACGAATTTTTTGATGCCCTTTGATTGTTTTACCTTAGGTTTGTACCTAGTTAAGATTTATTTTGTACATATATATTAGGATAATTCAGTTTTATAAGTAAATAATTTAGTAGAACATTGAACAAGTCAATAAAATTTTCTTTGGAGGAATTAAATATTTTTTGATCTGATAGATGATGAAAGTTATTATGACAAGAAGGCAAGTGCATTATGGTGTCTAATGACAACAAGCTGTGGTCTGGTTACCACCACCACAGCTTGTTGTCCGGACCACCGTCTATGAGAAGTTGCACGTTGAGCATTCGATGTTTAAGGGCTGATTTGATGATTTATGAATTATTTTTAATATCTGCCTAGAAGTTTATACCGAAGTCAGGTCGTCAAATGTGCTTAGTCATCCATTCCCATGGGAATCTTCTCATGTATTATAAGAATGAGTAGCTAAGAAATTATGTCAACAACTTCGTACGGTAGCCGTTCTGCGTAAAACCATAATTATCTTGGGATGTCACGGATCGTGTGTTCGACTTGCTAATGAGAAGACTTCTTGCGAAACCGATAACAATATAGGTGTAAATTACTTAATTTTATGAATAATACATTTTTTCCGGTTAGTGCGCATGTTTAATAGCAAATATATGATTATTAATAAATAGTCTTCGATCACATCTCTATTCGACAAAAATCGGGAAAAAGCTAGGATGAAGAAAGAATTCCGCGGTTTTCACTCGCCGCGCGGTCTTTTAACTCGGGGCGTAAAATGCCTCACGTTAAGAACACAATGTTTACTTCTTGTGTTTTTTTTTTATTGAATCCAAAAGTATCCCATGCAGGGTTAATCTATATCAGCGGTACATCACGAGGTTTGAAGGAAATACATGATTTCGTTTACACCCTGTATAGGAAATCATATCTTTAACCGTATCTGAGTTGCACTTGTATGCGCCTTCCCAATATTTAAAGTAAACATGGCCGCTTGTATATTTATTCAGAAGAGGATCATAAAAGTCATTACAACCATAATCAAGCAACACGATAATATAACAATCACAAATCTATAAATAAGGATACAAAGAACGGGCATCGCTCCCCAAAGGATGCTCTGTTTGTTGACTCACTAATTTCGATTCCGATGGCCTAATTGTAGAAGTCAACGTAACTTGGTAGGCTATAGACATTAACGTCGATTTTACTATCACACAAACATGAGCAGACTTAATAAATCTCCTTAAGATGTGATTTCCGGAAAGTGATTGGAATTAGAATGGCGATTGTATAAGGAAGTCGTTTGGAACACCCGTCACTGCTATTCCCATTTGATTCCCGACTGTAATGTTTTTTAATTCACGTTACGATAAATATACGAGACGCCACCGTGTTACACTAACGTTGATTTACTATCCACTTTGTTTATAGTAAACTAGACGTGCCTTCGGCTCCGCTTGCGTCTGAAGTTTTTAATTTTCCAGGATAAAAAAACAATTTCTTTATTCAGGTATTAACTTACCTCTATGCAAAAATATTTTTCATTGATTTGGTTGTTTAGTCGTGATAATGTAGCAAACAGATAGACAGTCATACATTTCCGCGTAGATAATACTAGTGTGGATGAACGAAGTAGTTTGCAAAAACACGTTATTTAAAAGTAAAAAGCTTACAGAATTTTATAGAGTTTATATTACTATGTATGAAGTTGCGGGAGGTCGCTATTGTTATTGTTATTTAAGACCATAAAACATGATACTTGCGCAAATAATTAGTATCACATGTTACATTATTGGGTTGTTATTTTTGAATACCCGTCTTCTGAGATTGCAAACCATGTTGGTTAACCTGAAATTAAAGTAGTACCTATTTGTGTAAATGTAACATTTTTAACGAAATCCATTTACCTATGTGCAATTTAAATTTAGAAATGCAATTCTATTCGTGCAGAAATGGTTTGTGTCATTTCTGCACCAAAATAACCTAAATTCATAAATATTACTCTCGATTTTCTTTAATTTTATCAATTCTAATGTGGTTTTTTTTAATAAACTCGTTTATTAGGTACCAATTAAATTTTATCAAGTTTTCTATTAAGTTACTATAAAAAAATATGATTCTCTAATCATAAATTCATAAGCGTACGCTAAATTCAAGTTTGTTTCATCTGTTTTCTTGACATTTTTATATTGTATCATAGAGTCATAGACCACTTTAGTTCTAAGCGAGCCAATTGTCCTAATTATGAAGGTTACCAGTTTTTTTTTATTCCTGTCTTGGTCACGTTTGGCCCTGGTCTCACCTGATGGTAAACGCAGACAGGGTCGAAGATGGAGAACACGAATTTAAGGAGCAGAGATATAGAGGGATACCTACCCCTCTGGCTCTCACATACACACGACGGAACACATTAAATTGCTTGGTGCCGGACTTTAATGTGAGTGGTAGCTAGCCAGGCGGATCGTATAGTTCCTGCTACCAAGCGGGCTGGGTTTTTTTGAATGTTATAACACGCGTCTATTACAAGCGTGCGGTGAGGAAGTTTTATATTCTAGCCCGTCCCCACACAGGGAAAAATATCTTCTGCCTGGACTTACTAACTTTCATCACATCTCCGTTGATTCTTGAACTGTTCTTTTCAAGGTCTTCTTCTTCTGTTTGTACTAGTCCCTCTGAATCATCTTTGACCCGGTTTTACCGGAACAGTCCTTACTTGTACGAACAGTTTTACAGAATAAATATAAAAAATATATCCTGAAAGATTGCTGTAAACTGTTAAGTTATTGTTTCCAGACCACAAACTAATGGAGCATATTATAATTTATTGCTCAAATTTAGGCAGAGAAGAAAACTAGATAACAAATTGAGCAATCTGTATCCTATAAACCTAAAACCAAAATAATCTACGAAAGTTTTTGCAAGAACTTTAATATAAGAAGATTAACAGGAATTTACAAATTATCGGATATCATAAAATATATCATGATTGGTAAATAAACCATAGCTATGATTTAGAGCTCTCCCAGCCGCCCAGATAATTCACACGTGTGCTAAGCAATACGCTCTCGAGCAAATCTTTTGATCCTATTGGCGTTGCGTTTGCCAACCGTGGGCGACTGACACCAATCTTGTTTGACTCTAAACTATATTACTGATTTATGCTCAGCCGATATGGACCATGAAATCCTTAGAGCACTAATGCAATTGGCCTTTTAGCGTAGCGTTTTAAAGCTATGCAAGTTTCTATGAAGCTTAAAGCTGGGTCAAAATTTTGATGGATATTGGGGGATCACTTTGAAAAAAATAAATTAAATATATAAAGCACTTTTTAAGGCTTTTTTAAGTTGGAGGAACAGCACCTAGAAAACAAATATAAAATAAAACAACCTATTTTTTCACTGTAGAGGTGCCAAAGTGAGATTTTTATAGTTAGCTGCCTAAAATATTGTCGGATAGCGAAAAAAACCCAAACGGCTTCCACAGGCCATTGGCGATGGGAATATTTTAAATAAAACTGTCGATAACAACGTCCACATCTGGCGGAGCGCGCTATAATTAGTAGCTAGGTATAGCTACTTACATGCATAATAATTTCGTTGGCCACAGATCATTGATACTTATCGAGTAAACAATGTGGGCTCGCGCAGCGTGCCGATGCTCTGTAATGATGGGATCTATATCTGTTGCCGCGGATGTAGCACAGGTGTGCTCTGACAAGCAAAATAAACTCAACCGTAATCGATTTGAGCGTTTTAGAGCTAACAGTTGTTCTTATATCGATTGATTCTGTATTGGGTATAATCGAGTGTGGTCGAAATATTCAGTTTTATTCTTGGATCTGTTTTGTATACTGCAACGCATATTCTTAAGCCAGGGTCTACTGCGAGTACTGCGACCATATTTTTGTTAGAAATAGCCCCCCTAACATGTTTTTCTAACAAAATTGGGGCGTAACCTAAGTGCCCGTTCACAAAGCGGATCCGTTTTAACGGATCCATCGGTACTGGATGTATTGTTCACATCTGTACCGACGGATCAGTTAAACAAATGACAGCTGCGTCGCATCTGGCAGACAGGAGGATACGATAAAAATAACGGATCCAGTATTTTATATTGGATTCGGAATACTGTCGTGTACGTGAAGTCGCTCATTAACTACAGGCGCCATCACGAATATAAAAACGGATCCGCTAAAACGCAACCTATAAACAGTTTCTGTGTGAACTAGCTGTAACTGTTTACTGTGTTGTGATTTGTCCGAGTGTTCTCTAAACATGATGTGTTAGTTTGTTTTGTTAGATTTTTGATGCAGCAGTCCCGGCTTTGTATGTAACTATGTGCGGTTGAACACGTAAACATTTAAGGATTTAATCTTAGCTTAATAGATGTTTGAAATATTAATTATGTATATTAACTGCCTCGTTGGTCTAGTGGTGGCAAACACGACTGCTGATCTTGAGGTCCTGGATTCGATCCCCAGGTCGGGCAAAGTGTTATTGGGTTTTTCCGTGTGGAATTCCTCAGGAGCAGCCCGGAGTTTGGATTTGTCCCCGGTTGATGGCAATAGACTCGCTTCCTATTACATGGGACTTAACATAACGGCGAAATGAGGGTGTTACTATACACCTCTGCCCAACCCTTCGCGGAATACACGCGTGATGTTATGTTACACTCTAGTAAAAAAAAAACATTTGAAAATCAATAGCACAGGAAATAATTATTTCAACGCGGTCTGGTGTTTTTTTAATGCTAGGATGCAAGGTAAGAATTTATCACTACCGATGAAATTGAAAAGTCACAATGCGGTATGGTTAATTTTTCGTATGGAGCGTTTTTATTCTTCACTAGCTATTACCCGCGGTTTCATCCGCATCCTAGGGGAACTACTTGATGTACCCGGATCAAAAGTATCATATGTGTTAATCCAGGGCATAGTCTATCTGTGTGTCAAATCTCATCCAAATCCGTTCAGCCGTTTTTGCGTGAAAGAGTAACAAATATCCATACATACAAACTTTCACGTTTATAATATTATTATTATATTATTATATTATTAAGTAAGGATAAATTGTAAAGTTTATTTTTAATGATTACAGCGGTAGGGGGGAACGTTACACAGCTGAATATATAGGGGAGAGTCTGTTATTTTGGACCATTTTTAAAAAATGCGGTTTTGAAATGCTTCTTTGAAAATAGCACAGACAACAGCTGTATTAAATGAAACTATATTTATTTGGCTTCACATATAATTAATAAAAATCAACATAATTATAGCAACACTTAAGATAATCATCATTTTATGAGATCAGATATTTGTTTCAATTTAACCAACCGGTAGGATTAATTGGACCACGCGGTTGGCAATTTGGACTTAGAGAAAACTTACCTATAAAACTAAACAAAAACACTTTTAAGAAAAATATCTCTCGTACTACAAACAACAACGATAGAAAATCTAACTTTGACTAAAAAGACTTAAAAAAAACAGTCAAAATTCTGAATAAGTTTGAAAACGATTAATTCAGACAATCATCACAAACATCGAAAACAACAACAAACAACAACAGTCCATTTTAACGGACCATGTGTGGTCCATTTAAGCAAACTGTTAACTCGCATAAAAAAAACGAATTTGACAAGAACACAACCTATCTAAGCCGGCTAATGTTTATCACCAGTTAATTGTTAATTAATAACGAATCTTAATTAAAAATATGAATATAGACAGCTTACCTTTGCCTTAATTACACCACTAGCAAAGAACACCAAAATTTACATTAAAAACAATGAAATTCGTTTTTCGTTAATGACAACTAGCCGCGCTGTTTTATGAGAAATCCAAAATGGCCGATGTGTACAATTGGTCGACAACAGGCTTAATACCAATCACTAAGTACACCTATCGTCTCATTTTGCTGTGACCTGCCATGACGCAGTCTTTTAATATCAGACTTCAATTAATGGTAACTTTTGATCTCATGGAATTTTAACATGACAGTCACTCCTATCGGTGATCCCCGAAATGATAGTTTTTTTTAAATTATTCAGCCATGTTCAACCCACTGCAGGGCCTCCCTACCCTCCTTCCACTCCTCTCGGTTTAAGGTTTTCTGCGGCCAATCCTTCCAATAAGTATCTAGCTCGTCCCGCCATCTCCTTCTGGGCCTGCCGCGACGTCGTCTAACGTTGTGTGGGTTCCACTCAGTGATGATTTTTGCCTACAGCTCGTCCGACATGCGGCAGACGTGACCAGCCCAGTTCCATTTTAAGCTTGCGGCTTTCTGACTTGCGGCTTTTTATGAAATGATATATACAGAAGAGAAATTTTATTTTTGTGTTAAAGATTTATATACCAATTAATTATGAACATACCTAATGTATTTCGAGGTAGGTACGTAGGTAAATAGAAATAACCAATTTAATTTTAAGAATACTCTATATACTGACGAATGACGTAAGTTCCTTAGCAATAAAATTTAATCTAAAGTGCAAAGTCATATAAAACACATTAAAGAAGCAGTTTATTGTAAACAACTGCAGTTGTTGGTACCATCACGATCAGTCAATGCTAGCTCACTCCATAACGCGGGCGCAACGCCCAATAACCGGCGACCAATCGGAACGCTCCATTAGAACCGGCACGCCCCCAGCCTGCGCTTGCGCCGATAACAGAGGCGCGACGCTTGTCAGTTTTTCAGTTGCTTTCATAACAGAAGGTCTTCCGGTTGGTTTGTTTGTGAAATTAAGTGAAAATGACTTCGTTGAATGGTGACGTTAATTCTGTGACTAAATTGAAGTTTAGTGTGGACAGTATTCTGGGGAATAATGACTCACGTCACTCGAGTGCGACCGTAACGGAGGTGGCTCGGAGCCAAGAGCCTCCGTGCGCGGGGTGCGTAGCCGCGCTGTACCGGTGCTGCAGGGATGAACCACCCCTGCTACAGCTGCCGTTGCCTCTTCCATACACACATTTACATCCAGCGTTAAGGCCTACTACAGGTTCGTTATTAGATTTATCTCTTTTTAAAAAAGGTTACGTACTTGCCTAAATGTTCATGAATTTACATTAGTCGATAAAAAATATAGTTAAGTATTAATCAATATTGGGTATAGTCCGTTGTGACAACAACTCAGAAAAATATGGGTCTTTGATAAAGCTAGAGCCCAAAGTTTTGATCACTAGCATCGCTATTGTAAGAATTTGTAAAATTACAAGTATTTATAAATTAATCAGAAAATATACCTACCTACTTACATGTTGTTATAAGGTTGTGAAATTTGTGATTGATAGGGGATGTAGTTCAAGGGATTTTTCTAGATAAGTATAAAAAATGTAACAAGTTACAAAGATTTTATTTATAAAATAAAAATTTACCTACATAATTATAAAATATTATAGATAAGTAGGTACCTTACATCTTTGTAATAAGTGGCATTTTTTGGGTAAGCTGGACCTACTTATTTTATCTAAGCTTGTAACAAATTATGCTAGAATGGATAATTTTCTAAAAAATATATATTATCTTAATCTTGTGTAAGTATGACTGTACGTCGTAACCCCAAGCTGATAAAATTTTCATTTATCAATATTTAAAGAAAGGTAGTGTTTAGTTCAGCTTCCTCCCGAAGCCCGACCTATTCCGCACAGCCCTGAAGAGCTCGTCCCCGACTGGTCACTCTCCCACCGATTAGAGGACATCAAATAATAATAAATTGTTATATGTCTTAGTTATGAACGTTAAAAGAGAATGAAAGGGATGCAAGAGACATAAATTGTATTGATAAGATAAAAGCAAAGGGAGGAATACAAGGGAGTTATAAATGATACGTAACGTTTGTGTTCAGAAACACATTTGTGTTATATTAACTAATAATTGAATTATAATCGAAACCCATGTCGTGACACGGGCCGGCTTTGAGCGGCTGACGTGTCGTACGTGTACCGCTAAACTCTAGGGGTCAGCAATTCAACGGGCCACGTTCCCTAAGCTCTCATGTCCTTCTGAATCCTGGCAGAGTCCTGCTAAGTCCAACTGCCATTCAGCAAGATATGTCTCCAGCAATACTGGGCGACCGGTATTAAATAAACCCCCGAGTGAAGCTCGCTCTTCTACTAAAATAAGTTATTTGAACTAGCGCAAGCGCAGTGTATTGTCAGTCGGTGGCACGATACCTCACGGTTACTCCTGGTTTACGTTCGAGTGGTATTGATTGTCGTCACTTCACACTTCCTTAATCTACCCAGGTTGTGGACGGCATAGCGGGTTGTGAGGCCGCTGTCCGTCCTATACGTGTCGCGCTAAATGCTAATTTGCCGAATCAGTAATAGGCCTGCGTGGGCCGGGGTATAACGAGACACGCTCCCTAGCATCTTTTAGAACGACTATCCATCCAGTTTAGGGTACTTGGTGAAGCCTACCCCCGCTCCCTGGATGTGTACGTAAAACAAGTGAACATGCGCAAGGCATATGCAGTCAGTCAATAGGAAAGATCCATCACTATCGTTTGGTTGTTCATGTCCTGGTTATTATGTATTGGCATTGTAGTCTAGATTATTCCAATCCAGTGATTAGTATGTAATACGGTTCTGCCTCCCATGGGCGGTGTGATTGTGTAGTGTCGATATATAATAATTCATATAAGTCCAAGTTTGAGTCAAAGGTCGAGTGTTTTGGTATATAATTGTCAATCGTATACCGTACAAGATTATGGGGAGGCCTTCCCTGTTTCTCTAAAACCAAACGTTAAGTGTAGGATACTTCGGTCAAGTCAGATATATTAACATAAATTATATTTAACTAGATTATAGTTATTGACATAAAGAAAAATAATCAGCCTGGGATAAATACCTACCTATATATTAAGACACTCACCCACTCGATCAATCACGCACTCATGGAGATTCGCACTTACAAACTTTATTATTACGCATTAAGTCTAATTTAACCTATTATTAGTCTATACTTAAACTAAACTATAATTATTACTAATTAACTAGTCTCTCGCTCTTACGACTCCTGAGCTGGGTCTAAATCAACTATCCTAATTAATCTTAACTAGCCTATGGCTCCGGCGACCGTCTCTTATTATAGTGGTCTAAGACTAACTCCCCTTACAATTCTATCCTAACTTGTCTTGAGCACTGACGACCGTACTCTCTCGTGGTCTAACACCAACCCTCCTGTAATTCTAGCCTAACTAGCCCTCGGCACTCATGACCGTGCTCTCTCGCGGTCTTACAACAATTCTTTTGTAATTCTAGACTAACTAGTCTCCAACACTGATGATCGTACTCCCTCGCGGTCTGACCTCGACTGACTTGTAGGTAATTCACGTCGCTAAGATCATATTCCCATGCTTTTTCGCAATAGATTTATTGCCCTTTCTTGTGTAGTTTCTCAATTGTTTCAAAGGATAGTTTTGGACCTGTTAAATGGTAAACATATGAGGCACTAGTACCTATTGTGCGTTGCACCCGAGGATTTCATTTTTCATCCATTTTTTTGGAATTTGTTATCATATTTTATCTCACGGCACTGACGGCTGGCACTTGTCACTAGTTCGTTTCCCACAATCTTAAGATTTAATGTGTTCCTAACCCCTCGTTTACACCTAGGTGTAAAACATATATTCTACATGTATCAGATATTTTTTCGAAAAAATTATTACAAATATGCATACTTTAAGTAGCAAACAAGTGTGTAGATCTTTAAAACACTAGTTTAAAATATTTTACACATGATCATTAAGTGTTAAGACTAAGTAATTTCTTTTAAAAAGACCTTTACACAATTTATGTTTACAACTTGTTTTTAGGTGTAAACGAGGCGTAAGAAAGAGGCTCGATATCGTATTTCGCTTTTAAAATAAATAAAATATTTTGTTATTAATTAGGAGTAGGTACATGACAGACCTTCACATAAGTATTAAGATAAATGGAGAACAATAAGTTAGTTCCTGTAATGATTAATTTCAAAATTCCTATCTAGGCTGTATCTATGTAAGTCTTGAAGCCAAAATATCTACTGAATGAATGATGAACACCCTCACATTAAAGTCCGGCGCCAACCAGTTTACTGTGTTCCGTGGTGTGTATAGGTAATATGTGAAAGCCAGAATAGTGAAGTCCCTCTATATTTTTATTATTTGCATTCGTGTGCTCCATCTTAGACCCTGTCTGCGCTTACTATTAGGTGTGACTAAGGAAAAAAAGCGACAGTAAAAAAAAAAGGAGTTTTTGTAATTTTGGTCTAGATGTTTTAGTCACGGTCCATTTTCTAAAATTCAGACCACTGGCGATGAGAATTGAAGGTAAGAAAACGGTGCATTTTAACCTAACACAAAATGTAACTTGAGTGCATTATTATAATTATAATACTAACATAGGTACTGTTCGGGTGTTGTATTATAGCTATCATTTTTTATTCACCATCCTACTGCGGCATGCCATCTTTTAATTGGATAAATGAATCTACTTATAAGGTGCACAATTGCGATTTAGTTACGGCGCGTGATCAGACTGTGGCTCTGTGTAAAATACTGTGAATTTAACCGCATAATACCATTATTAAGAGACGACTACTGATTGTTAAAAATAAATATTTTTTTATTTTATTTTATTTGCAGTATATCGCCTTCCTCTCCCTTCATCGTCACCACCACAGCCCTCGTCTGCCCCCCGTTGTGACGTCACGTCCAGCGGAAAGAGGAAGCGGTCGTGGTCCCGCGCAGTCTTCAGCAACCTTCAACGCAAAGGGCTGGAGCGGCGGTTCCAAATTCAAAAATATATCACAAAACCGGACAGGCGGCAACTAGCGGCTACGTTGGGACTAACAGATGCTCAGGTATGCCTTTTCAGGTACCTATAAAGCTTTGAACGAAGTTCATACCAGACACGTAGAACGATTTTCCCTTCAGAGAATAGTTTATCCTGTGTCGGGGTGGGGATGGGCTAGAATTTAAAAGTTTCTCACCGTCCGCTGAGAATAGACGCGTGTTGTAAGTTGTAAGATTAACAAAACCTTAGCACGCTTGATGGTAGGATCTATAATTCTATACGCTCCGTCCGGCTAGCTACCACTCTTACATTAAAGTCCGGCAGTCCAAGCAGTTTACTGTGTTCTGTGGTGTGTATGTGAGAGTCAGAGGGGTAGATATAGGAGAATCCTTTTATATTTCTGTACCTTAGATTCGTGTGCTCCATCTTAGACCCTGTCTGCGGTCATCAGGTGCGACTAGGACCAAACGCGACCAAGTAAAAACAGTCGCAAGGCACAGATTTCAAATAAATAGGATCTGTTAGATACCTACTTACTTCGCCGATATGTTTGAAATTTTATTTCAATTGGTACCTATATAAAGAATCGAAGTATGTACATACCTACCTAGTGCTACATAATAAGGACTACACTATCTGCGATGTGAATTTTCTCTAGACTTCGTTTATCGGTAGCCTGTATGAACATTGACGTTTGTTCTTTTAATCCTTTAATATATATGTTAAAATAAAGGTGGCCCAGAAATCTAGATTCGTAATTAGGCCTAAGTACCCGAAATGGTCCCATATGAAGGTATGTTTCGCGACTTTCTGTAGATTTAGTCACTTTTTGGGTCACTCTGTAGGTATGTTCTCGATGGTTTGTGTAGTCCGCCAAACCGCATCAGGATGGCGTGGTGGAGCTAAGGCCGTAACAGACCCGTGCTCGGCAATGGGACAGTAATGTGCTGATTATTATACATCGTCTAGCTCAAACCTTTTTTAGTATTTTGAGGGAGCTCAAGCTTTTGTTGCAGCGCTTTATTAGGATAAACATATTTAGCAGTAGACGTTTCCAGGCTGATATAGATATGATGTTGAAAATAAATAACAAGTGGATAATACCACAATCTGTGTGGCAGCACCGCTAGCCCTAGCGTACCGCTGCGGCAGTGTTGAGTCAAGCTGTCAATGTCGTATGAAAACATCTGTATTCGATAATAGGTCTCAACAATCGCCGCAGGCGGTGTGGCGCCGACGTCGCTGCTGGCATAGTATGAAATTGTTTTAAAAGTTGTTTGTACCTACCCACACTAAAGTTAATTAATTTAATTTATATCTGTTCTCAGAGACAGCACCAACCAATTTTTAGCAACATTGATATAGTGCCACTATATCAATGTTGCTAAAAATTTGTTGGTATTGTCGAATGGAATTAACTATAGCACTCAGAGCGTGATTTAAGCGTTTATTACATTACCCGATTTTGAGCCCGGTTGAAATAGTCACGACCGAAAATCGAAGAGCCCGGGTGCTCTAACGGGGGTTTGAGCCTCTTCTAGGTTTATAAGCCTGGCGTCCGTCCAAGCTGGTGTCTCATACCCCAGATTTTGCTAAATGATATTTTCCCATTCTCCTTTCAAAATACTTTTAGTTCGTCGCCGACCACCCGACTTGTCTCATCGCGACCCCAAGCTTCAGCCTATTTGATCTAAAGCAGAGGACTCCAAACTATGATTCGCGGGCCAATACCAGCTCGCGGTAAATGATAAATGATTTTTATTTCTGTAAATAAATCTGTTACAGACACTTTTACAAGTCAATGTAATGTTTTTTTTTTAAGATTAGATGGCGCCGGCATTTCCTATCTGATTAGGTCTGAGAAGAAAGCCGAAACAAACTCAGAAGTAGTGGGCCGGATTGGTGGTGCTCATCAAAACTAAGTATTGGCTCCGTGATACTTAGTGGAGGAGTCAGCGTGGCCCTTAGGCTAAAAAGTTTGGATACTTCTGGCCTAAACGGTAAATCAGACCCTGATAATCAGTGAAAATACTAGCCACATACATGCAATGCTTAGCATTTTGAAATCTATTCTATAGTAATATAATGGCTACTGCGTCGGTCAATCAACAAAGTAAAACAACATCACCGCGATCATGAACATTTTTTGAACATCAAGAATAAAATTGTGGCTCTTTGTGGCTCCGAACACATCCGTCGGCGCTTATTGCCCCATATCAACCACAGACATGCTTATGTGTGTAGATGCCACATAGTTTAGCCATGCATGGTCTGTAAATACTGTAATGCATGTTAATTTATAAACATATTCAAGAACTTAACGCCTAAACCCTCGAGGATAAGACAGAAGCTTTTACTCATGTACTGGCACGGCAGGTTCTCTGTAGATAGCTAGAAATTAATAAAGGCAATAATGAAGCCGTAAGTAGGCAGGTATGTAGGTAAGTATATCGGATAGGTACAATTCTAACCACAGGCTATAACAATATTAAGTAAGTAGGTACTTATCTTGCCCTGGTGTTTGCCCCGAGCATCCTAGGATTCGTAGCTCGGCTTGTAATCGTAGTAGAAAAAACAAGGTGTGGTGTCCTTCATAGAAAAGATATTATATTCTTTCGAACAAGCAGGTCTGGTGTATGTAGGGTTGCCAGGTGTTCGGCTTTTTACAGTCGTGTCCGGCCAAATATATACAAGTCCGGTCTGTCCGGCTTTTGATCAACCCCGCCCCGCCAAAAGATGCCGAACGAAAGCGCGCTAGCGACTTACGCGGACACGCATGACTTGCCAAAAATCAGTGTGTCAAGCTTTCAGAGCAAAATGTCCGGTTAAATATGAATCTGTGTCCGGGTTTTCTATTTTTGGGCCTGGCAACCCTAGGTGTATGCCCAAGGGATCATTCCAATGATTTTAATCACATATGGACGGTGGGAGTCTGACTCAAATCAGTCTTAACACTCGAAAATATCTTTAATTTTACAGTACTTTACCTCTTTGTTTACAGGTCAAAGTATGGTTTCAAAACCGTCGCATGAAATGGCGACACACGAAGGAGGGGCGCGGCGGTATAGCCGGCACCACGGGCTTGCCTGGACGAGACCCTGACTCCACCAACGATGATAATGAAGACATTGACGTCGATACTCTCAGTGATTAATTGGGACAATGTGAACTGAAGTGTTTTAACTCAAAACATTTGTGAATCAGTTTCATGAGATTGTAGCGGTTTTTATTCATCAAGTTCAAACCGTGTACATTTTTAGAAACGGAGGAGAATGCCGCAGTTCTCTGCTGGACATGCCTAAGCCTTTTCTAACAGAAGAGGTAATGTCTATAGCTACTGCCCTGGACTTACGGATCATTGAAAGCAGAGCTGTCCTCTTGGATTGGTGACGCCAGTGCCAGTCATGAGATTAGTTTAGATAGGTACCTATTTGAGCTGGTAACCCCGCCATTAATCGGTCCTCAGTGGCAGGGCACGTGCAATTGATATCGACAATTGGAGATTATTTTTTATCGTGTTTTTAATTCACCAGAAAAAGCTTGAAAGGCACATTATGAATGAAGTAGGTACAATACTCAAGAATCGTCACGACATGAGCACTGCGGTTTGTAAGGCCTCGTTTATGGAGACGCGGGATTCGCTGCAAAAGTAGAAGGTACTCTATGATCCGCCGTACAGTGTCATGACGTAGGTACAACTACTACTCAAACAACACGCGCGAAAATTGCGTCTCTAATGGCTCTAAGACGTCGTCATGTTTGAATTATCCGCTTTACGGCCCGCATCATGCTTCGCGTCTCCCTAAACGGGGCCTAAGTGAACACGAGTGCACCAAGAATTCGACAAATCGAATCTCGGCCTTACTACTTTCGGCACCCACACATGCAAAGCCCATGTCGTTGCGAGAACTACCTAGGTACCTACACAAGAAGCTGTAGATATTATACATTTCTTTATTTTTATATGGATTTAAGACAAAGTATAACATTATTTTGATATCAGATTTTATTTTAATAGAGTTAATAATTTATTTTGTATAAATATCTAAATGATTTGGTTCTTTTAGATTTTGTGTGAAACAGACAGATCATAGAATTATTCATAACCATGGAAGTAAAAGAATCAATAAAATGTTTAATCAACTGTTTTGTTTTATAAGGATCTTTAGCTATTTCAAAGGACAAAAATATTTAAGTTTGACGAGAATAGGTGCATTTTCATTGGCTAAACTAAATAAATGGTTACAGCGCAATCTAATAGCATCCTAATAGCCGTCGAACGAATGGGGGAGGGGTAAACAAAATGCTATCAAATCTGGGAACTGATATCAACTATATTATTATATCCCGTTATAATATTGTGTCCCATCTCCCAACCCGGCGACATTTCGACTTCCGTTGTGGCGAAGAATTTAAGTTTTTATCATCTCGAGTGCAGTTTGTTTTTAAAACAATCTGATTAACAGTTTACTTGCAGTCTATGGTCTTGTCGCGCGGCCTGACGTCCAAGGTCTACATATCCATTAGAGCGATTATAACCGGCCGGAAATAGTCGCATATCGGCTAGGTACCTACTTACTTGTCAATCTCTACACACTTGCAGTTTTTAGTTGACAGTCCGTAATTGGCAATTCACATCGCAGGTCTTTACTAGGCGGTTGACTGAAACGTGATGACATTCAACAGGCCGCCGGCCAACTACCGGCCAGTGTATTTGACTTAACTTTAGGTCACCGACTGTCCGGCCGATACCTGACGATGTAGGTCTGCATCACACATTCGCAGTTTGCATAAACTCTCTCAAAAACCTCAAAAAAAAAGCAGGGAGTGTGACAGGCTAATATCGCCAAACTGTTTCAGTTGAACCCTTAAAGCGCAGGTCACACCGCGAGCTGGCGGGCGGGCTTTCGAGCGACGTTTCACCGAGCCCAGCTACTTCAGCCACTCAAACAATGTGAACCGAACTATGAAAAAGCCAGCTCGCCCGCCCGCCAGTTCGCGGTGTGGCCTGCGCTTGAGGCCCATATTGATATTAAATATCTCCCATTTGAGAGCTCTCTTGAGTGTCGTTTTGACATCACTTGTCATACTGCACAAAGAAATTTTTAAAAAAAGTTGTCAAATGTATGAAATTCACATGACGTTTAAAATTTGACAACTACTCTTGGGATGCTTATCCCAAGTGTAGTTAAAATTATACGGGCCTAAGTTTCTGTGCTAAAGCAGTTAGCTACTTGTGTGAGAAGTGCTTTTAATGTAACTGAGATATCGCGATTTCCCCTGAGGAATTTGTCAAAATAAAAATAACGCATTACGTAATACATAATTTTATTTCATTACAATTAATTTACAAATAGGAAGAGCTGCTACACAAAGAGGAAAGGTATTAAAATATAAAATGTACAATACATCATGGTAGGTGAAGTTAGGGAGTAATAATGCATTTAAGACAAGTTTTTAAATAAAAACTCAAGGGAAATTGATAAAAACAATTATTTGAAAAAAAAATACGAATAAAACGACTACAAAATGTATACTTATTGCTAATTATTTGCCATAAATACTTGACTAACAATTTTTGTGTAACAAAAAATTGCAAACTAAAAGGTTAATTCATACGAACTTAAGTTCTAAGATATGTTCAACGTAAACAACTACATAAAACATCCTATCTCACATTTGAATAGCTACATACATTTTACCTATTTTGGCATTAACATATTTTGAATCCTATCTAATAATCTACAAGTTTCACTTTGCTTTTAGCGTAGGCATCGGTGGCGTCTTTGTCGTACTCTTGTGATGGACTACCCCCGTGGTTGTGTTCGCTGTGTCTAAATCCATGACCCTTATACCCACCTCTATGTCCATACGGCCTCCTCCTGGGAGGATAGCCGTCATCTTTCCAGCGACCGTCGTAACCCTGATTCTCATAACGATTATAGCTGTCATAACGAGGGCCTTGTCCTTGCTCGCGATTGGTGTACTTATCGTATCTGTTTGTGTAGTGCTGAGGCCTTTCTTCATCATTTCTTCTTTCTTCTTTGGCCTCAGGTTCGTGGTACCGTCTCCTAGTGTCTGGGTAGTGCGAGTTTTCTCCATATTCGGACGTTCTTGGTCTCTGTGACGTGGATGCTGCCCTCTGTGACGTGGAGTCCCTGTTAGTTTCCCACACAGGTACACGCGGCGTCGGCGACGCACTTCGTGATTTACTTTTGTCGTCTCTTTTCTTGTCGTTCGACAAGGATTCCCTGCAAACAAGAAATAAAACTATATAGAAAAAAAAAAGTCTATTAAGAGACATAATAAATAAAAGCTTAAATTAATTTAATATTCGCATTACAAAAATACTAATGTTTAATACCTTGACGATGAACGACTGTGACTTCTATCTGAGTCATCCTCGCTCGATCTTCTATTCTGTAGGTGTCGCATTTCACGTTGCCTGTAACAAATACCAGTATTGAACAAGTTTAAACTACAATATCAAATATATCGCCGTCATAAAAATGTATATGCGATTTTTTAGACACGATTACATATTTATAAATTCTAATAAAAAGCAGGTGTTTTATGTATTTTTAAATATTATGTTCCTCAAAATTCTCCTGTCAGACAGGTTTTCGATGTCATAGTGCTAAAAGTATACGTAATACAGACTTGCGCCTCAGTTTGATGGCTAGTTCTCTCATTTCTTCGTCGCGACGCGCCTGTCGGCGACTCTCACGTTCCTGACGCTCCGCCTCAGCCCGCTTGTCTGCGCGAACTATACGTAACAATACAAACATATTTATATTATCTACGTAGTATCAATTAAGACTAACTAACATAATTCTAACATGAGTTATTACTCATTGGCTTTATTATACGCCGAACAGTCCCATATATTAAATAATATATTCATAAGACTATTAAATATGTGCATATTATACAAAGATTTATATAAATTCAATATACAATTTATGGATCTTAACATTATTTCTTAGCTCTTATAAAACTCACGCTGCCTTGATAATTGTGCCTGCATTTTCCTCTTCAGTTTTTCTTTCAGCGATAGTGTTTCACGCGACGGACCCTGCGAAAGTCATCATGTTAATTTGATAGACAATTATGAGAGAACCATCTCTTTTCTGAGAATGGTTCTATAAAATTACAGGACCACCCCACCCCATTTCTCTGATAAAAATACAGGCTTCTGTTTTTAAATGTATACCTACATTTTTCAAGACCATAAAATACTTTAATCCAGCTCCGGCTGCGTTGAGTATATAGATATCAAACAAAGTTAGGATCCTTTTCCGGCCATCGTGTATAATTAATGCCCCGCGCTTTCACTTAGTCTGAACTTGCGCAAATAAATCAAACAATACGCGTATAGCCTTGAGAAACCTCGTCAGATATACTTACTCGACTTGAACGTCCTTCGTGTAAAGTACAATTTTATTTTTGTTTTCAGATTAATGTAAAGAGATTGCCATTTTAAGGCTTGTTCGGGTAAAAATACACTTCGTGTAAGTAAACAATAAAAGAGGATTGTAACTTCATTTTGTAAAAAGGAAATTGTATTGATATTTTAAACATAATGGACGACATAACATTGAATCCAATGGCCTAAATACCACGAAATAGTAAAATAACACTTCATGGGAACAATTCTGCACAATGATAATGATAACTTGTAATCAATTTATTAATATTTTAATGTTAACGCACATTTAGACACGTTGGGTAAGAAAATGGGTTGATGTTCAAGCAACACTCGTCTTAAATGATTAGAGCAAGACAATGGGTTTCAAATAAACATACAACCAGGAATTTAGCAGGTTTCGTCACAAACTGTCATGTCGTCGTTTAGTTTCGCATCACAGATAGTAAAAAAGCGAAATAATCTGTTGTTGTAAAAACTACTACTGGCCAGTAATGTCGTAAGGTGCTAAAATTAAAGCAGAACAAATGTATAAAAGCAAATGATTCTTACTGACTTTGGAGCTGGATCCAGACAATCGTAACTGATTCTGGTTTGTATTGGATTTATTGCCAACCGCCATTCTGTAATGTGGAAAAATTGCTTGTGTCAGAGTTGAGGCCGGCGGAGAACTTCGTTTTGTGGCGTACGTAATTTGCTTGATTCGGGTTTTTATTGTATCAGTGTTTCTAGTCTAACTAGAAGCGATTGATCACGGTGCGAGGGCGGTCTGACTTTCCATACCCTCGATTATACCTAGATCGTAAGGTTATGCTATAGAATTGTCAAAGAAAATACTACTACTGGTGACTACTGGTGATAGGAGAGTAACGAAATTGAGAATTTTGGCACTAAATAGCGTCTGTAGCTGTTACCATTGATGGACCCGACGTTGCAAACAATAGTAGATTACATATGTAATTTACTATTGTAATTGGTAGGTTGTAATCTCCGTGGTTGTGGTCATATGATCACAACCACGGAGATTACAACCTACCTATTTTAGTTCATTATAAATTATTCAACTCATTAGATACAACTGATACAAGAAGGAAACTGTTTTCAGATTTATACAAGTAGTAGTAGGATTCTTTTCAACAGTGGATGCCTTGTTTTTTTTTCTCTTTATTATGGGCTTTGTCGCTTTGCGATAATGTCGCCCTTAGGATGCCTTGATGATGATGATGATAATGAAAGCCTAGGCTAGAACTGGCTTTTGAATACAATGTGCAATTTAGCCTGTGACAAGGATAACACCCAGGCGGTATCAGATTAGATTTTTTAGTGTCGTTGAAAACCTGATACTAAGCAATAATTTCAATATCAATTTGTTTAGCGAATACTGATTCTATGAACAGGAAAAATATTATCTATTAGGAATATTCTATTTTCACGAATATCGCTAATCTGAGTAGTTCTTTTAAGATGTTCTGTCACCTAGTCATATCGCTTTTAAGTCTTATATAAAGATGTTTTGCCACCTAGCGATATCGGTTTTCTCATTGGAAATGTAGATGTCATATTATTACGCAAACTTTAAGAAAATAAACTCACTTGTTTTTCGCGTCCTCGTCCGATTCACTGGATTCGGAGTCTACGGAGAGTTCACTGGACGACTGATCCTCCTTGCGCCGTCCGTAGTACCGCGGCACGGCTTGCTTGCTCTGCGCAGCCTTATCGCTACTGTAACACAATACCAACATAAATTAGTCTCGAAATCATATCGTACTGGACACTACAATCTCGAAATATCAAGATCAAGACTAATAGTTCCTTAGATTTTAATATGACTCACCTCACCATTCAAATATATTTAACTTTAAAACAAGCTTACCTTTCAAACGACATCGACCTGGAGTTATTACGCTTGGCATAGCCACTAGCATGACTGGAAAACACAAAGGCAATTAGTTTCAACCTAAATACAAGTAAACTATTGATTGAATAATAATAAGTGTAAAATACAAACTTTGTGGGGCTTCGAGAAAATCTGTTTCTACGATTACGTGACCTTGACCTCGACCTGGTTCTTCTGTAAGGGCTGTAGGACCTGGAGCGGGACCTCGAGGACACGGAGCGGGATCTGGAGGTGCGCGACTTGGAACGTGACTTCCTCCACGAACGCGATCTTGATCGTGACCTTGATCGCGACCTGGATCGAGATCGGGAGAATGATCTTGACCTTGAGTTCGGCCCTCTTGGACCTATTTGCCGGGAGCGTAGATCGCGCGGTGGTGATTTCCTAAAAAGATTCAATATATTAGTTTTATTCCTTTATTTCTCCATCAGAAACTACTGTTAATACAGGATGTAAGCGAAATCATGTAATTCCTTCAAACCTCGTGATGTACTGCTGACATAGATTACTCCGCACGGGAGACATTTGGATTCAATAAAAAAAATATTACAAGAACTAAAAATGTGCTTTTAAATGAGGATTTTTAGCGCCCCGACCGAATTGCGCGGCTATCGCTCGCCATGCGGTCATTTAACTCGGGGCGCTATAATGCCTCAAGTTAAGAGCACATTTTTAGTTCTTGTATTTTTTTTTATTGTATCCAAATGTCTTCCGTGCAGGTTTAATCTATGCCAGTAACACCACGAGGTTTGAAGGAATTACATGATTTCGTTTACACCCTGTGTAGAATGGTATAGTAGAATCATACCGGCCACGAGGTTTACGAGCTACATCAGCGTATAACATCTTCAAATTCTGTTTCACTTTATCTGCATACAAGGGCTTCGGTGCTGTTAGTGTGAAGAAGAAAAAACAATGTGTTACTGTATTATTGCAAAGAGACAAAACAGAACTTTATGTTTTCAAGTCAACTATTTGATGGTAGTTACAGAAAATAAAATATCATTAAACTCACGTGGTTTATCTTCTTCCTCACCACCAAAAGACGTGATAAACTGAATATTCTCTCCCGTTTCTGGTGAAGGGCTCCTACTAGGCGAGCGACTCGGCGAGCGCGCCGGCATAGAGGACGGAGCGGCGTAACTTGGCGGACTGACGACCCGCGTAGCTAGCTTCTTGTCTCTGAAAATAAAATTATATTACTGGATGACATGCCGGCAGACAAAATAATAAAAAGAAAAAGCCATACTTGCGTGACTCAAAAGAATAACTTCTTGCGCCAGCATGAAATTGGAAATATTTTACATTTAATATTTCCATTATTCAAATGTTAATGACTTAACGGTAATGGCATTTTATTTTATATTACCTTCGACTTTGCGAAAATGACTGACTCATTACGACTTGGTCGACATTTGCATTCTGATTTTATAATAAAGCTACGATAATTACATTATTAGGGCCTTGATTTTAATAACTTAAACGTATAGATAAATTCAAAGCAAAGACGATGTGTGCAGGCACGAAGCGGAAGAGATGACGACACGTTTGGTGCAGTGGCTGAACAATTGGCTTCCGCGCTACGGGTCGTGGGTTCGATTCCCGCACGGATCAAATATTTGTATGGCCTACAAATAGTTGGTCCGGGTCTGGGCGTCTGTGCACGTGAAGATTTGTATCTGTAAACGCACCCACGATACAGGAAAAACCTAGTGTGAGGCAACGTTTTAAAAAAAAAACCCACGAGCCGTAGCGCAGCAGCGGATCGCACAGCCAGAGCGATTTTCATAAAAGTTTATTAAAGGTTTACTGACCGATGCGCGCGCCTTTCTCTCCTACTCTTTCTCCCAGAGAACATAGCCTTCTCCTTTTCTTCCCTCAATAGCTGTTTCTGGTGTTCCGCGTCGTCTGCATCGCCCGTCAGGAACGAGAACAGATCGCAGCCTGCCATTCCAAACTGCGGGCCCACACCATTCAACTCGTGTGCCTGTGCTCCGCAAAACGTACCGTGAGCAAGAGTATTCATTGTAGTTTCTTTATTTTATCAATTTATGGAAGCGGTTACATAAAAACAATAATAAATCTGTTTATTACATCAAGTGCATCGAAAAATGTGCATCTAAACACAAAAAAAGAGATTATTAAAGAGCATTAGAGTTGCTAGATTGAAGTTATCACAACTAAGATTTTGCTTGCCCCAACGTGCATGAGTTAGGAAGGAAGCTAGTGCACTGCCATAATATTTACTATAGCTACTTGAGATACACATATAACATAAACATTCAGACCAATTAGAAACATCTGTTATAATGTCATGCAGATTTTCGTTGTGAGAATCTAATCCATGACATTTACTCTGCACAACTGTGCCAATTGGGTCATATAGTAGAGCAGTACTCTTATAAATACAACAGTAACTCATCTTTCATTAAAAGAGTATCACAGAATTCCCTATAATCAATGTCAACTATCTTTACATAGTATAAAACAAAGTCGCTCCCGCTGTCTGCCTGTCCCTATGTATGCTTATATCTTTAAAACTACGCAACGGATTTGGTGCGGTTTTTTTTAATAGATAGACTGATTCAAGAGGAAGGTTTATATGCCCCACATTAGTATCTACATTGCACCCGTGCGAAGCTGGGGCAGGTCGCTAGTACTCTAATAATTATAATCAAAATGCAGTTAATGGACATAACAATTTTTTTAAGATGTCTTAAAGGCCTATGAAGAGAAGCAATTCTTTTAGTACTCAGTACATGATGCTATGCTTATCATAAACAATGACTTAGCAAGGCAAGCAGTCCCACTGTTAATTGTGAATACACAATGGGACCCATTTAATGGTGCATTAGCTGTTGTGGCCTTTAAATCTAATAAAATTAATATATTAGGTTACAGAATTGTATTTACAAATATTATTTTTCTTAAATTAAATGGTTTTATCTTGCAGTACCTCAGCAGCATCAGGTTAGGATTTCAGGATTATAGGTTGAAATTATAATAAAATTCTATTGTCATGGGAATTTAATTTGTGTGCAAAATTTCAGGAAAATTGGTCAAGCAGAAGTAGTTGAAAAATCTGTTGCAAGATTTGAAACAAACAAACAAGTATACAAAGTCAAGCTAAATAAAACTGTTTAAAAACATAACATTACATGTATTGTCTGCTGTTAAGTAGACTATTTGTCGAATAAAGCAAAGAAAATAATTACACAATGTATTACGTCATCATCAATCAAGCAACATCTTAAAATTAACTAAGGAAAACAGTAACTCACCTGTGAAGCCTCCATTTTGTTCACGTCAATGCTCAAGTCCACATCAATGATTTCCAGATCTGAATCATCATCTGAACCATCTTTCTGTTCCACTTTTTTAGTCTCTGGTCCTGTAATTTAACACTGCATGCCATAAGAATACCCAGAAAAGACCGTAGTGAATACTACCCTGTGACCAGACATAAGTAGCCGTCAAGCATCACAGCACATTCGAGGTATTACAGTAAAGCTGAATCTACCGTTAGAACCAGAGGGTTGTGCTCCTGGATCATTATAATTGTATCCTATAGCAGCACCAGTTCCTTTCTTTTCATGTAGTTTTTCTTTTTGCATTTCTTTTTCTTCTATGGTGACTCCAAATTGTTCTTCTATGGCCAGCTGTTGGAGGAACTTGTCTTCACCTGAAATATTTTTGATGTTTAGTATTGCAACATTTATCTTCAAGAAAATGAAAATTCTAAATACTTTCATATAAATTAGTAGAAAACATAAAATGAGTTCTCACTTATTCCCAGAAAGACATTTTGTGCAAGGATCCTGTATCTCTCATAGTTACACTGTCTTTCTTCTGGACTGAGCTCTTCAGGTGGGATATCTGGGTTCCTCACTTCCGGTATGTAATCCAAGTGGGCTCGCACATCAAAACGGTCAATCATGTTGTTTGTGTCACCTTGCCACGGCATCCTAAGGAAAGAATAATTACAGATTAGCTATTTATCTTTCTATAGACATTTTTAGATAGTAATGGCGTTATGTTATTTTCATTTATTCATCTTATATACGTATATGATTACATTTTTAAATATTTTCATATATAAAACAAAAAACATTTAAAAATATAAAAAATAGTAGCCCACCGGCATCGGGAACAGGGTCCAAGCTACCGGTGGTCAGGGCCTCAGAGAGAGGAACTTCCTGACAATACGTGCCGTGTCTAGAAGTACCGCTTTCTGTATCAGGCCCTTGACCCAGCTGCCCAACGAGAGCCTCGTCAGATGTTGGTCGAGGCTCTTGGCTATTAAGCCATTGGCCGTAACGACTATCGGCACAATGACTGCTGAGTCAACCTCCCACATGTCGACAACCTCGTGTGCCAAGTCTTGATACTTAATTTCTTTATCTTTCTCGGCTTTCACAAGGTTCTCGTCATGTGGGACAGTGATATCAACAATCATTGTGAGACGCTCTGATCGATCTATCACCACTATGTCAGGCTTATTGGCAACAATAGTCCTGTCGGTGATGATAGATCGATCCCAGTACAATGTGATATGACCATTCTCGAGAACTGGGTCGGGCACATACTTGTAGTATGGTACTTCTGCGTCCACAAGGTTGTATTTCAGAGCAAGTTGCTGGTGGATAATCCTAGCCACTAGGTTGTGTACAGACACAACCTAGTGGCTAGGATTATCTTGCTAACGGCGAGTATTTGCACAGGCAAATACTCGCCGTTAGCAAGACGAGAACAACCAGAAATAATATGTCGAATGGATTCACCGGGACAGTGACATGCCCGACAGATGTCAACCGTGCCGTCCTTCACAATATATTTCCGGTAGTTGTTCGTCATCATAACTTCGTCCATAATTGCACAGACAAAACCTTCGGTTTCCCCAAAGAGATCACCGAAACGTAGCCAGGCTACGGACGCTAGGAAATCTACATCGGGCCCATGAAGGGCCCGGTAGAAGCGTCCGTGAAGCTCCTTGCTCTGCCATACCTCCCTGCGGCCATTAGTATCCAGTACTACAGGCTTGCGCCAGTTCTCTTTAGCCAAGGAGAGCGGGGTAAATCCTCTGTCCACTGCGACTACATCTCGATGCATCCCCACGTCGGCTTGGAGGAAGTACTCCCTGAGGCTGCACACCTCGCGGTTGTGGAGGGTCTTAGCATTTAAAAAGCCTCGACCGTGGCGGTCGGCTGTACTTCCTCGGAATGTACAGCCTCATCACCGATGAACGTGGGTGATGCATTCGGTATGCAGTCAGCAGCGTACGGACCCTCCTATCCAGGGCGTCAAGTTCAGTCTGAGTCCACTTGAGTATGCCCAAGGAGTACATCAAGATCGGCATGACCCAACCGTTAAAGGCGCGCACCTTATTTCCGCCTGATAAAAGACTTTTAAATACCTTTTTCAGACGGCCATAGAAGCGCTCCCGTAACGATTGCTTCATGTCGGTCTCATTGATGCCTAATGCCTCCGACATGCCCAAGTATTTGTAGGTTTCGGTTGAGGAGAGGGATCTGAGGTGTATGGAATCCGATAGTTGTGCCCACGGATTCCATAATCCCTCCTCGCTTTATATGCATGACTGCACATTTGTCCACACCAAATTCCATCCTAATGGAGTTACTGAAAGTTTCAGTTACTTTCAGTAACTTCATCAGTTGCAAATTGTTGGGGGCAAAGAGTTTCAGATCGTCCATGTAAAGGAGGTGGGATATTACCTGACCACCTCTTCTCAACCGGTAGCCTAACCCTGAACCCTCCAATAATGTGCTCAGAGGGTTCAAGGCTAAACAAAACCACAGCGGACTCAGACTATCGCCCTGGAATATACCTCGCTCAATCCTTATTGGTTCACCTCTCCCTTGGATTTGCCGACATCCTGGATAGTGAAGGACTGTCCTCCATTGCCCCATACATGACGTCAGGAAGGCGCATAGAGTTGTATTCACTTTATACAACTCCAACACCCTCATGAGCCATGTATGTGGTACCGAGTCGTAGGCCTTCTTATAATCTATCCAACATGTCGACAGATCCTTTCGAGATCGGCGAACTTGTTGGCTAATGGCCATATCAATGAGAAGTAGCTCCTTAGTACCGAGGGACCCATTCTTACATCCATTTTGAGAGACGGACATTATAGAATTATTTGAAATATGTTTACTAATTTTTGATCTCAAAATGGACGTAAGAAGCTTATAGACCGTCGGCAAACATGTGATCGGTCTATAATTTTTGGGTTCCGCAGTACTACCTGATTTATGGAGCAGGTGGGTAACTCCTGTCGTAAGGAACTGTGGAAGCGACCCAGATTCCAAAGACGACTGCAATTGTGAGGCCAAACGAGCATGTGAACTGCGTAACCATTTTAGCCAGAAGTTGTGCAGTCCATCTGGGCCAGGGGATTTCCGATTCGCCATTGGACGGACTGCACTGGTTACGTCTTGGGGGACAATAGTTATGTCCCCCATTTCTTCAATCGGTTCACATGCTCGCTGGACCTCCTGCATCCAGTCACCTTCAGTGTGAGTGACAGGCATCGACCAGATATTGCGCCAGAATGTAATCATGACATCAATATCCGGTAGATGCGTGTCACTCACATCGTGATCAGGTCGCTCCCAGGTTCTGTATACCCACCTTTCATCGCCATGAAACATGCGATTCTGGGTATATCGCTCCACTCGCTGCTTATACCTCCGAATACGGTTTGCCCATGCATAAACCTTCTGCTTCAGGAAGTTGATGCGCTCTGTGACACGGGACATGTAATCTCGAGGATTGACATCAGTCCCCGAGAATGCCCGCCTCACAAAGCGCATCACTCTAGGGCGAGTATTGCCCTCCCTGAAGCAGATTAGTTTGCCAATGAGTGCTCTAGCCTCGTTAATACGACGTTCAATCCTGCACTGCCAGGCTGGTACGGCGGGTTTTGGTCGTGTAGCTCTGTCTTTTGTTATTATTGTTATCTTGATGAATCAATGTAGAGTTGGAAACAAAATGCTCAACAACGTAATTTGCAGGAGTAAAGTGCTTGGTGAAATGAATAAATTAATTTAAAATATTATAAAAGTCAAATACGCGATATTATTTACTAACATAATAGCGGGGCCTTCTCCTGCCGCAGCAATAGCCGGGTCCAAATGTACCTTGCATGGTCGCCCGTGGAGTTGCAAAAACTGAGTCGGCTCCGCTTTCTGAAACGAAGTCATCAAAATCCAGTGTTTTGTAAGGTACTACCATTTCGTACACGATAGAATATATTTTATAGATGTTCATTGAGACAGTGCAAAAACAATATAAAAATAAACAAACGATTGGCTCACAATCTTTTCGTAAAAATCCTTGCGGCGCTCCGCCCTTCGACGATAGTCAACAATCATCCCGCGAATCAAACGCTCTTGTTTCCTTGCTTCGTGCCACATCGTACTATTTTATTGTTGTACATACACATAAACGTGGATAGAATAAACGTAAACTATCGTTATCTACGTAATTTTATACGAACACTTCACAGCATCCACGCAGTAAACTAATAAAAGGTATCAAATTCCCCAATTGAATTGAATGAAGGTTTTTTTCTTTCATACTAGGGACGTGCGTAATTTACGTGACCGGATATTATTACTAGGTATTTATTTGCAACCTGGTGCGTGCGAATTACTTGGAAGACTTTATTAAAAGTACTTTACTCGGAAACGCGGGGCGTCTTCGCGGCATACGTAGGCTTTCGGTTTCGGGCTTGGCATCGTGTCTATTATGCGATTTGATTGAAATTTGAGTGTGAGCAATGTAAATCATGTTATGTAAAGTTTTCAAAGAGCGTGCGAAACCGAGGAAAGTATGGTAACCAAATACTTGATTGATAGCATTTTGAGCCCTGGCAACTGGCAAGCTCAGGAAATTAAAGATAAGGAAATTAAATCTTCATTAATTAGGAACATAATCGTGCCGAATAAATGAAATACTCCCTATGCTTGCAAGTATTTGGTTAAACAAACGCGATTGTGCTACTTATTTAAATAGATGAAATGATTTATTTACTGTGCAAGTATTTTCAATACTGGGTTTTTACAAAAATACTTTCAAGTATTTGGAACCGTTTTTTTGAAGGTGGACGTACTTGAAAGCCCTGGTACTAGATTTCGCAACTACGACCATCCCTATTTCAAACGCCATTTTGATATTTCAAAATAGAATGGATGATGAATGAGCGCAGGGTTGCTAGATGTGATTTTTAATATCTCCTCAACATAGAATTTTTATTTCTTCAAAATGATAAAAAAAAAATGTGTTACCCAGAGGTAAAATAGTTAATATTGTTGAACACGTAACTATTATGGGTTAGAATTTAAAGAAAATAATAAATGTTTGATAAAGAGTAATGTAACGGCAACTAAACAAAAGTTCATTAATCACTTTTGTTTCCTTTACCTATTAAACTAAACAAACTTAGTTGATAATACAGTGGTGTCAATTCTGTAGCACATTTTGACAGTAGTAAACTAGACTAAACGCAACTATTACTTTCTTTTTTTATTGAAACAGAAAGAAATAATCGCCCTTTGTTTAGAGTGCGCGCAAGATAAGTCTGCGCGCGACGGAGGGCTTGCTATATGTTGCCATGATCGCAAAAATACAAAGTCCTACTTTTAAAGGAAAAGTAGTATATTCGTGAGCATTAAAATTTGGCAGCCCTCTTGTGGTTTATTATATTTTAATTGAGCTAAGTTATGTACGTTTAAATTTACTACCTATCAACTAAATTAGTATTTTTACGTAATTTGTTAAGGAAAAGAACTAAGGTTATAAATGTGCCGTGAGTGAATAAGAATGCAGTATGATTATTATCGTCTGATGAGGACTATTATAATCTTTATATTCCGTTTATTCATCTATATACATATTTTATACATTTTTAAATATTTCTATAAAAAAATATAAAAAACATTTAAAAATATAAAAAATAGTAGCCCACCGGCATCGGGAACAGGGTCCAAGCTAATCTTTATTATTATTATTTTTTTATTCCTACAATCAGGTAGATCTAGTGACAAAGTTAATAAAACGGCAACATTATGGCGGAACATGATTAGTTGCGATTTTGGCCGCGCGCAGAGTTATCTTGCGCACACTATAGTTTAGTCCTGTCAACCTACCAACTATCTACCTACGCAACAGAATCAGAATCGACACCAGTAAGAGTCTATCTAGAAGTTTGACACGTACTGTAATAAGTCTTTTTTTATATTGGTGTAATTTTTATACGCTTGATCGGAATTGAATTTTTGTAACATATTTTGTACTTATTTTTCCAAACATTTCTCCAAGATTTCCCTCAATCCACAGCCCACAGTTTCATAATAAGGTGAATGCTGAGGTTGAATGTACAAAATATAGCTTAGTTTACGTTAGACCACAGACTACTTTGGTTTACATGTAGCACGTAGTAGACGTATAGTGAACCCAGTATAACCTGGTATTTCAGAGCGGCGCTGATTGATAAGATAAAAAGCGGTAATACGTCAAATGCAATACACTTTCATTTAGTTCCCTACTTCGCCGCATGCTAAGTTATACCGGCCAGTGTATAATGAGTGATAAATAAATAAATAAATAATAATATATATTTTTTTTTATTAATATTTTGTTTATTTATTTTAGTGATTATGTGCTCTTTGGTTTAGTTCAAATATTACCCAGATGATAATTTTATTATGGTAATCGAATAATCGAAGGTGACAAGCAAGTAGATCATTTTAGTATGAAAAACTAATTTGATTTGATTTATTTTTATTTACTCAGTCTGGTTACATATTAGAAATGACGATTAGGTACGGTTTATCAAACGAAAATCATTTTTAAGCAAGCAATAATTCAGTCTCTTCACAATCAATCAAAAATGGTCCCTTATTAGTAAGTTTACTTGTTTGTCTAAATCCAGCATCTCTAAATGTATAGGTACCTATGGCATAATTAGCTTATTACTGTCCCACTGCCTTCGTCCACCACACAGGCCTGGTTGGGCCTGGTAGGCAGACTACACACACCAGCGAGTATTTTTTGGAGCCCTCTGGCGTGCTTTTTCCTCACGATGTTCTCCTTCACCGTTAATGCTAGTGATATTCAAATTCTGATTCCTACATGAATTCGTAGTCGAAAGGACGGGCCGGTGAGTTTGATCCCGACCCGGGATCAAACTCAGACCCTCCTGCATGTAAGACCAGCGTTCAACTGCTATACCTAGGCTAATACTAGCACTATTGGCTGCAGCAAAATAGGGAACTAAATTGAAATGTACCTACTGAATTTGACATTAATTAGTCTTTGTTGCAAGTAGTTTTTATTGAATGAATGAATGAACTATTTATTCCACATAAAAAAATTGGTTGTCTGTAAAATCGGTTTACGGACGATAGTTTAACGTGACAACGTCATAACCATATGTTCCTTGGTCATAACAAAACATAATGCCTCTCTATCGCTTGTTCCACACTCTCGCTCGCACGCTTGCCTCGGACCACAGAGTACTTTTTTATATAAGTGCCTCGGACGGAAGGAACGTGACAATGAATCACGCTTTTTCTGCATGCTGCCGGCGTTCATCGTTTTATTAGACGTCACGTCAAAAAGCAAGCAGCGCTCGTCACCCTGCTATTCCGTTGGATAGAGAGCCATCCAATAAACTGCCCAGTTATGTAGAAGCGGTCTGCAAGAAACATCTACAAGCAGTCAAATAATTAAAAAAAAACTCCCTGTTCTCTATTTCACTGCCTGCTAAGATATACCAGACACTGTGAGGCCCTATTCTAGAAATATCTCCAAAATTAAGTCCCATAATTAATAAAACCATGCATCACCCTTGTCTATGGGAGTTTGGAAGTTATACCTAGTCTGGCCATAAATACTGTTACAATTAAAAATAAGAAAGATATTACATTTGAATTTGGAATCTGTCATTTTTATAATTTTATACGATTCACAGATTAATGATATATGTCGATTGTTCATTGAGCTTTCTAATTTTGGCGCCAATACATTGTATAATATTTTGCGATATTAAAATGGAGTGGGGTGATAAAGAGAATCGAATCGCTGTGATTGCATTACACAAAGTTGGTATGGAGCCAAATGTAATTTTTAAAACTCTCCATACGCTTGGTATTAGTCAAATGTTTGTGTACCGGGCTAATAATAGGTACAATGAGACCTCTGTTTGTGACAGAAAAAGATCTGACCGTCAGAGATGGGTGGGTGGGTAAAAAATGGGAAGGTAAAAATTGGAAGGAAAGGGTAAAAAAGGTAAAAAATTAAAAAATACCCTTTTTACCGGGTATTAATAAAAAATACCGGGTAAAAAATGAGTAGTCTTTATAATATTTAAATGGCTTCGTCATGAAATGAATACGGTCTTTATATTATATAATTGGCTTCGTCATCAATACTACGATCTACCATGTTAATTTTGACCTTGACCATTGAAGATAAAATATTGATTTTAAATAAAACGAAATAAATATCTTTTATATCTTTAATCAACATACATTTTCAAATAAAATAAACTGTTAAGAATAAAAACAAATATTGAGTACCACTGGAATGATTGCACATGTTTGAAAGTTAACTAAATGCAGTATAATAATAATACCTATATTTATTTCAGTCAGGTCATATTAATTTCAGTCCTCATTACTGCTACTATTACTACCACAGTCCAAAAATTCGAAATCATGCCCTGGTGATCTTCATGCTAAGATATTTTCTTCTATAGTGAGGTTATTTTGATCATCGTCCCGACTTTCATCTTCACTAGATTAGTTTTCTCCAAACTGTTCAATGTTTTGAACATGATCTGGTGTCATATTATCTTCAGGAGATTCACTATCTTCAGATCCTACAATTTGACTGCACTTGTAGAGCAGATCCCAGTTATAAGACGCAAAAGCAAGTTTAGCTGCCCTTTCGGATGTCAAACGGTTTCGTTTCTTTGAATGTATGTGGCCATGCTTGCTGAACGATCGCTCTGTTGCTGCAGATGTGCACGGGGCTGTTAAAATGCGTACTGCTATTTTGCTAAGGTTTTTAGACGAGCAAAGTCCCTTCCACCATGTTACGGGATTATATCTTCAACTTTTTCCCAAATGAAGCGCTTCCTCCAAAATCCATCTCTGGCTTTATAATTAGCTATACCTGTGATTACATCAGAATTGTGATTTTGAGCCATTATTTCAATAAATTCCATTGCCTCTAGATCTTCATTTTCGTTTAATGTCAATCCTTGTGTTTTGGGGTCTAAAAGGTATGCCCCTAAATGTATTGGTTTTATACAGTCTTTTGTTCTTTTTTCCACTGAATTTAAAATGGTTTGTTTGTCCTCATTACTTATTATTGTTATGCTGGTCAACATGAACTCCAATTTTGACTTCACGTCTTTAAATATGGGGAAAACCTGTTGTATATTACATTAATTTGCTTCTAGTTTGAGTAAGTAAGCTCAATGTGTGAAAGTGGAAATTAAGTGGAAAGTTGTTTTTTACTAATTGGAAAGATTTTTGAAGATTTCTGGCGTTATCTCCAATCAAAACTACAAATTTTGATTCGCCTTATGCACGCATTACTTTTATAATTTCTTCGCTTAGGTACAAACTGGTATGCCTGTTATCTTCCGTGGATAAACTTTTTACAAAATAAGGTTCAGGATTTGAAATAATAAAGTTTATTACTCCTTCGTTATTGACATTGGTCCATCCGTCACACTGCAAATGCAAATAACTTGTGGTTTTTAAATATTCAATCACCTCTTTTTTAATGTCAGTGTATACTTTATCCAGAAGCGTAGTTGATAAGTTCTTCCGTGATGGTAATTGAAATAATGGTTTATAATATGTAATTGAAAAAAACTAAATATAAATCGTATAAATTCTGTATGTCAAAGTATATATAAAAAAATACAATAATAAGTTTAAATTAAACTGATCTTAATTTTTACCCGGTATAAATTAAAACTGGGAAGGTAAAATGGGTATAAATGGGTATTTACCCAAAGTCTGGGTTTTTACCGGGTATTGTCCCATCTCTACTGGCCGTCCACGTAGTGTTCGTAGGTACGAAAATGGTGGTCAAAGCAGTAAGGGAAAGAATTCGAAGAAATCCTGTCCGAAAGCAAAAGATTTTATCTCGGGAGATGAAGATAGCACCCAGAACCATGTCGCGTATTTTTAAAGATGCACTGGTCATTTTTTAACTGATAATTTAAAATAGGGTGGTAAAATCGAAACAACTACTGAAGCGGTACGCAAAGGGAGGTCACAGAAAAAATTTGTTTATGGATGAGAAAATCTTTACAATTGAGCAGCATTTTAACAAACAAAATGACCGTATTTATGCTTAAAGCTTTAGGAAAGCTTCCCAATTAATCGACAAAGTGCAACGTGGGCTTTATCCGACTTCAGTGATGGTTTGGTGGGGTGTTAGCTATGAAGGAGTGACTGAGCCATATTTTTGTGAAAAAGGTATCAAAACATCGGCACAAGTGTATCAAGATACCATTCTTGAGAAGGTAGTTAAGCCCCTTAACAACACCATGTTCAATAACCAAGTATGGTCCTTGCAACAAGACTCTGCGCCAGGTCATAAAGCTCAGTCCACGCAGTCTTGGTTGGAAGTGAACGTTTCGGACTTCATCAGAGCTGAAGACTGGCCATCGTCTAGTCCCGATCTTAATCTACTGGATTATGATTTATGGTCAGTTTTAGAGAGTACAGCTTGCTCTAAATGCCATGATAATTTGGAGTCCCTAAAACAATCCATACGATTGGCAGTGAAGAATTTTCCCATGGAAAGAGTATGTGCTTCTATTGATAACTGGCCTCAACGTTTAAAGGACTGTATTGCAGCCAATGGAGACCACTTCGAATAAGCTTTTTATATTTTTAATTGTTTTATATTTATGTATTAAACTAACACACTGTAAAAGTAATAAATATTATATGCAATAAAAAAAAAATCTTCATGACAATATTTATGGCAAGACTAGGTATATTATACCAACAGCGCAGATTACCTTTAATCTGTGCTGTGGGTATATACCACTTTCTAGGAACCTTCTACCACCATCTATTAGGAAGAGTCCTTAATTTTCCTAATGTTTTTATTCCACAACAATCAGAGCTCATCTGCCTGCCTGTTGCCTGTTGGCACCTTAGATTATGCAGCTCTGCATTTTATTCTTTAATAAATTATGCAAATCTTGAGTATATGCTCAACTTCTATACAGTAATAACATCAGAAAGAATTAAAAATGTTTTCTGGTTGTTAAATACATATTTAATTATTAATTCAATATGTATTCTTATTTAATTCTTCTTATTTTAATTCACGGTATACAGATACAAATCACTGTAATCTTCAACATCAAAAAATATTTCATTTTCCAGTTGATTTGGCTTGCAAATACTCAACCAATCCATGAATTCTTCAAATATATCTAGATTAACTAACGTGTCAGTCATACTTCTATTGCAAATAAGGTAACTTCCTTTCTTGATATACTTTTTGAAAAAATGCCACATTTCTGTATGCTTTTCATTGTTCACAAAGAACTCGAGTACATTTATAATTATTATGTCAGAGTTTGTAATTAGATCACTCCTTTCTAATACATCAGAATGGACTACTTTAATTCTGTTACTGTCCATAGTGTACTGATCTATAATCCTTTTTTGAACATCACAACACTCTCCATTCATTTCTATTCCCACGATTGTGCCAGCATTTGAGAAATAATATGCCTGAAAATTAAAACAAATGTAATTAATCATAAGGTAAAGTATGTTTTTTGCATTATTTTATTCTTTGGTGGGATTTACAACTTACACCATATAGAACTGCCCCTAATCGAGAACCCACATCCAAAATTTGTTTATCTTCTAAATCACTTGGGAGCAGAACTTTGAATATGTATTGAAGTGCTTGTCGAGACATTGAGTGTGAAATATATATAAAGTCCTGAAAATGTAGAATTTCATTAATACAGGTTTGTTAATAACAGAATGCTTTTTTAAAAATATATCTGCATCAATGGCCAAGCTTGACCATAATCACCATGCTTAGCAGACAAACAAATTTGATATTGTAATATGTTATTTTATTAGCAGAAGGAGAATATCAAGAAGACACTGTTGCCCGTCCTCTTGATATTTTTCATAGAAAAATTAAATGGTTTTACTACTTAAATGGTTGTTTTAAATATCTCTTCAGTTTAGAAATATGTAACATACAACTTCTAATATAAAATACATTTCTGAGTTATTATTAACAAAACCTTATTAGTTTATGGCAGATCACAATACAAATAAAAAAATTATTACTTTTATGTTTTGAGAGTTACAGTCTATACAATAATGCCTTTTTAGTTTTCCTGTCTTGACAAGATCATCAACTGAATCTTCATCATACAGAAATTCATCTACATGGATAGTATTTGTTTTATTGCAATCAGCTTGGTCCCCAATTGTTGGCGGCATTATTATTTCAGACTGCATTTCTGCTTCAAAAGGCACAATTTTCTTAATAGAATTCCCGATTTTTATAAGAGTTTTGTCTGAACTTTTTAGTGCTTTCTTACGCTCCAAATCTGTAGAAAAAGAACATGTGTTTGTTATGAATATAACGCTCAGATTATTCATAAAAAGTATGTATTTGATGATAATGTTCACAATTGAATACACACCTTTTCTGTACGAATGATTACATATCCATTGTTCAATGGTATCAATTTCGGCCTCATCTAATTCAGCAAATAATTCCAACATACGGTGCTTAGCGTTTACGACACTATCTTCAGACATGTTTGGTTATCTTTTTTGAACCGATGATGGCGATATTTACGTAAAGTATTACTTATGTAAATATATTCAGGGAAATGTACAGGTTTCTCTTTATTACCAATCCACAAGAAACGCACGTGTTTTTTAGATTAGTATTTAATATTTATAAAACAAAACAAACATCCATTCCCACGCTGTTTCAGTGCTTTTTCTATTTGATTTGTCAGTCTTGTCAGACAGACAGATTGTCAGTTTAGTTGACTTCACTCAGTTCAGTCAGTTGTCACTTGTCAGTTGTAACGCTGGCTGTCATGTGTCAACTCATGAATGTCGAAATTGTTGCCAGTCAATTCAAAATGGCACATGACTAGGGTTGCCACCCGTACTTTATAATAAAGTATTGTACGTTATTTCAGGTAATTGTACTCTATACTTTATGAGAACAATAAAGTACACGAAAATACTTTATTTCGCATGATTTGATTTCTCTGGGATTTTGAAAAGTTTAGTCATAAGTATTTTTTCGTTAAACGAAATTAATCGATTGGTGCTAAATCGATGTCGCCACTCGCCAGCGCTACATCAGTACTAATTTGATACAAACTGCAAAAAGCATTAAAAATATATTTTTAAACATACTATTAAAGAAAAATAAATTGTACTTTATTTTGATGCTATGTACTTTTTTTTCTTACCTACAATAACCAATGTACTTTAACTGCACAAAAAAAAGGTGGCAACCCTACACATGACCCATATTTATTTATTAGGTGATTAAATTTATGAATTGATTTAATATGTAAAAGTTACTTGTTGAGTACTTGCTTATATTATGTCCAGGAATACATTTAAAAAACGTGTAAAAATCACATGACTTGCGAATGACTATTGATCTTTGCCCGCATTGGTCATATTTTATTGCAAAATGCACAGCAGATGCATTGCAAAATAATTTTATTGGATTGTTTCGTAAACACTCATCATCTTCCTGCCCTGGTCCCAAGTTACTTGGGGTCGGCGCAATATGTTTTTCTCTTCCACTCTTCCCTGTCAGCCGTCTCATTATCATTTACTCCCTTATCTTTCATATCCTCCCTCACACAATCCATCCATCTTTTCTTAGGTCTCCCTCTCCCCCTCCATCCATCAACATTCATATTCATCACTCTCTTAGTCACATGTGTTTCATCCCTCCTCAGCACATGCCCATACCAAGACAAACGCTTTCCTTTCAACTTCTGTTTCGTAAACACTAATAAACGAATAACACGTACTAATTAACCGCTCCCGATCATATCGACAAAGTCTTTTTTAAAGTTTTGTTAAAACCTTCACGCGCAGCTTGCGGTACATCAGGCAAGTTGGTAAAACTTGCAAAAGTCGACTTATTACGGATGTGTTCACATTTAAAGTTGGCTGTAGATGTCAACTTACGCAATTTAACTTGATAATTTTTCTTTAAATAGGTGTTTCGTCACAGATAATAAAAAGTTGTTATTTTTAGGTCGAGTCGTTTCTTAATTACTTAACGCTAAAACTCAACGTAAAGCGTCAAATCCACTAGCAAGTTTTGTTGCGCCAGTAATTGAGATCCATTGCTCGCTTAGTTCTTAAAAGAAGTTGACTAGATTGGTTCACTTTCTATGTGGGCGTGCCTGCCTACACATAGAAAGTGAACCAAGCACGCAATGGAAAGTTATAACTTGCGTAACAAAACTTGATAATGGGCTCTTAAGATGGGTTACTACAACTATTTTTTAATCATTAGGGTTACTACCATGATGAAAACAACTTTTCTTTTGCGACAAAAATATAGTAAAATATGTCGTTTTATAAGGTAAATAAATTCATACATAAATGGCGTAAAACATTAAAAACTAAAAAAAAATCGCATTCACATTAACAAACGATATCGATCGAACACAGTTTTACTTGTGAGTATTGTGAAGTTACATGTCGTATCAACTGTAATCCTAGAGTGTGAAAGAGATTTTTGACATGACACATGACGTCACTGTTGTCATTCAATTTCAATGTGCCGTGCCGCCAAAACGACAAAAACGTTCTAAAGTAGGATTGACTTACAGGTTTGACAGTAGTGCATTGTATTTTAACATTAGCACCTGTCAGTTTACTCTAGTGAATTAATATTCTGTGATGCTCGTATTGTAATGAAATTACATGACAGAGATGAAGTTACAGCATCACACAATCACGCAATGTTATTAGCTAGAGTCCTAGGTTTCATTAGATAGATTCTAAAGTCCATTGTTAATTAGTTATCTTATTTAGCAGGTAAACAATCTTGGTAGTATTCTGTAATAAAGTTCAGAACCGCTATTTAGCATGTCAAATTGTTAATAAAAGAACTCATTTACTGTAAGAAAACACTTACACTTACCCTTGTAGGTATGCTGATGATTGATTCGACGTGTAGAGTTGACCCCCTCCTTTCTGGCCTTGATTCTGTAACAGCATTAAATAATTAGACTCTCGGTTTGGGGAATTGTGGATTCTTGATTCGGATATTTTTAGTACAATAATTGCACATCACTAACCTCCGGAAATGCACGGAAATTTGACAATTATATTGTCGCACCGCGTTCTTGACGTTAACCGTGTATTATTGTTTTGTAAACTCGCTTGTAGTTTCTTACAGTTTCTAGGCAAATATTGAATGAATATGCTTTTTATTATATTACACTCAAAGTTGAGTTTTAAAAAATCGTTTAAATATTGTGTTTCAGTTCTTTTATAAACAAAATCATAAAGTTTTACACAGGTGCGGGCGGATAGTTCTGTATAAACAGAAGGGTAATAATATAAAGTTCATCTAAATTCTGTATTTTGATTTAAAACGTTGAAATGGAAAGCTGCATGTCTCATAATAAAACCATTGGGCTATGGATGTCCGATAAGAAAAGCCAGAAACTTAATTGGAAGGAGTTTATAAAGGCGTGTGCTTCTCATGGATACAATCTCGTCAGAGTAAGTAATACATTGTATTGTACCTGTATTAAAAATGTAATTTCGAATATGGTGCAGAAATGGAAATATTTGCTGTAATTTAAATTGTAATTACATGTTTTATTTTGTATTGTCATACATTGTTATCTTGACACACAACTGTATTGATCACAAATAGTTTGGATTGAAATAAGTTTATTTATAATTTATATGTGTGCCTTGGAATAATAATAGCTTCAGCAATTTTTACTAGTCATGTTAGGAAAAGCAAGGTATGGAATTTGTACATGTTTTCTTGTTTACTTAACTGGAACTCCTGCTTTATTCAAATATAATGGCATTGCTATAAAAAAAATAAACTATCTTAAATATTATAAAACAAACTTATGAGAATCAACAAGTATTTTGTAATTAGCTTGTAAGTTTTTGCAATGCTTTATATTAATATTCTGTGACAAAGTATCTAACTTTCTTTACAGTTGGATCTGGACAGATCTTTGGAAGAACAGGGACCAATCAATGTGTTTCTACACAAGCTAACAGATGTCATAGCAGCAGCTGATCAAGGTGATCCAAAGGTAATAATGTCATTGTTATTTATTTGTAACAAGATGTCTAGCAGTAAAATTGGAATAGGTTGGAGTAGTTGATACCATTATTTTCTGACTCTTTGGAGTTAAAATATGTTGAACAAAGTAAATTGGCAATCATCAAAATCATCATCCTCCAATTTTTTTTTCTCGTTGGAAATTCCTCATAGATGTCCCTCACCCGGGAAAGGTGAGGGGGTCTGCTGGACTCTTACCGGCTAAAAACCAACGGTGTCCCTCACTCTGACCTAAGGCCGGGGTTACAGGATTCGCTATTGCATGCACCGCAATCCTGCCCTTATCCCAACTTATTTGGGATTAGCGCAGTATGTCTTCTTCCACACAATGTCTTTAAAGTAAAATGGCAATGAAGATATCAATTTGTTGATTAATAAAGTAATCATTATACAGTAAATTTTAGATCCCTATGATGATCAAAACAACTTAAAAGATGACTCATGGACATCTCTTGAGGATTTCATTCAGGATTTATTTAATTATCAAACAGTTTTTTAATAGACCCTTTTAGTGTTGTCCTTCATTAAATTATGCATTATTGTCACTGATTCTATTAAAACTGTTCATAGCTGTATGTTAATTATGTTAACTTTATTTCATGGTCAGTGTCCTTTATTGTTCATTATTAGTCACCAATGTCCTTACTATGCCAGTGTCAACAAAAAAGTGTCTTTCAATTTGTTTCACTTGAATGAATAAGTATACAAAAACATCAGCAAGTAATGGGTACTTTTCTGGATTTGCTTCATGGTTGAAGTATGCAATTACATTCTTAATTGACCCTCAATTGGTTTTTAGTGAGGTTCTTTATGATACCAAGTTATCATTGCCAACTGGCCACCATCTTAGTAATTGCTAAATAAATATAAATTGATCACAAAGTAGAATAATTATGTACTTTGCTGAGTAAGTCAGGATATATTACTCACAAGTTAGTGCCCTCAGTATATTATTCTTCTAGGAAAACATGTAATACCCTTGGGTTGTATTTTATTACTACCTTATTTCTATTCAAATCATTAACTATCTTCAAGATTCCATTTAAACTTATTTTTACATAGTATAAACCAAAGTCGCTCCCGCTGTCTGCACGCTTAGATCTTTAAAGCTATGCAACAGATTTTAATGTAGTTTTCAGCAATAGATAGTGATTCAAGGGGATGGTTTATATGCCAAATTAGTATCTACATTGCACCCGTGTGAAGCCGGGGCGGGTCGGTAATCAATAATAAAGTATTCCATGATTGTGGTTGATAGCATAATGTTAATTAAAATGTGAAGTGTTTTCACTATTGATTACTTTGTTATCAGGCATCAATTACCATTAGTCGAGTGGAGCAGTATTTGTCAAACCATCCAAACATAACAGTTATTGATCCTTTGGACAATGTGAGGATACTTCTGAATAGGTATTTATAATTTTGTTTAATTATTTTCTTTTGCAGGCTTTTAATTAAATCAACTGTGACCGTAACATACTGAAGTTACAAGTCAATGTAATGTTTTTTTAAGACCAGATGCCGCCGGCATTTCCTATCTGACTAGCTCTGAGAGAAAAAGCCGAAAATAACTCGGAGATCAAGGTCTTATTTAAAGTCAGACATTGTGTTATAAAAACTATGCAAGTGTAACAATGTAGTGCAACATTTGGAATGACCTTTTGAGGAAAGTGCCATAGTGATTTGAGTTGGTTTGTCCTAACTGATGGCTCCCATGCAGCAGCCATCATGTAGCTCAAACCTTGTTTTAGGGTGTGATAAATGCAGTTAACAATGTGCAGTCTTAATACTGATAGCAATCTTTGCCAGGCAGCCTTTGGATGGAAAAGAAGCTTGTGAGAGTTGTACATGAAAACTCTTTAGTATTTAAAATATTTTTATGAAACATAGTAGACACCATAGGCAAACGTTAGGGCAACAAATACTTCCAGATGTGATTGACTGAAGTTTTTTTGTTTATTATAATTTTCAGGTACAGCTACTACACAATATTGCAAGATGAGCCTTCACTACACAAGCAAGGAATATTCACACCATCATTTGCAGAGTTTACTACTGCTAATATAGAGATGAACATTGAGATCATGAGGCAGAGAGGTGTTCAGTTCCCTGTTATATGCAAGCCTACTATAGCTCATGGGTCCAAGTCAGCACATGATATGATCGTTATATTTAATGAGAAGGGCTTGCATGTGTGCAAGCCACCCTGTGTTGTGCAAAGCTTTGTCAACCACAATGCAGTTCTACACAAGGTTTTCCTAATAGGAGATAGGTTGGTATCTTTATGATTAAATACTTAAATACCAGTTATTCTAATATCTATGTTATCCAATAAATAATGTTTTATAATATCACAATACTGTGAATTACGATGTTATTCTAATTTTGAAGGTCAAGGTCAAATACAGATATTGTTTTTTGGAACATCTAACTTAATGCCATACTAATTTAATTTTATTGCGCGTAACTTTTATTGACACCTAGAAGTTTTTTTAATTTTTATAACTGGTAATGCGCGTCTTGATTCTCTTGTAAGTAAGGTACCTGCCAACATAGACTTGCAAAGCACATACTACCGCTTACTGTAGTCCGCGCGCAAGGTCTAGTCACCGCCTGCGGTATGTGAGCGGCGAGAGGGGGGTCCAAAACAATAGGCTTGCTCTGTCAGTTTGCTTTGTCTTGTCTTCCGTGCAGGCGTCGACTACCACTCGCGCGCGGGCTATTAAAGAGAATTAGAAGCAGTTCCGCTATATTAGCCTTTTGTTCGCGATATATGTGTGCGAGCGAGAGGCAGATAATGAGAGCGACAGCGGAAAAAATGTAATTTCTATTCCTATTCCATTCTCAAACGTAATTTTTATAATAACGAGAGACTTTACTGAATGTTTCTTTTTTAATTACAGGTATCACATTTGCGAGCGGCCGAGCCTTAAAAATTTCTCTGCATCAGAAGATTTGGAGCCAATATACTATAGTACGGGGGAAGTTTGTAAAGCAGATAGCCAGTCCACACTTTCCATCCTCGACCCATATGATAAAGCCGAAATCACAGAGACTCTAAATGAAGATAAAATTAAAACTATCATAAGGATACTAAGGAAGAGAATCGGACTTCTCTTAGCTGGTTTTGATATTGTAATAGACAATGTTACGGGCGATCATGCAGTCATAGACATTAATGTCTATCCAAGCTACGATAATTTCCCTAACTTCTTCGAACATCTCTTAGAGTCTATAGAAGAAGCTGAATGTAGGAATTTTAACAAAGTATACACCAATGGGGATTGTAATGGTGTTTATGAAGAAGAGTTTCTAGGTCATAAGTTGAATGGTTTAATAAATGTTGGAATGGATACAATTAAATTCGGTGTAACCGGTATGAACATTAATTGATGGAATTCTTTTAAAGAAGTGTTGAACACTCGTGTATGTATGTGTTGATATTATTGTTATTCAATGAAAATCATCGCTTTTATGAGTCATGTATGCGAAAGATATTATTATCATTTGTTATGTGATTAATTATTTTCGTACTCATGTACGCTATTTCACGCTCGTCAATAGTACGTAATTCTTCAGATGTTACTTTATAATTATTTAATCATTTTATACATCGTGTTTTTCTAGCGGCTAGGCAAACTTAGAGATGAATACTTATACTAAAAAACTTCTAAGTTATGGCAATAAGAAAAATCATATTACGGTTTAGTCTTGTCTATTCTTCAGGATAGCCCGACTGATTTCGGACCCAAACGGAGACTTCAATCATGAGCTGATTATGAGTAAACTATAAACAATCATCAACATGAAAGTGTCTCACGAAAGTAATAATAGGTACAGATAAATACGTGTTGAAAATCTGGTCGATAAGTTAGTATCTACTCAAAGAGATAATTTTGTTTTTATATTTCAAGAAGACAGGCGACAAAGGTTGTTTCTTATAACAATACTAGCGACCCGCCCCGGCTTCGCACGGGTGCAATGTAGATACTAATGTGGGGCATATAAACCTTCCTCTTTAATCACTATCTATTGCTGAAAACTGCATTAAAATACGTTGCGTAGTTTAAAAGATCTAACCGTACAGACAGCGGGAGCGACTTTGTTTTATACTATGTAAAGATATTCATCCCTGAAAGTTTTTCTAGCCATTTAAAAAAAACAATGTACAGTTGTGTAAATACATAATAATGTATTAAGCTCGTCGTGTCGTAGTGCGTGTTCTGAAATGGCGACAGATAATAACATCTTAAGAAAAACGACGTTTTGGGTTCTCAGCCAAACCAATCACCATCACTCGAGAACGCGAAACAGAATTAAAGCTCAGAAAAAAGGTCTAGAGTTATTTATGTATTTAAGATAAGAAACAGTTTTTGAATCTATTTATACTCTACTTATTCAAAATTTATCTTGAAGTTTGTGATTTAACACTCTCCCTGCCATGGGAACCGCCGGCGGCGGCGGCAGTAAATTGTATTATATATTGTCGGCAGGGAGAGTGTTAAGTCTCCAAAGTGAATTTCTTATTGTAAATATTATATTTATGATTATACTATACTACTATAACTACATATTGTACATTTCAACTTTTAGTGCCTAAACAAACACAGAAGTATAATCTCTCTGTATACTGTATTTACTTACGTCACGTTATATTTACTGTTAGGATATGCGGAGTTTCGTATTTCATTGTATATTCCATTGCATATTGGCATTTCTGTTTGCATTCCATCATCAGTTGTAAATTAGTTATTGCAATTTTTTATTTAATGCATATACAAGCTGTAGAACTTAAAGGTGTGCACACATCTCTAAACGCACGTTTAATGGGCATGTTTGATACAAGCGTTAAGCAGGGACTGAATAACCAAATTAAGATACCTTTAAAATACGGTATGACGTCATACCTCTAAATTCTGGTTACCTGAAATTACGCTGCTTAAATATACAAGGTGTAAAAAGACCCTTCACGAAGCCGTCAACCATGCATTCAGTACATCAAACTAAGTAACGGTACGCAAAACTTGTCGCTGGGAAACGACTTTTTTGGGTAAAAAGTTTCGATTTACTGTAAAGCTCAATGTAACGCACTAAAAACACTGTGCTGATAGATGCAATGAGTAGTAAACGGGTAGTGGAGGTATTTCAAGTACATTTGCAACCTTCAAAACTAGTATTTAAAAAAAAGTTGTGAAAAATTGGAACTTTGACCTCCAATATCTCCGTAACTAGAAGGTTCCCAGGCATAGACCAGAACAAAAAAAATCGCTATGACGTGGAGAATAAGTGCCTTTCGGCTTCGTTAAGGGTCTATTTACATCGTTTATTTCGGTACCGAAATTTAGTCTGAAAATGGGAAACGGTATATTCCGGTATCAGTACCTAAACCTTTATAAATAAGGGTTGTCATTGATGAACCGCCGCGCCACCCTGTCCTTCGCTATGAAGCCCCAGATGGCGTTAGTATGATTCATTCATCATTCGATGTTTTTCGGTACCGAAATCATAAAAAGATTAAATAAAGGTATGGCCCGACCTTTATAAGAAAACGGTATCCTTATATTTTAAAGGTATCGTTATCTCGTACCGTAACCGCGTATCGTAACCGCTTTCAGTCCCTTGCGTTAAGCATTCGTCCTTAGCGTAAGTTGCACCCGCGATCATGTCGGAACATTTCGAATTAGTATGCACGATTCGTTGCGTGCTCGTTGGTCGATGTGTGCAGACCCTTAGCCAAGAATTATATTACTTTTACGCTAATAATTTAAAGTTTTGATGTATACATAGTCTATAACACAACTATGTATTTATGTACCCGCAATATATTATAATAAGTATGATATAAGGTCCAACCAAAATACCTGGACAAACTTTTACACAGTGTTCAATACGTTTAACTAATCACATCTATGTAAAATAAACGAGATCCAAGTGTTTTTTTTCTAACCAAAAAATAATAACGTTTTAAATTGCCTGTACTCTCTAAGAATAAACTCATCCATTTCTTATGCATCGACCGCCATTGGGGCGCGCGCTAATTCCGTGCCGTGTTTTACCTAAACAGCGAAGTGAAAAATGTTAAAAAAATAAGTAAAATTAAAGTTGAAAAAATAATTGTTGGTTAGAAAAAAAAAACACTTGGATCTCGTTTTTTTTTGCATAGATATGTTTAGTTAATCGTACTGAACACTGTGTAAAAGTTTGTCCAGGTATTTTGGTTGGACCTTATAATATGATTGTGATCTTTATGTATTCGTAACGAGAATTAGACCACAATTGCTTTATGATAAAGTATGTACCAACAGAACGGGCTTAAGACTGATATAGTCATTTAATTAATCAAATAGGTATTATATTCGCACAGACGCTTAAAAAACGGAATTGAGAATTTCAATAGTAAATAGTTAATTAATAGCAAAGTGTATGTGTCTCCATGTTGTTCAAACTTTCTAATCTTTGTGACTTCACTTATATTAGGCGAAACACACACTGCCCCGTGCTACGCTGCGGGGTGCGTGGCGATGGAGCCACAACACTGCGCGTGAATGCGTTTTCTGTGTGTTGCACTACGCGTGTTTTCTATACAAACACAGATACTTGCAAACAATGTCAGAACACGCATTCCTGCGCTACGCTGCGTAATGCGGTGCAGTGTGCGAATCGCCATAGGAACGGTTATCACCAAACGTATAGTCAACCGCCAAAAAGTCTGCTTAAAAGTTCCCATTGCATGCGTACACTGAGCGGCCGATTAATCTTCGAATAAATAGAGCTCACGACTGACTGTGTGCGAGCGTTACGTTTGGTGTGAACCTTAGAGCCAAATAGTATAAAATATAGTCGCAAGTAACGTGTGTTCGATAAAAAAATAAAATGCAAATCGGCTACTTCTAGAAATTACAAATTAATACTCTTTCTGAGTGAGCTTATTTTAAAGGTACACGTCCATAGCGCAGTAAATATTTTACTTTTGTTTATTTTAAGTATCATCTAAAGACTTATAACACAACTAATAATCGCGGTATAAAGTTATGACAAGGATAACGACGGTTTACCCATGCATTTTTTGAGTTTTAAGTTTGTGCATAATTTTATTCCTCGTTTATTTTTTTCTTAGATTGACCTGTCTCTAGTAATGTTTGTATTTAGTATGGTTCAATAGGAGATGAATGTACCTTTATGTTTGAGTATTAAATAAGTTGTATTGAATAAGAATTAATTAATAATTGTGATTGTTACTGAATGAAATGGTTCCTGGATTTGAAACGTTTACCTTCTATAAAGAGAGACAAGAAAGTGTGTAAAGCGATAATTGTTTCAGTTTTCGCATTTTAGAAGCACGTTATTTTTACATGCAACAGTACGTAGAATATATAATTAATTTACGTAGATTTCATACTAAGTAAGTACTTGAAGTGGTCCTGAATTTTATATTATGTGAGGTTTCAATCGGATAATGATTTGGCCTATGAACAAAGTGTTTCTAAAAATTTTAAATTGTTATTTACTATATTAAATAAACTTCATATTCTGTAATTAGTATGCTAGATGTACATGTTTGTTTATGAATAAGCTGTTTTTAAATTACACGATTTGTGTACCATTCCTTAATCAAGTTTCTTAATGTATTTTTTTTATGGAGACTGATTCATTTTTAACCGACTTCCAAAAAAAGGAGGATGTTTATTCCGCGATATCTTTGCTAATTGTGAACCGATTTTAATGGTTCTTTTTTTGTTTGAAAGAGTATTCTTTCGAAGTGGTCCCATTTAAATTTAGTGAAGATCTGATTAAGAACTTCGTAGATACTTAGACAATTTGAAGTCGATTTTATTTTTGTTAAAAAGTGTTATACTCTTATATGTTGTGAATATCGCGGTATATCATCCTATTTTTATAGCACGGAAATTATTAAGGTCCGTATTGACAATCGTGTAAAAAAATTTGGGATGCCATGGAAAAAAAAGTTGAAGGTATAAAATAAAGTTGGACCCGAGATGGTTTGTTATAATTTCAGGAAGTAGGAAATATTAAAGAACTGAGCGTATGGGAACCGGTATCCTTGGTACGCGGTGTCCGGTATACTTGGGTTGCGGACAAATAGGACCGTCGGTTCGTGTAAAATTGTAATGTTAGTGTCTGTTTAGATTGGAAACCAGCCTCAGTAAAGTTGGGCAAAGGTTGTGCAGATTGTGACCAAATTCTTTGAAGCATTCGTTGAAAGCAGAGTAACGTTTATACAGCTTGTGTGAAGAGTTAATTGTTATTATAATTTTTCCAATTATAATATGCCAGGTTTTACCATGATAACCGAAATATGGGAAGCGTCTTAACTTTGATATTATTAAATTACAGAACATTGACCCTCTGGAGATGTGGTGCTGGAGAAGAATGCTTGGTATATCGTGAACCGAGATTGGTACGAATGTTTCTATACTCTAAGAACTCTGTATCAAGCTTCTTCATCTTTCAAGGTCTTCGGACACGTCTCAAGGCGGGAAAATTACTCCATACAGCGTTTGGTCGTACAGGGCAGAGTAGCAGGCACCAGACCGCGCGGAAGGTCACCCATGCGATGGACCGACCAAATAAATAGTCGTGGGCGGCCCCTTGTGCAACTGCACCAGAATTACCACCAACAGACAAAAAATCTAAAAAATACATTTTTGGTATCAGTATCGTTCAGTTACAATTTTTTTTTCCAAAAACATTTTTAATGTACAGTTTTACGCATCGTTACGATTTTAGATGTTCGTTCTGCCTAGCTTTTTCCCAACTATGTTGGGGTCAGTTTCCAGACTAATTAGATGCGGCTGAATACCAGTATTTTACACGGAGTGACTGCCATTAGACCTCCACAACCCAGTTACTGGGCAATGCCGATATTCTAAGGTTAGACCAGTTGTAAGACTTTTCGGACTTCTGACTTCCCGTAACGCCTGCTGTAGGTTTCGTATGACACCCGGGACCGACTGTTTAAAGTGCTCTCTGAGGCACGGAGGGGCCTCGATGTGTAACGAACGGTCACCCATCCACGGACTGACCGTGGCAAGCGCAACTTAACCTCGCAAATTGTATGATTTGCGCGGTTGGTAATTAGCCATGAGACTCTTACGATTTTATATGTTTAGATGTTTATTTAGTACTAATAAGGAACTACTGGAACCAGTACTATAAGTTGTCCGCCTAGAGAGCAACGGGTCAATGGCAAATACTTGTTTATATTTACTAACTAGCTGTGCCCGCGGCTTTGTCTGCGTAGAAGTCGAAGTACAACATTACTTGCTTAACTGAAATTAGTTGGGTATTTTTTAAATCTTTCTTTATTTTAGCAACTATAAAAAAATACAAAAATGGTGAAATATGTATCTATACTAATATTATAAAGAGGAATGATTTGTATTTTTGTATGTAACGAATAAACTTAAAAACTACTGGACCGATTTCAAAACTTCTTTTGCCGTTAGAAAGCTACATTATCACTGAGTAACATAGGCTACGGGCGGAGCCGTGAGGACACAGCTAGTTATTTATAAATAATCCTCACATAGCTTCGGGTGCCCCATATTTTTAGCAACAGTTTAGGCCGAGTGGATTTTTTGTTGTTAGATTTGTAACTTAGGATTTTTACGAAATAATGGTTTCGATTCTGTTACGCACTTTGACAAGACTAAACTAAACTAAGGGTGTTCGTCGTTTCAGTAGAAAATGAAAGTGACAGTTGTGTTTAGTCTAGTTTAGTACTGTCAAAATGTGCTACAGAATCGACACCATTATGTTGTATTTCTATCAATAGTCAGGTCCATTGTAATAAGGCTTCCCTGTAAACAATGTTAGCGGTAGAACCACCAGGAATGTGTGCATAAAGATTGGTTCAGGGGGGAGTCGCATACAGTTGACCGTGCGAGAAGCAGCTGACACTAAGGTCTACATCCGCTACGTGTAGTGTCTGGCCCTTCGCCTTGTTAATGGTCATAGCATAACAAGTAGACCGGAATCTTAACACGTTTAAAAATAAACTGAAAATTGATTGTACAATTGATGCTAATTTGTTATTGATAACTTTAAATTCAAATATATTTTGATGAGTGAACTGATTACGATGAAATAAAAACTCAGTGTTACTCCGAGATACGCACAATATAAGTTTATAAAAGTCAACCGCACTGAGTCAGTACTTCTTACGTGCACATACAAACCGACAAACCGACAAACAGACAAAAAATCCATTAATGTCCCGCAAAATCGACTGTATTGGTTATCCGTTATTAACTCTCCAGCTATTTTGTAAATATTTCCAATTTACGGATACAGACACGCCAAGTCTACAGATTTATTAAATGTATATGTATGTATATTTAGAATAGATATAGATAGGTAGAAGTTATAGATACCCTAGCTTCTCTCCTACACAGTTTATGAAGTTGATTACTTAGTGAAAGTTGAAGTTCTTGAACATATACCTAGGTAGCAATAACGAATGGGTATAATTAGCAGGCGAAAGTTGACTATTAAGCCTATTCCCTTTTCTGTAAGTACATCTGAGCGAAACAAAGGAACAACTGAAGATTTATTTACTTAGCAATTCACTTCTACGTTTAGTTACACGATGGTTAGGTACGAAAAAAGTTGGAAGAATATCAAACGTTAAGAGGGCTCTTGAATCCATAGTTTTTTGTATGTGTCAAATGAGGAGTAATTTGTAACACTATTCATAGCAATCTATATAAACAAAAATGAATCGCCAAATGTGTTGCTAAGCGCAAAACTTGAAAACGGCTCGATCAATTCGGCTATTTTTTTTAAATATATATTCCATAAGGCATAAGGAAGGTTCTTATGGAGAGAAAAAACAAAAATTGCGTGGAAAATAGTAAAAACAACACTTTTCTTTTCCCACTACAGGCCAATAACTTTTGACAGAACGATGTCTGCCCGGGCAGCTAGTACCTATGTAATATAAATACCTGATGCCAATACTAATACTGTTTTAAATCAATCTGACGTAAAATATTGACCTTAATAACACCATTTCGTAGTTAAAATCCCATGTAAGAGCACAATAACGGTCTTGTTCAGTTAACGTTACCATAAAGGCGGTAATTGTTAATTCGACACAGTTCTGTGCATAAATCACATCTAGTTGCAGCAAGAGAGGCGAATCTGTACAATTTATTATACATTACCGTACGCAATCCCCGGTCCGTGTACACAGGCCGCTTCGTCGCATTCAAAACACAGGAAGCGATTCTAGATCGCAAATTCAATGTCATTAGCGTGGCCGCTACGAAACATTTCAAACGACTAGATCGGGTACCCCTAATATCCGATTTTGTTACATTTTTATTTGACTCATACGAACGCAAGAGCGTGTTTATGAAATTTTCAATATTTATTGGTGTTTAATATTCTGAAGTCCTATTTCCTATGGTTTATGTAAATAATGGTCTTAGCTAGCTTACTGTCATAAATTTATCTTGGGAAATAAATTCTTGATTATTTAGTCGTTGTCTCTGCTGGTTACTTAAGTAATGTTTTATTTAGCATAAAAAAACCTTTGCTTTCTATTTTGCAACACTAATCAATCATCATTTTAAAATGCATCTTAGGGCGTCAATAAGTCTTCGATATCATTGTTTGATAGCGAAGATTTATCAGAAATGAACGATGTCAATACACACGATAAAGGTTGTTAGCGGAAAATTGGAGGTTGGAGGCTTCAGCCTTGTAATTGCAGCGTTGTTTTGAATTGCGATTCAGTCAGCTGTCGGCACATGCGGACAAAGCACGCGCGTCGCGCGCGCAGGCAACCTCGCCTCAGCCGCACTTTTCGCGCGTTTCCTAATAATTCCGAGCGAATTTAACGTCTTGCACTTCGTTTGTTTTTTTGGCATAAAAATACCATTAGTGTTTGTGATTATTTTAATTGTGTTTCTAATGTGCTTTGGATATACCGTATATAAAGTTGTATAGTAAATAAATTTTCTGTATTGTTGCGCGATTGTGATCAATTACTTTAGTGCGATATCTTATGCATTGTGTTGCTACTAACTACCCGTCAATCTGTCAGTTTAATCGACCTAAGTGATGCGTGTAATCGAAAGCACTAATTAACGAATCTGTGTCAAAGGTGTTGTTGTGTGGATAAAACGGAAGTGTTTGGACGTTAAAACGTGTTCTATCGGACAGAGGTAAGTCGACCATCGTGTTATAGTAGACATATAAAAAATTTGTTCTATCATAAGAATCTTAGAAACGATAGAAAAACTTGTTTGTTTGTTTTTAACTTGCATCCTAATTGGTGTAACACACTCGCAATAGCAATAGCTTTCAATTTGACAATACGAGTACAAAAATAGATAAATGGGACTTAAACATAATAGCGAAATGAGGGTGTTACTATACACCTCTGCCCAAAGCTTCTTGGGAATACAGGCGTGATGGTGTGTTATGTTATGAATAAAAAAATATGAATTGTAGTGTGGTTAATAAATCCGCTGCTATTAAAATTCTTGACTTGTCAAAATCTAAGTTATTGCGAGTTTTGTTTTGCAATTAGGGTGCTTTTTACATACCAAGATCATACATTACATACCTACCATAGGGTCTTACATAAGAAGAATTGACATAGATGAAGAAGATCTTTATAACAAACAGGATCTACGTTCTATCACATAAGATATCCTGAATCGGTTATTATGTTCGTTCAGCCTAGCTTTTTCCCATTTTGGGGTCAGCTTCCAGTCTAACCAGATGAGGCTGAATACCAGTATTTTACACGGAGCGACTGCCGTCAGACCTCCACAACCCAGTTAGTGGGTACTGCCAATATCCTAAGGTTAGATCAAATCGGGTATTATGTATCACCTGTTTTTCTTCTTCAAAAGAGAAAGAATATAAGAAGAGAAATATAAGTCATACTACCTATATTGGCATTAAAAAAATTGGTTAAAATAATAATCTGACTGGTACATGGTTAAAACCAATTTAAAAGTTGTTAGAGCCAGCTGCCCATGTCAAAAAATACATACGAAGTCTTCAATCTGTTCCGATTCTAGGATAAATATCGATACCCACTCGAGCAGGGTACGTATTTATACAGAAAACACGCGAAAGACCAACGAACTGTGAAGTTATTTTGTAGGTGTACTTACTTGTGAACATTATTCTGTAGTCGTTGCGGTGGCGGGTACGATGAACCAATATCATTTGGTATCGGCATCTACGTCGCATAAATCTGTCCCATTGCGAATGCAACGCATAAGAATTTTCTAATAAGCAGCACGTTTGCAACTTTAGCTTCATGGTCGAAGCGTGTATCTACAAGCATTTTAAATTGTTTATGCTAGCTGAGGAAATGGGAACGGTAATGACCGTGCAGTTTCTCCAACCATTATTAACCAATGTTCTCTAATAAAAAGCTTCATTCAAATGTTGAATATGAACTAAATGTGATTTATGGTACCTACTTACATAATTATCAACATTTAGCAGCAGCTAACCTACGTACAACATGATTTTACGTTTTAAGTTATTGTAAAAATATGATAATTTATCGAAACTACTATAGTAGTAGTCGGATATATCTTAAAATGGTTTTTATAGTTAAATAAAAGATTGATAGTAAACAAGGTGTTGCGTGGGCGTTTTAAGGCGGTTACTCGGGTCAGTGAGATTGACAGGTTGACATCTATGACGACATGTTAAAGTAATAAGTCGTATGAACTACCTATAACGCTAGACGCGATAAAAAAAGAAAATTGTGGAAAAGTTTAGAAAATGCTTAAATCTAAGTTGTGAAAAATGCAAAGAAATCGAATAATTGTTTCTCGAGTGATTGGCATATCTAAGTACTTTTAAGTTTAAGTTGACAGTACGCAGGGGAAGACGCGGTAGAGGGAAGGCTGATCCAACGTCAACAAAATAAGTTTCTTCCGGAAAAAAAAATATATTTAAAAAATGAGTCCTACATTGAGCAGTTTGTTCAACAAAATCATTTTTAATATATATATTATATTCGAATTAAATTTTTAGTCAAGTAGCCCCCTTAATGTTGTAGGTTTGATGTCGAAGAGGCGCCTTTAAGGTCTGTTCTTTGCAAAGACATTCAATAGTTAGTTCTTTGGCAAACTCTTGGGTTCGTGCGACGTACTGAGAACAGAGCAAATATTGACAGACAATACTCGTCGGTAGCATGGAGATGACGAATTGTTTGGGCAAAATAAAATAGGTAAGGTAGGTAGGTACCTATCAGCAGTTGTTCAGTTAGAGAGTATTATGGTTTTTGTACATGCATGTTCGTAATGTAGGTACGTTCGATACACATCTGTATCGTGCACAATACTCACGTCTTCGCCTGCACTTCCGCATCTTTTTAATTGGATGTTATAAATCTGGTGTAGATTTTTGATCAAGGTCTAGCGTAAAGAGGTGAATGTACTTCCTTATTCGACTGAAATATTCAAATATTGCATTCTACATGTTGTAATCATCACAGTCATTTCCCATTCTAAAACGATTTGTAGGTAGATACTTAATAAATATTTATTTCGGACAAAACACTATATTTTCTCGCCAGTTTTCTAGCAACTTCTGTTAGGTATGTTATGTAAGTACATGTGTAATGTATTTGTATTTTGGTTAGACTATTAGTGTCGACGAGGTTATAGGCAGGTCAAGGCTACGCGGACGTACTAATAGTACTTACATCATTCTTTTGACATGAGATGGACACATGTCATGAACTCCTAACTCTTGAGGGACGTGCATCTGAGTCTGACAAAGCGTCTGACAAAACGCAGCGACGTATGAAAACTTAGGGCCAAGCTACATCTGACGGAAGATACGTCGCCGGTCTTCCGTCGTGTAGGTACTCTTTACTCGAGGAATTTTAGTAACGCATCTTCGGTCAAATGTGTACGGTATGAGATCTTTATATGGAATTATGTGTACCGGCTGAAGATCGGCGACCTATCTTCCGTTAGATGTGGCTTGGCCCTAAATGTAACAGATTCGTAAACTACTAAAGAAATATTTTCATACTGATGTATTACTAAGATTGAAAAGAATTTTGAAAATAAATATTTTGATTTGAAGCTCTATTTCAATAATTAGTCTCATCATCTAATTTGCTACTTATTGCGGCAAATTAGAAGCATTATGATAATAATGGAATGCCACATTTCAGAATATAAACTAGAGGAAGCAACGATACACTCTATCGGATAGTTTTCAGATAGAAACGCCTCCGAAGTTGTCTTTATCACTTATACAAGTGTAGACGTAGAGTTTAGAGAGTTAGCCGAAAGGCAATTAGAAAGAATAAGCAGGTATATTTCTGGCTTTCCCAATGTATCAAAATACGAAAGAAATCAATCCCGACAGACATAAAAGTTGTTATCAAGTAAGTATTATACATTATTCATACAACAAACTCTTATTTGTTTCTGTACTCTGAATTTGACTCTATATCGTGCAGTTCTCAATATGGGATATAAAGTTCAGTTCCGATACCGAAGGCAGTTTTGAAACTTGCCCGTAAGTGGCATGAATGTTATTTTAGCGTCGTTGAGCAGTTGAGCTTGCGTTGAGCTTCTATTTAGACTTCGGCTGCAAACTCGAAATTTTCTCTATAATTATATCAACTTTCGCCTTTTGTTTGTTTCTATTGTAGTCGCAGTTATTTTTAGCGTATTTGCCTCTAGGTTATTGATATTGATTAGTATACCGGTGTTCTCTTTTTTCGACATGTCTTGTGTCAGTGGCAGTGATAGCCTAGTGGTGTGACCGTCGTACTGCCAAGTCACAGGTCTTGAGTTCGAACCCAAGGCACGCACCTCTGACTTTTCGGATTCATGTGCTTATTGTATAATTTATCACTTGCTTAAAAACGGTGAAGGAAAACATCGTGAGAAACGCCTGAGAAATATTTCTCGACGGCATGTGAAGCCAAGTCAGAGGCTCATGGGCGGCATAAACTCTGACACCAGGTTAGTCACTAGCCATACGAAAAGAAACAAATAAAGACGAAGAAGACATGTCTTGTACGTTTACAGTCATGAGAATTTCCTTTGATAAAAATTCTAGTGTTACGTACTAGGCAAGAATCCCTTAACTGAGTGCCAGATTGTCCAACACGTATACGAGAGCTTAATATGAATGGAGTTCCATTTTCAGAAGTTGTATCCTACGTCAAATATTATCACGCATCTTAGAAGATTAGTTCATAGATGGTAACTTAATGATGATAGAGTCGCCTTGTCTGTGTATCATGATGTGTGATTGTGTGTGTGTTGGTACATGTAGATTACCGTTCACGAGGGCGCCATATCGGGTGTTTGCGCCTCCGCCGGCGGGCAATTGAGAAATGTTTGAACAATATGTAGGTTTTGCGCCTGTAATGTTGTACTTTTAATTCTAAAATGGCGTCTAAGTATCTGTACTTACCTACTTGCACGTTACAACATAGTCAACGGACATGTTGGTGAAACTAAGATTTTATTATTTCAACAACAAAGACTAGTAAGAGGTAAGCTTTTAGTCCAATTACCTATTATTGGTATTATAAATCTATCTTGAAAAGATAAGTTTAATTGAAAATGTACAAAAAAAAGTTTTACTTGATAATCAGTTCAAGACAATTATTTTGTCGTGAGACAAGTTAATAAATCTATACTTAATATTATAAAGCTGATGAGTTTCTTTGTTTGAACGCGCTAATCTCAGGAGGTTGGAATAGAAAAAATATTTTTGTGTTGGATAGTCCATTTATCGAGGAAGGTTATAGGCTATATTTATACGCTACGATCAATAGGAGCGGAGCATAAATGAAAAATGTTGCAAAAACGGGAAAAATGTCCACCCGTGCGAAGCCGGAACGGGCCGCCAGTTAGGTATTTGAAGTTCCATCAAGAGGGTGCGGTCAAATTTTTAAAAGATACAAGTATACTTCTATTATATTAATGTCTCAGTTTCACGTCGATCTGTATAATTTCATATCGAAAATAATAATCATGAAGAAAACGGCATAAGTTTCGAAACAGACACGTAGTTATTATTTATCACAGCTGTTACATAGACCTCGGTTTTCTCTGATGATCGTAATTTATCACAATCTGATGCAAGGATGAAAAGATCACGTTCAGTCCGATGATTATGTGGCTGTGTGCACTTAAGAATAATTTGCAATCGTTAACAATAGTATGAAACGCTGACTTCAAATAATTATTACAAATTTAACAATTTCACGCCCCTTAAATGCTTTACTGGCGCCATTTATAAAATTTTGGACCTTTTGTGAAACTGATACTCCATTACCTACTATCTTATTTTTAGTTAGGTATTCGTAACAAGGAGTAGTCCGTAGTCCTGTATCGGTATCCCCCACAGTACCTAATTGGGTTATGGAGGTCAGATGGCAGTCGCTACAAGCTACGTGTAAAATACAGATCGTCAGCCGCATCCGAAGCAGATTCTAACACAGCTGGGAAAAAGACTACGCTGATAAATAGTGAATAAACCGGACTTAGGTACCTACCTAAGGATCTAAAAAAACATTTTCTTCATATTTAAGATTAATTACCAACGGTTTTCTCAGGGGCTCATTACAAACCGCGCGGATCATACGATTTGCGAGGTTAAGCTGCCCTTGCCGCGGTCAGTCGGTGGATCGGTGACCGTTCGTTGCACATCGAGACCCTTCCATGTCCCGGAGAGCACGTTAAACACTGTCCCGGGTGTCATACGAATACCTATGATAGTCCGAAGTCAGAAGCCCGAAAGCCTGACAATCGGTCTAACCTTAGGATATCGGCATTGCCCAGTAACTGGGCTGCGGAGGTCTGATGGCAGTCGCTCCGTCTAAAATACTAGTATTCAGCCGCATCTGGTTAGACTGGAAGCTGACCCCAACATAGTTGTGAAAAGGCTAGGCAGAACAGACCCTACGGTTTTCTCACGAGCATTTTTTCGGAGTTGCCCGAGTTCGATTCGCGACCTCGCCGCGTGTTCAGCTCATGATTAAGGGCTCCGTTTGGGTCCAAAAAAACGGGCAATACCGAAAGGAAGTACACGAGTAAACCGTAAACAATCATAAATATGAATGTGTCTCACGAAAGTTATAACACAAATCTTCATAATATATCCAATGTAAAAGTTCATGCATATTCACTTAGAAATCTTATCTAAAATTCTCGTCGTCTAATAAGATCTTATTAGAAGACAAGTGAAGCACGATAAGAATCGTAGCTACGTATACTGGTTATATTTTCTAGAGCCTTGATATTCAACCTGAAGCAGAAGCAAGATTTCTGCAGAGTAAGTAATCCTCCGTAATTTATTCGAGACATCCCCCGGCAATTATGCTGTAATATTTAGATGTGCTTTAGGGATCCGCGGGATCAAAGGAAGAATTTCAAAATGTACTCTTTATTATTTTATATATTGCTATGTAGTTTTCGTTTATTTACGAGTTTAGCTATGCAGGAAGAAAATTAAGTCGTAGGGAGTCGTAGCTTCCTTAGTAGAACGAACTCAGTTATATTGGTAGCTGTTTGGAAACCTAAATGGATCTAGATTTAATTGAGATCTTTTTTTTTTTCGTTTTTTTTTTATTTGTTACTAGGCCTGCGTTTGGCCGCCATCTCGCCTGATGTTAAGCGATGATGCGGTCTACGATGGAGCACGCTTGCCCAGAAGAAACCGATTCACTCGTGACTTGAAGACACCCAGATTGTAACTGTCGGGGAACACCCACTCGGGCAGCGCATTCCACTGTTTGGCGGTTTTCACAATGAAAGTGGAATCAAAACGCTTCGTTCGGGTTTTTGGTATATCAACCATGAACCGATGGCGCTTTTTCGTGCTTCTGGCCGTCCGATAGAAAAAAGGAAAAAAGATCACTGAAAAATAAAACTTTTCACTACACAAATTTACAAACCGGTACCTATCACACGATTATAGGAAAATCAAAACTTTATTCGCTACAAAGCTACGCGCATATTGTTCGCTTGATCGATTCGCACTTGTCCATTTTTTGTGCATAAAGAGCGTCTCGCACTGCCGCAGTTGACCGACGTTGGATGTTGATTGTTTTTCTCTATTTACCCATCGATGGTAACAGCCGTATAGAACCAGACTGAGCACCTGCCCTGCCGTGTCAGCGCCTGGGAATAATTTTACGCTTAATGAGTAGTCGATGAACGCAGCCAATTATATACCATTGCTACTGCTATGATGTAATTGGTCGGCTTGCTTGATTGTTGTATTACGATTTTATTAAACGTGTTTTACTCTTTAGGTAAATATCCCAAAGGCGCACACGTGCAATTTACGTTTGTATTCAATGATCGGGTCTGCTGCGATAAAAATCTAACAAACATGCTTAGTGAACACTCGGACCAATAACAGCACAGTAAACAGTTAAGCCATGCCCCAATTTTGTTACAAAAACATATATCTAACAAAAATGTGGTCGGAGCAGACCCGGCTTTGTGATTTGTTATAAGTTTTGAAGTGTAAATAAAACGGGAAAGCGTTGATAAGTCTAGTTCGTCGGTGTGCTCGGAGCGCGTTACGAGATCACTCACCTTTTACCTAGTTACCTACCTACTCGCATTTCACGTATTGTGGTGTGCAGACTGCAGGCGCTGGCGCAAGAGCGGAACTTCCGATATCCATGTCTTTTACCAGACGAACGCGAAACGTTATTGATTCACAATGGATTGATTTGAAATTGTGCTGTTTACCATTCACGCCCTTTTATTTGTGGTGAAGATTAATTGTTCGGATAGGTTGTTGCTGTAAGGGATAAAAAACCGAATGACCGTGAAACCAAAGTTAATCTTCAGTCTAAATATGTTTTAGAAAGAACAGTATAATATTTTACTCTGAATCTACGTTAAGGCTTCTAATGTAATGTTTCAATTTAATATATTGAAATAAAGTTTAACATATTAAATTGAAACATTACAAGTAAACGACTATTATTATTATAGTTGCAAACATGATAAAGATCTTGATAATAACTACTAATTAGTATATCAACAACAACACGCATGACGCGCAAAGCCTCCACTCCACTCCGAGTCAATGCCTCGTAGACATTATGCCTACGCGAAATTATCTTCAAGCGTTTATTTACTCTGTTATAGTATTAAATTATTTGTTGATGCAATACCTACACTGGAATATTTAAATATCATACCTAGGTGTAGAAATTAATGGGTTTTTTACGACTGTTTTAAATGTAGAGCGTCCAGCCTAAATCTTGTTTGCGAATATATAACACAAAAGTAAAATCTTATTTAATGGAGCCGAGTAGGTTCTTGAAAAAAAAGGAAAATTGGTGAAGATTTTCACGACTAAACTATGACTATAACGATACTAACTCGTACCTACAGAGAGATCTTTGTGTTATTGCGAGTCGGACGCTGGAACAGTTTTATTTTGGAACTGAGTAACTTGTGAGTAGGTAGGTACTCTCTTATTATTTATTTATTTCATAACTACAAAATAATATTCAGTGCTCTCTTTTCAATACACGTCATACGTAAAGTGTACCTAAGTAAAATGTTCATACAAACGTTTTAAAGTTATCTTTTAATAATATTTCTAGAAATTAATAGTTTATCGTAGCGATAATCAATATTTAATAAACACTACAATATTTTCAGTGATTAAAAAAGTTTATAATGTATTAATCAGCTGTTTAGATTAGTAATCTGGATCGTCGTGGCTCTTCACTAAACGACAAAGCTCTCAATCGCACGTCAAGTTTACATTCATCGCTCTGAGTCAGCGCTGCCCTTAAGAAGTGAAAGTATGCGACCGCTACGGGCGGAGGCGATACCATCGCGCCTCATTAACGTCTCACGCTCGATCTAATGAGCATCGCGACACTTCGCCGCGAAACGCCCATTGTTGCACTTTGCCTCACTTGAGGGTTTAATTACGTGCCCCGCTGACCTCGGAGCCACTCCGATGCTATTGTGATACGTTAGTCACAGCTTTAGTGCTTAAACCACATCACGCGAGTGACCGTTAGGTTTCGATTTAAACTCTTTGTTAAATCAGTATTCGATTTCCTTTTGGTTTCTTTGACTTTGGGTATGATACGCTGAAACGTACTGTTACACTCTTCAGGTTTATGTAACCATTTTTTCTTATTAAGTTCTGCAAACTTGAAAAGTATTTCTTATACCTAGTATAGTTGCTCAAGCGGTGACAAGCTTTATTTAGGAAATGGTTTCATAATTTTACAAAAGATTTCCCTTCACGGATTACGGAAGAATTCTACATTACATGACAAGTGTGTTCTCAGCAGTTATCCAATACTTGACAATACCTTCAAGTCATCTTTATTCATAACTACCGCGCATGTTCATGCATACCTAGTTATACGGATATCGGATACTCCCCACATAAAAATTCTATTTTCAGCCAGGTTCTGACCAACAATGCATGCATGCACATGACGACTGCAATATAATATTTATGTACCTACCTATGCTTGAGCGCAGATCGTGTGATGAACATCGCGTTTAATATTTTACTCAATTTCCTGGTCGAGATGACACGTGCTTCCTGTGTTGTGTTTCAGTCAGGAAGAATATTGCATAAGACTCATATACAATGTGTCCGGGTTTGTAGTAATAAAGTTTTAAGGGCGGTGTAAACACTCAATTTTATCGACAAAAGCACCAGACATGTGGGGTATTTACCCACTTAAAATTACCCCCCCCCTCAAAGATAGAAAAATGCTAGCATTTGGCTCATATATTTCGATCTCTACATATTCAAACACTCACAACTTAAGATCCAGGTCTCACAGAGGCGTGATTTTTGTTTTATTTTGTAGAATAACTCAGACTTATAAAACAAAGCATAAAAGACACGTATTATCCCATGTAGTTTTTGTAGCATTTTAGAAAAAAGTAAAACATATGTGTAAAATTATGTTTAACATTTGAATTTCATGTCTCATTACGAAAATAGCTTAACTTGTATATGGCACTTTTATATTTCTTTTTATTGTCTAGAGGTCGAAATCGGTAAGTCAAATACTAAAATTGCTCTATCTTTGGAGGGGTGGGGAATCAATCTCACAAGTGGGGTGTTTTCTAGATAAAATTAAAGATACTACGCCCCTTTAAAGTTTGTCCAGACGTTAATCAGACATATTGTATATAGGTACAAATTAAATCTAGTAAAATATCATCAGCACAACTTTTGTCATTGGACACTTATCATTTTTAGCAAGACTGGCCGTTTCTATAATAACGACATCCATCAACATTCTCTCCATAATTAGTCCCGATATTATTATGACAATATTATGTAGGTAGGTATAATTTTATTTTATTACTTTTTAACTTTGTGGTAATTTTAGAGCAGAGAGACAGACAGATGTATTTGAAGAGGTGTTCTAGACTTAAAGTCAACTACTATTTAGTATTATTCATAGCTATATTATATTACTTAAGTAAATAGGGATAGTTTTTAGTATTTTATTTTTTATTTTTTGTTCGAGCATCGCGTGTTTCACTCTTCAATAGCGGTATACCGTTGTTTTATTAATTATTAACTGTAACTCGAGTAGTTTAGAGGTCAATGACTTGAGCTTGTGTACCTAGCCATTATATTTTTATGTGTAACCAATTGATATAGCAGAGCTTCCATTACTAAACATTGTCGGGTATAATAAGGGAGTATGTGTTATTTTTATAGTTTCAACACGTATTTAAACTAAACGTTCAAGTCGTTATTGGTATTACACTATACGATTTTAATAGATTTATGAATAATCGACATGAACTGATTACCAATATTGAGGCATTGTGTACATAAGCACTATTATAAACATCGATGTTTTATCGTTGGAACATGCATGCTAATTGAAAATAGTGAACCATCGCACCTACAGTTTCATTTGAGATAATTAAAACGTAAAAATTGCCTTGGAAACTGTTGGTATCATTTACAAGCGAGAAATTAAATTCTTGAGCTTCAAATAAGGCCAATTATCGCTCACAATAGGTCTTCAAATTGGTTTCTCCTGGCATTTGCGTATGCTCTAGCACTTAGTAAGAGTACGTCAAATCCGTAAACCATTAATGAATCTCTCCTTGACTGTTAATAAATACCACATGATGGTGGTAAGCCTTCCTTGTCTATCTTCGGCATTTTATTCTATCTTCGATATCTCTCGTATCGCGTTGGGAGACTGCATATCATCATAATATCCATATAACAAGCAGTGATAGCCTAGTGGTGTGACCGTCGGTCTGCCAAGTCATAGGTCTCGAGTTCGAACCCAAGACACGCACCTCTTACTTTTCGGATTCATGTGCGTATTGTATAATTATCACTTGCTTAAAAACGGTGAAGGAAAACATCGTGAGGAAACCGGTATGCCTGAGAGATATTTCTCGACGGCATGTGAAGCTAAGTCAGAGGCCCAAGGCGGCATAAACTATAACACCAGGTTAGTCACTAAACACACGAAAAGAAGAGATCCATATAACTCCATATTTTGAGAAAGATAGAATGATGAAATCAGCAAATTGGCCTTTATAAGAATCCCACACACAAATCACGCACAAACAAAAGATTTCCATACAAAAGTACTCTGTGAGACTGATTTATTTGAAGAGTTCAGTGATGGATCCCCTACTTTGCAGACAAGCGATCACTTTTTACCCAATCGACTAAAATGCAATAGTGCGTGAATAACAACCGCCTGCAGACATTGTTTACGTAACTACACTATAAACATAACTATACTACATGGAGGCGATTGTTTTAAAAAGGGGAAAGTAGGTAGAATGTCCAATATAACTTGGCAGACGGCAAAATTGAGAACTAAATTTATATGCAGATATTGAATTTGACATATCGTTGACAGCCTTGTTGTCGCAAGCGCGGCTGCTGAGCATGGTGTCCTGGGTTCGATCCCCAGGTCGGGTAAAGTGTTATTGGGTTTTTCATTAGGAATTTCTCAGTAGCAGCCCGGAGTCTGGATTTGTGCCCGGTTATTGGCAATAGGCTCGCCCCTTATTACATGGGACTTTAAACATACCTGGCGAAACGACGGTGTACTAAAAACACCTCTGCCGAACCCTTCGGGGAATACAAAGCATGATGTTATGTTATGTCGTTGACATTTGCCTTTGCGAACAGCACCGCCGTGATCTTGCAAGATATACTGGGCAATGGCTAGGTACTGTAAGTTGCATTTAAGTAGGTTATAAAAATAAGTCGTATAAACGTACTTATGCGATGCGAGATTTATATCCATGTCGAGTTGGGAATGAAAGGGAATATAGATTGTATCAGCTGTTTATAATGCCAGCTGTGGGAAACGGGTTACAGTTGTACAAGCGATGGGCCAGCAACCCGCGTACTTCTGCTGATTTATAAATATTGCAAGTTGTAATAATGTAAATAGAACCAAGTTTATATGATGTTTTAATTGAGGTAAACTTATCAAATGTATGAAGATTACAACATATTATACCATCACTCATGTAATGCCTGAAACGTTTGGCAGAGGTAAAATAAATTGCGTGGGATAATTATGGTGGTACCACCGTACCACCGTATTATCCTACACAATTTCCTAATGGAAATACCCAATACATTTCCCGACTAGGCCATCAATCCTAAGACCCCCGCTCGGTAGCCACGCTTGTGACTACCATACCCATAAACCAGTTCCAAAAAATAGTGATCAAATTATATATTTTCGGGAAAATTGCGATCACCTTCTTGCATATCTTCTGGCTTACACAATTTCGTGGGAAACGCATCACTTCATTAACTGAAATCGCTTGATTAAAACTTAAGGTGACGCACGTAGCTCTGAAAGATTTATTTCCTCGTTGACCTGCAAATAAAAGAGAACATGAATTGTATCTGTTGTTTGTATTGTCGCCGGTGGGAAATGGATCACCTACTGTAGTGCTCGTAAGAGATCGATGGGGCAGCTACTTGTTACTAGTGCACTACCTACTGCAATTTATTTTAACTCCACACATGTTTCCTGTGGATGGAATCCTTACTGCTTACTTAATATTATAAACGCGAAAGTTTGTATGTATGGATGTTTGTTACTCTTTCACGCATAAACGGCTGAACGGAGATTTGAATGAAACTTGGCACACAGATAGACCATGTCCTGGATTAACATATAGGACACTTTTCATCCGGATACATGAAGTAGTTCCCCTAGGATGTGAGTGAAACCGCGGGCACCGGCTAGTATAAAAGTAAATCTCAATTTTATTTGCTGGCCACAAATCTTCTTCTATTGTCGCTACGAGCTAAATGAGAATAGCTCTTGCCGTGGTGAAACGATTAGTCAGTTAGCAAGGTTGGTAGCGAGGCTGACTGCCCAGGGTGCGCCAGACGTAGGTACTTTAGTATCGTCACTCGTGGAGGATATAAATGAAACTTAGTTTTCGGGACGGGTTTCTCACACTGTTACTTCAGCCCTCATCAAGCTGTCGCCCTCTCAGTTCTCTCGTCAGCAACGCCCTAAGCCGAGGTCCGAGTCCCATTAGGGGTCGCCCTTAGTGCTGTTGTTGCTAGTAGTCATGATGTTAGTAGTAGTAGTTAGTTTAGGTTGAGTATTTTACTCTCGCCCACATTGGTTGGAGACCCTTCAGGTCTCGCCAATAACTGCCCGGTTACGTAGAAACGGTCCGCAAGACCATCCACAAGCAGGCGAATAGAAAAAAAAGGACAGGTCTTCCTAACAGGAATATATTTTACTTTGGCACCAAGTAGCTATTATAATATGTAAATACCGAGGTTATAAATATACGTAAGTACATATTATATCAATGGTATAAATAGTAGTTTGTAAGCTAAGGGATGAAAGTGATCAATTTAACATGAGATATTTTGGCTCCTATAGTTCAAGTGTGAAATTGATACTTTTACCTAAGATTAACACTGCTTTTCATTCCGAATGTGAGGAAAGTAAAAATACTGAATAATATGGTTTACTAATGTTTGCCATAATTTAAAATGCCATAATTTTGTATACTATACTTTTATTTGCCATAATTTCATTAGAAATAACGCTTTAGTTGCCATAATCGTGATATTACATAAAATAATTTCCATTAATTTCATTATTCATAATCGATCAAGTGTCATAATAATTTTAATCCATAAAATTTGCTATATTTTTCATTTTCAATAATGTCGTTTTCCATAACATTTATTCACCATAATATAAACCTAATCTACCATGCATGTTTGCTTTGCAAAAGAGGAAATCTGGCGCTCGGCGGCCGCTGCCGCGGCACGCTCGCTTCGCTCGCTCGCCTTCGCGCGTTGTGTGGTCACGGTTCTAACGTAACCTAACCTAACCTAGCTGTTTCGGTTTTGTCAAACTGTTTATTGTCTAAAGATTGTTTGCTGTAATAAATCATTTGATTACAGACCAAATGCCTTAATGACATTATTTTTTGTACCAAACAATAAACGTTTCTAAATTATACCTATATTAAATGTTGGTTATGTCAAGTATCGATTATATAGGTATAATGTGTTAGTTATAGAAACTAATGATTATAACACATGTTATTATGGAAACTTATTTTATGGCAAATAAAAGTTATGACTACTAAATTGATATGACAAGCGTTATTAGTATAAATGATAATAGTGCAAGTAAATATTATGAGGGGGGACGATTATGGGAAACAATAATAGTACAAATGATTTTATGGAAAACAGGACGATACCGAATAATATGCCACCATACCAAACGATACTCAGATTCGTCACCCGACTGATGATGGTTGTTGTAATATTATTAGGCAATGCAGGCAGGCAAAGGTTCTAAAACCATACAGCCTTGTAGTCCGACTGAACCATATTCAGTTTCGAGTCTTTATTCTTTTTATTTCCGGTTTTCTTTTATGGTTATTTATTATTCCGACAGAAAAAATGGTTTTATTTTTTTATTCACCTAATTAAATACTTAAATTGATTACTAATATTACGAATTTTACAAAAATAGTAAATTTGTATACAGTTTTCTATTGCGATGGAGTACGAATTACGAATTTCGTACTCCATCGCTTCTTCTTCTTCGTCGCTTTTTTTAAAACTAAATTGATTCAAGGAAAGAACCTGAATATGTAGACAGAGTGTAAAAAATCTAACTGAATATGTAGACAGAGTGTAAAAAAATCTTAGTTCGATTTGTAAATTACTTTCTTCCCCATATAGGTAAGAAAATACGCATTTTTTCCCCGCTTTTGACAATGACACACTTTTAGAGCATGAGGGATCAAAAATCAATTATTTTATAATTATTATCATTATACTGAAATCAGTTATGATGTGTAGATACGATAGCTACTTGGTGCCAAAGTAAAATGTTATGTTCCCGTTACTAATGTAACATGACGTCATCACCAACTTCCTGACCAACAAACTATAAATCTAATCAATCTTTCTCTACACTCCTGATAGTTTAAATCTAAATCAAACGTACATATTACAACATCGGTAAACAATAGTGTTCATTCTATTGTCACGGTATGCGTGGGTTTGACTAATGAACCATGTCGGAGGCTTACCATAAGCACGGTCTACGCAGCCATTTTTGTCATCTGTACATGTGGTAGGTAGGTATAGGCGCATGTCGTGAATTATGGCATGACGAACGGTCTTATCAAAATGAGGTTAATTTGGTTTTATTGATTGAATATCGATATTTTCCCTACAGTAGAAGAAAGCGAATATAAAGCCACGTAAGTATTCACTAAGAGACAAATGTTGCGGGACATTTGTCGCCTGCGACATCATGAGACGTCGATAATATCGCTCGACCTCGCATGACATCTGTTTCCGCGACAATTTTCGTGCGATGTTGCTAGACATTTCACGCGAGCTCTGGTATCGTCACCAGATATCGTTGGCGATACGTGTCTCGGGACATTTCTTCCCTGATAAATAAGCAGCTTAAGGAAAAACAAAATCAAGAAATAAAAAAGAACTTGCATTAGGTAGTACCATAAATAAACCCACTATGGAAAAATATTCTATATCTATGCATTACACTGCTGACCCATTTCAAGTTATCTATATGTTAATGTCTTGAGGCCCTAGTATTACGTAAATTTTGAAGGTAGCCAAGATTAATACTGCTTTTGCGTAAAACTATTCCTGATATAACGCAGACTGTAGTAGTGTTACCTACTTGCCAATAAGATTTACACTAGGGCCTGTAATGTGACTCAGACTTTTATTTTTTAAATAACGTTGCCCACTGGGATTTCTCCTGTATTGTGGATGCGTTTACAGACACAAATCTTCACATGCACAAACGCCCAGACCCGGGATAACTAGTTGTAGGCCATACAAATATTTGATCCGATCGGCAATCGAACCCACAACCCGTAGCGCAGAAGCCAATCGCTCAGCCATTGCACCAAACGTGTCGTCAAACTAGATTCAAGAATCAAGAGGATTCGCGTATACCTAACAAAAGATCTTTGTGCTGCCACTCGATGCAATGGAAATCTAAGAGACATTGTGCTAAGGTGAAACTATTGAGAGACAGGGCGCAATCTCGCACTGTTTCGACATTTTGAATGAACTATGAAACTTTCGGTCTTAAACTTGAATAATGAAGTCTTGCAGCTTAGTGCGCGTTCACGCAATACTGAGTAGAATTACAATGAGCATTTGATAGCTTTGCTAGGTAGCAAACGACAGTAGCTCAAAATTACTTACGTAGGCACTTGTGTACCGTGTTCTAAGTAAAGACTGGTTAACCCCTTTCCATCTATGGCCGTCAAAAAAGACGACTTAAGAAGATACAGCGTTTTTTTGTATGCATCATAACGACATGCTTGATCAACGATTTGTCTGTCGAGGAGGTGATAGTTTGCCGTAACTTCTATAACCCTTCCTTGAAGCTCAAATTCAGTAGTAGACACGAGTTGACATGATGACGATGACCTACGTCATTGCATGCAATTCAGGGAAACAGTATTGTGAATTAAAGTTAAAATTAAAATGTTCAGATTCAATTCAAGTTGCGATGCCCTTTCTAGAGAAATAATATAATATCTGTCTGTAAAAGGAAATAAAGTTTTCAACTCGTCTGTGATGCAGTCGCTGGAAAAGTTATGCATTTGATGGTGCATAAAGGAATGGAAGATTCGGGTATAAATAATGTAAGTAGAATACTGGGTTGATTTATAAAAGAGGTTTCTGAATGACATGTTTATGGTCAAATACTCAAACGATGTTCAATTTTAAGTTGCCGTTAAGTGTCTTGCTGTCTCTGTCACTTTACGGTGAAGTGACAATGACAGCACGAACATCACAGTATATGGCCATTAATAGTATAAGATGTAAGTACTTTCCTATTTTCCGCAGAAGTGGTCTTACTTGCACCCGTTTTGTGACTACGAACAAAGTACTTATTAACATTCCTTTTAAAGTAAAACCCTGTAGTTGACTGCGTTAGGCCTGGTCCAGACGTGTGTAACGTGTAATGTAATCAAAAAATCGTGTAATAAATGTGTAGTGTAATGTGTGCTCTTAGTGCCGCCCACACACAGAATTCGCGTTACATTTCACGATATATTATATTACGCGTTACACACGTCTGGACCCGGCTAATTTTTTCTTAATTATTTATTGAAAGAAACACCGATTTATCTAACTAAATACAACACGATAATAAGCTCCATCCTGTTGATGATTCATGCGCACGAACAAAATAGAGAGATATCTATAACTTTTACTAATTATGACCATGCATTAAAGCGAACTTTATGACTGGTTCAAAGAGCGACAGGTTACGATTAAATACTGCGCGTGCGCATGACGTTTCGGACGTTATAGTTAATCATAATCGTAATGAAGCGTGCTGACTAGGGATGTAACGGAAAGTTAGTCGGAACTGAAGTCGGAGAATTTTAGTGGTTTTGTCTAAGTTAGAGATGTGATCTTAAACGGAAGTTCCGATTTTAAGTGTTTTTTGCATTCTTTGGTAGAGCATTTACTTTCGGAGTCGGAATTGAACCTTTGGTGTATCCCTGCCAGCGTTGATTTTATTGCCTAGATTAATCAACATATCGGAATATCGGATAAACAGAATCACCTTTCGCTATGGGTATTTAAAACAAGAATGAACCCACTAGATAAAAGAGAAAAATTTACAATACATGAACGGGGTGATTGAATAGGTTTTTTTTTAAATTTAGTATACCAGCTTTATTTCCCACAACAATCCTCTACCATCGTAGTGTCAAATAAACAAACACATTTCCATTATCATCATAAATATATTACTTTTCACAACACATCGAGAATAAAAAGTCGCTTGACCTCAATCGAGGTCTCCATAACGCACGCGTTAACGTTTCCATGTCTACAGAGACAGACTTGATATTGAAGTTAGAACAATATCCACCCACGGAAGTAGTGACTCGTAATCCGTAGGCGGGTGATGGACTTGAATCGTACTACCACGCGTTCATTCATAACATAGATGTAGGGAGTACTAGATCAGTAGCAACTATGAATATTACATTTTTGATTAAATGCAAACAAACAAAATAGTAGAGGGGCTCGTGGCTAATTAACAACCACGCGGATCATATGATTTGCAAAGTTGAGCTGCGCTTGCCGCGGTCAGTCTGTGGATGGGTGACCATTCATTACATATCGAGACCACTCCGTGCCTCGGAGAGCACGTTAAACCGTCGGTCCCGGGTGTCATATGAATACCTATGGCAGTCGTTACGGGTAGACAGAAGCCCGAAAGTCTGACAACCGGTCTAACCTTAGGATATCGGCATGGCCTAGTAACTGGGTTGCGGAGGTCTGATGGCAGTCGCTCCGTGTAAAATACTGGTATTCAGCCGCATCTGGTTAGACTGGAAGCTGACCCCAACATAGTTGGGATAAAGCTAGGCAGAACTAAACAATATAGTTGATGTTAGTGTTTCCATTAGATTGTTTTCATAAACGTCTGTAGGACATTTAATTGGGAAGATTTTATCATAAAATCCTATTTTTATAAAAACTTCTTAATATAATTTTAGATGAAATTTAAGACAAAAAGCTTATTATACTTACTCGATAGTTGGAAGGAAGAATATAACTTCTTTTGTAAGGTTCGTCGTAGAAAAGATTGAACTCGTTATCAACAAGTAAAGATGTGACAATCCCGCGGACGGCTCTCGAAGTTGTTTTAAAATTGAGAATTTTCCTCCGCTGTTCAACTCTTTCCAATTCAATGGAAACAGCTGTAACGTAGTTGGAAATGATATAAAAATAAAGGTATTTTATAATAGTTCGTAACATAATTATTGCAATGAAAAGCTAAAGATCGGAATATAAAGAATTGTTTTCAACTATTTTAATGAGGCTCTGTAAGTATGTGGTTAAAATGAAAAATACAATATGAGGATTGAGGGTGTTAAACTTGCTCCACAAAAAGCATGCTAACGAAAGTGCGTCTGGCGTCAATAATGTACCTGGAATGGCTAAACTTCACTATTATTTAGTGTTCTGCAAATTCCAAAATAGCAACCACGAGCTATGTATGTGTACATACTTATTGTAAGAACATAATGCAAACCCGAGAAACTTTGTTGAGTGTCTGAATAAATTACAATAAATATTTGACTTGACAATGAAACTTAACCGAGAGGCAGTTAACATTGCTATGGGAAACAGTATAGTATCTAGGAAACCATATATTAGCCGACATCGTAAACAAAACCAATGGTGAGTAGTCAAATCGACTTTCAAAGCTGCCCATATAATTGGAATTTCCGAAAAAGGAATGTTTAAAGACGGTTCGCATATAATTATCGGATGGCAGGTATAGTTTATTGATTTGTACACTTAAAGGTAATTTATTGGCTATAAACATCATACCGCGGCGTCGCTCGTAAATTAATAGGCGTTCTGCTAGTGTCTTCATTAGGCGTTTGAAAAATACTTTAATTAATGTATCTGATAACATATTTAAACAAAATCACTTTGCTATAAAGATATTTTAGAGCCTTTCAAATATATTATGTGTCGAAATCTACAAAAATCTTGATATAAAAGCTAAATAGCCAACGCCCTAGCTTAACGTTTGCTTAACCGAAGTGGGCAACATAACATCTGTATCCACATTCTTTACTCAAAAGTAGGTGACTCGTCAGTTACAAGAATTCTTTTGTAACTGTGTTTTGTGACTTTGAATAAGGCTGGACATCCACCAGAGCTGTGCGAGGAAAATGTGCGGTGTGAAAATGTGTAGCGAGGATGTGAAACGATGTGACCCTTTCCACCAGGGCTGTGCGAGGAATGCGTAATGTGTAATGCGCAGTGTGTAATGCGTAATGTGTTAATGTGTACAAATGAGTGGTGCGAGGATAGGTAGCGGACTCTTTTCGAATATGAGGGTGGTGTGGCGGGAGCGGTACACATTCCTCGTAACACATTCCTCGCAACACATTCCTCGCAACACATCCCTCGCTCGCATTTCTTGCTTGTTTTGTATGAACAAAAACCTCGCGCCGCTAAGCCCATATCCACCAGAGCTGCGCAGAGCGAAGCTCTGGTGGATGCTCAGCCTTATGGTCCCAAAATATCTCCCTACGTTGTACAAATAATTAGCGTTGTACCGTTGTATTTGTTCGGATTTATGCGAAGCCATTTGCGATGCAAATTAATCCAAAGGACAATTGAATTCATTTTTAACCAACATCCAATGTTCAGTGAGTGACGCAATTACCCTGCTGGTATCGTCGATCAGTGACAGATGTTGATTTGAGTGCGTTTGAATAATAGCTTGTGTGTCACGACACTGCTCTCTCAGTGTTTGTCGGAGGCGTATTGTCAAATATCCGTTTGATAGGTAAGCTCGTATTACAATGAAATTTAACCGTCCCCTCTGTTTAGCTAGCACATTTAGTCAGTGTACCATGTAGGGGTTTGTTTAACCTTTCGTCAAATGAAATTTGCAAAGCAGATGCATCTGAATTTGTGTCCCATTTATAACGGGACTTCACCAAATGTTCTGTTGAATATTAAGAATTTTCAAAGTTTTCTTGATGAAAATTCGGAAAAAGCTATGGCTTAACTTCGACCTGACTCCTCTAGTCCCCAAATACATTTAAAAGAACTCCAATTTTCACTTTTCATTATAACTTTTACCTCTGCTTAAAAAACCAACTAATTACTTACATCTATAGCATAATTCGACGACCCACGTTAAGGTTATGACGACGAAGTGATTCCATAAACGTTATGTTTTCCCAAAATCGGTATAGAACAGCTTCAAAAAAACAAAGTATTTGGCTACTGGTTGCTAATAGAATTATGATGTGTCTAATGTGTATTCTCCACATTAAGTATTGCTTTTGTGTATCTTGACACAATAGGATTCCTATTAGAATTAGCGTATTGGCGTATTGGTGTTGGCTTACAAAGGAATGCGAATTTTTCTTTTCTTCTTCGGGATCCTCATATCTGGGGGTCAAATCATTTATTTGTTGATACATTTGTACCTGATCGAACGAATTAATCGCGATAAGTCCTAGCGATTAAGATATACGACAGTCGCTTGCTAAACCTCGCTTCTGAGTCCCCTATTTTTTGCCTATGGCTTCTGTGCAATGTGTCACTGGATCGATTCCGCTCGGAACAATTATTTTTATGGTCTACAGCTAATTGTTCTAGGTGTTTGAGCACGTAATGATTTGTGTATGCAAACGTATCCACGATACAAAATTATTTGTAGTGAGGGTAAAAAATATTAAAAAAGGAATGAAACGTAAAGTTAAACTGAGAATCCACCATAAACTTTTGAAGTGGACACGAAAACTGTGTGTCGACGTTTCAAAAGAACAAGTAATAACTTGTTAGGTTTAAAGTTGGAGTCAATAGTTGTGACGCGTAGCCTGCTCTTAGTAACAAACACCAAAGCTGTTAAAGCAACTCGTTTTACTTAGTTGACTTTAACAACTTATGAGGGTTAAGTAAGCACTTGAAATTAATGTTTTTCTTTCAAATCGCAGATAAACGTAATCTGAGCTACATAGATTTTAAAGCTATTCATCATTAGCTAATTCATTTCCGAACTATGTCCTTTTCCAGTTTAACCAGACGCGGCTGCATAAAAGCATAATCGAGCTATTATTGCTCCACGCTTAAGCACGGACTGCTTCTCAAAATGAGAAGGGTTTAGGCTTTAGCCCACCATGTTAGCCTGGTGTGGGTTGGTTGACTATACACCATTAAGATTTTTTTTAATGCAGTTGAATGTCGGTCTTTTACTTGGATTGACTGCCATTTGATTTGCGACCTACGGAAAACCGATAACTGGTTGTCGGATTTTCGGGTTTCTGATTGTTGGTGATCATAGATTGTCAAGTTACCATGCTAGGTAATAATTATAAAGTAAGAGCAATAAGTTCTTGATATTAACGGTATCAGGTGGCGTATTATGATTTATGTTAAAATCATAATTGTTTCATTGTGAGAATGTGACGGCGCTTAAGGCTGAGCATCCACCAGAGCTGTGCTAAGCTGCGTAGCGAGGAATGTGTTTTATAAGCACCAATAGAATCACTTCATTTACCTAGCTTCGCTCTGCGCAGCTCTGGTGGATATGGGCTTAGCTGAGCGAGGTTTTTGTTCATACAAAATAAGCGAGAAATGCGAGCGAGGGATGTGTTGCGAGGATTGTGTTGCGAGGAATGTGTTGCGAGGAATAAGTTACGAGGAATGTGTACCGCTCCCGCCACACCACCCTCATATTCGAAAAGAGTCCGCTACCTATCCTCGCACCGCTCATTTGTACACATTAACACATTACGCATTACACATTACCCATTCTTCGCATAGCTCTGGTGGAAAGGGTCACACCGTTTCACATCCTCGCTACATATTTTCGCACCGCACATTTTCTTCGCACAGCTTTGGTGGATGTCCAGCCTTACGACCTGCATAGCCGCGTCACTTTCTTTCATCGGAACAGTGATGGTTTTAAAACGTCATAATACAGCCCCAGAAAGCCTAAAGTTTCCACCCTAACATAAGGTGAATCGATAGGAACGAAGCCACGAGTGTTGACCCTCTTTTACCCCTACTAAAAAATGTGTTCAGACATTATTATGTTTTCGTTCAGATGTCAAGGGTGAACGCGGCAGGGTTACACCAGACAGACAGATTATACGAAAGACTTTGACAGGCTTCCAATAGGGCTTCGCACTGATAGGTACTATACGTATTGAATATGCGAGGATTTACTTTCACGTTTCAATTGGATAAGTTTTTATGACAATAATAATTTTATTCTAAGTTTATTTGTAGTATTACAGTAGAGCTTCTTTTGAATGAGTTCTTTCACCATTTAACTATTTCTACCGCTCTGCAGCATGGTTGTATTTCGGGTTGAAGGGTATGGGTGACTGGGGAATTACAGGTAGATGAGACTTTTCAACGTTGTCTTAAGGTTGGCAACGTATCAGTATTTTTCTTGGGGTTGTAGGTTCATAATAAGTGGCGGTAATCACCTATCTATCATCAGTGGGCCGACAGCTTGTTTGACAACCTATAACATAAAAAAAAGTACTTAAGGTTAACTGCTTCTTTTTATCATTTTATCGATAAATAATTATTATTTTCTATTCATTAACAGTAAATAAGTTGTTACGACATTCCTTTTAAAGGTTTTTTACTAAAAGATTATCTAAGTGGCACTTTATTACATTGCTAGAGATTACTACAAAGTAAGTGACCAATAAAAATACATTTATACGGGCTTTAAGCTCAAAGAGAGCTTGCAATATCATAAAAAGGGCAGATTCACTTTTAAAGAATTCGATTCGGTCAATAATTTTATATTATGTCTGACAAACCCTTTTTATCTCATTTAAGCGTGGATAATTTGTATAATGCACTTAAGAATATCTCTGTGGAGTTAATAATAATTCAATTAATATGTCTCGTATTTTTTATATTTAAGGACTCGTGAGGGGCTCGTGGCTAACTACCAACCATGCGAATCATACGATTTGCTAGGTTAAGCTGCACTTAGCGCGGTCAGTCTGTGGATGGGTTACCGTTTGTCACATATCGAGACCCCTCCGTGCCTCGGAGAGCACGTTAAACAGTCGATCCCGGGTGTCATACGAATACCTACCTATGGCAGTCATTACGGGTCAGACGCCCAAAAGTCTGACAACCGGTCTAACCTTCGGATATCGGCATTGCCCAGTAACTAGGTTGCGGAGGTCTGATAGCAGTCGCTCCGTGTAAAATACTGGTATTCAGCCGCATTTGGTTAGACTGGAAGCTGACTCCAACATAGTTGGGAAAAGGCTTCGCAGAACATCTTGTATCTATAAGTTGGTTTATGTTACATGTTTATTTATTTATTTGGTTCAGTACTGTGAACGTCCAACGCGGCAGCGGTACTGTTGCAACATAGCCCGAAATTCTGACAAATGATCCAACCTTAGAATATCGGCATTGCCAAGTAACTGGGTAGCGGGGGTCTGATGGCAGCCGCTCCGTGTATAGACTCTGACTCCAACATAGCTGGTAAATAGGCTAGGCGGACTGGGTAAAATTCCTAAACTTTCGTAGATCTTTGCTTGATTTTGTTACGAACGCTCGAACGGACATAAAAAAATCCCATTCCTTTCCCCAATTTTTACATTACCATATGAAAAATTACTACAACTCAACGCAACTCAATAATTTAGACGGCAACTATTTAAACTTTACCTAACTTACAGCGCAATAATGCTTTACGACTGCAACGTTCCCTGTAGAGTCTACAAATAACATCTAAAACATTTATACGACTGACTGGTCATAAATTATGACAGCTAAGTAAATCCTTAGGCCACGCAAGCTTGCCATCGTTCACGTATAGAATAAAGAGGCATTGCAATAGCAATTTGTCAGGTACGTGAGAGCACGCACAATCAATTTCGCGGCACGCGCCTAGCCGTTGATAATAAAATGCTCGAATGAGAACAACCACGTTTTCATCGTGAATGTAGATATAGTGTTGTGCCTGATTGTTGGTACTATTAGGTTGGTAGTGAATGGGTATAAATGTGTGAGATCGTGTCGTTTAGATAAGTTACTAATCTACAGAAGTTTCGAGTGAGTGTTATCTAATTTGGGAGAGTTCTGGGAAGTATAATAATTAATAAGAGGTGTGATAGCATACGGCATCATCATCATCAGCCTATATTCTCACTGCTGAGACTCAGGCCTCCTCTCTGTGAGAGGGAATGGGCCGTAATCCACCACGTGGGCCCAGTGCGTGTTGGTAGATGTCACATGTCTTCGAATTTTTGGTTCTAGGACATGCCGGTTTCCTCACGATGTTTTCCTTCACCGTTTTGAGAGCAGTGGTGATGAAATAAATTACATAAAGTAATGCGCCTGGCTGGGTTCGAACCCACGACATACAACTAGTAAGTCGGGGCTGTTACCACTGGGCCACCACTGCTCTGCATACGGCATGGTAAAGATAAACTGTCTAGTGAGTGGCCCATTGCCAACGGATCATTTCATACCAGCCTGTTATGGTCCTACTGCAAGACAGAGATGGAATACCCATGGATACCTACTAAAAAAATATTATGTTACCCAGTTTAGTTACGCGTTTAGATAGATCAGTACATTACATTTATTTTCCTGACCTTAATATTTTTTCTATAATTCCCGGGATTTTCTGTAATTGTTGAATCAGTTCAATTTCACACAAAACCACAGCCGTTATACCAAATTCAAAACCTTAAAAAGAAACCGTCTGGTGAACATTATAAAAAGCTACGTATCATACAATATTGGCTTCCGCAACTCGAGTATGAGGAAAGAGATATGTACAATGATATACCGCGATTGAACCGAGGCAGTATAGGATGTCGCATCTGAATAGATCGAAGTGAAATTGAGGGCACGCGGAGGCGTTTCCGCGCTGTCTTATATTTCCTGTGAGGAGATAAATTTCTATTCAGAGGCCGGTACCTCTCTTGCAGTATAAAATGCATTAAATCCGCCTTGTATGGGTAATGCGTTACTAATGTCACGTAATTATTGCAATACGGGGATCGTGTGAAATCGTTGCATCATTTGTTATTTGGGGAATGCATGAAGAATTAGGGGTTGTGGAGTTTATTGATGAGGGGATTAAAATCACAATGCTATTTGGAATTACGAGGAAAAGTTTTAGTCGGTTTTAGGTATTGGATTTGAAGGTTTGGGTTCGTACGTTTTATCCACAGTTTTTTTATTTATATCTCGTCGTCTTCATGTTGTAATGATGTATCAAGGTCAAGAATTAAATAGGCTTGATTATGATCTAATAAGTCTTAGCATGCATTTATCATAGGCATTCAGACACAACGTCTAGACTGATTTAGCATTGTTATTACACTATACTAGATGGTAGTTAGTAACATACCTACAGTTTAAAGCGTCAAGATTAGCTCTATATATCACAGATATTTGCTTCGATACCAAGTTACTCGATTGTCGACAGAAGTCAAGTTCATTACGTAAGTTGGGCCGTAAGTATTCTAATTTCGAAGTTACGAAGTTCTTATTACGATTGCGTTACACCGAGCTATATTGTTTGCAGAAGAATTGAAAACGTGAGGTGACATTACAATGGAGTGGTTTGAGAAAGATAGGACGGAGTCGGCTTCTGCCTAAATACGGCAGCATTGCAATAGGCATAGCAGTTTATGGCAATTTCTCTTTCGAAATGAAACTGCACGAATTTACCAGGGCTGCCAAAGTATTGGCTGCGTAGGTAATATACCTTTAGTGGACCATAAAAGTAGGTATGCTTTGACGCTTTTATGTTTTGTTTAAATGTTCTATCTAGTTATCTTATCAAAATTTAGCTAAAGTAGACCAGATGAACAACGTACAGTACGCGCGCGAACTGAATGTAGCGCTGAGGAATGCGTGTGGGAATGCACTATAGTGCTGTTAGATAACAAGGACAACACTACATTTGCGGGCGTGTTAGGCGAGGCGTACGGACGACGGGAGCTTCACCTCAGGCTCCGAATGCATTCAGTTCGCGCGCTTACTGTAGGTACCTAATTAAAACAATGGACAAACGTGAATCGGCTGGTTGTTAACCCCTTTTTTGGGCCACCATAGGTATATTCACAAAAAAGTACTTACATGTATCTGATATAGATAATTTAAATGTACAATGACATAAAATTAAGTGAACATGAATGCAACGATCGTATCAGTCGGACAGCATTAAAAGATTCAGTATTTCAACAGTATAATGTTACATTACGCGCGTAATCTTACTACGAAATATATTAAACATGCTCTCAGTCCATTACCGACTATGTAAGTAGCATTTACTTAATGTAAGTGCCACTTTGATAACATATCTACCTTCATAATGTTCCCGCCTTATTGTAGTTATCAAAATGCAGTAAAATTTACGTTTTGATCACTCGAGAGCTCGAGAACCAGAGTTGTTATTTTAACTGACTGTTACGATTATCATTATGATTGTCGCTGACATCAAATAATATCCATTAAAAATAGTAACTATGAAATAAATTACCCTTGTAAATGACAATAACAGAATCATGGAGGGGTGAATCTATCATTGCAGTTATAGCTAATATCGGTCTGTCAGGATTGCGAGCATGGTGAAAATAGTAAATAAAACGAACATAGACTCTCTACCATTGAGAGTAGGTACTTATATTTGGGTTAGTGGTTCCTTACAGAAGCTAGTTCAAAATTTAATAATTTACACAAGATCAGAAAAGACAAGCTAATCAGATATAAAAGGTCAGACTTCATCGGCTGACCGACACGGAAAGCTTCGCTTTGTTGAATGACAACCACCTTTATTGGGTGTGTTGATTCATATCGACGACTATCTTCCTTTATCATCATTGCCCAGAGATACCAGCTACCGACAACACCCGTAACATAAAATAGGATTAAGGCAATAACTGAGGTCTATTAGAAGATTATTTATTATACTTGAGGGCTGCTGCATGCTCTTAATTTCAAGGTATAATTAAACTCAATATAACTGAACGAATTAGTCAGGTTAATAAAAAAAAAAAACGAGTCAGTCATCTGTATACAGTAGGTACGTTAACATTTTTTTTTAAACTTCTGGAATGAATTTACATAAGAACCTTATCATCACCTAATCGCCGGCTAAGTTCTATGATAGGTAATTTTCTATGGGCGTATAAAAATTTCCACCGTCTCTCTGCGGATGTACGAGCTGAGTTACGATTTAATAAACACAATTACGGGGCCCTAAAAATAATTGTGCACAGCACATAAAATAGCTTCATCGGACATTCACATCTCGCACAAAAGAGCTGTTAGAAATCGGCTTTTCATCGGAGGTCAACGACCCGCGACTGTTCAGGATATGCACATAGACAAAACGTAGCGCGACAAAGGCCTGGCGTATCTCCGTCATACTTAAATACTATGCACTCTTTTTTTTTTACACTGTCAACTTACATGTGTCGTATGACAAAACCACAGTGTCGAGGTGATGCGACGTATACGGTGTCGATGTCAAGTCGGATCGCAAAACGTCAAGCTCCATACTACAGTTTCCGTTTCACCGCGTTTCGTTGTTACAGATATTTTTTTGAAATTATTGGTACTCTCATGTTATGTTTTTTGCTCCATCGACGTTCGCGCAAGTCGCTTTTATTTGATACGTACAACACTCACTTGTCTTTTCCAAACATATTGCGACTTTTGTGGGGTGTAGACGAATAACGCGAAAAACTAAATTTTAGAGTCTGGCCACGCTAACTCTGTAGAGGAATTATGGCAACATTGCAAACAATTACTGTTTAAATCTTTGCACTGTCGTCATTATTCCAATCAGAGTTGGCTTTGCCATATCCATACCTACTTATCTTTTTTTATCTTTTTCCTTTTCCTCGTTGGAAATTCCTCATGGATGTCCCTCGCCTCGGGGTAGACGAGGGGGTCTGCCGGACTCTTACCGGCTAAAAACCTATGGTGTTCCTCCTTCTGACCATCGGCCGGGGTCGCGGGATTCGCTTAAGCATGCACCGCAACCCAAGGTTTTGGTCCACCAATTGCTGGTGGACCTCTCCTCTGTGGGGCCCCACCCCACGACCTCCTGAGAGGCGCGGGGAGTACCCCACATCACCGGCGCACTAGAACACATGGTACTACACACATACCTACTTACCTAGAACCCGGCAGAGCCAACTCTGATTGGAATAATGACAACACAGGACACTGCAAAGATTATTACAGTAATTGTTTGCAGTGCTGCGCTAATTCCTCTGCAGAGTTAGCGGGGACAGACTCTAGCTTACTTGTATGTATGGCACCAAATATACTCAAGTCCTAAATTACCATTACCTCACGTCAGCCCTGAATTACCATGACAAGTATTAAACTTACATAATAGTTAAGTAAAGTTAAACAACAACTTTAAACAAAGTTTAATTACAAGATTAAGCACATATCACAACAATCCGTTTACTTTAGAACTTTGCTAATACTAGTTACTACCTATGTACTTTTACCTCCGCACAATATATCAAGATGTTTCTATGTAAATAAGGAGTGCACGTTGCAAGATGTCAATCTGTAGTTAGCTTGGAGCGTGGTTACCGCTGCGGAAGTATATTCTGAAAATATATTACGAAATATTCATATTTGATAGGGAAAAACCTAAAGAAAGAAACTTCTAAAGAAGCCTTCACAAGTGATTATGCTGAAATACTCGTACATCTGGCGCACCCTGGGCAGTCAGCCCCGTGACCAACCATGCTGACTGAAAAATCTTTTTACTATTGTATGAGCTATCTACATATAGCACGTGCTGACTCTGACACGAGAGAAGAAGAACCTATAAATGTGAGAATTTGTATGTGATGATTCAATCACGCCGCACAGTGGGAATAAATGACTTTTTTTGTTCAAAAATCTACCTACACCACAATTTTTGACGTATCGCTGCCATTTTCATTATACACTCCTGAGATAACACACTTTGGTGTGTCACTGCCACTTTTCCTTAAAAGTACGTACCATAACGTATCAATTTATATGGAAAAATGCAAAATATTTTTTTTTGGGCCGCAATTTTGACAGACAATAAATTCATGACTTGAAAAACCGCTGGAAACTGATTTTTATTAAAATATTATTTTTTAGAAATTGTTTTCGCTTCATTTCCCGATTTTATGAGGATAAGGCATTGCCTTTTAAGGAAAAGTGGCAGTGACATACCAAAGTGTGTTATCTGAGGAGTGTATAAAAAAATGGCAGCGATATGTCAAAAATTGTGGTGTAGGCAGATTTTTGAACAGAAAAATACATTTTTTTCCCACTGTGCGCCGTAAACGCTGTATGGATTTGGGTAAACTTTGGTACGGAATGAGAATAAGTTCTAGATTGACACGGGAGCTGCGGGCACACCTAGTTTGTAACATGTTCATGAAGTGAATGGGAACATTAACTGTATGAAAATATTATACACATTTTTGTGCGAGCTTTTTTATTTGGAAATGAAACATGTAAAAAGTATGGCATCATTAATCCGGGATTACATATGTTACTACGTTTGTAAAAAACTCCTAACTTTTTTGGGGTCGGAAGTTAGAAGTGAATATTTTAGGCTTGAAATAAATGTAAACGTGCAAAAAATATTAGGCAGTGTAGCGAATTATAATCGCAGTGATGATATGAAGACTTTTCGCAAAATAATATCTACTGAACATTCTGTAAGACAGAGAACTGATAGCGTTCTTAACCTAGCTTTTTCCCAACTAGGTATATTGGAGTCGGCTTCCCGTCTAACCAGATGCGGCTAAATACCAGTATTTTACAAGAAGCGACTGCCATCAGACATGCGCAACCGTTATTGGGCAATGCCAATATCCTAAGGTTAGACCAGTTGTCAGACTTTCGGACTTCTGACTTCCCGTAACGACCCTCATAGTTATTCGTATGACACCCTGGATCGACTGTTTAACGTGCTCTCCGAGGCACGGAGAGGCTTTTATGTGTAACGAACGGTCACCCATCCACGGACTGACCGTAGCAAACGCAGCTTAACCTCGCAAACGTATGATCTGTGGGTTTGGTATGGTAATTAGCTACGAGCCCCTCAGAGAACTGATATACGCTGTAAAATTTTCTAGGATGTAAAAAATCATATTATCGTCATCAGCGGCCTAGAAATACCTTTTTCTGTAGAAGGATTTCCTACTAGACCGCAAACAACCAATTGTCGTGAGCAAACATTACCATAATTACAACTCTTGGCAAACCTTTTTTCTAAGTCTGCGATGGGAAATGAATTAGTGATCACAGTATGTTACACGATGGCGGGTGCTTTTTTCTTCCTGTGCTCACAAAACATAACATCATCACGCCTGTATTCCCCGAAGGGTTGGGCAGAGGTGTATAGTAACACACCCTCAATTCGCCTTTATGTTTAGTTCCCATGGAATAGGGGGCGAGCCTATTGCCATCAAACGGGCACAAATCCCTCCGGGCTACTTCTGAAAAACCCAATAACACTGCCCGACCTGGGGATCGAACCCAGGACCTCAAGATCAGCAGTCGTGCTTGCCACCACTAAACCAACTAAAACTAGGTATAATAGGTACATAGATATTTTTTAAAGTTTTTTGGTAAATCAGCATTCTTCCATATGATTTAGCAATAATCTATTTATTTGAAGTACTTCAAAGTGTTCGTTGAATAACTGTGGTTAGTCAGAAAGCTGTTGGGACCACTAGCGCGTGATCGATTATGTCACCTGATCCTAAGCTTCCTCGAAAGCGTCAATGCTCGTTACCGATGACATCGAGAGGTGTTGCTCTTTATAAGCTGTCAGATCCATAAGACTAGCATGTTTGATATGGTTGCACTTGTTCTCCTTAGATAGAAGGTATAACCACAGAGATGTACAGCAGCACGTACAGAATACGACACAGTTTTTTTGATCATCTACTATTTGCCTGATGACAGTGTTCGGTAGAACTAATAGACCTATGTGTAGAACAGAGACAACTGATAATTGATGGCTTTGTTTTCGAAGAAAATAGTCTTTCTTTCATTCTAGACATCAACACACATGAACAACAAAATGTATTTTATATAAAAAAATGGTAAAATCTCGAACCATATACAGTAATATCATCTGATCCAATGTGATACGGGATGACTGTCAGTATTTATCAGATACAATCTCAATTTCAGTTATAGAACTCGTAGGTGGAATTCATTAATCGTATTGAAGTGAATATTATCAGTTTAAAAATGGGTTCGACACACGACCTGATTGAAGCTCTGGGAAGTCGTTGGATTGGACTTGCGACTTGCAATTCGAAATCACTTGTCATGGAAATCTATAGGAAAAGCCCTTTTTCAGCAGTTGTCGGCTTTTGCCAGATACATTTGAGGACCGCCTCGTTGGTAATGTGGTGGCAAGCGCTACTGCTGATATCGTGAGGTGCTGAGTTCGATCCCAGGTCGGGCTAATTTCTCAGTTGTAGTCCAGAGTTCGGTTTAAAGAGATTTATTTCTTAAAGAACATTACAGTTCACTTAAAATAAACTTAAACTAATTTACAATAAGTACCCCCTTTATTATAAATTGCGTTATTTGTTTACAATGTAGTTGTTTGGGAAAGGGGGTATAAAGTTTGAATTTGTGCCCGGTTGATGGCAATAGGCTCGTCCCCTATTACATGGGACTTAAACATAACGGCAAAATGAGGGTGTTACTATAAACCTCTGCCCAACTCTTCGGGAAATACAGTCGTGATGTTATGTTACATTTGAGGATTATGACAGATAAAGATTGATTGTAAAATCTGAACCATGTAAGGACGACCAGAAATTTTGTGTCTTTTGTATTTAATAATAACTAGCTGCCCGGACAGACTTCGTTCAGTCAAAAGTTATTGGCCTGTAGTGGGAAAAGAAAAGTGTTGTTTTTACTATTTTTCACGAAATTTTTATGTTTTTTTCTCTCCATAAGAACCTTCCTTGTGCCTTAAGGAATATATTTAAAAAAATAGCCGAATTGGTCGAGCCGTTCTCAAGTTTTGCGCTTAGCAACACATTTGGCGATTCATTTTTATTTGTATTGATTTATATAGATAGTGTAGGTTCTCCTACTTGAATCGTAATAAATAGGTATTAATTACTTAGTAACGAAAAAATATTGACTCGTAAAAAAACCTCCGAGCCATTCGTGAAGCTAATTGTGTTTGTTTTGTACTAGTTGCAAAGAATTGGTAAATGTATGTTTGCATGTTTCAATTACGAATATTGTATCAGAATAGGTGTGCAATTTCGTGATAACATACTACGTGGCAAGTTCGGGGTTACCACAAAAATAAGCCAAGATATAGTGAACTTTATTGCGTGGGATATAAGTCCTTTTTTAAACGTTGTGTAAGAAGAACCATGTTTGTGTAATATTCTCTGTTTGACTTCACGGTTGTCGCAAACAAATTTCGATGTTTCGACGTTGTTGCTAGTGCTCGATTTTATTAGTAACGTATGTGTTTAATATTAATTAGTTTGGTCGACCTCCGACGAATTGTTGAGGAAAACAAAGAAATCCGGCTTGATCCGTGACCAAACGAAACGCGAAAGATTGCTTAGAGGTGAGAAAACGACAATAAAATCAATCATTTTGATGATCGACTCGCTATTTGAGAGACAAATAGTCATTTTTTTCATCTACTATTATACATAATGATCAAAACAATCATGCTGTGGTATAAAAATAGCAGGCTGGTTATGATTGCGTTAAAATATTTGTAAAAACAGTTGGTGACGCAATTTAAATACAGTTGAAATGTACATAATAGCCTATTGTTGGCGAAGTTTTTTCAGTAAAGTCGCACGATGATATTTTTATGTTCAGATTGCGAGTAGGACTGAGTGGCTCGCCTTGATGATCCTACTTAAATTGTAATTACGAGTCAACGATTTTAATGTAATGGCAGTTTTTAAGTATTTTGCAGACAGTGTTGCAAACCGCAGCTAGTGGTAATCTGATCGGTAGCTGGTTTGGTTGTAAGAGACACCGGCCATCGATCCAGTGGCCTCCATGTCTACCTGCCGTTCTACAGTTTTACTTCATTTCAACAACTTTTTGTACGTATTGACAAATCATGTTTTGTGCGAGTAAAAAAGTCGACCTATAATTTTGTAATGAAAGTAATTTAACACTGTCAGGAATTTAATTTACGCCAACAGAGCAGGTAATTTGAAATGATGACGACTACATTGATAGATAGGTAAGTGTTTAATGATTTTGACCTATTCGGTGTGACATAGCAAAATGCTTATTTATGTTCACACTAGCGGCCCGTCCCGGCTTCGCACGGGTGGACATTTTCCCCGTTTTTGCAACATTTTTCATTTATGCTCCGCTCCTATCGATCGTAGCGTGATGTTATATAGCCTATAACCTTCCTCGATAAATGGACTATCCAACACAGAAAATATTTTTTCAATTGCAGCCACTAGTTCCTGAGATTAGCGCGTTCAAACAAACAAACAAATTCTTCAGCTTTATAATATTAGTATAGATTTAAAATTCTGTTGAAGTCTAACTTTAAATAAGTTGAATTGGTTTTTTCTCTTAATAATTATTTATTTATTATCATAATCACTGTGACAAAAGCAAACTTAACTAAATGATTTGTTTGTGTCTTTGGGAAAATTCGAGTTAAGGTTGAAATAGTATTTTTTAATTTTACCTTTCCCGGGTTACGTTTCTGAATCGCAATTGGGATCTGAATTTGCTCGGTAGCTAACCATGCTATATTATATTTACATAACATAACACACATAACATCACGCCTTGTATTCCCCGAAGGGTTCCGCAGAGGTGTTTTTAGTAGACCCTCGTTTCGCTAGTTATGTTTAAGTCTCATGTAATAGGGGGCGAGCCTATTGCCATCAACCGGTCACAAAAGCGAACTTTGGGCTGCTACTGAGATATTTGCCCGACCTGGGGATCGAACCCAGGACCCTATGCTCAGCAGTTGCGCTTGCAACCACTAAGACCAATATGGCAGTCATATTCTATTAGTATAACAATACAAACAAATATAGTATACATATAGTCTATTTAATATAACATACGACAAATAAGACCCATTTTGGCAAGGAAATGTTTAGTAATAAGCAATATGTTTGCTTCCAGTAGCGATTCAACACAGTATTATACTTTTATGAACCTTAATGGTCAATCAAGATGAGCTGAAACTCTACTTGAAGAAATGGTTCCAAAGATATTCGTGACTTAGTGGGCGACTTTTGATTACAAAAAAATTATAATACTAATGTAATACTGCTCCATTTTTATTAGTCTTTCAAACAATACCCACTCCCATTCAAGATTTCCGCAATATCATTAGGCGATCGTATCCTAACATAATTTATGTCTGTAACGGCACTGACTGGCCGAGATAAATGGAAACAAAACGTGTGACGCGAATAAACTGAGAATCCGTCGGCCGTTGTTCTATGGGTGATACATTTGAGGACATATCTCGCCCATACCGAAATATTCTTCACACCTTCCGATCCGATTATAAACCTACTTGTATTATAAATGCGATAGTTCTAACGTTTACTCAATGTTGCTGTAAAAGTTGAACGGGTTTAAGTGAACAAATAGGTTTCGAGGTAGAATAAGTCATTATGATACCATCATACAAACGTTTTCACAGTTGTGAGTATTATAACTTTATAACTTCCGATGGTGTGTAAGGCAATCGTGCTAAGTAAAGGGGAGAATTATATCTTCTTCGTCTTCTTCATCCGACATTAGATCGTGGAATAATAAAACTTCAGTTTGTTTTTTTTATCTTTGCCCCACACTAGGATTTCTCGTGTCGTGGGTGCGTTTACAGACACAAATACCCAGACCCGGAACAACTATCTGTGGGCCATACAAATATTTGTTCCGTGCGGGAATCGAACCCACGTACCGCAGCGCCAATTGCTTATCCACTGCACCAAACGTGTCGTCAATTTGTTCATCTATTCCCAGCGTATCAACCTATACTTCTTTTCCTTTACGGTGATTTTCTGTAGCTGTAAGTGTAGTCGGAAGGCGTAAAAGTCTTCTGAGAACATGGGGGTCACCTACACGGGATGATAGAGTGACTAATGGGAGCTGTCCGCTTGTGACGTCACTCATTCACAGCGGCTCACACACCATTCAGCCTATGTTTGTCAAAAATCCTTTGTTGAATACATTTCTGGTTAACGTGTTGTATAGTAGCTTAGTTGTGTTGAGAACAAACATTGGGAAGGGAAGAATTTCATTCATAAGTAATGTCATGCTACTGGCTTATTGGTCTAGTGATTGCAAGTGCTCAATGTGAGATACTGGGTTTGATTCCAAGATCAAGCAAAATTAGATTGTTGGTTTTCTGTTAGATTATAGACAGTAGTTAGTAGTAGTTCAGAGTTTGGATTTGTGCCCGATAAATAGCAATGGGGTTGCTAACTATTATACCGTGCACCTAGTTTTGACGTTTTAAAAGTGCCTGAAATCTGGTCTATATGAAATAAAAAACTTTGACTTTGACGTTATATGGGATGAGAGAACCTAAATACCATGATGAGGATAGATGTGGATTCCATATAAATCAGAAGAACTCTGAAAAGACACACCATTCAAAAGAAGATTATTCAATTAGTTTTAATGAACCCATTGTAAAATAAAGTAATTAATCAGTAACTGTGTGAAACTTGTTACAGATCTCCCTTATTAATTTTTAATTTGCCGTTGTTAGTTATGCAACTATATTATGGCTTTCACCGTTCTATACGGTACGTGTCAAATGAAGGTAATAAATGATAACTATTGTTACGTCATCATTGGTCGTGATGTACGACAAATGGAGCTTTTTTCTCTTGCACGCGCCGGATTTGATGCCATAATACTTACTATTGTGTATGACGACCATTCTCATGAGATATTTGATAACAGTTTCGGTAATCGACTTAGTACCTACTTAATTAATAGATCTGAAAATAGTACTTAGTTCAACTTGAACAGGGTGAGACGGAAAAGTTATACGATGATGGAAATTCGGGAAATTTCACGAATATTATAAACTGACTAAATGTTGTTTTAATGAAATTGCAGGCTAGCTAGTGTGTTAGTGTCAAACTCACGCTTGCATGATACAAAGTTCACTGAAATTCATTTACATTGCAGGCGTCCGCTTTAGCGAGCCCGATAATTTGTTTGAACAGAGGAATGGGAAATAAAAATTACGTAATATGGTCATATATTGTTGCAATTTAGAATATGTGCAGGGCTATAAACATCCATCACGAATGGGTGTTGCACGCATACACGACTTCACAAAGGGCCCTTCATGGAGTCCTCGCGTGGCTATAATTTGGCTGTTGAAAGATTTACAAGCTTCTCTCAAGTCGATGTCGAACGTATCGAATGCGGTCGCCGTCACACGAATAGAGTTACTGGATGGGCTACAGATTTTACGAGAAGCGTGACCGAAGCGCTGGCATCGCTGATCGAGTTGATGACACACATAAATTATAAGATAATCAATGTTTTAAATCAAAATATTAAGATTATCATGTTGAATGATATTCATTAGTCATAAAAGGTATAGTGGAGGTAGGTATAATAATTTTTAAATGTGTGTTTTTCTGTTGATATAAAGCGGAAACTTATAAAATTCTGGAGGTTTAATCAATCATTGTGTAGCAACACAACAATATAATTGATTTCAATATAATACGAAGAGCCTCCATATTTTCAAAACAGATTGAAACCACCTCCACTCTCATTATAACTCAAATGTGCTCCATAACGTTCGGTTGATGACATTTAGAACCAATTTACATTTAGTACTGGCGTAAAATAAATCGTCTATGTATTCATTAAGTATTTTAATACAAGTTTCTGACAATAATACATTACGAGTTCAAATCGATGTCGTTCTAAACTCGTCAATCGTACTCGACACTTAGTACGACGCGAGGCGTGCCTATCGACAGACAACGATCGATCGCCGCTTAATTATGTGTCGATCGCATACCTGCCGATTGATACCCATCGATCATCACTATCTGTGCGACTGATTGTAATTTTAAATCAATTCACGCCGCTGTACCGACGGCTGGTGACGTAATGATTTACCCGTTTCTAAGGACCATGTTTCACTGCCTTTTCCAGCGTAAATTAGGTTTCTGTATTTATGGTGTACATGACTGAAGCAATCACGACGAATGGTAGAGATCACAGTGGTAGATAAATGCAGTTATGTGAAAATATTATCTAGTATATACCATACAATTTCCTTTCGTAATCTCCGATGGTTGCCTACTTCTTCACCAATCAAGTTTGGTTTTTATGGCGTCACCTAAGGGCATAGTGTCACGATTTACAGACAGTAATTGGTGACTAAAATAATAAATTGTCTGCCACACTGAAATATAGGACATATTTATGTAACGTAAATCAACAGTTATGTTTATGATTATGATGGTGAAAATAATTTTCATGTTCGGTTATTAGCATTACGTAATTACCAGTGTTGTGTAAAATATAAACATAAATCATATTGGAAATGTTTATGAAAATTAATGTTGAATTCCTATTTTGCAAAACTTTGGTTGACTAATTAAAACAATAATTAAGAAGTATTTAGTTTCAGGCTACAATGATTCGTATATTTGTACCTAAACAACCTTAGTTTTTGTATACCCTAAACCCAAAAAGGGGTCATTGTACTCTTTATTATGAATAACTTTTACTATGTAATCAACCCTGAAATCGCGAATAAAAAATCTGCTGTTCCATACATCTTGTCGAGTTATGTGAGTATAAATGTATGGATCAGCTGGTATTTTTTCGCGATTTTAGGGTTGGTCCTATAGTAAAAGTCGTTCATAATGATGAGTACAATGACCCCTTTTTTGGTTTAGGGTATACAAAAACTAAGGTTGTATAAAGAAACATAAATATGGTAAATAATAATATATTAAAATCTTTATGCACTGCAAGGTATCTTTTCCATGACCAGCAGCCATCCGTTGGTGGTCGTTAATTATGTCATGGGATGGAGTCGACACAGCATCACATGAATAATGGAAATCGCATAGGATTTATATGCTTACGTAAACATAACTTTCTATGAACAAAGCTGCATCAATATAAACGATTTTATTTTTAATGTTTGTTGGATAAGATGGTTTAGGTACTTCTTTTCGTGCGGTTAGTGACTAACCTGGTGTCAGACTTTATGCCGCCCATGGGCCTCTGACTTGGCTTCACATGCCGTCGAGAAATATCTCTCAGGCATGCCGGTTTCCTCACGCTGTTTTCCTTCACCATTTTTAAGCAAGTGATAATTATACAATACGCACATGAATCCGAAAAGTCAGAGGTGCGTGCCTTGGGTTCGAACTCGACACCTATGACTTGTTAGTCCGTCGGTCACACCACTAGGCTAAGGGTTAGATACTGTAAACTATCGATGATCATTCAATCCGCTAAGTTCTTGCTAGCCGAGCGTAACGGGTGGCGCTATGGTGCCCGCTGTAAATTCTCAAGGACAATCTCACAGGACAATCAAAACTAATTTAAACACAGGAAAATCTCAGCTTAACACATGAAGTTTGTTGTGCCTAGCCTTTTCCCAACTATATTTGGGTCAGCTTCCAGTCTAACCAGATGCGGCAGAATACCAGTATTTTACACTGAGCGACTGCCATCAGACCACCGCAACCCAGTTTATACAGGGCAATGCCGATATCCTTAGGTTAGTCCGGTTCTCAGACTTTCGGGCTTCTGACCGTAACGACTGTCATAGGTATTCGTATGACACCCGGGACCGACTGTTTAACGTGCTCTCTGAGGCACGGAGGGATCTTGATGTTTAACGAATGGTTACCTATCCACAGACTGACCGCGGCTAGCGTAGCTTAACCCCGCAAATCGTATGATCTGCGCAGTTGGTAATTAGCTCCTCGTACCCCCGAGCTTAACACATGAAGTATGTATCTGATAAGATTTTAAAGATAAGATAAGATTAATATGATAAGATTTTAAAGTTATTTCAATGTGGTCTGCGACCCTACAAGGTTGTGTTCACGAGGTTTATGTTCAGTTGCGGCTGTCTATGAGCTATTATATAAATGAATAAAGTACGCAATAAAATGTTGAAGACAAAAGTACCTTTCCATGCCCAAACGCTAATGTTCCCCTGAAAACTCGAAGCAATTTTGCTAAAATAAAGCCATAAAAGCAGTAATGTAGCCATAAAACGTATTTTGATGTAACAATGCTTATAATATTCAGAGGAGAAAACCGCATGAGTGTCGAGTCAGTGGTTTTCGATTGGATTCCAATAAATGGTTGGACGTTACATTAATTTTATAATGGGCACAAATAATAGACATTATACGTACATTTATACGTAAGTAGTAGAGTTAATTCAATTGTAAAATACCGTTAATACCAATCTGCTACCGTATTTCATGGCAATTCTGCGCGAAGTTTTATTTTCTTCCGCAAGAAATATAGACAGCGACATAATGAGTGTAGCTTGCTTGATACATTTATTACCAACTAAATTACACTGTAATGTAAGTAAATTGTTCCTAATCTTAACAATGTTGGACTTAACATTATCCAATAACAATCATTTTACATAGCGGGATTTAATGTCTCAGACGAAACAGATTACGTACATCTCTATAGAACAACTTGCCCTTTGTCCGTTTGTGTAAAATAAGTACCTACCTATCTAATGTTTGCCTTTCCGATGGATATTTTCCTTTTTCGTGAACTCGTTACCATATTTTCAATTTCTTTGGCGTCCCTTATAATTGAGTGCAAAGTGTTATATACCGGTTTCAATTTAAGTTTGTTTGACATTATTACAGAAGGCTTTATGAAAATATTTCTTGCCTACCTGCGGCCGATCCAAAGAGATCGTCATTGTAAACGCTACATAGATAGTGGTTTGCTAACCGTACTTTTTATACCGACCACGAAAAGATATCTACATACTTAAACCAGTATCAAAATGCCGATCACTATCATGGCTTTTTGTCTTCCGCATATCATCAATTAAAATGTTTACACGTGGCTAAATGACGCAAGGCGGATTCTTTGTAACCGGTTTCTACAATAGGTTTGTGGGAGAGTGAAGTTCGGGTAGCGCCACCAATTTAGTTTGACCTTTCTTGACTTCTTCTATATTAAGCGTTTAGTAATCGAAGTGTTTTATTACCGCTTACGAGAGGTCAGCTCTCAATGGTTACGGTGTGTGTAATGATCTTGTCTTCAAGGCGACATCTCGTTTCGAATACAATAAAATTAATAATATGAGTTTTTGTGTCCCATTCAAGGATTCTGAACAATCATCGCTTTGTGTGTCTGGAGAGTGATCGATATGTACCAAGAATTGCTTGTCAGTTTTGCTATGGAGCGAATTCGACGATGCTGCCAGTTGAAAAAGACTTGAGAAATTGCTTTTGCGATGTAAGTTCTTTGAGTCATTTAGATAAAATCTTTTCACATCAATTTGTGAGTTGTTTACCTGATTGATGTGGAACTCTGATTTTAAAATATTGTTCTTTGTTCTTGTTTTTTATCTTCTTAAATTCTTAGTCATGCAGAGTGCCTTGACCTCCTAGTTTTTGCCTTCATTTGCCCGTGTGATGGCCTTGGGCAAGACTTTGGATATTTCCTCAATTAGCGATACGAGCTACCCTGTTGTTATACTCAATTTATTTGCTTATTTGTGAATGATTTGTTGAATCTATTATGTATTTACTTCTGCAATTTTTCATGGAAACGGTCAATTGATAGTTGCTTGTTCATTCACTTATATCTAGGTAACTTGGAAAGGTCAAAAGGTTCTCACAAAAGATACCTTACTTATTTGTAGAAGAAATATTAGTACCTATGTAAAAGAAACTTGACATAGAGTCTAGTTGTTTCAAAAACTTATAAGAATTACTTCGTTTGTTCAGCCTAGCCTTTTCCCAACTGAGTTAGGGTCGGCTTCCAGTCTAACCAGATGCGGCTAAATACCAGTATTTTACACGGAGGACTGCCATCAGACCTCCGCAACCCAGTTATAGGGCAATGCTGAAATCCTAAGGATAGACTGGTTGTCAGACTTTCGGGCTTCTGACTTCCCGTAACGACTGCCATAGGTATTAGTGTGCTCTCCGAGGCACGGAGGGGTCTCGATGTGTAACGAACGGTCACCCATCCACGGACTGACCACGGCAAGCGCAGCTTTACCTCAGAAATCGTATGATCCGCGCAGTTGGTAATTAGCCACGAGCCCCTCTTATATGATGATTTAATAAACTACAGTTTCTCATGAGTTTAAGATCGACGTGATCATTATTTAATTTTATAGACATGAAATTATGATCACAATTAAATTGTCGCTAAGCCCCTAAGTCATAGGTCTCGAGTTCGAACCCAAGGCACGCATCTCTGACTTTTCGGATTCACGTGCGTAATTTATAATTATCACTTGCTTAAAAACGGTGAAGGAAACCATCGTGAGGAAACCGGCATGCCTGAGAGATACTTCTTGCTGGCATGTGAAGCCAAGTCAGAGGCTCATGGGCGGTATAAACTTTGACACCAGGTTAGTCACTAACCATACGAAAACGAAGAAGTTGCCGCTTAATATCTTCATACACGGTTCTATTATGTACATACCCCGTCCATATTTGTATAGGTAATTCACGGTAATTGGCGTTGCATTGACGAAGCGAGGCAACTTGTAATATGTGTAAAACCTCTTTACGAAAAAATTTAAGAAGCGATCATAGGCGTCGAATAGGTGCTGCTTGCGGTTACCTCACGAAGCAAAGTATACTTTTGCGGTTATATTTGTAAGGAGGTATTAAGGTTATACATATAAGTTCCAATAAAATCACTTGTAAAAGCATAATTTTATTTACGTGGGTTTATAGTTACTGGACTCAATTAAAATATACAGCCTAACGGCTCTTTTATATGGCTCAATGTGAACGGAGCAAAGCCCAAAGTATAGCAGTGGAAAATAAATGCTTCATGAAATTCTACTGAATGAGAACAGTCTGCTGCGACCTTATTTTTGTTAGAAATAGCGCTTACATGTTTTTCTAACAAAATTGGGGGTGGCATTAATATTTACTATGTTGGATTGGTCCGAATGTTGACTAAACATGTTTTGTTAAGTTTTTGTTGCAGCAGACCCGGGGCTTTAGGCTCAAAATGTGTCGCTCAGACGAAAGGTAGAGCATTTTCTAAATATTGGTATCATGTACTCTTAGCAGAGCATTTATTTTAATTGATAAATGCGTTTAGTACCTTTCATCTTTATCTTCCTCATAAATCGCCTTCTCATAAATCACAGCAAACAACGATCGTAGAAGAATATTTTCATAATCTTGACAAAGAAAAGGCTTTACGAAGATAGGAGATGACTTCTTACGCTCCCTCCACGTTTTACCGTGTCCGTTATCACCATAGTGCATATTTTGCCGCTCTCGTACTTACTTACCCCTAGTGCTAAGTACGAACCCTAGAGGGAGAAAAGAAATGACCCTTTGTGAAGGAGAAAATCTCATGGCAATGAATATGCCCTCATCAAGTAACTAAATCAAGATAAGTAGGTATGGGTATAATACGTTGGGTGTTTCCAAACAATTAAACTTTTAATTGTTTGCACGAAACATTGCTTATATAAGTATTTTTGAGTCATGTACTGAAAGGTAAACGTAGCATTAATTTCAATTGTTCTAAGGTGTTTAATAACCTCAAAGTTCTCACGATAATACAATGTTATTTAAGAGTTCAATGAGTACAAAAAACCGAGTTGCCTTCGCCTTATCTACAGCCTTGGAAATAATAACACAGTACGTGGCATTGAAAATATACATACAAGATGAGTCTTTGTATGTTTGAAAATATTTTTGGCCCAAAGCTTTGAACTGAAGTCGAACAATATACTGGCATTGTCGTAATTATCTTTTGAATTTCACTTGATTTTATGCAAATATATTTTGGCATTCTCCTTTATTTAGGTTCGGTATCTTGTATCTATAAGTTGAGTTGAGGGGCTCGTGGCTAAGAGCCTCGGAGAGCACGTTAAACAGTCAAGCCCAGAAGTCTGACAACCAGTCTAACCTTAGGATATCGGCATTGCACTGTAACTGATTTGCGGAGGTCTGATCGCAGTCGCTCCGTCTAAAATACTGGTATTCAGAACATATTGTATCTATAAGTTGGTTTATGTTACATGTATCTTGTTTATTTATTTGGTTCAGTACTGTGAACGTCCAACACGGCAACGGTACTATTGCAACAAAAAGTTTTGTCATCGAATCAAAATTCTGATTTCTCCACCTGAGCGTGTCGCGGACACGTGTACAAAATATGCATGAGCTGTCTCGTTACTAAAAATAATTACTAAATTATGCAGATACGAGTCAAAATCGTATAACGCAAGACACTTAATCAAATGTTTGTCAGTCAATTAAAATTGTTATATAAGCTATTTGTCGCACAAGTGGACCAGTTTATATACATATGTCATGTGGTAGTGGACACACTGGTTCTTGAAATGTTGTTAATATACTGCAACGGCGACTATTTTAGATTTTCATGTGCAAAAGCATAAAATTAACTCTCCAAACGACCTCTCTACTGTCTTGTGATCTCTGAAGATTTCAGCAGTTCAGTCAACTTTATTACTGTGCTACTTTGTATAAAAATAAAACAGTCCGTTTTGTAGTTAAACCGTTTCGAAACATTTACTGCACTCACCTCAGTAAAAGCTACATTACAATTTCATTGCAATTGAACCCTTTAAAACATTTAAAATCGAATACTATTCTCCTGTTTATCGATTGGCGGTGTTCCCACGGGCGTCCCAAGTTCCCAACCGACGGACGGATTGACAGAATGATTGGGTGTAAGTATCAGAGATCCTGCGCCTCTGCTGCACATGCTAAATGCCGTTTCCACCAATTACATTTGGCATTCACTCACGAACTTACCCCGGACAACCGACGACCGTGAACTACAGGGTTAAAAAAAAAAGTTCGACCGACACGATTTATAGGTTTTCGTAGTTGTCTGTCAACAGTCAGCCCAGGTGAGATGTATGTGAAAGGTCATGTATTGTACTTGTAGAAAGATAGATAGGTAATAAAAGTAGTAACACTTGAAGTATGTACTTGAACTAAACAACGAATAGGTCAGCTTCAGAAACGAATGATACTCTCTTTTGAAAGTTTCCAAACATATAAACATAATATAACATCACGCCTTGTATTCACCAAAGGGTTCGGCAGAGGTGTTCTTAGTACACCCTCGTTTCGCCAGTTATGTTTAAGTTCCATGTAATAGGGGGCGAGCCTATTGCCATTAACCGGGCACAAATCTAGACTCCGGGCTGCTACTGAGAAATTCCTAATGGAAAAACCCAATAACACTGCCCGACCTGGGGATCGAACCCAGGACCCCATGCTCAGCAGTCGCGCTTGCCGCTACTAAACCAACAAGGCAATCCTAAACATCTTGGAAATTATAAGGTCGCCCGTAAACGTGAAATAAAATTCGTGAATGATAATAAATGTACAGCACTTATAACATGCTGAATATATTCGGTACGTTCAAGCTTAGCAGTAGCTACAAGTAAACATGACTTTTTTCTTATAAGAGACATGTACTACAACAAAAACATCTATTACAAGGTCTGTTTACGACATGATTGCTCCGAAGAGTGGTAAGTGCGAGTGCGAACCGTCCATACCGTTTCCAATAAAAAAGCGACGCCTTCATGGCCACGGTTTAAATTCGTCGTTCTTAAAGTGTCTCCGTATAAAGGGGGGGATCCTTGAATCACCGGTAAGGAGCCATTTTGTGACGTTAATCCTTATTCGTGTAACAATGAGCTGTCTTGTTTACAGGGTGGTCTGTTGATAAACGGGGTATTAAAGACTTGCTCAGAGCTAGGGATTTTTAATCTATTTCTCTGCTTTTTGCTAACGTGATAAAATGACAAATGGAGAGAGCGCGTTAACGCATCATAGTTTTCATATACGCGTATAGATAGTCGCACACCTATGATATTCGTTACGAGTAGAAGCCCGACAGTCTGAAAATCTAACTAAACATAGAATGTAGGGCATTGTCCATTTTTGTTCAAACTTGCCCATTTGTAGCAAAAATATTTTCGGTCCGTATCTAAAGTTTTGGGGTCCACATAAAGTTTTATCGAAGTGTCTGCAATATGGAACGTTTAGAAGGCAAATTCGGCGCTCTACTATACCATTGACCGATGGAAACTTTTGATAATTTCAGTGGATCACGACCCAAATAACCGCAATAAAATATCGGATGCCACTAGAACGGTACTTCCAAAATGTTAGTAAGAAGGCTAAGCTTTCCAGCGAGGGACCCACCCTCGATTGTGTCGGCTTATTTCATTGTATGCAAATCGGTCCACCGCGCCCGTTCGCTACCAAATATTTCACGCTGACGGCGGCCTGCGAACGACGCGTGGGACGCCCAAATTACGCGACCCCACAACTATCGAACGGTCCCATAAGCATTCCAGAAACCGCGCGACCACCAATTTGTCCCTTCCGTGCCAGTGATTTTGTCATTCCCGTAGGCATCGCGCTAATAAAGAGCCGCCGGCCACTGCGACCGGTTCTGTGGAAATAGATTTCCTCTATAAGGGATTGAATCTCGGTGTCCTACTGAATATTGGAGATATCTAATTAATTTTATCTATACCGCAGACCCACAGCTATGGGTTCTGATTATGCAATATTGCTCCTTCGAAACTATCTACTCAGATTTCAAGCTCCATGTCTTAATCCAGCCAACGAACTTTTCCTACCAAAGCAGTCTCTGGATTCCAATTACAGCAAGAATAACAGAACATTTCGACCATAACTGTGAATGTAAAGGGCCGTATATTTATATTATAATGTTATTGTGTTGCATTCGCACCACGGCTCCGGTGCGGCAGAAGACAAATTGGCTGTCAGAAATTCCTAACGTCATTGCCATTCAGATGTTGAATGTAATTTGTATCGTCACCGTCACGTCGCCGGCGCGCGGTGCTAACCGGAGCGCCCGCTATACCTCACTCGTGCCACGTTTCCACACAACTCACAACTATACCCACTTAACACCTCACACCTTTCCATTCAACGTTCTGACAATAAACAAATATGCGTGGCGTATGCGCCGCCGGTTGTTGTTTTGTCCAAACGTAATTACCACATGACATGCAGATGTGGCTCTAAAATGTTGTATGGCATTACTAAAAAAAAGACAACAAAATATTTAATAAATAAAATAAATAAATATTATTAAAAAGGGAACATCAGTGGAATACGGCGAGGCGCGAAGTTTGTGATTGGAATACGACTGTAAAAGCCTGTTGAAATAATAATGTGACACCAAAGCGCATATCCAAACATGCCATATTGTAGAATAGCTCGTATGCATTCAAATGAGTCTGCATATCGTAGTATATCCCACACTCTTCCTGCTGTCATTACCACACTTTCATTATGATAACTATTGGTACTTTTCACCACGCCTACGTCAGAGCACTACTTGTATACATCTCTGTTATGCCGACTTGTCTTTAGAGTTGAAATCTTAATAACACGTTTTATGTCACACCCACACGTTCATAGGACGCGTTTGCGGTTTGCATGTATGAATATTTAGCACGCGAGATGTGTTCCTTGAATTCTTATGTGCACTGAAATGTCTTGAAGTAATACGAACTCTGAACTTTAAATGAGTTAGCGTGAAAAATGTTTAGCTCGTTACAGAATAATTTTGGAAATATTTAATAGTCAACCCAACTTAGTAATCTAAGTATACTGGGGTAGTAATTTATATTTCTTAAAGGAACTCAAATACTGACAAATAAATAGAAACATCTCATTCGTAGCAAAGGTTATTAAACTAATTAATTCTAAGTTACATGCCGAGGTTAAAAAATTAGACGTGTAAAAGGCGAGGCACATAGATGAATGTGCGATTAAACTAGTTAAGATTTTAATACGGTTATTATACAGAGGCTAGGTCGGGGACAAACAATGACTCGAGTCGACCCACGCCTGACTTGAAACGTATCGAATATGATTCAAACAGGAAAGATGTTACAATAGATGACGAATTATTTCAGATTACGTTTGGCAAAAAATGTAACAGTAACTTTTCAATACAAATGCATTGAAGAAATAAAAAAGAAACCAAGATAAATCAATTAGAAAATGTTTAGCATTTTTGAGAGAGCTATTTCACAAGTAGTCTACAATTAACTTTTTGGGTGTTCCTCAAGGGACGATATTAGGCCCCATAAAACTTTGCATGTAACTTATTTATCTTTTCTAAGGCAGTGCATAGCTAATGACGGTTAGTAGTCAACATAGAGTAGGTATAGTACGTACATCGAAAGAAAGTAGTTCAACGGTAGCTAACCAACTTCCTATGATTATAGATCAAGATCACGACGCAACCGGTTGAGCGCCACAGCACCGCCACACATAACTTATAATTTGCTTGAACATTTGCGTTTACGTCTTTATCGCTTGCTATTGATGCAGTAAAAACAAAGAAAAAATAATTTTCAGAACAAGTTCGTGATTTAGTTCTATCGATGTTTTAATATTTCGTTTTAGAAGAAACTACCTTTATGAATTTTACGAAAGGTTGTAATTATATTTTTATTTTTTAGAAAATGAATGTTAGTTACTTCATTAATGAAAATGGTAGAAGCAATAATTACAGTCTCGTGTTCTTTATTAAATTTATTCCTTATAAGTTAAGTCCGTGGAACGAACGAACTTAGAATAGAATTCCCTGTCAAGGGCGGGCAAAAGAGTCGCAATAGATACGAATGTGACACCATAATTGTGCCTGAAAATTGGCAATAGGCTCACCACTTATTACATGGGACTTAATACAAAAAGCGAAACGTGGGTGTACATACTTCTGTAATAGGAGAACACGTCTGCTTACCTCTTCGAGGATTACGGACGTGAATATATATGCATATAAGTTAAGTTATTTACCTAATAGAGTATCTATCAAATAACATAAGTATCAAGTTTTATTATGTTTGTGGTAAACCACACAACCTTGTAATAGGTTCTAGAGTTATTATTTATAATACTGATATAATTATTATTGTTTCAGGCGTGGCGGTTACTAGAGGGGGAAACACACATGTCCCCCAAAAATGATACCGGTAAGTCCAACACTTTAAACGTGTACCTTGTAGTGTAAATAATGAAACACATTGTAATCAAGTATATTTATTGTGAGACAGTGGTTACAGAGTATTATTGCGAAGAAGCAGAATGTTACTGCTTGGCCATGTTAGGCGTACAATAGCTACGTCATACCTATCATCATACTCATATCATGTATCTGCATCAGTTCCTTGTAGCAAAGTCGTTAGAGTGATTGAAAATAACTTGATAGTTAAAAAATACTGTCGTGTCGCCGTGCCCGTTCTAGAAGTTGTTTACTAAAACTCTACGAGTGTTTCTTTTTAATAAACCTGAAATAATTCTACTGCAGCTCATAGAGATTGGGTACTGAAATACCTTTCTGATAACTTGTGTAATGCAGGTCACCTTGTAAATGTCAGGGTTTTTAAGTACCGCGGTATAGCCGAGATACTTAAAAACATTTTACCTACATTTAGGCAGTTATCGATATCGACTGACATAGTAGCAACCAGCAAATTAACTACTTCCACAGATTACATCACGCCTTATATTCCCCGAAGGATGCGGTAGAGGAATTTTTTTGTACACTCTCTTTCGCCAGTTATGTTTAAGTCCCATGTAATAAATAGGGGGCGAGCCTAATGCCATTAACCGGACTCAAATCCAGACTCCGGGCTGCTACTGAGAAATTCCTAATGGAAAAACCCAATAACACTGCCCGGCCTGGGGATCATACCCAATGCAATACGTAATACTAAATTACTATTACAGATAAAGCAGCCTTATCTAAAACAAAGAGCATCACGCACGCAAGCAACGCAACACACAAAAGCTAGTGCTAAGTGCTAACATATATAATGAGAAATTTGCTTAACGCCAGTCACCCCTTAGAAATAATTACGCCAGCATCTGCCCGGGGCAGCTGGCAGACTTATTGCCATCGTAATAAAGGAAGCAAGGCGGTTATTGAATGCCGACAGACTAGTAAAAGAGTTTTTCTGCGTATTACGTTCTTCGCAAGCACTATTTATTTGTTCGTAAAATACTACGCATGGTAATTTCTTTATAACTATAAGGGAAAAGTTTTTATGTAGTATCGTTACGGTTTATTGCATTTTGCTGTTAGCAGGTTTGAATGTCAACTCGGAATGCATTGGTATCGATAATTGTTATGTAAGGGGATCGTGCACTGTTTTGTGAAAGGTCGAACTTATTGCAATAAAGTGAACACGATTTTTCTTGTCTACCCTTTCAAGTCGGGTCAGAAATCCTATTATTAAGAACGACAATGATAAAAACGAAAGCTTTGCGTCAAAACATTTTGTAAGAGTCAGTGCAAGTCTTTGCATAGTTTGCCTTTCCATAGATTTGTTATACCTACGTTATAAGTTGCAAGTCTTGCAACATTGTCATTGTAGTAAATAAATACCTATCAAGTATAAATAAAAGGTAGATATTAAATTGTATTCTTATGAATCTTATAATTTATCAACAAGTATTTATGTCGGCGCGCTAAACGTTTATTGTAACAAAATAATAACCACGTATTGTGCAATTAAAATTAACTGAAGTTTTCTTACGCGGCAATGTTTTCTTCAGTTTTGCCTGACGGACGGATGGACGGTTCATAGATGACAGTGATTAGGTAGGATTTTATAAAACACAGTAGCTTCAACCGTATAAAGAATCGTCTTGTAAGACATTATTTATTGATGTTTTGAGACAATGAACGGAGGTCTCAAGCTATTGAACGGTGACGGCTTGAGGCAATGTGTTTGTCAGTTTTCTTCAGTTGTATTACAAAACAATGGAATATTTAATTTAGCATTCGTAATTTATTACTATAGTGTCTAAAATATAATAGGCCCGTTTTAACAGCTGTCAGATCAGTACATTTTATGTCGAAATTGACATAACATGTTCTTATCTGACAGCTGTCAAAAGGGCCCTATTAAATTTTAGCCACTATAAATTACATTAAATCTCAAATAGGATCTTCTGAAAATACAATGAAGACCTTAAGAAAACGTCTAGAATGTCGGATCTCAGTGTCTAGTGTCAATAGTACATTATTTTGAATTTTATTGGACTCTTTTTAGTGTTTATTGAAGCCATAGACGTTTTATTATTCAGGAAGGGCTTTGAATATGTTCCTCTATTCCCAGATGCTATTTCGCCACAAGAATTAGCAATTTATAGATTTTTGATCGTCGTTTTACAACATGTTTCATCACTTTCGCTTGAAATGTTTGTAAGTATTTGGCCGAAGCCGTCAAACCTTTAGTATTTTGGGATATCTACATCCCACATGCACCTCCTACTTCGCTTGGATGTTAACATTCTGAGTACCTATCCATTTATTACGGAAATACGTAGTTAACTGCCATTGTTTGAAAGGAGGATAAGGTTCATTTCACACTATGCTATCTCTTCGATATAAAAACGTACTTGCTACAAAAAAATAATTCTAAAAGACCAACATTGGGAGCTCCATGCTTACAGTGGACGTTTGTAACGCCCATTGCTCTTCATAAATGAACTGATATGATATTGTTAGGGCCTGGACTCCGATTAGGTTTTGTGTTCCTGTGTTCTATTCTATGAATTCAGGTGTTCGGGACTGTTGTATAAGGGTTGCAGATGAGACTCAAAAATGTATTTGTTCGCTTACTTTTCAATGATTTATTCTCGGTATACAATATTATACGTTAAACAACATGGATTCAAATGTCGAAGTCAAACGAAGTGCGGAAAAATACGTAGTCATTGCCCTGAAGTTTGTAACGAACGGCAGGGGTCTCGTCGTTCATTGGTTCGAGATTGAGTGTTGCGATCGCAGATGAGCGATCTTCAGATCGGTGTGAGATGCGTCCTCGTTGCCGATGGATGGCGTTAGTAGTCGCGCCAAATAATATACTGAGATAAACGTACTATGAATTCACATTATTTCATAGTCCAAACCGTTATAACTCCAAAGTTCTTAAATTAAATCGGAAAAAGAGACATTTTAATAAGCGAAACGATGTTAGCACCATAATATGAATTAAGCATTTGCTAATTTAACTAGCATGTTTCTTTATTTAGAGATTCTGATGTTGATAACTCAAACCGTCACAGTCACATGTGTCATGGTGCTGGCCAAATTATGTCACTTTTTCTCCAGTGTCTAATTTACTTCTCCAACATAAAACTCCTTCCACATTTACTCCAAGGATGACCTCAATAAAGCCATGGTCAACACAATTGGCATTGCGACATGAAAATGCTCGTGTAAGTTCAAACTCAGCATTAATTTCTTATTCCAGGTTGTTGCAGACGTGGGAATTTCTGCACCATGTTTTTGTCACCGTTTGAAGTTTGTGACAAATAGTGTACATGTATTCAAAACATTGTTTGGGGCACAGGGTCTTTGAATTGACACCTTGCGAGTGGCAATCGTCTTTTATTAAGGAACCGTTATCTCAAACCTTTCATTAGAGCTACATATCAGTGTCAGGTATTTGCTTGCATGTATTTAATACCCGTACTATTTGATCTTCCTTACAAGCAATATTAGTTACTTAGTGAAAGTCTAAGTACTTGATAAGGTGTGTGAAATATTGGGTAGTTTTAAAGCGAACGTTTCATAAAGAGCAAATTTTCCTTTTATTACATATACGTTGTTACTTCTAAACGGTATTAATAGTAGATTATTAGCCAAGAGATGAAAGCGATCAATTTCACATAAGATATTTGGGTTTAACCGACTACTCTGGTCTGATGCGAGTTGACGGACTTATATACACACGATCGAGAACGTTCGCACATGTATTCAAGTCAGAGCTGCGGGCCGCGGGATTGAACGCAGACCCTCATTCCTTCCATCGCAGTCGACCGCTGGGCTATCACTGCTTTCGGAACAGCCTTTAGTTAGGCAACATTGCTATTATCACTATGCTCAGCAAGTACTTCGGTGATAGCAGCAAGTAGTTATTAGCATAATAAGATTCCGCTACCCACCTTTTTTACATAACACACCATACACTTACACAACTTAGTATCACAACATAACATAAATAGCCCATAACTGTCCCACTGCTGGGCACGGGCCTCTCCTCAGAATGGAAAGGGTTTAGGCCTTAATCCACCACACTGGCCTGGTGCGGGTTAGCAGACTATACACACCATCGAGAACTCTATGGAGCCCCTCTCAGGTGTGCAGGTTTCCTCACGATGTATTTCCTTTACTGTTAACGCAAGTGATAATCATATTCAGAACCGCACATGAATTCAAAAAGTCAGAGGTACGGGCCGGGATGGAACTTAAACGCCTGCATGGAAGGGAAGCGTTCAACCGTCAGGCTATCACTGCTTATAAAAAATCCAAGTAGGTACATTTAAATCCTTACCTACTGTAAATTACGTACTGTTAATTATGTACTGTTAATTATGTGTATTCCTTGTTTTATTTCTTTTAGTGTGCAATAAAGTATATCTATCTATCTACTGTAGGTAGAACATGTTAATGATTCGCTTCTTGCTTATTAATTAAAAAATACTTTTAATTGTGAGTCACCGTTTCTTATAATCCTTATAATAATTACAGGCCTTTTGAAGGGATCTTGCGCGAATTTATTTAAAAAAAAACAAATGTTAAGCTCATTTTAAAGGGCACCGGAAGCTCGAGGGCTCTGTTGCATGTTTTTTTTTAATTCTCGTAGCACCTTTTATCATGGTTTTTGCGTTAAAAGTAGAATGACATAAGAACTAAATTGTTTGTTGATACTTGCGTTGTTATGCCTTTTTTGTATCGAAGTCAGTGTGTTAGGAATTTTGTAATTAGAAGAAACGTTGTACAGAATAAGGAAAGAATGTAACATTTGCAAGTTTTACGCGTTTGCCTTTATATGATCTAACTGTAACTATTTTTTACAATTAGAAAATACATTTTATAACGCAAAAATACATTTTCGTAAATTTTTATTAAAACTAATGTGAATTAAAGGTTAAAATGTATCTATACAGGGTTACTGGTAACTCGACGTATTCCTTGCAGGACATTATACTAGGGTTGAAATGCAACAAATTACGCCACCAAATATTCTACCGAAATTCAGTAGTTTATGAGATATTTTATTTTTTGTTTTATTAAAAAATCTCAGATTCAACCATTTGAAGCCTAATTCAAAATAATGTACGGTGCAAATGTATTGTTTAAGTTTTTATCATAACTGATGCCATAGCAGATCTCTGTCAATAAATAAAAGTTCAAAAATATCAAACACTTTTGCAAATATGGTTGAAACTGGGATTTTTCAATAAAAATTTAAAATAATTCATATCTCAAAAACTACTGAAATTCGGTAGAACATTTGGTGGCTTAGTTTGTTGCATTTCAACCCTACTATAATGTCCTGCAAGGAATACGTCGAATTACCAGTAACCCTGTATATAAATTACTCAAAGGCTGGATGCCTTTGTGTACTAAAATACACTTTCTCTGCAAAAAAAGTAACCAAACCTCAGCCCGGAAACCATAAACATGAAACGAACTGAAAATTAAGAGAAATATGGTGTTATTATTCATACCTACATAAGAATATACTGCTTTCGAACATCACGCAGATAACGACGAGTTGCCGTTGGGGAATAATTAATCTTGCCTCTGTAATAATGAAAAATCTCACAGACGTACAGTTGAAATCCTCCTTGTTTAAGTAAAAGGGAGACGTGTTGCTGTTGCGTGCGGCCTTATTAAAATTGTATGAGTTTGTATGTATGTATGGATGAGTTGATGTCATTAAACATTAGTCTAAGATGTGCTGTTCTATTATGACACTTATTACAGGCAATTTACGATGCAAAGTTTAATAGAGCATTAGTAAATTATATTAAGATTAGTATGATGGACCATAATACTATATTACAGATATTATTATATTAACTACCTCGTTGGTCAAGCGCGACTGCTGATCGTCAGGTCCTGGGTTGGATACCCAGGTCGGGCCTTGTTATTGGGTTTTTCCGCGTGGAATTCCTCACTAGCAGGCTGGAGTTTGGATTTGTGCACGGTTGATGGCAATAGACTCGCCCTCTATTACATGCGTGATGTTATGTTTATAGATACTATGTATGAATTAAGAGGTGCAATATTTTCGCTAATTTACATTTATGGACTGATGAATAAGTTTTTATTGATACGCTTGGTTACAACCAACTTTACCAACAAGTAAAGCAAAACATAAAAATTTGAGAATTCTATTAAATGTGATCGTAAAATAAATATGAGAACAAAAGTTTCTTACAGGAAAATGACATAATACAACTCAACTACTACCTTACTCCATTATTTCTTTTTGAATAAAATATTGAAATAACCTAATTCTTTGATGTTTAGCCAACAGTCTCCTAATTGGACGAGTAGGATGCTACAACTCGAATCCTACACTTCAATACATAAATATTTACTCAAATTGCAGACCACATCTTTGGTATAAAGATGCAGTTCTGGAAAGTTTGTTGTCACAGTTGCTGATGACGTGTTGCAAACACTTTCAAGTGGTGGTTTGGTTAGGTAGGTACTCCAATAATGCGATTTTCATTTAATGTTGAATATACATACATAAACATAACATCACGCCTTGTATTCCCCGAAAGGTTCGGCAGAGGTATTTTTTTGTACACCCTCGTTACACCAGTTATGTTTAAGTCTTCTTCTTCTTCCTGCCCTTATCCCACACTAGGTGGGGTCGGCACAACATGTATTTCATAAATACACGTTATTAGAGGTTTTGGCTTATTGTTTTATGACCGGCCGCCTACCTGACATCAACCCTCCTTGGGAATACTCGTTGCGCCCTCCGAGTTATACGCCTCCGTTTACCAGTTATGTTTAAGTACCATGTAATAAATAGGGGCGAGCCTATTGCCATTAACCGGGCACAAATCCAGACTCCGGGCTGCTACTAAGAAATTCCTAATGGAAAAACCTAAACACCACTTTGCCCGACCTGGGGATCGAACCCAGGACCCCATGCTCAGCAGTCGCGCTTGCTAGATTAATAATGCAGTCATCTTGAATATTGAATATAATATTGATATAACTGAATTTTATAATGTTTAGTTAATCATTTCCTAATTAAACAAGTAGAATGTTTCTACCCGATTTCTACAGTTAAGAACATAAATATTTACTCTCATTACAGTCCACAACTTTGGTATGTAGCTGCAAAATTTTGGAATATTTGCTGTCACTAAAATTACTGGTGACGTTGGAAGCACTTGCAAGTGGTCGCATGGTTGCGTGTTCCAATAATGCGATTTTCCGTTAGTTTACCAGCAGGTGGCGCTAATGCGGTAGTTCGCAACTCGTTAGCGGAGCCTCCATATCGCGCGCTCCTTGTAAAATTGCCTGTCCTCCTTAGTTTTCTTCAATTTTACCCTCATGTATATGATTTCTTGTGACAGAACTTAGTGTGTTATTGAAATGTATTGCTGGTTAAAGTTAGATTTGAATTTTAATACGCATAGTGATGGTAGGTAAGTAAAGTTTTCGCCTTTCCATCCCTGGAGTGTAAAATGAGAAGTAAAGTTATTTGGCACGCGAATTATTTCGAAAATGTACGCAAACCAGAGCTGGTTCGGATGTAGTATAGTCTTGACTGGAGATAATTATTTAATTGCATTCTGTTCTTTTACATAGTGTAACTAAATAATGATAGCTAAACAATTCAGAATTCAAAAAATGTCAAGTGAACTGTAGAGATTACTTGTTAATTTACTACCTTTAGCTCGTTCTTCCTCTCTTGCTGAGCAAAACAGTTCCTCGATACCATTCATTACTTTCCCTCCCCATATGCTGTCTTCTTCTTCTTCTTTTCGTGTGGTTAGTGACTAACCTGGTGTCACAGTTTATGCCGCCGGCGCGGCGCCTCGGACTTGGCTTCACATGCCTCAAGAAATATCTTTCCGGCATGCCGATTCCCTCACGATGTTTTCCTTCACCGTTTTAAGCATTTGATAATTATTATACAATACGCACATGAATCCGAAAAGTCAGAGGGGCGTGTTTTGGGTTCGAACTCGAGACTATGACTGGCAGTCGGACGGCCACACCGCTAGGCTATCACTGATGTTTATACAACATGTAACGTAATTAACGCACACCCTCAAACACCCTAATTAGAATATTAACACACACTGACATTTTAGTTTAACATGTATATGCATTACTATTTACTAAATTAACGTTCTTGAAATAAGGTTTATTTTTCTTAATTTTGTATTGAATGACGGAATTTGTATTAATAAAAATAAAAATGCACTTTTAAAAGTCTTTTTGCCTTGATTTACGGTCCATTTCAGTTTGTTTTGAGTGTACAGGTAAAGTGACTTATTTCCGTAGTTTTAATTATATTTGGGATAATAAATTACCTATATTAAAAATGATAGAAATCGATTCAGTAAACGATTCTGAACAAACTACTTTCAGGATGTGCATCAATTATGTTACATATTGTATATGCTGTGCAACTAGAATTGTCTCCTTCTTCCAACGCCTTTTTCCTGTCTACTTGTTTAGCTTGAATATAAACTAAGGCCTTTGACTACAACCTTTTAGTTGCTTGTTTCTTAATTTATATGATTAAGAATTTTAACAAGACACATTTTATGTGTTTTCTTTTTAAACAATGAAATTAAAACAGCATAATTTGAAATCTATCTATCAGTTCATCATTATTTTCCAAGTATTAAGCTCCCGACTCCCATGTAGCATATAATCACGTCGCAACACGGAAAGTGAGCGCGGTGCTAATTACAAAAAATCTCACAAATTATCGTTGGAATGTAAATGAGTCGCTTCCTCAAACTGTAGAGTCCCATAAGACGGATAATGTGACGCTTGCTCAAATAGAAAATTCTTCTTTGAACTTCAATAATAGCATTATTTAAGTGCACGTGTCGATACTATTAGATATCTCTGTTGATGTGTTGTATCCGTTGCTTTTTTAACAAAATCGTATGTTTAGGACCATGTGTGTAAGTTTTAGACTGCCTTGTCTAGTGGTCGCAAGCGCAATTGCTAAGCTTGGGGTCATGGGTTCGATCCTCAGGTCGGGCAAAGTGTTATTGGGTTTTTCCATTAGCAATTTCTGAGTAGCAGCCTGGATTTGTGCCCGGGGCTCGCCCCCTATTACATGGGACTTAAACATAACTGGCGAAACGAGGGTGTACTAAAACACCTCTGCCGAACCCTTCGGGGAGTAAAAGGTGTGATGTTATGTTATGTTAGAGTTTTTAAAGCCCTTACTAATAATCAGCCCTCATTATCCCTAGATCCCTCTTAAGACTACGTTTAACATGAGACATCTTTACATAGTATAAAACAAAGTCGCTCCCGCTGTCTGTACGCTTAGACCTTTTAAACTACGCAACGAATTTTAAATTCAAAAGAAAGGTTTATATGCCCCACATTAATATCTACATTGCACCCGTGCGAAGCCGGGGCGGGTCGCTAGTTTTTAAATAAAAAAAATATATTTACTGTCAAATGTATGGAATTCTAGTTTATGGTACCTGCTGTTGGAAGATCTCTCAAATGCGAGTTGTTACGAGTAATATGGGCCTAAGTTTGTGAATGTTGACGGCACTGGACCGATTAATTAATATATTTGTCGCAGACACACACCGTTTATAGAGTTTGATAGAATTGAGTATAGCATTACAGTTTAGACCAGTGTCTGCTTATCAGAAGGTAAAGCGGGTATTTCGTAAATAAAACCAACATAGACTCTCCACCACTGATAGTACTTGTATTCGGGTTAGTTGTTAGTTACAGAAGCTAATTCACAATATAATCATTTAACACAATTTACACAAGATCAGAAAATAAGGACAAGCTAGTCAGATATAAGAGGTCAGACTTCTTCGGCTGTTAGATATGGAATCCCCGCTCCGTCGAATGACAACCGTTGTTATAACGTCGGGTACGTTGATTTATCTTGACGACTACCCTCCTTTATTTTCTAAATGATTAATTCTCCGACATATTAATTGTTGTTAGAATTTAGGACTGTACCGTAATATATTAATTTTTCTAAGAATTTAGGTACTGTACCCCTAGTAAGAGTATGAAAATTAAGAAAACAGCAATAATCTTCGTGAGGTCTAAGAACAAGAGACAGATAACTAGGTGTAAAAATAGCCTTAATGAAGCTGAAGTTTACGCATACTGTACATCAAACTAGTAACATACAGCAAAAATAATTGCTGGGAAACGATTTCTATTTTTTGGTATTAAAAACAGCTTTTAATTGTAGCGCGCAATGTAAGCGCGCGCGCAGCAGACTGTGCCTACATTTCGAAAATGTTGATAATGTTTGTATAGAAGAATGTTTAGTAATAACATTTAAACTTTGCGTAAAAAACGTTCAAAAATATGGTGACTTTGACCTTCAATATCTCCATAACCAGTCGGTTCCCAGGTATGGCCCAATACCAAAAAATCTTCGCAATGATGGGAAGAATACGTGACTCTCGGCTTCGTTAAGGCTATTTTTACCCCCGATATTATTCGCTAACTGAATAATTATTTGTCTCTTTTTCTTTGAGCTCACGAAAACTATTGCCGATTCCGTAATTTGTAAACTCGTACAAGGGTACTGAACATTAATAGTAATTAGTAGCAGTAGTAGTGATGTTATGCAACTTTACTTTAGATGAAGTTGTAAATCATTTAGCGGTAGAAAATGTCTATTAGTAAAACACCTCTGTATAAGAACTTTGCTTCATGTGAAAAGCTAATGAGATTTTATGTAACTGCCTCGTTGGTCTAGTGGTGACAAGCGCGACTGCTGATGAGGTCCTGGGTTCGATCCCCAGGTCGGGCAAAGTGTTATTGAGTTTTCCGTGTGGAATTCCCCAGTAGCAGCCCGGTGTTTGGATTTGTGCCCGGTTGATGGCAATAGGCTTGCCACCGTAGGGCGAAATGAGGGTGTTACTATAAACCTCTGCCCAGTGCTTCGTGGAATACAGGCGTGATGTTATATTTATCTTACTTACACCAATTTCTTTAGAATCATTAAGTACTTATTATAAACGTATCCACCAATTGCAATACTATTGATATCCCATGTGCTTGTAAAGGCGGAACTCAACTTTTATTACAAATTGGTTTAGTATAAGTATAAATAATACCTATTTCAGAGGCTTTTCTAAGATTATTTATCCGCTTATAAACTAGATTTGCAGGAAATTAGAGGGCGGATACTGATATTATGGGTTTATGAATAGATTTGTTTACTGAGTTAAAGTTATTTTTAGATGTTTTAGGATGAAAAACTTACTTGCAGACATACCTTTCGCTCTTTTGCGAATAAGTTTTAATCCAAGAAGAGCACACATCCCTACAAAAAGATGTCTGTAGTTATTGTAATATTACAAAGACTTGCCCAGCATATAGACATTACGTAGTCCGCTATTGTAATATTTCCAGAGGTTGCCCGCTAACTGGGATAAAAATTCAGTGCGAAGTGGGACAGCGGGATAATATCAGAATTGCAAATACGAATTCTAAGGAAACTCGAGCAGTTTACTGCAGCAGTAGAGCGTGTAGAAAATTGTTAGCACTTTTATATCGCCATAATGCCTGAAAGTTTCGTTACAAAGGAGGCAAAATGTGTCTCGTACATTGTGTCCACTATAATGGTTCTTAGCAGAGAATTAGCCACCACTTCCATACACCTTTTTTTTGTCGTTGTAAAATCCTCATGGATGGTCTGTCGGACTCTTACCGGCTAAAAACCAACGGTGTTCCTCCTCCTGGCCGTTTGGCCGGGGTCGCGGAATTCGTATAAGCTTGCACTGCAACCCCAGCAGGTCCCGATCCGCCAGCCGCCGGCGGACCTCTCCTCTGTGGGGCGTAGCCCCACGTCCTCCTGAGAGGACTTCTATATACCTGGGCGTCCTAATAGGTGATTATATCTATTGGAAAATTGGCAGCGGCCTCCTTCTGTTCGCTAATAACAGTACTGCGATCAGCAATCCGTTTACCAAGCGTGATGATTATGTCAACATTCTTATGACCGTTTATTGGGAGGCCGATTTTCAGCCTTAGTTTAATAGGCTTATAAGACTATACACCGTGTGTCCAAGGTAACCGAAAGATTTTAATCATTAATTCCGATGTCTAATTGGTGAAGAAAAAGTAGTAATATAGTTTGTTGAATAAACCTTAGTTTTCGAGATATTCGTTATTTGTGGAAATTCACAAGTCGAAACTCTAGGGTAACAAACCCTATGAACGCGACGTTGCGACTTATACGCGGAAGCGGAAATTAGATGCTTACCGGCCAGTTAGTTCCTTGTCATCCTTTCTTCCTTGAAGTGAAAAGTTTTCTTATCCACTCATAAGATAAGTTTAAACGTTGCCAGCTCGACCTAAGGTATTGTTTACGAAGAGGTACTAAAGTTAGTTGATTTTTTGTTCCAAAGATAAAAATATGTAGTTAAATTGACTGAATTGGACTTATGTACGTTGCTATTACATTATTGACTCATAATACCATCAGAAAGGTGAGAGGCTCATGACTAACCGCGCGGATCATTCGATTTGCGAGGTTAAGTTGCGCTTGCCGCGGTCAGTCTGTGGATGGGTGACCGTTCGTTAGACATCGAGACCCCTCCGTGCCTCGGAGATCACGTTAAACAGTCGGTCCCGGGTGTCATACGAATACCTATGAAAGTCGTTACGGGAAGTCTAAACCCCGATAGTTTAACAACCGGTCTAACCTTAGGATATCGGCATTGCCCTGTAACTGGGTTGCGGAGGTCTGGTAGCAGTCGCTTCGTGTATAATTCAACCGCATCTGGTTAGACTGGAAGTTGACCCCAACATAGTTGGGAAAAGGCTAGGCAGAACAATACCATCAGAAAGGTGTGATTAAATCTTTCGGGTACCTCTGGCCCACGGTGTATATTTACCTAATCGTACGTTTGGCCTGTACGTTCAATAACTATTTCCCAATCGGCACTGATTTAATTAAAACCACATAAGTACTGAACTTACTGATAAATTTTGATACTACCAAAGGCGTTTTGAATACGATCAAATTAGCGAATGAATGGGCTGGACAAATTGTTTCGGAATAAGGCCAGAGTTCCCTATTAGGTGATCTTGCAGCTGATAGAGGTTTATGGAGCATTAGAATGTGAATTATCACGCACATTACTGTAGTCTGGCTATTTTGGGCTGCAGTAACGTGTTGAATTTCTCATTGTACTGCTAATTTTGATTTTCAAGTGGCTATATTGTAATCAAGCCTATAAGCCCGCGTTCTGCAGAAAACGGTGCGAGGGTGATCCAATAAACTATCCTTGGAACAATCTTGCATTTTACGGCTTTCCTTAACATTACAGTAATTAAAACCCAGTAAGTACATCAGGTTTTAAATTTTCTCTCCGATGACATCGTGTGTGTTCCCGCAAAGGGATCTTGTTTGACGAGTATCATAGAAAGTCGAATGATAGAGAAATTCCACTACCGCCCTCGGTACACCCCCGCATCGTATGATTAACGCGAATTTTTATTTGTAAGGCTAGGCGCGTATGAAGAATGGAATTGGTTGATCTAAAGGGATCCGATTTTGTTTCATCAACTCAGCCTATTGCGATCCAATTCAATATTTTGGACATAGCCCTCTCCCAAGTCGCGCCACAACAGTCGATCCTCCACCTTCCGTATACGATTTTGTTTATTAAATTCTTTATAAATAATGCCTATGGTGAAACTGATTGATTTTTTGATCAGTCGGGGACTCGGAGCTACATTCCATTCATGGTCTCTATGTTGGTATTTTTCGATCCCAAGATCTGCGTATCTTAATTAAAAGTGTAGGACAAAACAATTTATTCTTATACATAAAAGCGCTTTACAACGAGCAGTAGCTACCGAATAAATCTTAATTGTCAGCCATTTCACTATGTAAGTTCCACGAGGAAGCCCCCGTAAGGCTTTTATAGTGTTGTTAAACTGAGATTGAGTTCTGCTTGTCAGTAATATTTTCTTAGAGTTGCCGCCATCTTATCTCGATGCTTGTTTTGCTAGGATGCTACAAAGGCTGGGTGAAACTCTACGTACCTAGCTTTTAAAACAAAGTTAACAATAAGTGTTGACGATACACGAAGTTGAAGTATATTTTTCGATGAAAGTCGCCAAAGTACATGAGTTTCGTAATCCACTTTTCACTAGATGGTTGAGGGGCTTTTACGCCAAAAATCCGCAGCCAGTGTGGCCTACGGTAGTTTTGCGTGTAAAGTTGATTTTACGTTGCAACGAAGTTTTCAAAAAGCCCGTCCTATGATTATATTTCTAAAAATGCAAAACCTGCATTGCCTCACGAATCTGGAACGGTTGGGCATTTTGCACGTGAAATATTTTCCGTTCTTATATTAAAGTGACCTATGTTTTGTGCAGATGATAGTGCGAGTGTGGTGCGAGAGCGGCGTTGGCTGGGCGCCGACTCACGTGCCGGTGACGCCGCATACGAGCTGCCGCGACGTGCTGGAGTGCTGCCGGGAGCCCGGCGACGAGCCCTGTTTGCTGTTCAGCGTGCACCCTCACCATGGAGGTACACTATAGTGATACTCTGATGACTCACATTCCCTTGACGACGCACGCGAGCCGCCGCGACGTGTTGAAGTGCTGCCAGGAGGCTCTGCTTGATGTTCAGCGTGCACGTTCACCATGGAGGTACATACACCATAGTGATAGACGATGGTGTAGACATCTCTACGAGCACAGACGGTTTAAATCGTCGTTTGAGTGAGTATAGTGGTTTTTTTCCCTGCAGTGGGAACATTTTGGCGTCTAGCTTTGCCCGCAGCTGTGCATCATTCTCGCAAATCAGGGAGGTAAGAGGCTGTGATAGGAATCTTGTAGTGACCCTACACAGTACCTAGAGTATACAATGAGCGCGCTCATTATACGTATATATTGTTGGTTGTACGCGTCCTTTATACGCGAGACTTTGCTAAAATTACTATTAGACATAAAAGTTGTCGACAATCTAAAAGTTAGATTATGTAAGTTTTGTTAGATTATTTCATAGCGTGAGGCAGTTTTGTATTAGTTTTTACGATAAGCTTTCTGTTAAGCTGACTTTCGTACAAAACTAACATTATTAGTTTGCATTTCTTAATGTTCCCGTTTAGTAAAACAACGGATTCTTCATAAGAATACAGATCCACAAGTGGTGTTAGATATAATATATCAATGTTTTCTTTCGTTTGTTTAACGTATTTTGTGTTAGGCGATAAATCACTTTCACGTCCGCTGCAGCTTCCTTTTACAATTCTTTTGAAAATATTGTCTTACTTTTTGCAAAAACCTCTATATTTTTGTTACATTGTACCTATTAACTTGCGAGTAGGTATGTCTTAAGTATAACTACATTTGGGTTAAAATTTCTCTTCTTGGGTTAATTTTTAACTGCCTCCTTGGTCTAGTGGTGACAAGCGCGGCTGCTGATCTTGAGGTTTTGGGTTCGATCCCTAGGTCGGGCAAAGTGTTATTGGGTTTTTCCGGGTGGAATTCCTCAGTTGCAGCCCGGAGTTTAGATTTGTGTCCGGTTGATGGTATAGGCTTGCCACTTATTAATGAGACTTAAACATAACGGCGAAATGAGGATGTTATTTTACACCTCTGCCCAACCCTTCGGGGAATACAGGCGTGATGTTATGTTATGTTTATGAGGTATAAAATTTTGATGAAATCGGAAACATTTTTCAAAAATAAAAATTAGCCCGCTTTTTCATGTATGAATTCGACTTTTAAATAGCGGAATACGAATCAGACGAGTAACGAACTTCCTTTTCGGTGATGCAGTTATCACGACTATATTTTTGGCGATGTTCCGTCTCTCCATATGTATGGATCCTTACAAACAGATGGTTACTATCGTTTCTTTTGATGCTCGTTAGCTAGATTGTCTGCAAACGACGTGCACTAAATCCTATGTTCGTGACAGAGATAATTGAGATGAGCAATCTTGTATATGTAGCCCTCATCAGTTATTATGATATGTGTATGTAATTATGATCTCAAATGTTCGAGTCAGTTAAGCAATGTACACAACTATTTATCTTAGAAGGGCACGATTTAAAAAGTATTTACAAACATAGTAAACTTAATAAATGGTTACTTAACCTAAGCTACTCCGAAACTGTAAAACTCCTTGAGGTGGTTAAGTAGCAAGGTATATTATGATTATATATATAGCTCTGTTTACTTACATTACATTATAATATTATAAACCTATAATTCAATACGCATAAATAAACATAAACCTATAATTAAACACATAGTTTTTGAACTATATGCTATATTTCTACACAGAAACACCCCCACACATACATATACACACCCACACCCACCTACTCACCCCTCACACATTCACTCACTCATCCGTTATACACTCATCCACACTCACACATCATGTTGACAATCTGTAATTCTGTACATTATGATGTAACGGGGGTCCTGGAGTTCTAAAATACAGGCCTAGGCTTAGTTTAGACTCCAGATCTCCTACAAATTACTAATTCGCCCCCACCGCTTGTCAACTTCACTGGTGTACTTTATTTAATGTAATTTGTGGAGATAAACAAAACAAATAAATAAAAAAATAAAAAATAGTAATTTATCAATTAAAACTAAAAATTAATGTACCTTTTTATTTTAATACAGTTTACACCATTTAAGGCTTATTTATGTATCTTCTTAAAAGGGTTTACGTTAGTAGGTACGTTAAGAAATACGCGTCCCCTTTTCTTGTAACTGTTGACAGACAGTTGTATTACGTATAAGACCATCTAATATCCCTTGACCCTCGCGTTATTCAAAGAAAAACACGCGTAGCATCCTGTTAACTTCGCGGTATCTAGAAATCGAACCGCGGTCTGCGCCTGCGATGTGGCTCGACAAAAAAGTCCCGCTCCGTTACACCGAGATGTCACTTTAATTCGCCTTAACAGTACTTGATGGGCCTCTAACCCTGTCATGACGACGTGGGATACCGGCCTAGTTGGCCTACTTGGTGTGTTAGCTTCTGAGGAATGCGTGTAATTTTTTCTATGGATTTCATAGTTAGAATCAGTCTGGTATAGGTAAAAGACGCACAGATCTAATAATAATAATGTTCTTTATTGTGAAAAAGGTTTTACATGTTCTAAATGCTTAAAAGAATAAAATAACTTAACTTAATTACCCGAGTGCCATGGAAGGGTTATGTTTTTTATTAGGTACTATAGATAAGAACATGTTGCAAATAATTACTAAAGACTTATTTTTTATTTCCTTAGTTAACAATATTTAGATAGGTACATAATATCTTGTGAAATATAAAATAAATCAAAAGCTTTTTTCAGTAATGAATTTACTCCAATATAGGTATGAGGATCCCTAATTTGTATACTATAATGAAGCTTAATTTTATGCTCAACAACAGCAATGTAGTATGAAATTCTGATTCTAACATGGGCTATGTTACACAATTTTATAACAGATTAGATTTGAATTTTAAATTAAGTACCTACCTATAAACGTTAGTTTCGTTGTTCATCCACATATTTTACAGTAATTAATGATTGACACATCCGATAACAAGGCACGCTCGAATAAAGTATCTCTTAAATCTAACGCCACTCTCAATTACGATGAAACGTTTCTAGTTTTTGTACTGAACCGCATTATTTCCGTGTTACGACATTTGCATATTATATCACCGTTAGCGACTATGTCACCGCGTGGAGAATCGATGATCGCACATCTCGGAAGAAAAGGTTTCTCGATTTACTTCGATGCAAAAACTCGAGACGGCAGTAATTGCATCCCGATCGGCCAGTCCGTGGGAAAGATATGCCCGAAATGTCATATTCACTCAGCAAGCGCGCCTGTTGAAATCGTTTTGACCTTAGGATAAATGATAAATACTTACGCGGGCATTTATTTATTTTTAGACCGTTTCTCTGTATCGACGTAGAAATAACTGCTGGCGGAAAAGTATGGGTTTAATTCATATAATCGAAATAACTCGTAATTAATTCATGGTACGTAATACGTAGTAATTTTGTAATAATTTGATAGTTGATAAATTATTTTTATGGAACAATCGAGGGTAAGTTTGTAGAAGGAACTTCAAAAATTCATTAATATTATTTGTATTCAAACGACTTTATGAACAATATTTAGAGTTAGAGATTAGCTAAATATATATCAAAAACTTCTTACTCTTTAAATAACAATTTAATTGTCAGTAAAGATTCGGCGATACCTCACAAGTTCGTATGTGAATTTGGACAGTGAAAGTGTACTTTAGCGTAATTATCCGTTCTGATGTTATCGAGGAACAGGCTCCGTGTACAATGGGGCTCATAAATATTTACTCGTCGTGTCCATGTACAGAGTAATGGTGCAAAGAGCCGCCTTATTATGCGACGCATGGTGTAGTGGAGGTACCCGTGTCGCCACCTTCGTAACCTTTGTGAACTAGTAACTTAGGCCTTCCGCAGACTACGAACAATTCGAGACTGAGTTTTTTGTTCGCTAAAATAGACAGTATGGGATTTTCTACATTAACTTAGGTTGTATGGCCGAAAGTTCGTCGTTTGTAGCACGCCTAAAGGTTGCTTTTATATGGAAAAGTAAACGACGGATGTCTTAGAACTTTTATTGACATAGATAAGGTGTTACCTACTTCCATATTCGGACGTTACGATTTCGTAAACGATACGGATGGATGGTTTCGGTTTTTTGAAGTCGTTTATGGTGTGTGATTATGTTTGCTGCATAGTTTAGAAGTGAGATAAATACGTAGGTACATATTTGATGAGCTATAATATTCTTTTTCTGAATATTTGGCAGAAATCATGTTCAGCGATCGACTGAACGCTTATTACAGTGCGACCGCCGAACTTAGCGCTTTCGAAATTTAGCACTAAACTATTTTAGGTTGGTGTTATAATAAATGAAACATGATCTATCAGGAACGCATTCTCTCGGCGGCCGAACAATAGATTGATGAGATGTTCTAAATTAAATCCATTTTCTTGTTATTGTCATGTCATTTTAACAAATATATCATTATAGACACGACTTAACTACGGCAACAAAGTGCATGTTAATGCTGTTGCTCATCAGCGAAACATACATTCGCAAATTACAACATAACAACCGTAATTTGATATAATGAACTCGCATTCGAAGAATGGTCAAGATAAAGTTAGCACGCGACGGAATAAAGGGGTGGCATAACTAAAGTGTGAGAACCGCTTTATACCTGCTCGTTAGCTTTCTTTTGTTTTAACATTTGGCCTCATTTTACGTCTTAATTGCAATTTTTGAGAAAAAGCGGTAACTGAGCCGTTGAAAGCAACATTGTAAAGCTCCTTCATTGTACGCTCTTGCAATCATTACGTTGTGGTAATTATTGCTTATAAAATTTGCGTAGGCGTTCTGCAAACATGAAAATTATTTTTATGTCGTTATTTTTGATTAGGTAACAAGTTTTTATTCATAATATTATGTACAAATTACAGGTCCAATTTTATTTTCATTAGAAAAAAATAGCATACCTATACTTTTACCGTCTCGTATAACATAGTTGCAAATTTCAATTGAATGACAATATCTTGGTGTTTCTTTCATAGTATATTAGTCAACGTACACAATAATTAAGCCAACTTATAATGTACTTTAAACAAGGCACAAGCTATGGCGATTCAACCAATTCTGCTTACCTCATATGGTGTCAACCCGTGAAAGTAGGTAAGTACAACCGCATCAACATTACACTACATACCTACATACGCTCAGGATATTTTACGAGACATTTTAATAGAAAAAATTCTCACCGTACCCTTCGTTTATTGTTATTTAGTTAGGTACGCTTTTATTACGGGGATATAAAAATGTTTATGATGATGACGCGAATTACAGAAAATGGAAAATACTGTCTACACTATGATTACAGGTCTGAAGGGGAGATCTTTAGTTGGGATACATATGATTAAACATAATAGTTGTATTTATTACCCTACGTTAACAAGAATATCGTGGTTATTTAAACTAACTTTATTCTTTTAATTGTCGGTGCAATCCAGCGTTTGAATGACTTTATTATAACTAACATTGGTGCTAATTCGCCAACTAAACTTAACTAAAAATATTGCTATCTTTTACTAACAGGTAAAACAAGACAGAGACGTAACAGTTTTAGAGCTGTCAGCCTTTACTTGTTGAAAATCATCCTATTTTCAAGCGGTAGGAATATGCTGAGGTGTCGTCTAAATCTGTTTGGAAATTTTAGTTCCACCTAATTTGACAGCTCATTCTTCCATCTCTATTGTTTTATCTGCAAGTAAATGATACCAATATTTATAGTTAAGTTTAGTCGGTGCTCAACAGAATTGGGGCCATTTAGTAGTATTCAGCTTATTATTAAGTTATTTTAGGATGAATTAATCAGTTACTATAAGTATTATAACATTCAAGTATAAGCCTACTCTAAAACTAAGCCTGCAATAACCAAGGCACTTTGTAGCGTCTCCTCAACATAGCGGTCTCACTAATATTTCATGGCTGTTCATAAATTATCTTATAACTTGGGGGCTCAAGCAATTGGTTTAGTCTGGGCTCGGCCGTCTTTGCTCTTGTTCAAACAATCAAGAACTGCCGCCCGCCTTGTTTAATGGAGAGAACAATGAGTAGTTACATTTCGAACAACTTCGTTATATAAATCAGTAAAATTGGCTCTTTGAAGGGAAGGGTTTGTTTACTTTGTAAAAGTCCAATTACAAGTATTTATGTTTGAAATAGACTTGAACGAGTTCCGGACAATGAAATAATAGGGATATTATTGGTTTTATGGGTCATGGAATGTATCTGCCAGTCTCTTCCGTGTTTTGTAACAAGCCTAGCCCAAAAGTACATAGGCAAGTAGGTAATTTAAACGATTTGAGTTTACATTAATTACCCTTTTGGAGTTACAATTCTATAGTTACTTTTCTTCTTTGACTTAAATATCTAGCACTAATTAGGCCAATAGACTTTAAATTTACAGCTTTGTAAGAATATTTTTAGGTAGGTACCTACCTATTATCTACCTCAACTGCCTCGTTGGTCTAGTGGTGGCATGCGCGACTGCTGATCGTGAAGGTAGGTTCGATCCTCAGGTCAGGCAACGTGTTATTCGGTTTTTCCGTGTGTAATTCCTCAGTTGCAGCCCGGAGTTTGGATTTGTGCCCGGTTGATGGCAATAGGCTCGCCCCCTATTACATGGGACTTTAAACAACACGGCGAAATGAGGGTGTTACTAAACACCTCTGACCAACCCTTCGGGAAATACAGGTGTGATGTTATGTTATGTATTACTTTTTTCATACGTTTTATTAGACCGAGTCGATACTTATGATCTGACAATCTGAAGGTGTCTGACTGGGGTTCGATTCGGATACAAGCAATCGGATCAGAAAATCGGAAATAGGGGCCCCGGCCTTAAGTGGAATATTGGAAGCCGCCTTCGAGTTCGAATAAGTAAATTAAAGAGAAAAATGTGAACACCTGGTCCCGATGAAAAATTCTTGGAAATATTCCATGAAATGAAGGTATGTCAGCGTGCCAGCTGTCAAAGTTAGTGAAATGCGCAAACCGATTGTTTCCGAAGATATTATTCGGGAACGTTACCTTCAACTTAAAGGTAGGTAATATTAATAAATCACTTTTTGGGTAAAATATGAGATGGATTGGTGTTTTATTAGCGCTCAGAAAACTTGCTACTGCACATTACCCCGGTCACTCACATGAGCGCAAACATTCGTAAATTGTACGAATGTTTTCCGTTTTGTATGGAAAATGTTCACATAGTCATTGCGAATGTTAGTCCCACACTTGTGGGTCCACGTATTCGTGCGAACCCGTGAGTGACCCGTATAAGTTGCCTTTTGTGAGACCCAATGGTAGGTAAGATATCTTCTTCTTCTTCCTGCCCTTATTCCATACTAGGTGGAGTCAGCACAACATGTATTTCGTAAACCCATGTTGTTAGAGGTTTTGGCTTATTGTTTTATGACCGGCCTGCCTGACATCAACCCTCCTTGGGAATACTCGTTGCGCTGCCGCGCGGGTGACTCACATACCTATATACACCTCTGCCCAACCCTTCGGGAAATACAGGCGTGATGTTACGTTTTATATGTTTTGACAGAATTTCGATACAAAATCTGTCAAAACGTCAAAATTTATTCCTCGGATAAAAGTTATCCTACGTTTGTAAAATAGGCCCTTACAATGATTTTGAAAAATATGTAACCAATTTTATTCCCTAAATGACATCTGTATTATTCTATTTACCTAAGGACGGTTTTAATCAAACAATCAGACGGGGGATCTGTTTTGTGTGCCGACTGTCGACTTGGTTCCTCTTGAGGGCTAATGAGTTCAATTCAAACGCTGAAAAAATCTTTACTTATTTTTCTTTGGCCGTTTTAAAAGTCAGACAATCTTCGTTGACGTAATGAAAGAGACTCGTTTGAGTGATATTCTTTTAAATTACCTGGTATTTTCGTCTTTGAAATGTTGTTTGTTAATTAGCAAGATGTTCTTGTATTTTTTAAAATTGCATTGGGCGATTGTTTGTCATTTGTTTTTATTTAGTATTCAAGAAAACAAAGATACGAGGACAGAAATCTAAATAATTTAGATTTATGTGGTAGCAGCTAACATGTGAGTAAGTGTCACTGCTTTGTGAATTTATTTTGTTGTGCATAGGAGTTAAAATCATGCTGATAGGAACTAACCACATAAATGAGCTAATATTTTTGGAACTTACACGGAAAATGAAAGAAAAAAAGCTTGCTTGAGACTTGAAATGATCTGTACAACTATTTTCTTTTTTGTGTACCTACCTGTTTTATTTTTTGTTCTTTGCAAAGATTTAATTTTTATGAAAATAAATCCTCGTTGCTCTAGTGGTGGCAAGCGCGACTGCTGATCGTGAGTTTCTGGGTTCGATGCCCCGGTCGGGCAAAGCGATTTTGGGTTTTTCCGTTTGGAATTCCTCAGTAGCAGCCCGGAGTAGGCAATATGCTCGCCTCCTGTTACATGGCACTTAAAAATAACAGTGAAAAGAGGGTGTTACAATACACCTCTGCCCAACCCTTCGGGGAATACATACAAGCGTGGTGTAGTGCGTAAATCCCATATTTTTCCTCAAATAACATGCTTCTTGTTTTCAGTGCACGTGCTGCGAGACACCGAGTTGCCTTTGGAAGTCGCCTCAGCCTTAGGACCAGATGTTCAGTTTGTCCTCAAGTACATCGACGGTAAGCACAAGTTATGAACTGTTTCCAGTCTATTAATAAGTTAGTATTAAGCTGTTGCGTTCTCCTTCTATCTGGCGCTATTAAATTGTCTTCTAAAATAATACGAAAAATGTTTTATGTGCGTCTTCAAGATCTTTATGGAGCAATTTTATTTTATTAAGTTTTTTTTATTCACACGGCACAGTTTCATGCATAAAAAACGTTTCTAAATGTGATACTTAGCTCAAGTGTTATTAATACAAATTACGAACCATGACAGGTCACACGAGAATGTAAAATATAGACTCTACGTGAAATGTGTGAACGTAAACGTTTCTTGCTTTGAAACTGAAATAAATTAAAAAGCAAAAAAACATGTGCATAAAAGAGAAAAAAAATGTCCAAAATCTTCTCGACGGGTGTGTGTCGTCCGCCAACCCGCATTAGGCCAGCGTGGTGGACTAAGGACTAACTCCTTCTTATTCTGAGAAGAGGCCCTGAGCCCAGAAGTGGGCTGTTTATACTTATAAAAGAGAAAATCAGCAACATTAACAAATATTGTAAAACATCATGTCTTTTAAAGAGTTGTTGCTTCTCAGGGCTAACTGATAAGCAGTGATAGCCTAGTAGTGTGACCGTCGGACTGCCAAGTCATAGGTCTCGAGTTCGAACGCAAGGCCCGCACTTCTGACTTTTCGGATTCATGTGCGCATTGTATAATTATCAGTTGCTTAAAACAGTGAAGGAAAACATCGCGAGGAAACCGGCATGCTTGAGAGATAATACTGGACGGCATGTGAAGCCAAGTCAGAGGCCCATGGGCGGTATTAACTCTGACACCAGGGGGCTTAGACAAAGTAACAATTTAAAAACGATAACGAAGTTAGAAAAGACTAAAATGTATGGGATTGACATAAGCCACGTTAAGTCACGTGGTCAATCGACATCGTTATCGCAAGTTGGTAGACAATTTTGAAAATTCGTAACGAAACCATAACGTAACGAATCGTTATCGTGTTTCTCCCATACAAATGCGTAGACACGCAGCGCTTTCAGTGTTCGCTTTCGCCTCGATCGTGATCGCCAAAAAAGATAACGAAACGAATGTTAAAACGTTGTAGTTATTGAAAAAATATGGCCGGAGTTCATTCAACAGCAGATTTTTGACACTGAGTGATTACATACTCCTAGGCAATGATATTATAACTTTTTACTTATAATATCATTGCTCTTAGGTATTTATTCTGTGCTAGAGGCATTTTTGCAAATCGAATAAATTATAAATTATAATCAAAAGCGATTAAGTCAGCGACGGCAATTGGAAACAATTGAAGATATGCCAGATTTGTTGTTTATCCAACATTTCAGGCTTAATAAAAGAACTTTTAGGAAGTTATGTAACGACCTAAAAGGTCATGCCGGATTAAAAGGTTCCCCTGAAATTACCTTGGAAATAAAGGTAAGAAATTTTACATTAATAAAGCAATTTAATATTTTATTATAATTTGCAAACGATTAAACGCAACACTCACTTATTCATATAATTAAATTTTAAAAACAACAAAAATGTTCGCGGGTTTGATCCGTTTTGACACTTCTTGACTGACACTGACAGCTAAATGTTCGATACCATATCCAATATTTTTGTTTTTTAACGAATAAACAATTCGACACAACGATCGCGACAATAGATATACATTGGCTATGAAATGTTTATCGATATCTCAGAGACGATGACGAATTTAGATATCGTTGCGCTACGAAGCGGTGTTACTTTGTCTAAGCCCCTAGGTTAGTTACTAACCACACGAAAAGAAGAAGAAGGGCTGACTGAAACGTTTTTTAGCAGAAACACCAAGTTACTCTGTCTGACTTGGGATTCTAACCCTTCACCCACAAGGCACTTAAATAGGTACCTGCACAGTTAAATAGTTGCACGGTATTTAATTAAGCGACTTTGTAAGCAACATTAGGTCGTGAACGTTTGTTTATCGCGAGCTGAACTCGTAATTACTTCGTTTATTTGTGCCTTAGCTTATTGACGACACCATAAACCTGTCAGGCGAGGAGTGCCAATCGAATTATCAGTTTCGTGCTGCGAACATTTCATTAGTGAGTGTCTGGTGACCTGATAACTGTCGCCTTTAGTTCGTGTATATCTACTGTTACTGTTAGTTTAAGCAGAGGATGCATATACCATTCATATAAATGTCTTCATCGCTTTGCAAAATGTATAATTTTCTTGTTTAGGGTCTACTGTTATCATAATCGGTATCGACTTTTCAACTATTGCGTAAAATGCAAGAACTGAAGTCATTTAAGAAATTGCATGCATTATTTAACCGTCTTTAAAAAAGGAGGGGGTTCTCAATTCGACTGTGTACATATTTATTTATTTTGTATGATTTGTTCAGCGATCTTGTCGCCAATTCGGAACTGATTTGGATGATAATTTTATTTTGAAAGAGTTTTTCCGAGATGGTCCTATTTAAATTTGGTGAAGATCATCGTTTTTTCCGTTTTTTGAAGTTTTTTTTTAATGATTTTTAGTAGGTATCTTGCAATGGTTCGATTTCCACACGGAACAACTATTTGTAAGGCCTACAGATAGTTGTTCCGGGTTTGGGCGTTTGTGCATGTGAAGATTTGTGTCTGTAAACGCATCCACGATACAGAAGAAATCCCAGTGTGGGGTAACGTTTTATCGAAATAAATAAAAATACTAAATTCCCTCAAAGGAGCATCAAACTTAATATTACTATACAGAACCTTCGATATATTTGTATTAAAACTTAGGAAGGTGTGCCTCTTTTTCCTCTCAACTATAAAAGCAATCCACCTGTTAATAGGATCGCCGATATCTGCCGAAGATTATTGTCACTATCGACATCCAATAATTCTTATAAGAGGTATCAGCGAATAGTTTTCTTATTTTTGCTTGATTTCCTCTTGACTGATAGACGGATAAAGATTAATGGGGGAAAACACTCTTTCTAAATTGGACTTTGGCGGAATAGATTATTAGTTTTTCCCTCAGTGTCGTCTGTTACCCTGGCAGCCCTACGACGGACCTAATTACAATATTTATTCATGAGACAGTCTTATTAGAAAACAATGAATACAAAGTGAATTTATGTTTGGAAGAGGACGTGAATTTGAACTGGACGTTTCTAGTGCTCCCCTTGCATTCAGATAACAGGTTGAAACTCTTTTATTTTACTTTAGCATTGAAGTAGAACTTTGGTGAGTGTTATTAGTGATTATTCTTGTTATTTTCTAAAAAACGAAGTTTGTACGACACTTTGAATAATAATTTATTGTAAGTCTAATTTTGGGACTAAAACGTAGTATAACTATTATACAAGGTTAATCGGAAAGAGGGTACTAAGCCGAAAGGGTGTTAGAGTACCCATAATAATGGACAACTTTTGTTCTACAACTTCCCCCAAAAGTCAATAGTTCAAGAGAAATAGCTGTTCAAAGATTTCATAATAAATGCGCTAAATTCTATCTATCCTCAGCTATGATCAGACGTGTTTACATTTTACGTCATATTTGAGGTCACGGATTAGAAAATCCATTTTCTGAATTCATAATTAAAGCAGGGATAATGAATTTTTGAAAAAATTAAAATAATTTTACATAGAATTCTTTTTTATCGAATTTTTAAATTTTAAAACTTTCTTTAAAACAATCATCAGTGATACATTAAGTGGACCGCGGCTTAGTACCCCTTTCCGACTAACCTTGTATTTGTGTCCATAATATGTGATAATAATCAAAAAATATTTAATTCGGATTCTGATACTCCTCTTGGGTTCCCTAATTTTAAAGTCTGTTTTATATCTACTTCAGTAAGTAAAGTACTATAAACAGACTAATTGAAGCTGTTCATTCCATTAATACATAATACTGTTCGCTCTGTGCTTACGGTATTTCAGAATTTCAGAAACCTACTTTTATAACTTAAATAGGAATACACGTTCTTTTATATTAGCTTTATTTAGTTATATATCTTACAAAACTTACCAGAATATAAAATTATCTGCCAAACTCCAAACTTCGAAACTCATTTATTCAAAATAGACAAGAATTAAGTCGTATTCACACTAGTCTTACATGTCGTGTCGTGATGCGAGCTGACGTCAGAGCTAGCGTGCACATCTATGTGACATGTCGTGCTGCCTTCTGACGCTAAGGTTCGTCATAAAAAGGTGTTCATACGTTTAAATCTTTAAATTCTTTTTTAACTGACTTCAAAAAAGTAGGAGGTTCTATGTTGACAGTATGTTTTTTTACGTATGTTTCATTATTCTTTTTTATTTAAACATAAATATCTTTTTATATGACACCATAAAATTGATTGTTAGCATAAATCTCAAAGGTGTTAAAAGCACTGCAAAAAAAGAATAAATATAATGGGGGCGCCACTAATCATACATTTTAAATCTTAACCTTGGATCTTTAAAAATAAGCTCTCTGGTAGAAAGTCGAAGTATAACTTATACGCGCGTACACACAGCGTTTTTTCAGAATTAATGATGACGGTAATGTCTGTGTTTCAATTATTTTTACTAAAACGCAACTAGATGGCGTTAGTAGAAAAAGTAGAAGTCTCCTTGGTTTTGTTACAGGCATTGGAGAAAGATGAGAGTGGGCTTGCGGAAATCGGTAGCCATTCTGCAAGAAATGGAACCAAAAAATAAAACAAAGAAGTAAAACCAACAAAAATATTAGATTTGGCAATCACGCAGCATAGGATATACTAACTACTTGTTTACAGTGGTACAGATTTTTGTGTAAAAATTTAAGAAGGTATCTTGCATCACACGGTCACACGTCAGTTTTCGTTTACGGAATCTGACGATTATCGAAATCATTTGGTTTTGTTGTCAAAAATTTCTGGTCTGAATGTACGGTTTGGTTGTGGTTCGTTTGCGATATGGCAACGACTATTTTTTGTAGAATTGACTCCCTGGTTGCCAACCCTAGAACCAATAGCTCCGATGCGCTTGTCCAACTTTGTGCAATAAAATATTGCAAATCCAAGAAGACCTTGTTTTGAATCTAGTCACGGTCCATAGTAACGTCACACTGTTATAGCACTTGGCTTTTATTGTAATAATTATCACGGTATCACTAAATATTATTGATGTTGATTTCTCGATGATACTACAGTTTTCCTAAACACGCATTTTATTAAACAATCAAATGAACACGTGAACGTCGAAAATTATCGTACCTTTTTATAGTAGTTATTATAAAAGGAGGGGAATGAAACTTATATCATACAAAAGGTACTGTGCCATTCATTTGTACAAAAAATCCGCTTGTGAATGCTGCCGATAAAGCAGGTAAAATAATGGTCGAAGCGATACTTACCAGTAATAATTACTGATTCATGTTTTAAAATAAGAAAGAAAGCGTGTAAAGATAAACTACAACGTTTTTTTTTTGGGAAACTTCCTGATTTGAAATAAAAATTAAGAAGAAAAACAACATCGCTTTTTTGATATAGGCACCTACCTAAATGAGACAGGAGACAGAGTGTCGGTGTCCATCAAAATGGATAAACCTCATTTATTTGCCAGAGATTCTTCTCCCTACTTTTCAATTAGCCTTGTTATTATTAACATCACTCAAATAAATTCTTCCAAAAATATATATTATGTAAATAAATTTTATGGAATGTTTATTTGGACTCGTCCAATTAATCGTGTTGAACTTAAAACTGTTTTATTTACATAACATTAGCATTTCGGAATTCATAGCATTTTTATTTACATTCACATCAGAGGAGATTGATTTACTCACTCGGTTTAATACGAATTCTTCGACGGTTTTAGATAAATAAAAAAAATAACGTCAAATACTCGTAAGAATTCCTGTACGTACCTATAAATGTAGGTAGTTGTTATATTAATATGTAGCTAACATACATTTTGTAACACGTCAAAAACTTGTTTATTTTTTGTACCTATTTAGGTAGGTAATATAAACGTCAGCCCAAAACGAAGAACGCTGTAAACGCATATAGATTTAAATTTTGGTCACGTCTAGCTTATCGACCTAGAAGCATTTAAATTGTGTTTAACCTTAATAAATAACACTAATTGCATACTAGTTGGATCATTACCGTAGCGGGGAACTGATAAAATAGCACCGAACAAAATACTACGTTATCATTAAACCACAATCAAGAAAGCACGCACACTTCTTTAATACGACACACGCACACATACGCACAATTCACCTGTTGCTATGGTTGTATTGAGAGGCTTTGCGCAGGCGCAGGTTGTAAGTTCTCCCACTGTACTGCCATAGTAGTATCGCCATCCTCGTCTCATTGGCCCGTTCAGAAAGAGACGAAGCGTTGAACTTTTCACTGTCGGTAAAGCAGCGCAGCCTGCTGTACCGACCGCCGACTGGATCAACGGTCTTTCTCGCGTAGCGGACCTAACTTAGTTTTAACTTAACGTTGTAACGCAGCGTTTGTTTTATTCGATTTAACGGTCGGTTTTCAGCAATGTTGTGTTCAACACGTCACAATTTGAATTAGAGAACCGTTTGTGTGGTTTTTGTGACGACAAATGTGCATTTTATGTGTTGGCTGTGAAAGCCTGTTGTGATACAGCCTTCGTTCGGTGAATGCTTAAATCACGCCATGTACCCCAGTGCTATGTAGGTTCGTTAAAAGTGCCAGTGCGAAGTTAAAATTCGAATTTGTGGTGAAGATAAAAAAGGTTCTAACACGTTATACTTTGTGCGACTGTGTTTTGTGTATAAGTGCAACTGATAAAGGATTGAGAGATTAACTTCAGACTAAAACAGGGTATGTACGTATGTACTTTAGTTCCAATACTTTCTACTATATCGATTTGTATCTAGCTAGTAACGGTATCGGTAGTCAAAAACACCTTTATATGGGAGATGTTTGTTATCACTTGTGATGACGTTAATACTCAAAGATCTTTGGAAGTTATTCAAGAATTTCTTAAGTACATTTTATCTCGTTTTGTCTACCTAATTAAAAATATTGATAGAAATTTTCATCAAGTTGAATGAATATGATTATTGTTATTGAAAGTTTCGATATCGTAGTGGTTTAGAGCGGCACGGCAGCTCGTGTGGTCGGGATTCGAACCTTGACACCGGTATTTACTATCGTGGTCAATCCAGTCTTGTTATTTATCATAAGAGGTGGGGTCAACACGAAATTTTTTATAAGTATTTAGTTTTTTGACGTTTATCGAATAAATATTGGAATTCATTTTAGGAAAGGGAAAATTCTTCTAGCCTAGAATATTGTCGAGTTTCATTTTAAATTGAATTGTATTTTACTCTATTTATATGCGAGTCCAAGTAATACAATTTAAGAGGCCTACTTACCTATTTTTCCATAATTATCATTCATTACATTATTGAAAAAAAAGTTTTTAATTTGGTTTCCACTATTCAGTTCTAGGGTAACTTAACAACACTTGAGGATGTTTTTGAATAGCTTCGCACATTCGCATAAAACAACGGTAAAACACCTTAATGTTATTCACAACATAAAGGAGTAAGGCAGGCAAATTATGTAAGTCTTTTATTACAGAAAGGTATCAAATAAATTATTTTCCTCAACTTGTTTACAAACATAAAAGTGTATCTTCTTCTTTAATATACTAATTCGGATACTATTTACTCTACTCAACCATTATATTGGCTAGAAAAAAATGCGTTGGTATTGAGGAAATATGATTCAGATCGTGCGCCCGCGCCGCCTGGGCGAATCTGCCTTTAAAAGAACATCAACGCGACGCATAAGTAAGTAGAGGGATAGGCATAGGACCATAGGATGCTTGCGATGCATGCTAATGGAGATTATCAAGAAAATATTACAGTGATGTATAGAAAATCATTGATGTAGTTATAGTTTGCAAAGTATAAGATCGAGAAGATAGGTACCTAGGTACCTACTATTTATATATTAATGTTGCAATGTCTGTACGTGCATCTGCTCATGCACGTATGTTTTATTGCACGTTAGGATGATGCACGTAGATATTTAAAATAAAGAAAAGGAATTTGATATATTCTGTAAAGTTTTTTTGCATTAATATGAGAAAATAGATTGGCAGGATTTAATCCTGCATGTACTATATATATTTCATTTCGTTACCTTTAATACCTATATTGAAGATATAACGTGGATGTCATTGTTGTAAAAAAAAAACTTGATTCAAGAAAGATTTTACACGAACACATTGAAGCCGACTGACTCCTGAAGTGCGGTTACAGGAGTCCGTGTCTCCTTGTATAGGTGAAAGAATAGATAGTTAATTCCGTTAGGTAGGTACCTACTGATTTCCTCTCTAAACCCAATCGTTGTAATAAAATGTAATAACGACAATCGATGCGATGCGAGTTATGTAATGATAAAATTAACTAACCGAAGCGCCAAAGTTTACAATATTAATAATTATATTGGTTTGTTTCACGGTTATAAGTTAATCAGTTGTTGATTAATTTAGTAATTGTTAATTAACTACGCAAGATTATTGCTTATTGCATTATTGAGGATTGACTGTATCTAAGCAGATACCTATAAACTGTGTTAAGTGATAATGCGTAAGTTAATTGGTAGATACCTATTGAAATTAAAATATACATAGGTACACACGGTTACGAATGAAGTATACTTGCCCCTGTATCGCGAATTTTTAATTATCCATGCAACAGACACTATCAATAACTTCTAAATAACAATCTGAAGGTGCGAGAGCTCCGATAAAATCAGGGAGAGATGACCGCATTGATCACACTATAAATATAATAGATAATACCGCTATACGCTCGCTTAGTAAACATTCGACGATATCCTTTTGAAATAAACACTAGTTGAACTCACGAAACTCTACTCAAAGGAGATACAGTGTCAACATTGCAAATATACCTATTCGACAAACTTCACCAATTTACTATTGTTCAGATTTCAATTATAAATCTGCCATTTTATTTTTAAGCAACAAGGACCTTATTTTGATGTGTTAGAGTGTATTATTGGTTGTTTGTGTTAATGGTTGGATTTGTAAAACATCTTGGGTGACAACGCAGCACATTCCAGAGATGCCTTTAATTAGAGGCAGGTAAAGTCGGGCGCGCGGCGTTCTGTTCGGCCGTGACGTTTACGTCTTAACTTATAGGGCTGCCGGCAACTGATTCTTCGTAAGAAACATACATTAGTTTTAAATGTAGGGTTTCTACGTTGCCGCAAACTTAAACTTAATGCGGAAAATTCTTTTTATATAATTGAATTAGGCTCTTATCATGAATGAAAATCAGTTAAGTATACATACACTAAAAACTCGAGCACTTATGTTACTTTACCATTTTTCAACTAGGTACCTAGGTAGTTCCTATTTCTAACTTAGGTTTTTATCCGTCAGCTAATAATTTTAAGCTGCCTTAATCAAATGCGTAGGAGAACCTGTCCAAACTAAAATTATAAAACACGTGTTTACTTTTCAATAAAAGTATGAAATAAACCTTTAAGTAAAAGCTCTATTATAACAACGGAAGGAAGCAATTAATTATCCAGTTCATAGAAAACTATATTTAAATTGTCTATTGTGTCGTCTTCTACCCACTATTTGTTCGTGAATACAAAAGCTTGTTTCAAGTACTTATTTACAATAAAATACCACGTTGAAAAGGTTGAATAAATAATCTCAGCGATTAAAATGTACTTAGTACGAATATAATTATTATAGTCTTTAATGTTCAGTGGGTAACAACATTTGGCAGGATATTTCAAAAACAAGTCGCTTGAGATAGCAAAACATTATTACCTCCTTCACCAATTGGTAGATACGGAATATAATTATATTCATTTGGTTACCGATCGCTTTAGATAAATAGCACGTTATATATTTACTGCGGATATGAATATCGCTGTTGAGAAATGATGTAAGATTAAATCAAATTTGTTACTTCGCTACTTCATAGCTTTTTCATTCAATTATATAATTTTGTTTTCAACTGTTCGACTTAATTTGTACGAGGGATTATATTTGTATTTTCGCCATAAAGAATTTATTATAGGCTAAGTTGTTGCTTTTTTGGTTGAAGTTAATAAAAGGCTGACAAAGGCACAACATCAAATGTAAATGAAAGGAAAGCTTTTCCGAAGTTTCAAAAGCACTTACGGCGAAGGAAAGTGAGTAAAGATTGAGGAAACAGGAAAAAGGGCGTCTCAGTGTTGGCACATCGACCGCGTAACCCTCCGAGCGACGTCGCGCCGTCAGATGTTCTCACGACGCGGCCAACGCGGGCCCCAAGAGGAATCTCGTGAAAGTTGGCCAACACTCGCTCAAGATCAAGTGGATGGGTCGGCGGAACCAGTTTTGTGAATCGGCAAGTGTAGGCAACGATAAGTTAGGAATCTACGGCGAAACCGGCCTCTGCCGACAACAGGTCCGAGGAAATAGATCATTAATAAATATACCAAACTAGAAAACAAGATTTAAATGGTCGCTCGTGATAGAATCGCAATTCTATGAGTTGAAGCACGAGCCGACAGTTATGGCGCAAGTAAATTTGTTAAATGTCAACGTGTTAGTACGGATATTAAAATAGCGAATTCATAATAGCAGTCAAATGTCATGACCATCATAGTTTTTGAAAGAATGCGTAGTCGCTCTAGGTATTGCGATTCACGCGTGCGAGGCGTGCTTCGCGTGATAATTTAGCCTCCGCGCGGTCAACGATAAACATTATGAATTGATACTCGTAACCTGCGAATGTTGAAATTTATTACAATAGCTCCCATAACGCATAACAATAACAAAGAATACGTAACCGTTCCGCTGTAGTTTCGCCTCTGCTTAATTACAGTTCAATAATTAGTTCTGGCACAAATGCCGCGTTAAACGCACCGTATCCGTAGCCGTGAATACTTTATGTGACCTATTCAAATGAATGGAGAAAAAATCTCCCATGCGATTCCTCTCACGTGCCATTGTGAATTGTTTCAGCTATCTAAATGCCACGTTTAATTGTTGCGGACTCATTGTCACTGCTATCTGCGATCTCACGGCAATGGTACTGTCGAGACATAGGCTAAATCCTTAGATTAAGTACGATTATATTTTGTGAAATAGCTGTCAAATGTACTATGAACACGTTTGGTTCAAAAAAGCGATTCATGAATCGCAATTTTTCATAAATGATGTCTGCCTTATTAAAAATGCTATAATGTAGAAAAACACACATACTTTCAGGTTGTAATCACTGGTAATATAAGCAGACTGTGAGTTATCCGTCTTGAAAATACTCTTACATAATCTATGTCCATTCTTACTTGAACAAGTTTGGTTTTCATTCAAGTTTTTCCAACAACCTTTGTAGAATACATAAATGTAAACTTAAAGTTCTTATTACCCAAGCTATGTTTTATGATTAAAAGTTTACAGAAGTTAAAAGCAATTTATTTTAAACCCGTGTTGTGCAAGGCAAAAGCCTAATTTCCTGCCTTCTCTCTCTACAAGTGTGAACCTATCCTTCCTTTAGCTGTCAAGCGCAACCCGCCATTACCGCCTAGATCTGAAAAACAATGAGGAATATTAGATAATAAATATTTCTGATAGTAAAACTGCCTCGTTGGTCTAGTGGTGGCAAGGGTAACTGCTGATCGTTAGGTCCTGGGTTCGATCCCCAAAATGTTATTGGGTTTTTTCGTGTGGGATTCCTCAGTTGACTTGCTGGGTTCATTGCAATAGGCTCGCTCCCTATTACATGGGACTTAAACATAACGGCGAAATGAGGGTGATACTATACGCCTCTGGCCAACCCATCGGAGAATACAGGCGTGATGTTATGTTAATATTGTTTTCAATGTTCGCATTGGAATCCTCAAAAGAACGTGCGAGATCGCATTGAAAAGCTAGGAAATCGTTTTTACGTAATTCCTTACAAGCCGTAGATAATATACTAGATAACATTAGCTATGTGTGAACTAAATACCATTTAGTGTTTGAGCTTGCTAGTTGGCCGGTCTCAGTTGAGTAAACAAAGCTGCAAATGGTTACCGGCCTAGCTTATCTCACAAATATTTACATTTAAATAGCTATTGGTTACCGTTCGGTAGATCTTATCGTGTCTAATTATATTGAGCAATGTGGGAGTAGAAACTATTTCATTGATTAACGCGTATTGCCAAACTTCAGCGATAATTCTAAGAGTTATTTCGTGTAATGGCATTTTGTTCTATGAAATATCGGAGATCATGGCACTGATAAAAATTTCAATGGTCCGTTAATAGGCTGGATTTAGAGATCTTTATAACTTCTTAAAAGATTAGCAGTAGGATATTCTACTGTTAATATTTCGTTTTTTATTGTTTTTGCCTAGCGGTTGAACGCTTATCTTTCATGCAGGAGGGTCTGAGTTCGATCCCGGCCCGTACCTCTGACTTTTCAAATTCATGTACGGATCAGAATTTGATTATCACTTGCGTTAACGGTGAAGGAAAAACATCGTGAGGAAACCTGCACACCTGAGAGGGCTCCATAAAGTTCTCAGTGGTGTGTGTAGTCCACCAACCCGCACGGGGCCGGCGTGGTGGACTAAGGCCAAAACCCTTCTAATTCTGAGAAGAGGCCCGTGCTCAGCAGTGGGACATTAATGGGCTAGTTATGTATGTATTGTACCCTAGTATAATTTGAAACCCAACCAGGGGTTAGTCTGTTTCTCTAACACAGGTTGCTCAGTAACCTAGCTGTGAACAGCACTTCATTCGAACTTTTTATATTCTAGCATCGTCATCATCTCCCTGCCCTTATCCCACTCTAAGTGGGGTCGGCACAACATGTATTCCACTTCCATTTTCCTCAATCAGTCATCATCTCAGTACCCACTCCTTTCTTACTCATATTATCATCCTTCCTTTCATATTTTAGTATGCTACCATAATTTGTTATAAGTACTCTAAGCTAAACAATTAGCTACAAAAACCCCTATTTTTTACAAATAAACTATTATTTATATATTTAATGCAAAAAGCTCGTAAACGAAAAGCTTTTGTACCTTATAACTGAGGATATATTAAAGTTTTACAACTGTTAAAGATTTTTTAAGACGGGAAATTTCTCCTCATAAAATAGTGATAATGATTAATGGGTTTTAATCCATACACATAGGTGTGTCCTCATTCTACCATAACACACTCAATAAATTCAGATCGGTAGTACGCAGTAATACTAACCGATATTTCTTAAGCTGCTTAAAGTCCGAGTACCCAAGTCTTGTCTCATCGCTGACTTCTTCAAACCTGTTTTCAAGTGGACCAAGTGGTCCCATAAAATTAATAAGGTCATACAGACACCATCATAAATTTTATACAACACACAATTATGGGCTGTTGGGGGATTACCATGGGATACTAGTTTAGTGTCGAGCTAGTCGAAGGAATTTTATTTTTGTAGGTACATAATATGACTTTCCTTTTATAGATTATGTTTGAAAAAACTACGGTTTACATGTTTCTTTGTTAGTGTTTAATGGGGAAATATATTAGGGCAGGTATTCGTGGCGAAATTAAGTTTATGATTAATCATTGAGTGTATTAGGTATCAATCTATCCACAAGTATAACGACTTTTGAACTTTGAGCTAATATCATTTTAAGTCTACCTAGTTTCTCAAGAAAAGTTCCATGAATAAAGCATCGAGGAATCATTCGTATTTCAGAGATTCTTCCACTAAAGGCGATAAATAAAATTGATATCAGATTCAAAAGAAACTTTGATATCTGACATCTATGATCATTTAAATGGGCTAAGCTTTCTTCGAGAGTTATTTACAAATTTTCTTATCTTGTGTGACAGATATGGAGTATTTAATCGACGTGCCTCTTCGTAATCTCTGTTTACATTGATGACTGGACCTGGAGCTGTTAGTTTAAAGTAACGCTAGCTATAATATACTCTGCCGCATTCTTTCAATATTGACATTTAATTATTATTATAGTCAACTTCATCCAATTGTGAGGAATGTGGAGTTGTTGAGGACCTACAACATCTATTGATGGAATGTGTCCAATATGAGTCTAGTAGAAATAATTTATTAAGATCCCTGAATTTGAACAGAACTGATGTAGGCATGTACCATACAATTCTATCCCAACCAAATGGCGACGATGGGAAGGGTTTGTTCAAATTCATGCCTCATGTCATGTCTTGTGAAAGTACAATTGTTTAGGATATGATGGGACTGACATACGCTATGCGTAAAAGTCCCTATAAATAAATAAAGAAAAAAAATTATAGTCAAGATAATCTTCACGTTCGTTAGAAAAACATTTTTTTTTCTACTCGACTGCTTGTAGATGGTCTTGCGGACCGTTTCTATGTAACTGGGCAGTTATTGGCGAGACCTGGAGGGTCTCCAACCAAATAATATTATTATAATAATTGATGGCTAGTATAAGGTTAAGAATATCCAACTTCCAGACATTATTGATTTGGTGAAGCATGATTTTCTGCCAAGAAATTTAAGAGTGACATACTGCGTATTGTAACGCCGAAAATTTTAAGCTACATCAATTGTTCTGCCTAGTCATTTCCCAATTATGTTGGGGTCAGCTTCCAGTCTAACCAGATGCCGCTGAATACCAATATTTTACACGGAGCGACTGCCATCACACCTCCGCAACCCAGTAACTGGTTAATGCCGATATCCTAAGGTTAGACCGGTTGTCAGACTTTCGGGCTACTGACTACCCGTAACGACTGTCATAGGTATTCGTATGACACTCTGGATCGACGGTTCAACGTGCCCTCCGAGGCATGGAGGGGTCTCGGTGTGTAACGAATGGTCACCCATCCACGGACTGACCGCGCTAAGCGTAGCCTGACTTTGCAAATCATATTATCCGCGCGGTTGTTAATTAGCCACGAGCCCCTCTTTAAGGCATATCAATTATTAAAACGACTTTAATTCAATCACTTAAAGGACAGCTTTGCTCAAATTTAACCCATTTAAATATAAGTAGATGATTTGAAAGCAAATTATATAAAGTTTCTCATTTAATGTTAATCGAGCTGTTAGCTGAAAGGTGTAATAGGCTTAAAATAACAATTAATTATGTCCCTATCGTCAAAGTAGGATTCCGTTTAAGAGGCAGTCGAGCAAGTAACCTTTATCGTCAAAGGTGGCACTGGCAGTTAGTCAAGACGCGTGCCAGTTACTTACACCTGCATTTTTTGTGAACAACAGCTGTTTAAGTGGGTAAAGGGTTGCACGTGCCAAATCGTACTTAGTAATGATATAGAGAGGAGTTTGTTATTTTATACGCTAGGGTTGTTCCTTATTAATATTCCTTATGATCGCGTTGACACAAAAATGATTAATTGAAATGTTTTTATTTGCGGATGAAGAGTTTGTGCATTTTCTTTAGAAAGTTGAACTATCCGGGTGTTAGACCTTATAATATATGTTAGTGAAATAAGGCGAATGAATTCTCTGCCCGATTATTTAGGAATAATAGGCGTAAACATTATCATATCATAACATAACATCACGCCTATATTCCCCGAACGGTTGGGTAGATCTGTATAATAACACCCTCATTTAACTGTTATGTTTAAGTCCCATGTAATAGGGGGCCAGTCTATTGCCATTAACCGGGCACAAATCCAAACTCCGGGCTGCTACTGAGCAATTTCACACGGAAAAACCCAATAACACTGCCCGACCTGGGAACGAACCCAGGACCTCATGATCAGCAGTCGCGCTTCCCACCACTAGACCAATGAGGCAGTTATCATTATCATTGGTATACAATTCTTGCTTATTAGAGCCCAGAATTCAAAATGGTTATTGAGGATATAATACGAGTATACAGGGTGTAGACGAAATCATGTAATTCCTTCAAACCTCGTGATGTACTGCTGACATAGATTAACCATGAACAGGATAATTTTGGATCCAATAAAAAAAAATACAAGAATTAAACATGTATTCTTAACGTGAAGCATTTTAGCGCCCCAAGTTAAATGACCGCGCGGCTAACGATAGCCGCGCAATTCGCTCGGAGCGCTAAAATGCCTCAGTTTAAGAACACATGTTTAATTCTTGTCATATTTTTTTTATTGAGTCCAAAAGTATCCCGTACAGGGTTAATCTATGTCAGCATTACATCACGAGGTTTGAAGTAATTACATGATTTCGTTTACACTCTGTATGTGGACGATGCTGCGTGAACTTAAACTGTTAGGTGAAATTGAAAGCGATAAGTTGAGAATAGGAAATTAAATGCTACGATTGTGAATATCGATTCGACACAGCTGTTATTGTCCGTAAAAAATAATGATAAAACCGCAGAAACTGTATTGAGTTATAGAAAACAGGAAAATGATAAATTATATTCGATTGCCTCGTTGGTTGAGTAGTGGCAAGCGCGACTGCTGATCGTGAGGTCCTGGGTTCGATCCCCAGGGAAGTCGTTGGATTGGACTTGGGACTTGCAACTCGAAAGTAATTGTCATGGAAATCTATAGAAAAAGCCCTTTTTCAGCAGGGGACGACTTTTGCCAGATACATTTGAGGACTGCCTCGTTGGTAATGTGGTGGCAAGCGTGACTGCTGATCGTGAGGTGCTGAGTTCGATCCCCAGGTTGGGCAAATTTCTCAGTAGCAGCCCGAAGTTTAGATTTGTGCCCGGTTGATGGCAATAGGCTTGCCCGCTATTACTTAGGACTTAAACATAACGGCGAAATGAGGGTGTTACTTAACACCTCTGCCCAACCCTTCGGGGAATACAGGCGTGAAGTTATGTTATGTCTCCGTGGATTGAACTACCTGCAGGTACAGAGGGTAGAGATTGAGTTAATTGTTGACAATCATGTCGCATAAGCCCATAAAAATGAAGGTCGTTTTACGGTAGGAACAGAATGTTCTGCCTAGCCTTCTCCCAATTATATTGGGGTCAGCTTCCAGTCTAGCCAGATGCGGCTGAATACAAAAATATTAATTGTATGGTGAAATTCTTGACTTGTCAAATTCTAAGCTATTGCGAGTTTTGTTTCGCAATTAGGGTGCTGTTTTACATACCAAGAACATACATTACATACCTACCATAAGGTCTTACATAAGAAGAATTGACATAGATCTTGAAGAAGATCTTTATAACAAACAGGATCTACGTTCTATCACATAAGATATCCTGAATCGGTTATTATGTTCGTTCTGCCTAGCTTTTTCCCAATTATATTGGGGTCAGCTTCCAGTCTAACCAGATGCGGCTGAATACCAATATTTTACACGAACCGATTGCCATCTGACTTGCGCAACCCAGTTACTGGTCAATGCCGATATCCTAGGTTTAGACCAGTTGTCAGACTTTCGGGCTTCTGACTACCCTATATATATATTACAATATTTATATATATATATATATGTAAGTATTATGTCTATGTATGGTGTATAGTATATATTTTGCAGCAGTACACCATGGACTACCCCCTCTATCTTATTCATTGACTTCCTGTTCATCCAAAGGTTGTCTGGTAGATATCGCTATCAGCGATAAGACCGCCATTGTACCCTTTAATGTTTGTTATTGTATAAGAGCTGTGTTACAATTTTGGTGTACAATAAAGTATAATTATTCTATTCTATTCTACCCTTATCGACTGTTATAGGTATTCGTATGACACCCGGGACCCTGTTTAATTTGCTCTCCGAGGTACGGAGTGGTCAACATGTAACGAAACGGTCAAGGAACAGAATAAAAAATGAATAAAACATTTTTTGTTGATCATAATTTTTTTATGTAATTTAATAATGTGACCTTGTTAAATATGCGCGTTTTGTCACGGGCATTCTCGGTCTAATAAAATGCGTAGAGCTCTTTATAGTACGCAGCAGAATACAGAGTGTTTATGTCAACAAAAAACATGAGATACATTTTGTCCAGCGTTGTCCAGACTTACGTACTGCAAAATTGACGACACGTTTGGTGCAGTGGCTAAGTGATTGGCTTCTGCGCTACGGGTCATGGGTTCGATTCCCGCACGGAACAAATATTTGTATGGCCTACAGATAGTTGTTCCGGGTCTTGATGTTTGTGCATGTGAAGATTTGCGTCTGTAAACGCACCCACGATACAGGAGAAATCCTAGAGTGGGGCAACGTTTTTCTAAAAAAAAAATGTTCTGCCTAGCCTTTTCTGAGTTATCTTGGGGTCCGCTTTCAGTCTACCCAGATGCCGCTGAATACCAGTATTTTACACGGAGCGACTACCATCAGACCTCTGCAACCCAGTTACTTGACAATGTCGTTATCCTAAGGTTAGAGCGGTTGTCAGACTACCTACGGGCTTCTGACTTCCCATAACGACTGTCATAAGTATTCGCATGACACCCGGGATCGACGGTTAAACGTGCTGTCCGAGGCACGGAGTCTCGATGTGTAACAAACGGTTACCCATCCACGGACTGACCGTGGCAAGCGCAGCTTAACCTCGCAGATCGTATGATCCGCGCGGTTGGTAATTAGCCACGAACCCCTCCGTACTGCACAATAGTATAAATATATTATATTATTTGTTTGAAATCATTCACATTTTATCACCACTTCGAATCAACCAATCAAACATTGATAACCACATCAAAAATTACCCCATTACGACCGCAAAGTAAACAATCAGGTGTACCACCACTGTGTTTGTTTGCACCTGCACGACGATGGAATACACCAGAGTACAGAACATTGATATTTCGGTCGCGTGCCGCCTCGTACGTGACTCATGCTGTGCCGTGACGTCTGTCGTTACCCTTCGGAGTTGGCGCCGCAATACACTTTATAGTGAGTTGATTATTTTATACACATTTGACTTAATTGTAGGGGCTGTCTGATGGTCGTTCCGTAACGTGTGATTACCGGAAAAAAATATGCAACGTTCTTGATTTGGTCGCGTTTGGCCCTAGTCTCACCTGATGGTAAGCGCAGACAGGGTCTAAGATGGAGCACACGAATCCAAGGAACAGAGATATAGAGGGATTCCACTATACTCCTCTGGCTCTTACATACACATGACGGAACAAAGTAAACTGCTTGGCGCCGGACTTTAATGTGAGGGTGGTAGATAGCCAGGCGGACCGTATAGATTCTACCACCAAGCGTGCTGGGTTTCGTTGAATTTTATATCATGCGTCTATTGTGTGCGGCGAAGAAGTTTTATATTCTAACCCGTCCCCACACGGGGTAAAAGCGTTACACCACCCGTGAGAGCGAAGAAAGGTGACTAAGGGAGAGTTTATCGGATAGGCAGCAGCTTCCTGTTTTCTGCTAATAATAATAGACGTATCACCAATCCTTCTGCAAAGCACGGTGTTCTTACTTTTTCCCCTTTTAAAAGACTTATTCCAGGGAAGTACCGCTCTGTTGTCAAGCAGCATTGCTGTTTCGGTGTGAAGGGTAAGGGTTCCGGTGAAATTACAGGCACACGGGATTGTCCAAGTTTGTTTCTAAGGTTGCCAGCAATCCTCTTAGTGTTGGTAGTAGGTGAAAAAAATGGTGCTTATGGTGAATATATCCGGGTTGATAGTTATGATAATACTGGTTGTGCGGTAGCATAGGAGCTAGCGTAGCTAGGTAGTGGAGGGGCTCGGGGCTTATTAACGACAGCGCGGATCATACGATTTGCGAGGTTAAGCAACGCTTGCCGAGGTCATTCCGTGGATGGGTGACCGTTTCTTACACATCGAGACCCCTCCGTGCCTCGGAGAACACGTTAAACAGTCGGTCCCAGATGTCATATGAATACCTATAACAGTCGTTACGGGAAGTCAGAAGCCCGAAAGTCTGATTACTTGTGTAACCTTAGGATATCGTCATTGCCCAGTAACTGGGTTACGGAGGTCTGATGGCAGTCGCTCCGTCTGGTTAGTCCGTCTGGTCCATCTGGTTAGACTGGAATTTGACCCCAAACTAGTTGGGAAAAGGCTAGGCAGAACGCACTGGTCGTACGGTAGCATGTTGACTATGGGCTGCAGGTACCACATTTTGGAGAGGCTCGAGTCCAGTTATAGACAGTAATACAAGTTGCCCCCGTTTTAGACATCATAGTTCATGACTAGTATTCCTGTTTATCCCTCTAACGAAGTAACGTAGGTATACTGGGGGTGGATGCACCATGAAGTTTACTGTTGGATATAGCGTGCGCGCACACTGCGGTGCGGTGATCTGCGGTGCGTTTTTTTCACCACAGCGAATAAAATAAATAGACGTAGGTAAATAATTCTCAGTGCGCGATCTTCTGTGACATTCTATACTTCATAGACTATACCTAAAAAACGCAAGGCAGTGCGCGCTAGCCCTTATACTTACGACTTACATCACTTACATGCGACAACGAATTTCTTAATTTCAAATTCACAAAATTTTCTCAATTCTAAAATATGACGCACTAAAGTATTATTATGTTTATAAGTTGACATGCTGATATAATGACAAATAGGTATTGTTATCGAATATGACGCCGTGTTCCACATTGGCTCAAATACTTTGCTTTTATTTTATTACCTTTCTAAAGTTTGCACTCATTATATTTTTTTTTTTTTTTAAAACGTTTCCCCACACTTGGATTTCTCCTGTATCGTGGGTGCGTTTACAGACACAAATCTTCACACGCACAAACATCCAGACCCGGAACAACTATCTGTAGGCTATACAAATATTTGTTCTGTGCGGGAATCGAACCCACAACCCGTAGCGCAGAAGCCGATCACTCAGCCACTGCACTAAACGTGTCGTCTATATAAATAATAAATAGGTATGCACGTCTTGTGATCATTAGTAATGCATACGCTCCTTTGAATGTTAATAGAACTTATTTACCTGTCTTGCATTTTCCTGTCAAGTGGGAAATATGGAAAAATTAATTGGATTTTTTTGCAACAATTTTCCAGATTTATTGTTCTGAATCCCGAGTTGGTTACGTTTTTCCTGCACTAGTATTTTTTCCTTTCCTCATGTAAGGAAAACTTAAACGCAGTATAGCATTACTAACTTACCAGTTACACTTGGCCTCTATCTAGCTTAGTTATGTTTTATCCAATGGTTAATCAATTAGTTAAAGCATCTTATATCAATGCTATTCTTTACAACCTTTTTTATCGTTCGAAAATCCTCATGGATCTCCCTCGCCCGGGTAAGGCTAGGGGTAGCCTTACCCGGGCGAGGGAGATCCGGCAGGCCCCCGTCTGCCAGATTCTTACCAGCTAAAAACCCACTGTGTTCCTCCTCCTGATCGTCGGCCGGGGTCGCGGGATTCGCATAAGCATGCACCGCAACCCCGGCAGGTCCCAGTCCACCAACATTTTTAGAGCTTTCAAACTAGTTTACTTGTTGAACATCATCGTGTTTTTATGCGGCATATTATTATGCTGAGGTGTCGTCTAAATCTGTTCGGAATTTTTAGTTTAAACTAATTTGGCAGCTCTGATGTTCTTCCATCTCTTTCTTATTTTATCTGTTAAGTAAAGGATAGCAATATTTTTAGTCAAGTTTAGTCGGTAAAAAGATAGCTTAGAACTCTACTTAACTAATGTCTTACAAGTTCGTTTATTATTTATTAGCTGCGATACATTTCTTAGACGGCTAGCAGGAGTAAAATCTATTTAGACTAACGTTAGGGCATTTGTTTTGTCTAATTGAAAAGAACGGTCTGCTAGCATTAGCTGAGCAGCTAAACGTCGACGCTGCGTTTTATTTGCTTTAGTTTATTATTTAATATTAATTGCTTTACACATTTTCCTTAATTAGCAACCACTGCAACTTAAGTTAGCGTCGATTTTATTTACGTGAATCTAAGTGATGGAGATAACAACCTTCATTATAGTGAAGATTTTTCATTCTAAATCCGAAGAAAACTGTCTGTGTATGTCATATTCATGTCTGTATGAGTTTTAACGAGATATTGACATAACCACGGACATAACGCTTCTTTGATACTCGGAAAAAGTACCTACTTGAAATTCAAACTGAATAAAACTTTATAGTAGTAAATATTGACTGAACATGAGTATAAGTGTTATATAGGTGTATTTGAAATAGTAGCTTATCTCAAGATAAGAATTTATTGCCTTCTACGTATTGTATAGCGATTACATTAGAATTTATATGCCACGGCGACGTGACGTCTACGAAAGAAAAATGGTTTACTCGAATATTAAATCAGGCGTTTTCTATATATTTACCTTATATTAGAATTTCAAATGACGTAAGAATCACTTTAATGTTATATTGTATTTTCACGGACGCGCTACGGGCGCCCGCGCTGTGATGAATTTCTGTAAAAAAAACCGTGATTTATGCTAGTTATAAATATTACTTACTGTTTGGGTTCAATGGATGTTACGACTATTTGGAAAAAACCTAATAAGAAAACATTACCAACATTATTTTTAATCTGAGTAAGCAGTACATGTGCTACGTCGTTCGTAGCGGCGGTCAATCTTGTTCTATTGAGTGATAGTAACGTTAAGTACGATATGAGAATTGATGTTTCACAACATAAATACCAATGTGTTCATGACTGATGGCAACGTGAGTCTCTATTCGTGAAAGAAATTGCAAAATTTTCGAGGAAACAGCAGAAATACCACCCTCCGCGGATTGAGCAAGCGAAATTCCAACAAAAACGATTTTATGCAATTACGCTTAAGTTGTCCGGAGAGTTATTACTAAACCGAGAGCGCGGTCACGCCGCCGTAATGTTCGCCGGGATCGCTCGTGCGAGTCACGAGCCTCTCACAGCCTTATTCAGCAACAGAATCCAGCCTTTTACAGTCTTTTTGCCCTTTGTAAAGGTTATTTTTTTACGAACGCAAAAATATACGGTCGAGATATTCGCACGTCATTTTTACAAGTACGTTCCATGTTCGATATTTTTTATTCCAATTTGTGTCTGACATGGCGTGACAAGCTGTGTTCAATGGATTTATGTAAACCATGACATCTAAATTGTAAAGTAAAAAAAAAATATGTAGAAATATGGAAATCCTGAATCCAAAAAAAGTTACACTCGATACTTTTACATTGAAAAATCTACACAGTTCAGCAATTCTTTTTAGCCATCGCCGGATAGGAATAAAAATAGCCAATACAAATACGTATCCACAATAACAATAATAGTATGTTACAAAACAAATCTAGTCAGTCCGTCCCGGGTCTGTCGCATGCCTTCACGTCGCAGGCGCTTTATAAGAGCAACCACACTCGCTACTCGCTCAGCTACATTATTAAATAGGTAGTTGCTCATGCATCTATGTGATGAAACGTTTCTTGTCGGCTTCTTGTATGAGGAAAGCTCAAAGCAGGAATTTAAAATGTAGCCAGGCGTATAGTGAATAAATGAGGTTGGGCTTTTGTACTGGTACCGAATGTTTAAGTATGTTTTTTTAGCTTTCCTTATAATGTAAGGAATAAACAGTCAGCCATATAGATTGTCAACCTAAGGATACCGTAAGTTCCTTCACATGAGTCAAGCATATTAGGTACCGTAGTTGTAGATTTACCTCATTTGAAATTTGCCTTAACCGTCGTTTGGCGAGACCACATACCAAGTACGAATAAAAATCCATTACTTGTTTCCTCTTGTGTTACAAAACTGGGGGGTTAATTCTAGTAAAAAGAGCATTACATCTATACTAATATTATAAAGAGGAAAGATTTGTATTTTTGTATGTAACGAATAAAGTTCAAAACTACTGGAACGATTTCAAAAAAATGTTTGACTTTATAAAGCTACATTATCACTGAGAAACATAGGCTACGGGCGGAGCCGTGTGACACAGCTAGTCTGTTATATATTGACCCTGCAAAATTATGGAGATAGTTATAGAATTAACAATTCGACAATGGACGTACATACTCCTACAACAGAAAAATATCTAATATGTAAGTATACACATTATACACAACTTATATTTGTAAAGTTATTTAAAGAGGTTCCTTAAGTGTGCGTACAAAATCTCTTTTGTTCGTTTCAAGAAGCAAATGGCTCGCCCACACGCTTCGAAAAAGTATTTTCAGGAGGATAAAGACGGGGTTTTACCATAGTAAACTTTTTATCGCAATCAAAAGAGGTTATTACCATGCACTGTTTGGTTAGGTACTTAGGTATATAGAAATGCACGTAAAGGTAGTAAATGTTTGTTTTCATACATTCACAACGTTGTTTTGCCAATGTATAGGGAGGAAGCCGTATTTGGAGCTCCATGCACTGTACCAGTCACTGACTATTACCATCAATAACTTAAAATTGTTTAGTATACATCCAGATATCGACGCTACGGTTTGGTTTACTTTATGGTTCGAGTATCGATTTCTTTTTTCTGGTAGTGGTTCAAAGCGAAGCATTTCTTTCATTACGGCAACGAAGCGTTTGAAGTTTACATTATTTGTCGAATTTATGTCTTCTTTTGTCCTATTCTTATAATTTACGAAGCGTTATTGATTAAAGTTGACTCTTGTATCTTTACCAATAATGAAGCAAAGACCTCGTGGCTTTGCATAGTAGACCCTCCCATGTGGAAGTAGTTATCACAGGTAAAATTAGCTTACAAATATCGTCGGTCGGCAGTTAAAACCAATTATGTGTAAAATGCAAATTTTTAAAAGAGGCAGAAATAACTGTCTTCTTCAAAAAAAAAAAAATTGCCGATCAAATGTTAATACAAGTTTGTCATCGTACGTCATAGTTTTTTTTTTTTAAACTTTGCCTCACACTAGGATTTCTCCTGTGTCGTGGGTGCGTTTACAGACACAAATCTTCACACGCACAAACATCCAGACCCGGAACAATTATCTGTAGGCCATACAAATATTTGTTCCGTGCGGGAATCGAACCCACGACCCGTAGCGCAGAAGCCGATCGCTCAGCCACTGCACCAAACGTGTCGTCAATATAGCTTAGAAGTATTTGAATTGAAAGTTTGTTGAACTAGTACGTGTATGACGAGTTTATCAATCTAAAGAACAAATAAAACGCTTTTGTAGAAAATTTTATTTACGAGGTTTTCACTGCCGAGCGTCGATATGCAGGTTGGGAATAAAATTGTTACTATTGGTAAGAAAATAAATTCTTTTTGTTTTATAGGAACCGGGCGTCTATCTGGAAGCATTAACAGTTTCTTAATCCATGAATTCTGATGAATCAGAGCAGCTAACATTAATTGATAGTCTTCGTATAAAGGTAAAGAAATTGTACCTACGTTGTTTCTTAATAATGGTTTATCTTACGGACGACAAACAATAACGATTCAGTAAAGGAGTACTTTGTAAGTCGTGGAACCAAACGTGAGGAGTCGTGGAACTATGTGGATGGTGAATTCATCTTCATTACTCTAGCGGGCGCTGACATTAAAATGAGATAAGTTCTAGTATTGTAACTACTTGCAGCAATGTTCCTTAATGCAAGTTAAATAGGCTTTCACTTTAGTTTCCTGGCGAAAGTATAGATAAATCTCGTGGGAAAGAGCTATGGCGATCAGGTAAAGATAGCTTTGTTGATGTAATCTTTTATGTTTCTGAATTGATTTATTATCGTTGAAAATTGATATTGAATGCATTGACGAAAGACTGATTTCAATTTTAAACACTGGCTATTTCTCGCGGCTTGAAAACCCTATCAAAATTATTTTACTATAAAAATTTCATAATCATTTTCTGTTTTATACCCTGTTACGTATAATAAGATAAGAATTACTTAAGCTAATCAAATTACATTATTTATCTATTACCCCGCTAGGTTGCAAAATTATGTAATTAAATAACCATAAAATAAATAGAAAGTTAATTTTATATTTTATTGCCTGAAGTAACTGCATTAATAGTGCAATCATATAATAAGCGAATAGGTAATATATAATTACGAAAGAGTATTAATTATAAACAACGAAGGTAGGTACTTATGCGAATTGATAGTTTGATATTCCTTTGCGATTTAATCCTTAATATTTCCTCCTGACTTCTTCTCTAAATGCGCCTTTTATGGATTTCCCGTAAAACTCGTAGTTGACCACTTCATTCAAAACTGTACTGCTTGGTAATATTTCTTGAAGCCACATGTTGCGGTGACGTACTCGGTATAAAATCCCGTAAACATTACTGTTAAATCATTGCAAGTATCTCCATTTATATCTCTTCAGTACAACAAACACCTATAATATGGTACCCTGTTGATTTCGTAAATTTGATTTTTCGTAAGACGACAGAAATGATGACTGTTCGGCTTTTCATTTATCATCCCCCGTTTATCCGCGACTTGGGGTAACAAAATTGAAACTTTGCCGTTTTTAAGCCCGACCCCCGAGTTCAGAGCTCACCCCCTACGAAGTCTATAAAGTGAAAATTGTATCACGCAGCGATTTTTTTTATTATTATTGGCATTTTGGTTGGCGTCTCAAAGTTGTTATAAAAAAGTTTGTTCGCTTGAATTTTAAACGTGAATGGGTGTGGTTTGTTGTTGTATACATAATAATGTTGTGTGGTTGAGCTTTTCAATATAATTTTACAAATATTTTACTACAAAATTGCTTTCATAATCATAATTTTATAATTAATTTATTTAAATCAGTTTACATACAAAGGGTTGTTAGCTTTTGTTATAAAATCGCTTTGAATGGACCATTTCATTAAAACGTTATCTAAACAGAAGAAACTATTTTAATAATATACTTATGGACACCATGATGACTGGGAGATTTACTGAACGTTAATAAAAGTCATAAAATATGGAATGTAGGTGTATTGTTCCAATCCTCGACCGGAAATACGGCTCGCAGCGTCGGGGGACTCGATGACGTCATATTAATATTCGTTATAGCGGCACCCGGTTTCCGGTTTCCGGTTTTGTTGCATTTCGCTGAACAGTATAATTACCTACTAGAGATTTTACTGCTTTCGAATATTTTTACATGAATTTTATCTTCTTTACGTAACGTTTACGTTTGCGTTTCGGGCGTTTTATTATCAAGTAGGTGTGATGCACGAAAGTTGAAAACGAAAGTTTGCTTTCTAGAATAGTCATACGTGTAATTAAAACAGTAAACCGTAAATGTATGTGATTGTTACTGCTTGATATAGTGACGTCATAAAGTATTGTAACAGTACCTACGTTTGGTTCGCGTGTCTCGCACCGGGTAGGTACACTATTTCGAACGGGACTCGGAGTGAACAAGTATCGACATGCGTTTTTTGTGAATTTGAACTTGAATTAGAGGTTGTAGGTATTTGAACTTTAACTCGTGATTGTTCGATAGTAACTCGCTGTTTACTTTATTTAGCTTTCCTATTAAAATGCACACGAGCGGAAATGTTTACTTCATTAGCATAATTTTCTACTGACAAGGAATGGTTGCCGTCGTAATGAATTCAACTCTTTTAGTTAAAATAAACATTGAAATTGTGATCCTGAAGGTATTCGCTTTTATTGATAGTATCTACGTTTTATTTTAATATTAGTTCAGACACGCTTACAGCTCTCAACTCTCTCTTAAATTAACAACAATGGATGATTCAATGTTCTGTTCTGCCTAGCCTTTTTCCCAACTATGTTGGGGTGAGCTTCCAGTTTAACCAGATGCGACTGAATACCAGTATTTTACACGGAGCGACTGTCATCATACCTCCGCAACCCAGTTACTGGGCAATGCCGATATAGATCGGTTGTCAGATTTTCGGGCTTCCGACTTCCCGTAACGACTGTCATAGGTATTCGTATGACACCCGAGACCAACTGTTTAACGTGCTTTCTGAGGCACGGAGGGGTCTCGAAGTGCAACAAACGGTCACCCATACACAGATTGACCGCAGCAAGCACAGCTTAACTTCACAAATCGTATGATCCGTGTGGTTGGTAATTAGCCGCAAGTCCCTCAATGGATGATTCAATATACCTATATGTATTAATTATCTAACTTAACCTAGTGTAACAATATATATTCTTATTGTACTAACACAGACTATAATTTACATGGATTAAGGTAACATACCTATTGCAGTTAACTCACTCGTACCAAATAAAGTTGGTTTTAAATAAAAAAGGTATTTCACTGGTATTCGTGGTCATCGTCACTCTAATAGCCTTTTTCTAACTAAGTTGGAGTGGACTTCCAGTATAAACAGATGCAGCTGAATATCAGTATTTTATACGGGGCGAATGCCATCTGTCCTCCAGAACCTTATTACTGGGGGTAATGATACTCTAAAGGCTACGACTGACCTGACTCATATTCGTGTATAAATGTAACATGTTGAAGCGTGCATGTACAGCAAGCATAGAGTTCGGAACGAGCATATTACGCGTATAATATATTTAGTACACCCTCGTTAGTTGTTTCGCCAGTTATGTTTTAAGTCCCATGTAATAGGGGCGAGCCAATTGCCATTAAGCGGGCACAAATCCAGACTCCGGGCTGCTGAGAAATTCCTAATGGAAAAACCCAATAACACTTTGCCCGACCTGGGGATCGAACCCAGAACCTCACGATCAGCAGTCGCGCTTGTCACCACTAGGCCAACGAGACAAAGTAAACTAAAATCATAAAAAACTACATCGTGACGAACGAACGAAATGAACTGGAAATTTGATTTAATTTAAAATAGTAAATACGAGCTTGATGGGTTTATAGCTGTACTGTACACAACACCAGAAGATTGAAACACTTTTTTTATATTTACACCTGCAGATAAATAAAACACAATATTGACTTGGATTGGATGAGATAACGTTATCGTTTTTTATTTAAAATAACGTAACGTTATTTGTATGCCAAATGGGACGGATACTGAATGCGTAGTAATTGCTTGCAAACTTGATTCAATCGGATATCTCACACATGTAGCTGTTGTAATAACTGATATTGGATGTCATCGAGTGCTATGATGATGATCATCCAGCACTACGTACATTTAACCGCTAGTTCACACAGAAACTGTTTCCGGGACCCGTTTTAGCAGATCCGTTTTTATATTGGTGATGGTGCCTGTAGTTGTATGAGCGAGTTCACATACACGACAGTATTCCGAATCCAGTAAAAACTACTGGATCCGTTATTTTTATCGTATCCTGCTTGCCAGATGCGACGCTGCTGCCATTTGTTTAACTGATCCGTTGGTACAGATGTGAACAACACATCCAGTACCGACGGATCCGTTAAAACGGATCCATTATGTTAACGGGCTCTTAAGTGTAGTCATCATCATTCTAGGCATTTCGTTAAAACAGACCTCAATACAAATTGAGGTCTGTTTTCAGCCATCGACTGTATTTCCTATTCGTGTATAATTTCATTGAAATCAAATTTCACTTCTTTCCTTTGAAAAATTGTAAATGAAACATAAAAGGGCAATTTGCAAGTATTGAATTAAGCAAATTCATTGAGTAACAGTCATGAATAGGGCAATGTACAGTTGTCCAAAAAGTAGATTAATAAATCGTAAAGATTAAAGGAACAATCTTTTAATCAAAAGCCGCTTAATGAATACCTCCAAAAATCCTAAAAAGCGGAATTTTCAAATAACACAAATCCGTAACGAGCAGGTTCATTGGGTAACGTTATTATTATACAGTCATGAATATAATAAATAAGTCAGTAAAATTGGTTTCCTGGTCAAAAGAACGGTATTTTAATCTATACTTAATATTATAAAGGGGAAAGATTTGTATTTTTGTATTTTGTATGTAATAAATAAACATAAAAACTACTGGACCGATTTCAAAAATTCTTTTGCTGTTACAAAGCTACATTATCACTGAATAATATAGGCTACGGGCGGAGCCGTGAGGACACAGCTAGTTTTAAATATTTTTATTAAATACTGATTATTGGGTTTTTCCGTGTGGAATTCCTCAGTAGCAGCCCGGAGTTTGGTATTGTGCCCGGTTGATGGGAATAGGCTCGGCCCTATTACATGGGACTTAAACATAACGGCGAAATGAGGGTATTGCTATACGCCTCTGCCTAACCCTTCGGGGAATACAAGCGTGATGTTATGTTATGTTAAACACTGTCGGAATCTCGCATGAAACCATTATACGTCAGAAGTGGTGAACCACTTTTTTGGCTCACCGTACATACGACTCGTCTCGTAAATGTTACACGACATTATCACTGCGCCACTTCCGTGGTGAGGTCAGCAGGCGTCAGTCCCTCCGTAAGCTATTCACGGTTTCGCAATCGCCCCACGTTTTGGTTTCAAACGGAATCTACACCCTCGGCCCTTTACTCGAGTCGACTGATTTGTTTATGACAAGCTAAACTTTAGTTAAGTATTCAATGCTAAGCGAGAGATGAGCGAGGTTTGACCATGATTTTAAGTACTTAAAGCTCTATACAAAATGATTCTCAATTGATACTTATCTTAGAATTTTTAAACCAGAAACCGGCCGCGAGTCTGCCATTTTGTGTTTTATAATAAGCGTCATTATTTTTTAAGAATTGAGAGATTGATGTTGTCATGGAATAATTAATAGAATAATGCTGAGAAGAATTATTATTATCTTGCCTCGTGTTCTTTATTTATCTTTCTTAATGTTAAACTATCGTCAACATAGCAAATAATTAGCAGTGATAGCTTAGTGATGTGACCGTCGAACTAAACTCAAACTTTTATTTGCTTTCCACAATGGTATTAATAGATGGTGAGTAAATATATATAGTACATCGTGGACCCTGTTGGGCACGCAAAAATATTAGGAGAGAGGAAGGAATTGGTAAGTAATTTTTAACCGAATTCAAAAAAGAAGGAGGTTTCTCAATTCGACCGTATATATTTTTATTTATTTATTGAAGTATCTAGGTAAATTTTCGTATTCCTAATTCAATATTGATAGTAAGTATTGTTTTGACTATTTATATTTATTCGTTTTTTTTTTTTTTTTTTTTTTTTACCAACTACCAAATTGGTTTTGAATTCGAACCCAAGACACGCATCTCTGACTTTTCGGATTCATGTGCGTATTGTATAATTATCACGTGCTTAAAAATGGCGAAGGAAAATATCATGCCTTAAAGATTATTTCTCGACGGCATATGAAACCAAGTCAGAGGTCCATGGGCGGCATAAACCCTGACATCAGGTTAGTCACTAACCACACGAAAAGAAGAAGAAGCAAATAAACCCTTCCGTAGCTGTTCCAATTATAGCAAACAGAAAAGATGTCGCATTACATGTCACAGTAACAAAGTTTTACAAACAACTGAAATTCTTGTCTGTATTACCACTAAAGCGAAACGGACCGAAAGATAGAGCCCTATAATAGGTTGGTAAATATACAGGGCGTCCCACGGATATGCCACATGGAGGGAAAGTACCTTGAATATTGTAGATGGAACATTTTACTGAAAGAAGACATTATTTGAATTTAAAAACAATTTAAACTGCATTCATACATATTTAAATAATTACATGATTGAACCGGAAATCGAACCCGTTACATGAGAAAAATAATCAACCTGTAGCTTTATCATACCGATCGAAAGGCTTCATCATAAGGGTTATTTTTTGCTAAGTAACATAGTGTCAAAAATAAAAGGAAGACCATGAATTTTAACATTTTTAATTCAAAATTCATTCAAATTAATGTCAGCTTTTCATTTTTCTGAACAAAATTTCACATCAAATGTTGAAATTCATGGTCTTCCTTTTATTTGTGACACTATGTTATTTAGCAAAAAATAATCCTTATGATGAAGCCTTTGTGGGACGCCCTGTATAGTTCAGCTGTAGCGGTTGTCTTACTTGTCACTCAGCGCCTCAGCCTCTCTGCGACAATTGTGACTAGTGACAAGTTTGTGGGCGGAATGGAGAAAGTATGTCTAAATTTATGGACGAGCTCCGCCCTTAACTACCCATTGTCTCTGGTTTATAACAATAGTACGCTTTAGTGTGTTACCTATGGTTATTTTAATTTCCCGCGGCGACCGTATATTTTCCTTCTCTGGTTGACTTAAGTGCCCTGTTTAATGACAGTGAGTTGAATAAATATTGTGTCGGAAAAAGTCTGTCGGTTGAGGAAAATTACTTATTGTTTTACAGTCAGTAAGTAATTTGCTTATTGACTGACTGTATCTACCTACTGCATCTTTATATTCTAACCACAGGTAGATGTTCATTTTGTTACATAATGATTTTTCAGGCTGATAATGATTATAAATTATCTATATCAAGTACATCCAGGTCAATGATGTGGGGCGTTTCCTACTGTAGTAAGGAACTTAACGAAGTTTATCAATTTATTCCTGTCAAAAGCATTTGTTTATTATTTCATTTTGAGCGCGGTATGTCCCACAGAAGGACAAAGGTATAAAAATAAATGTGAAATCTAAAATTCATAATCGAACTCTATTTTTAATTGCAAAAGTTAAAGCAACATCTAGTGTCAGAGAGACTCAGTGGGGCTTTACTTGTCTCTTCTTGGGACATCTAAAGCCCCGTGTCACGAGCCTGCCTAGTGTCTGGGGTATTACACGATAGAGTGCACCGACGACGACGTCGTCCGTAGTGAATGTATTAAATAGTGAGAACATTAATGCACTGCTTTATTGCTCTTCGAGGCTTTTGAGAAGCTTCCTTTAACAACTCCTGGCGCAGTCATAATTGACTTTTTTTTTAGAAAAATGGCTAAATTGGAGTAGTGACACAGGAGGTTTTGTCCATTTTGGGTATGGATTAATATCTCCAGCAAGCTGTGTAATGAGGTTTTACTGTAGTAACAGACGTTAAAACAGGTTTAGCACAAAGCCATTTTAGGGAATGGCGACAGGCTAGCAATCTAACAATTAAGACCTTATAAAGAGTCATCCGAAGACTCTAGGGCAGGGGTGGCCAACTTGATTCGACCCAAGATCTACTGTTTACTGAGTAGACTCTGTGCGATCTACCAATTACATAATCAGTATCTCTTCATTCAACTTGTATTAAACTTATATTTTTCTTTGCCTTGCCTTTGGTCGATCGCGATCGACTGGTTGGCCACCCCTGCTCTAGGGTGTACGACTGCACCTCTATCATATCTGGCTAAGTAGTTTAACCTTCGGGGACTGTAGAGATGATAGAGATGATCTGTTTGGAATGGAATTGATAATTCATTAAATAGTTTTTGTGCACTCTACTTTCTATTATCTAATGTTTGTTATCGACTAGACTGGTATTCAAATTGATTTATTCATATTAATGCATCTCAGATCGCATATAAAGTGCGCTTAGCTAATTTTACACTATCATTATCGTGCAACGTCAACGTTGTCATGAATAGAAAGTAGTCGAGATTGCGTGTTGCACGTTGCGGTCACAGTTATTGGTTGCGTCATTATATTAAACGCTTATTGAAATTATCATGGCTAATTATATCGCATAACTTTACCATGCGTGTTTTTATTGGACATGTAACGTAATTGTTTATTTGTTTATTAATTGATGTGTCGAAATGAAATTTGAAACGACTTGGTTGTCGTACCTACTTTTGTACATATAGCGCGCTTTCAGTGACTGCGAATATGATAGAGGAAGGAATATTTTGTGCACTCATCGCTCGGCAACGATTGCTTAGGTCCTAGATTTGTATTAAAATTGATAGGGGCTAATAATAACAAACTTGTTATCGTTTGCTGGACACAGTCAGTTATATCCGTAGGAGTTATTTCTCGAACTGGGAAACTCGTCCCAATACATTTTGTTCTTTCTAAAGCCTGAAACTTAATGACTTTAATTTTAATTTCAGAGGATTATAACTTTAAAAGCAGTAATCAGGATATAATGAATAACATTCTTATCAGGACACATTAAAATTTAAAACTACAATCTTCCATCCGTACAAACCGTCCATCCATACAAACCATGGTTTCATTAAATTTTATTGCTACAGCTAAAGCTTAAAGCCGAGCCTCCAGTCAATATCTCAACCGATAGAATACTGATAGAAAACCCGTCTACACGTGTTCACATAACATCCTATGTTAAATTGATACTAAACACACAAGTATAACCTTGATAGCCGACGTGGGATAGGATTGCGTACGTAGATTGACCTTTGTGGATTGCTAAATTGTAGGGAACAGGTTTTGTAGCGCTATCCAACGTTCAATAAAACGTAAACAAACGGAACATACGCACAAAATGGCCGCCTAGAGGCCCTGCGTTGTACGATACATTCCTTGAGAATTCAAAAAAAGTTAATTTGGGCTAGTGTGGAGTTCATGATTTGAAACGAATTCGATTTTTGTAGGTAGGTATTAGTATTGTGTGACCATATGTTGCGATAAGAGAATATTATGGTGTGCTACTGATATTAATCGAAGCCGTATTAGGTAACTAGATATTGACTCTTGAGAATAGAAATATTCTGCGTTTCGATGAGAAAAACCTACGCCAAAGCCTACTCCTTATCACAGAGAGCCAATTCGCACTAAAGTGCCAATATCGCTCCGCTTTCGATACGTTCTCGTTTCCATGCATTTTTCGGAATTAAAATCGAATGTGTCGATACCGATAGTGCGACTGCCCTCATTGTTTTATCCTTTATTGGAGCGAGAAGAATCGATATCAAACTTTTAATCAGTAATATCGATTTATCCAGACCAGCTTTTAATAGCCGCAGTAGAGAATGAACTTGTTGCTATCCAATGATTCACGAGTTTTATGGTTTCACTTTTATTTTTATAAGTCACGGCATTTTAGCAGTAATGTTTTTCATATTCCAATTTAGAAATTGTTTTTCTTTATGAAACAATTCAGCTATCGGAATTTACAATGTTCAATCAGGGAAGTGCAGTCTGTGATCCATATTAGTATTTTTTCATAGTTATTGTCTTCGGACTACAAAAGTGTGTTTACTGAAAAACAACAAACTTACGTGGTCCAATCTGTTTTGCGAAAGATCACTTTTTGATATTGTATTACAGTAACATAATATTTTTTTATACGCAACGCTTTTTATGTAACAGCTATAATTGTAATTAATATGTTAGTAAACTGACGCGATATAGTATTTTAAGAATCCGTAAAGAGAAACCCTGTTTATTTACTGAATACCATCGCTTCTCTGCTCTTGATCAAAATGTTGAGCGCGGCTACTGAACTAAGGCAATTAACATAATTCTTGGGAAGATATTTGGGATATGCCCGGATGGGAGCCCCTAATGTTTTAATCAAGATCAAAGTCAAGGTCAAATAATAATGAAGTCTGTAGGAACTATGTACGAGTCGGAAAAGGTTTTATACGAAAAGTTCTATTTTTTTGTGTATGTTATATTCTTATCGGTGGTAAAGTCAAGCTTGGTATTTGGTGGGACAGGAGCGATACAGAACATTGACATCAAAATTTTACAAAGAAGCTCACGGTGCGCGGTTAGTTTACGATGTGTCAGAACCAAAGGCCCTAGCAAAACTGAATGAGTGGGTCGTGGAACTGCAAGTATACTCCACCAAGAAGAACGCAGCCTGCTTGGTTGTCGGCAATAAGACTGACAAGCATATCATTTTGGGACCCAGTGCATAATATCAGCAAGCACATTGGATCACCCGCGCGACGGCGCAACGAATATTCCCAAGGAGGGTTGACGTCAGGCAGGCGGCCGGTCATAAAACAATAAGCCAAAACCTCTAACAACATGGATTTATGAAATACATGTTGTGCCGACCCCACCTAGTGTGGGATAAGGGCAGGAAGAAGAAGAGTTATATTCTTATCGGATTGACATAGGCACTGAAGCTTTGATCTTCCAAATAGATTATAGTTCGACAGGAACATAATCGCTTAATCAACATCGATAAACACTTCGTCACACCGCAACTGCATGTTTGACCACTCCGCTTCGCACGTAAGTCTTGTACACAGATGCTACAATGGGTGTACTCAAACGGCTCCGAGTGGCCAGGGATTGCAGTGAGCTCATTGTTCGTGAGCAGTAAACGTAACACTTAGAATGTTAATTGCACATCGCCGGATCGGATTACAGAGACGTCTTTGTTTGTCAAGCACGATCCGTAAACGATGAAAGGGATCAGTTACACTCGTGTTTGTTCGGGTCCAGGTAACGTATTACGAAGGTTACGAAGGTCGTAATGCTTTGTCTTCTTACATACACTCTGCGTTTTTAACTCCCGACGAAAAAAAGGGGTGTTATGAGTTTGAAGCCTATGTCTGTCTATCTGTGGCATCGTAGCACCCAAACAGAGGAAGCGATTTCAATACGATTTTTTTGTTTGAAAGCTGGTTTGATCATGATAGTTATAAGCCATGTTTAATCGATTCAACTGTGTCAAAATGATCAGCTCTTTTCACAGTTAGTGTAAGGATTTCAGCCAAACAATGGGAATTTATTTCACTTCTGCTCGTCCGATTGACTTAAAATTTCTGCCATGTATGCAAACCTAGTGTCAATACAATATTAGGGTACCATTGAGCTGATCTTTTTGAGGGTTTGGATCGGAAGGTTGATACTACTTTCTTCAAAATAGCTAATAATCAAGCAGACCCATCGATTTTGCTTCATGATCTATTTTGACAAGACGGACTTTGAAGGTGGCTCAGGGTGGTGATCGGCCCTCCGGTATGACTAGTTGTAGACCCATCGTGTTCATAAGACTCGTTATGGAAACCATCCTCTTACCGCATTAGTCATAATCGCTAACAAGGATCGACAGCCACATTAAAATGTCGGGGATGGTGTTAAAATTGTTTTCGAAGTCAGCTGTTCCTTGCGAAGTTTTAGTAAATATTTTGCTTTTAATTGCTACGTTACTGTTAACATTGTCCAAAAATAAACCTTTAGCTAATCTGTTTTCTGCCTAATATTGGTAGCTTTGATCTCTATTTGGTGAGCCAAAATTGGGGAACGTAATTAGGTTAGGAGTCAAGTTAGGTCAGCCAGACAAGTTGTTACTGTATTTCCCAGTCAACCGTTGAGCGTGAATAATATACCAGGTCGAATGATTTACATTGCGGCAAAACTTCTACTACTGAAAGATGCAACTTCTCGAAGAATTTCATTAATTTATTTATAGCTTAACGCTTGGTTTCCCTAAGGGGCTGACTGGAAAGCGACACCACCATTAATTGCTCTGGCGCAAAACTGGTACTTAAATGCAGAGTTGTAGACCAAAAAATTGCTAGAAGTGGCAATTCCAACCACTTTTCTGTCAATTTGAAGAAACCTACAAAAATCTTCCAAAACAAGTTATATTATAATATACCTAATATGAAAATTCCTGAGCTAGTAGGTGGGTATTAAAAACACAATGCTCCACACGGCCTCTCGAGTCACATCTCGACGTGCTCGCCTCGAGGGCACTTGCTGGGGTCGAGTCGGGCCTGGAGAGTAATCGCGCCGTGTCTTCACCCGGTTACCTTATTGCGTAAATCCAACTTGTGTAGCCCCATGCATATTGAAAAAAAATATTTTTCGGTTTTGTGTCAATGTGGTTCGATTTTTGTTTCGTTCGGTTTTTGATAAAAGCAAAAGGAGACACGCAGGCGTTAGAAAAGTTCGACAGAGATTTTTTTTAAGACTTGTTAAATCCAGTAAAATGGTGATTGATATACTCGCAGTTTTTATTTTGCTCTGTAAGAACTTGGATCTACTTGGGACTCAACCTTTATTTCCAAGCAATTTAAGATAGCAGAGAGCGTGGCTTGTCTTTTACATGTATTTATATATTTTTTAGTGATCTACTATGATTAAGGAATTTGGCTAAACAAAGGAATAAAACCTGTGTAAGCGAATCCATTGCAGTAGAGCTTAAAGAACAGGTTCTATTATACTACTGTTAAGACTAAGAACTTTACTGCCGCTGACGTGAAACACCTGGCCTACGCGACGCGACGTTTTATTCTTATGACCCGCCTAATGCGAACGAAGACATATATAGTGTGTCTAATATATCTGAGCAGGTGGCGTAATAGGGAACTAAAATTGAATGTACTGAATTTGACAGATCATCGCCTTTTGCATTGACAAGCAGTGCCACCATTAACTGCCAAGATATATTGGACACTCTATAAATGAATTTATCAGTAGGCGTATGTTAGATGGATATCATTTTTAGCAATTTATCTAGTTATACATTCACATGGCTTGAACAAATTTATAAATAGTTTTTATTGATATTTCCGTATATTGTTAGACCAAATATTCAGGTGTTTGTTTAGTGGCGTAACCCTGAGCTTAAATGGTAATACCAGATTTGGTGTTGTCGACAACGCGAAAATAGGACAAGTGGCTTTATTCAGCGTGTCTATTCTATTTATCTCAGTGATTATAAATTTATGTGCAAATTGTAGTAGAGGTACGAAAGTACGGATTATATTGTAGAGGCAGTTAAATTGAGACTGCATGGCAGTTCCAAGTCAGCTAATTTACACAACAGTAATGAAGCGATTAAACTAACTTTGCAGTATATTACCAGTATGTTCGTACACTAAATACTTTTACCACCTATATTCTCGTACGGTGTTTGTTTTGTTCTATAAAATCGTGTCAACTGGGCGCATGAAATTGAAAATTCCATTACCTTTATGAAGGAGCGTATTATTAAAAAATTGTGACGAGTTTTTGTTTTGTTAGAACGGAATTGGTCTGTTATTTTGAAGCACGTGGTTTTACGTACGATGTTACGGTAGACTGTAAATTCAGCTTATTATGTAGGCAATACCAAAAATATGTGAGACTAGCTGTGTCCTCACGGCCCCGCCCGCGTAAGAAGTTTTATTCCAGTAATAAATATAGTCTATGTTACTCAGTGATAATGTAGCTTTCTAAAGGCAAACGATTTTTTAAAATCGGTCCAGTAGTTTTTAAGTTTATTCGTTACATACAAAAATACAAATCTTACCTCTTTAAAGTATTATAGTATACATAATAATATCACGTAGAGATCAATAATCTACAGTAATAGGTATAATTAATGCATTGAGATATGTTCTCCTTTACAAAAAGGAAGCGTTACTTATATTTATTGATAGTCCCTGTAAATGTCGTAACCACAGAACCAATTTTCACAAATGATGGAGGGGGAGTGTCTTTCCACGTCTAGCGGAGCGCGTGTTATGCGGCGTATTTTCCGGGAGTGTGTTTTTCATTCATTTTTCCGATGAGACTCTGAAATGTGTACACACTGTTATCTCTCTGTCCACAAATTAAAACCCTTGCTGCTTACTACCCGTATTTCGTTTTAACATGTTATGAAACAACGAGGGTACATCGTTTGTATGTACTTCTATGTAGGCATGTTTACCAATCGGTTCATATAATTTGTATTTGTCCAAACAATCCCATCACGAGCTATTCCGTCTGTTGTTACAGATAGATAATGACAGCACAGATAGCTAACCAGTCGGTATACGGACTGACTTGTTTGCTCGTGACTAGACGATTTAGTTTCTATAGGAAAGTTATTACTGGCATATTTATTTGAATACGTGGGTGCTTGCACAACGTCGCCATTATACACCCGTGTAGGGTGGGCCTGCCCATTGCTGGGATTGGTGACTAAAATAAACTTATTTGCATATGATATATCGAGTAGTATTGCTAGTGTTGTGTAGTTTCTACTTCTGTTTGTAATATGTTGTGTTAACTAAAAACTCTGAGAATACAGGGTTTATTATTTGCTGCGTTCCCTTCTATGTGCTAGTAGTTCTTACGTATCCATATTATAAACTAAGCTGTAACTAGACACAAAGTTGACAAATATTTTAGCATATTTAAAGAGAACCGTTAACAATCATTACGCGTCATTGTTCAGTTTAAGCTCTAAACGTCGACGCATTAATTATGTCATAATAATTACTATTTGCTTCGGTTAACAATTCGTAGCTTTACCCTATTGAGTCTGTATACACATGTAGTTGGATAGTCATGATTCAGAGAGCAATAAACTTTAGATTATGATTCATCTAGGTGATACAGGAATGTTTGAGATTCGGTCTATGCGGATAGACTTGGAGAGACGACGGGAATCTGACAGGGAATTTAATCTCGGTTCGTTGTCGATTAGGTGCGCTTGCGGTTTCACTGTTTGATATCAGGTAATATTAATGAAAGATGTAATTAACTTGATCTGGTAATATTAGTCTAGCACTAAGACAAAATTATAGCATGTGGTAAGACAGACAACGTCGCCGATATCGATAAGCTAAATTATCGATACTACATAGGTTTTCAAATAAATTGTATTCGATTTGAATCAAATCCGATTAAACATGGATGTTTTGCTAAATTACTTTTGTAGACTTCAATAATTTCGTTAGATTACTCTTGCGGAATAAGTAATTAAGAGATAAAAAGTTATCCTGAGGCTTTATTGGGCCATCAGCGTGCAAACATTGAACAAAACAAATATAATCTCAACTTTGTCAATCAATCAATTTTCGATGGGTCTACGGAGAGATGTTTTATTTTTTCTTAATTTGATATTTTGATGTGATTTAAATATTAGCTCGTAAAAGTTATCCGATTTGAATATTGCTACAAATAACCAAGATTCTTCATATCTTTTCATAGCTTCTACATCGAAGGGAAGTCATGGTGTCTTGAAAAATATTGCATCCTCCATTATTGTTGTTGCAGTCAATACGACAGGAAACATTATTGTTTAATATTAACATTATCGTAAACTTGCGACTTTCGAATAACTGTACACGTATCAATATACGGGCAGCCTGAAATATTGATCCTGCCTTTATCAACGATCGAATCCAATAAAAAAGCTCATATATTTCAAATGTTATATTACAATGAACACTTGAATGTACACATTGATTATCGTTACAAGAGAAAGGCTTCCGGCGTTTCTGGAACTGGTTTGGGTACATTGTCTCGCTCTAGCATTCCTGGCGCAAAAGACAGGGCGGGGCGCGCGCGCATTGCAGTTTATCCATCAAGTAAATAAGTGTAGAAGGCTCATTTTTGTAAAGCTTGGTAGCGGCGCACAGTAGGAAAAAAATTGCTTTTTTTGTTCAAAAATCTGCCTACATCACAATTTTTGACGTATCGCTGCCATTTTTTTTATACACTCCTGAAAAACCCCTGGACACTGATTTTTGTTAAAATATTTTTTTTAAGAAATTGTTTTTGCTTCATTTCCCGATTTTTTGAGGTTATGGTATTGACTTTTAAGGAAAAGTGGCAGTGACACACCAAAGCGTGTTATCTCGTAGGCGCTATACGAACACTGAAAAAAAATGCTACAGCGTTAGCGATTAAGACTGGGGCTTGCGGTTTTTTTAAAATAAGTCCTTATTTGGCTTTATTATTTACTGAGGTTCAGGATTGTTTTTTTTTATTTTTATTTCGTCTATTCGCTCATAAAATTAGCGTTTTGTTATCATAGTCATTATTAAAATATCTACATTCACGATTTCGTAGCCATAAAGGCGATATATGGAAATCCATCAGACTACCTATTTATGCAAGTCACTTGTTACGCGTTATTAGAGTTGATATTCTGTATTTAACTTGTTTGCGGCTTAACTCTGTATATTCAATAAGGTGCAAGGTCGCCGGCGAGACTCGCCATGGAGTCAAGGCCAGGGTACCTTTACGACTGGCCAGAGCTATGGGGCATAACGGGGACTAGCCGGGAGGAAAACGCTGTAGGTTGTGTTAAAAGAAATAAAGCTTATAGCTTGAAACTGGAGATTTGATAAAATTGGTTTTCTATTAAGAATAATTAGATTATTATTTTGAATTGGAAACGTAGATTTTTATTCTTGTTTCAATTTAAACCAATTAAAAAAAACGCCAGGGTTAAATCGGCAATGGACTGCGATGACTTGAAATTATTGACGGAACAAAACATTAGCAAGTCTTTTCAAAATCACTATACGTTTGTCTAAATGATTTATCAAATATTAAAACGTATTCATAGGACAAAGACCTCTAGTTTTGATTCCGTTCATTGAGCCGATGACGTCACCGTTTGGCTAAGTTGCACGAATCAAATATTTACTTATTCAAATACTATCAACCGCCAAGATTTTCTACTCGAAGAATAAGCAGAAACGAAATAAATTATTACATAATAGTACGGTGAAACCAAGAATATAATTAATTAATTAATAATTTGTTTATAATTTGCATAAGGTCATAATAGAACAAAGTCATTTGTGCCCGGTTGATGGCAATAGACTCGTCCCCTATTACATGGGACTTAAACATAACGACGAAATGAGGGTGTTACTATACACCTCTGTCCAACCCTTCGGGGAATACAGGCGTGATGTTATGTTATGTAGAACAAACAGATACTTCTGTAACAAGAAACGTTTACAGCAGAGATTTTCGTTTGAAAAGTTTTACTTTGTACATTATAAAGTGTCTTTGTCACGACCATAAAAAAGAGATTGCAGCACTAGGATACTTTTTTTATTAATTTAATTCTAGTTTCAAAAGAATAGCTTTATTCATATTTCCTTTTTCGTTCGTGACAATGCCAGCCGGTTCGTTCGAAAATAAAAAATAAAATGACTACCAGATCAGTGTTCCTGATAGATGTTCTGTATTCATTTTCTCTTTATGCTACTGATATTAAAAGTGGAATTCTACTTTTATTTTCTATTTTCAGTGCTTTAGTATTTCATTGAGGTTTTTCTTCACTTTTTTCAATAAAGGATTATTTCCATATTTTACTAACGAATTCGTAGTTTCTTTAAATATTTATGTGCAAATTTTAAAACAAATTTATTTTTATATTCTGCACCCGATCTCCTCACCGAACCTCCAAAGTGTCTTCTTGACACAAACACTCAACTACCTCCTAAAGTGAATATTTGCTTTGTAGGAAATTATCTCCAAAGAAAGTTTAGAGTGCGTTCTTTGTACCTCGTCTATAATGTGAGTTCCTACAAAAGTTCTACCAAGCATGCACTTGTGAAGATAGTGTGGTGAACTACTTTGCATCAGACTGGCAGGCGAAGCTCAATTTGCAAGTCACTTTTCCTCTTGCTCGATTTAATTACTGTTTACTTTCGAGGTAGATTGCAATTAAGATGCCTTTTGCTGAATGCGCCAATTCTTTAATTGTGTTTCCTGGCAAACATTGGGCCACCCTGGCTTTTTATTTATTTAATACTTCAATGCACAATGGTGGTACATAAGGCGGACTTAATACCACAAGGCATTCTCTACCAGTCAACCTTGGGTCAAAGAGAATAGCATCGAAAAGAGAGATACAAAAAAAAAGGATATTTGCGACTTAATTACTATTTCTTTTTCCGTGGGTCTAACTCTCCTATACGCTCATAAATAATATACAGTGATTAAGGTAATACCCTTTTACATCTATTCATTGTACCTACCGGTCTAGGACGAGGGTCTTCTCATCAGTTAACCGGCTAATATGAATTCATAGCTACGAGTATCATAACACTTCACTGAACCAGGTGTTTTTTTATCGCTATGAATTATTTACTAGCTACAGTGAAAAATCTGACCTTTAGAGTGCTTTGATGTGGTATTACATTTAGGAACAACAAAAGACACCGAGGAAGCCTTTTGTCCAACATCGAAATTGACCAACTTCATTTACTTTTTTGTTATATAATATAATACACCTAAGTGATGTTTTGTTGGCCATTCGCCGTTATCAATTTGGACATTCCAGTGAAGTGTAAGTACAGATAAAGCTATTTACTATATCGTTACCGGAAAGCCAATACTACTTAAGCGCCATTTTGGCCAAAATGAGTTATATATCGTTGGATTGGATTTTTTTTCTGCGTCTATTAGTTGGGATTTCGTATTTTATTCTATTATATTACGAAATTCCAACTACTCGACGTAGAAAAAAAATCCAATCCAACGATATAATATAAAACTCATTTTGGCCAAAATGGCACTTAAGTAGTATTGGCTTTCCGGTGACGATATGTTCTTAGTACTTACCATATTTCCAAAACAAACAATAGTCTATTATTCATGAATTCTCATGGAACAAAAGCAAGAACGAGTAGTTTTTACCTTGGTAAGCAGAGGATAGTGACGGACGTCAACCAATGCCCTCTTAGGTAGGTTTCCTTATACGGTGCGTCTGGTCTAGCTGGCACGCTGATTGCATAGAATGGCTTCCAAAGTACTTTTCCTTCACGCTGTACTTGCCCCCTACCGTGAGACCTTCACAGTTTACGACTGGAATTCTAAAGGATAGCTTTGAAGCACCGTCGTTACACGTTTGTTATTTACTTCTTCTAATTAAGTTTTATTGCACGTTACAAGTTTGCATATTAAAATCGTAGAGAATATTTTATTAAATTATACGGCTACCGATACATATCTAATCGGGCTATAAGTTTTAAACTCGGACTACATATTTTAATAGATAACGTTTATCGTGATCAGGTTTAAATATAGTGCCTATTTTATCATTTAATCTAGATTATTAGTTGAACATATTTGGTACAAGTTGATTTTTGTATTAATTGGTCTCCTGACGCAACTTATAGGGAAATGTCACTATACCAACCACTAGACCAACTGCCTCATTGGTTTGATGGTGGTAAGTGCGACTGCTGATCGTGAGGTCCTGGGTTTTTCCTCAGTAGCAGCCCTGAGTTTGGATTTGTGCCCGGTTGATGGCAATAGGCTCGCCCCCTATTACACTGGACTTCAACATAACGGCGAATTAAGGGTGTTACAACACACCTCTGTCCAACCCTTCGAGGAATACAGGCATGATGTTATGTCGCTAAATAATGTCTTCATCCCAAAATATATGGCATAAAGATTGATAGTAAATAAATATTGGCACAAAAGAAACAAGAATGTGGGATACATTCAATCGAACTTTGCCGATCAGCTGCTGGTAACAAGACAGGGAATCGTTAAGCGCAGCTTCGTTTACACAAGTACACTGCGGGTTTAGATGGCTGTTTACTGCCCATAGTATTACTCTATGCTAGTTCACTTGCGTGTTACTGTACTGTTTCACGTCGAAACAACGTTAACACGATTCCTGATAAACTTAAATAGCTAACTTTCTGCGTTCCTTTCGTGGTACGGTATGTATCTTGGATTAGTTCATAGGATAATTTTAATCTTGAATAATGAAGTTGATTATACAAATCATTTCCTAGGCAGTAGCTAGTATGAAGTTGATCATACAAACCATTTCCTAGGCAGTAGCTAGTATGAAGTTGATCATACAAACCATTTCCTAGGCAGTAGCTAGTATGAAGTTGATCATACAAACCATTTCCTAGGCAGTATCTAGTATGTGAGATCGACCACGCAAACTACTTCCTAGGCGGTATTGTAACATAACATCACGCCTGTATTCCCCAAAGGGTTAGGCAGAAGTGTATAGTCACACCCTCATTTCGCCGTCATGTTTAAGTCCCATGTACCTACTAGGGGTGAGCCTATTGGCATCAACCGTGCACAAATCCAACGTACGGGCTGCTACTGAGAAATTCCACACGGAAAAACCCAATAATACTGTGCCCGACCCGGGGAACCCAAGACCCCATGATCAGCAGTCACGCTTACCATCACTAGACCAACGAGGTTGTTAGTACTCATGTTATTATTAATAACGTATACTAGGTTATGTTAATTTTTATCGGCTGTGTGAAATACATAAAGTAAAGAGTAATTGTGGTGGTAAATGATTAGCGGAAAAATTGATTGTGTTATTATTATATCGAGGTTGTATAAATACGGACGCGATTAAATAATATATTTCAACGATAAACCCGTTACAGGAAAACTGGTTTATTTTAGAAATCCTTTTTTAAAACAACAATAAATAGTACTATTTCGACGTTGAAATTTAATTCTGTCGGAGTTGTATTTAGTTTTATAATTAACTAGCGGCACGTCCCGGCTTCGCACGGGTGGACATTTTTCCCGTTTTTGCAACATTTTTCATTTATACTCCGCTCCTATTGGTCGTAGCGTGATTTTATATACCTTATAACCTTCCTCGATAAATGGACTATCCAACATAAAAATATTTTTTCAATTCTAAACAGTAGTTTCTGAGATTAGCGCGTTCAAACAAACTCTTCAGCTTTATAATATTAGTATAGATTTTGTGAATGTAAACATAGGCAGATTGATTTGTGCTTCAAATTGTTCAGCACACACATGTTTATACACAATTACATCGTCGCTTCGTTAACTTATAATTAACTCACGAGAAAACAGTTTTATTCAAATATACGATCGACACGGGGCTCTGGAAGAAGAGAGTACATTTATTCCAGACGAATATTCGGTGGTTCAAACAAGGCATGGGTCCTCAGGTCCCGCAATAGATTGCTTCCCGGCCCGGGGCGCTTGTTCCGCGGTTTCAGCCTTTGCTAGACGCCTTTAGGGAACACTGCTGATGCGATGAATCGAAATGTTTCTTTGATTCGCCAAACAGCTTGTGTAGGCAGACACTAAACTTATCTGTAACAAATCGGATGCGAGCGATTGTGATCCGGTTTATCTTACTTAAACGTTGTATAGTCGCCGGCACGTAATTTGGCAAGGTTTTGGTGTAGTGGGAGTAAGTTTCGCGCATGTACACTTAGTGTAACAAAAAAATGGTCACTTTTATTGCTTGTTATTATTCTATGGTTATTGCCATAATTATAATGTCTTTTTTCAATAAATACACTATATAAATTACATTTTTAAATATATCTATAAAAATTATAAAAAAAAGTAGCCCACCGGCATCGGAAACATGTTCCAAGCTACCGGTGGTCAGGGCTTCAGAGAGAGGAGCTTCCTAACAATACGCGCCGTGTCCAGAAGTACCGCTTTCTGTATCAGGCCCTTGATCCGGCCGCCCAACGAGAGCCTCATCAAATGTTTTGCCATAATTTATTATTAAACATGTCTGTTTAGAAGAAAGAAAGAATAAAATATTTTCTCTACTCTTGCCAACTTACGTGTCGGCGATGTTCCTATGTTTTTAGTGTACCTTGGTATATACTGCACTTATTTAATAACATAGCCTAATATGTTACTTCATGCATTTCGTAAGGTCCACTGACGTTCTCCAGAATTTGTAGTAGGTACATATCTACGCAGTTTGTGTAGCATTAGTTTAACTATTGCCTGCACAGTTTGAATAGCATTCTGTGGAACGGAAGCTTATCTTAACTTAAAACTTGCTTCTGAAAACTTGCTGTTTACACGCTACCCTACAGCTTTACCAATCTCTACTGGCATAACTATTTTTTTTACTACCGGTTACACTGTAATAAAGACTAAGCTGCTTATAAAAATATACTTGAAGGTTGCATCTTGCATCTTAAAGACCACAATTTATCTGAGAATCAGTTTCATTGCTGGTGATTAAGCTAACCACTAATGCTTGGTTGCAAACGTTTGCGCAATAATCCTGTAATTCCAGTATGTATCTGCAAAATGGTGGTGCGTTCATCGTGTCTTGGATCTTCACCGCGCGCGCACGCCTACTAACATCGCTCTAGGGACCTATGATTCAGTACTAAAGGGTGCCATTACGGGTTTGGTCTAATAGAACAGACTTTCGCGAGTCGACGGAGTATTTATGTACAAAAACTTCAACGAGATTTTAAAATTCGAAAGGTTTTTTGTTCGTTGTTGTATTAATTGATTCGAAGTGAACCTTGAAGCAGAATCTTAGTGGTGCTATTGTAATCAGTACAATACGCTCTTTAAAATACGAAACGATTCATCATTTAACCAGTCTCAATTAAAAAAAACAAAAGGAAGTGATACCTCGCGGCTGTATTCAGATAGTAAAGCCAAAAAAAATACTCGTCTGCTTGTAACTCATGATTTAATCCAAGGTTCAACTGGCAGCCGGCTAGGGGGGGGGGGTGTTGTACAAAAACTCAGAGAGTATGCCGTTTAATCACCAACTCCATATTTATGAAGCTGCGAAGCAAGATCGGCGGCATTCTTAGAGCCAGCCTGGCCAAGCAACTGACTCTATGGGTGCCTGGAAAACTGAGATTACTAGTGACTTTTTATGATATTATATTCAGTATATGCTCGCATGGTTTTTAATTATAAAGACATTCTTGTTTTGTTGTAAGCAAGTATAAATAAAATCACGGGAGTGCCCCCGCTACCATCGAGCAGGCATGGCCTTACACCCTTTTCTTGAAGCAACAAAAGCCACTTTTAAGTCCCCTATATCTTTGTAGCAGATGAGAGCGAAAGCCTGGAAATTGTGTTACAGATAGTAGATAATGTATTTAACTAAATTACCAAATTACAATATTCTAACTAAAACTTACGCTCACAAAATATTTGCTATCAAAGTTTCGTTATTTTGACACACTCGTTCACTCACCGTTCATCAAATTAAGGTACTTCTAGCAGACCTATGAACTTGATATTTGGATACAGTAAGTGTTTAGGAAGGAATGGAAGGAAAAAATATAAAACCTTGAAGTATTTTCTCGGTTGCATAATTATTAGACAATACTTATTATGTTTATGTAGTATATTAGACTACTTTGTAATCTGTAATCATCCGACTATGTTTCACTTGCACTTGACCAATTTAAGAAATTAAACTTCTTTTGGCGCGTTTGTTGCGTCACGAAAAAGGTTTGTATAAGTTTAAATCTTTATTCATATTTTTATTTAAACATAAACCTCCTTTCTTTATGACACCATGATGAAGTTGGTTGTTAACACAAATCTCAAAGGTGTATTATGCTGCGTGATTGCCAAGTCCGAAAAATTTATTTATAAATGATATGTCAGACTTGGCTAGAGCCAAGTCTGACATATCATTTATAAAGAAATTTAAAGCCAAGTTCTGAGATCTAATGTAGAGCTACATTAGATCTCAGAACTTGGCTTTTTTACATGAATGTTTTTGATGGGATAACATTTCATTTTACCAAGATTTCTTTAAATAAATTCACACACAAAAGAGTTATATCAAAGAATGTGCAAATTCTTTACACTTTAAACACTCGCATATTTTAACATCGATGAAGTCTATACATATAATAAAATCGTAACGATGCTAAAACTATACATAAAATATTTTTGGAAAAAGTAAGTGCAACGCATCCTAGGAATGATACTGATGCCAAAAACGTAGTCTTTAGATTTTTTATGTTTGTATGTTTGAGCTCCACGCGAGTGCTATTGGATAGATCCAGTTGAAATTTGGCAGCCACATCCGTTAAAGAGAGGGTTTAAATTATCACGCTATTGAGTGTGGGTGATGAGCAGTAACCTTATGTTTCCGTACCAATAAATTATAGCAACGAATCATTAGATCCACTTTATATTAGCGTGTAGTCTGCTGAACCAGTTGATATAATTACGATAAAAAAACCGGTCAAACGAGTAGGTAATTGTACAAAAAATCAGGGACACTTATCTAGTGATGGGAACTCGTAAGTTGAATCAATCGATATAAATTAAATCGTGATTGACTCATTAACGGTTGAATTCCGACCAGTGACGTGACATCCGTATAACATTTATGTAAAGTACTTATAGTAATTATGTAATACTTTTGATCGAGAAGTAACAGTTTTGATACAGATAAGAAGAGTATAGTATTGACTTATATTGTAAGTAAGTCAAATTATTTTTTAGTTAACAGCCAATTCTGCAATTTTAGGTACCTTATATCCATACCTGTGTTGCCGCATAAAGATACTATTCATGCATAATCTATACTAATATTATAAAGAGGAAAGATTTGTATTTTTGTATGTAACGAATAAACTTAAAAACTACTGGACCGATTTCAAAAATTCTTTTGCCATTAGAAAGCTACATTATCACTGAGTAACATAGGCTACGAGTGGAGCCGTGAGGACACAGTTAGTAGACAATAAATTAAGATACTTTGTTTTCGACTTAGTTATTATTGGATGAAAATAGGTATGTACTAAGAAATGTTTAACGTATATCTAAAATGCTATAACGTATCCATTCGTTCGTAATCCCTTAGAAATAGTCGAAAAATCGGTATTTAATGAAGGCAAGACGTTTCGCTATCGTATTACTATCTTATAAATGAATATCGATTTATAATACATTAGAGGCGAACGATCTCAACGTCGCTTCGATTCAAACAAATGTCATCGATTAAGCCTATTAGGCATGTAATCTGTGATTAAAGCCTAATACGTGGGTGGGCGGAATTCCTGGACGAAGCCTTATTTATGTGAATATTATTATGATAGAGTTATTTTGTGTTTTGATTGCGTATTATAATTTGATAATTGTGTTATTTAGTTACATTATATAATAAGATTATGGTAATGTCAAATGGAGAAAGTTTTATAGTTTTGCGGTTTATTTCGACTTTCTACGTTTTGGGCACTTTCCTTTTCATGGTATATGTTCAGTTGATACCAGCTCGGTGTGCTGGACGCTTTAAATGTATTTTTTGAGGAAGGTAGACCTGAATAATTCCCAAATTACGGCTAGGTAGGTCGCAATGACTATAGTATAGCTATTTAATTTGTGCATAAAAGGTAAAGAAAACAAAACAAAAACAGTCCAAAAAAGTTAAGCATTCGCGGGACGCCTGGCAGATGTGAAACATCGACTCATTTTGTATAAAAAAAACTGGCCGAATCAAACCGAAGAGAGCCGACGAGTTACGAAGGTCTGCCGTCGTGTGTCTGCCATCGCGAGCGCCGCCACGCAAAAGCCCCTTATACAGGGTGTAAACGAAATCATGTAATTCCTTCAAACCTCGTGATGTACTGCTGACATAGATTAATTCTGCACGGGATACCTTTGGTTTTATTTTTTATTTTTTAATAAAAGTAAACATGTGTTCTTAACATGAGGCATTTTAGCGCCCCGAGTTAAATGACCGCGAGGCTAATTATGTTTACTTTTTGTAAAAAAAAATATTGAATCCAAAAGTGTCCCATGCAGGGTTAATCTATGTCAGCAGTACATCACGAGGTTTGAAGGAAATACATGATTTCGTTTACACCCTGTATACCAGTACCGCCGCATTAGATGTTACACATCAAAAATGTTGGTTTGTAGATCGGAAAATTAATCGAAATCATATGAATGCTAAATGTGAGCCGGCAAGATAGATAGATAACAAACAACACCTTCATACGGAAACAAGTTTACAACCAATATTTGTGTTTGTTAATTAACCGCAGTGATATGGCACCCTTACCATCTAAACAATAACATTGTAACATGTATATCGCCTTCAAAGGTCGAATAATGATCACTGAGGCGCATTCAGCGATCCGCATAAAGGAATAATTATCCGACCTATGACTCCTGGGCTAGTTTACAAGTGTACCCTTATGTCCAATAAAGGGATATGGTTGTATACTAAGTCTTAATAATTGGATAATGTGTTGTATTTGCAATCTGTTTTATTAACGCTCGTGTAAGTTTGGATATGATTATATTTGGTAGTGTCCGAGTGATTGCGATTACATGATGTACATTTCCTTGATTATTTTTTTTGTTTTTGATGTTTTGGAATATTAAGTTAGAATAGAATAATTTTATTTTGACTAGCGCAGATATAAATACACAAGTATACTTGAATAAATAAGTAATAAAATGTGAACAAATAACAAAGATAAAATAAATGAAAACTGTACGAAGCCAATAAAGTGGGGCATTCCATTTAGCGTACCAATTTGAATAGCACCAATTCAAATCACACCAATAATAATAGGAATACGATTTGTGTGATTCGAATTGGTGCTATTCAAAATGGTGCGCTAAATGGAATGCCTGAAAGAATAACTTTATTTTCTTTTTGAAAAAACGTTGTCCCACACTATGATTTCTCCTGTATCGTGGGTGCATTTACAGACACAAATCTTCACACATCCAGACCCGGAACAACTATCTATAGGCCATACAAATATTTGTTCCGTGCGGGAATTGAACCCACGACCCGTAGCGCAGAAGCCGATCGCTCAGCCACTGCGCCAAACATGGTTATAACTTAGTTGTACTTTGCTTATCCTGACTTAATGAAGATAGACTGTTTGACCTGTTGTTAAAAATACCAATTGTAAAGTAGAGGAGATTACAAAACTCATAATAGATAATTATAATCGTTAGGATAGAACATTATTATGTACCTACTCAGTATTTTAATATTAAAATTTAGCCCGCTTTACTGCTTACTTAAATATAATAGCAGCTATTATTATATTCGGCTTAATACAGTTTAAACAAGTGAAGACAGATTCCAAGAATTCGAAATTACATTCGAATTTCAAGTCTTGAAGAGTGGGTCGAATAAAGATCTCGCTTATAAAGCCTAAGGCTGGACATCCACCAGAGCTGTGCGAGGAAAATGTGCGCTGCGAAAATGTGTAGCGAGGATGTGTAACGGTGTGACCCTTTCCACCAGAGCTGTGCGAGGAATGGGTAATGTGTAATGCGTAATGTTTTAATGTGTACAAATGAGCCGTGCGAGGATAGGTAGCGGACTCTTTTTGAATAGGGTGGTGTGGCGGGAGCGGTACACATTCCTCACAACACATTCCTCGCAAAACATTCCTAGCAGCACGTTCCTCGCAACACATTTCTCGCTTGTTTTGTATGAACAAAAACCTCGCACTGCTAGACCCATATCCACCAGAGCTGCGCCGAGCGAAGCTAGGTAAATGAAGTGATTCTATTGGTGCTTACAAAACACATTCCTCGCTACGCAGCTTAGCACAGCTCTGGTGGATGCTCAGCCTAAGGGTCGAACAAACTGTTATTTTAATTTCTACTAGGTCAGTTAGCTGAAGTAACATTTACATTAATACCCACATAGGCACGTATGAATTCACGTCTGGGGAGTATAGATACAACTTTACGACCGCAAATAAACCAACGTTGGCCGTTTTAATTAAAACTTGCGTCACTTGTAACGATATTAGGCAAAACCCTTCAAATTAAGTACCTGTAGACCTAGTATACAGGTATAAGAAAGTTGAAAACTTAATTAAAGCACCCTGCAGATTCCTTACTGTCCGTCGGTCTCCCACAAACAATGTTCTGCATAGAGTTGGTAACTATATAAAAATGGGAGTGTCACTGATTCCTGTGTTGTTCCCTGATGAAGTATTTTTTTTGTGTATGTATTTCTTTGTATTTAATGTTATTCTTAAGTAGGTACCTAATAAAATAGGACGTACATAATGAGGCTTGCATAGTCGCGGAAAAGCGAACTAATGCCTCGAATTTTTTTGAAAAAAAAAAACATAAAAATGCAAAAAGTCTCAGTGTGAATACAGTCTTATTGCTACATTTTTGTTGGCGAGAATCACACGTTCCGTTTTGTTACGTACCTAATGGTTATAGTCAACACGTGCTCATTTTTGCAGTTTATTTCTCAATAAAGTTTATATTGCAGTGATAGCCTAGTGGTTGAACGCTTGCCTTTCATGCAGGAGGGTCTGAGTTCGATTCCGGCCCGTACCTCTGATTTTTCGAATTCTGGTGCAGATCAGAATTTGATTATCACTTGCGTTAACGGTGAAAGAAAAACATCGTGAGGAAACCTGCACCCTTGAGAGGGCTCCACAAAGTTCTCGATGGTGTGTGTAGTCTGCCAACCCGCACTAGGCCCGCGTGGTGGACTAAGGCCTAAATCCTTCTCATTCTGAAAAGAGGCCCGCGCCCAGCAGTGGGACAGTAATGGGCTGATTATGTATGTTTATGTATTTCTAATAATGATTTTATTTAACATTGTATAAAAATATTGGTTAACTTGGCTCTTCCCAGCTACGGCTAGACATGGGTGTGGCCCGCAGTGGTTTAGACAGGCATTAATTTTTATTGCTGAGGCTTGGTTCTCTATGATATTTAAGAAAACACGCAAACAACGCGACCGCATCACATGTATATTTGCAGATTATGGTGCTTGTAAAGGCCATTTGACAATATGTCAAAATCGTAGGTCTGTACATTTTGTAATAATTTATTTTTCCGATTGCATATTCGGATTCGGATGGTAACACGGCCGTTTTATTTGTGTGGTACGTTTTGATGTGTCTAAGTGAGATAAGCATTTTTCTGAAATATCAGGCGATAGGACGTACAATTTCATTGGTTAAAATGTGTTTGACATTATTGATAATGACAATTTAACTCTTTCTGATTGGTTGTGATGAGGTCTTGCGATGGTGCTGCCATCTGCTTTCGTTTTGCGTTGTATTCCCCATTTAGGCACCCTAGACAGGAATTCTTTTAATTTGAAATAGTAACCCCGTTTCCAGCATAAAGCATGAAGCGGTGAAGAGCGTTCTTGAGAGCTGTCTTTTGTATCATTGACGTTTAAAAAGAACTAAATAATTGTAGTCTATTTTGATTAAATGTGTTTTGAGTTAAGTTGAGTGGACTTGCTATTTATTTCGTTTAGTTTATAAATCAATGAAATACATCTTGTTTATTGTTTTATAATTTATTAAAATCAATGTTAACTGCCTCGTTGGTCTAGTGGTGGTAAGCGCGACTGCTGATCGCGAGGTCCTGGGTTCGATCCCCGGGTCAGGCAAAGTGTTTTTGGGTTTTTCCGTATGGAATTCCTCAGTAGCAGCCTGGAATTTGGATTTCTTCGTTGAAGTTCTAACACTGCGTAACTCAAAAAATAGTCGTTTTGAGTTACGCACGTCATTCTATAGGGAATCGAAAAACGCATCGTTTGATCAATCACAATCAATGGTCAGATCCAATAGCAACGCGTTATTTCAAAAACAAAATCCACCGCGTATTTAATATTTTTTCCATCAAGCTATGTAAACAGCTAAAACAGAGTGTAAGTCAGGTGAGTTCCATACTGGACCGTGTCGCGATAGTGCTCCATTGAAAAAACCAAAATAAAATAGAATATTGTAGATTAAAAACAAGTATATGATAAGTAGAAAAATTTATATTTTCTGCTCTCCTGAAAAGTTTACTATTTTAGTTACGCGGTATTAGAACTTCAACGACGATTTGTGCCCGTTTAATGGCAATAGGCTCGCCCTCTATTACATAGGACATAAACATAACGGCGAAATGAGGGTGTTACTATACACCTCTGCCTAACCCTTCGGGGAATACAGGGCGTGATGTTATATATGTTATGTAAAACCAATGTGAAATGTTTTTTAAGTTTATTTCCCGTCTTGGATTGCCGATTGCTATCAGTGTTGGTAAACATAATTGTTTACCAAGTTCCAGCCTTTATGACTACTTCAAATATAATGATGTAAGTAAACTATCTTCAGAACTTTTAACTTGTACAAGTGTAGTGAACCTATCTAATGGCATCGTCTCTATAATACTTTCCAACTTTGATGTAGTTGATACAAGATGGGCGCCGCACGAGTTTTCCTAATTGGAGGAAAGTGCTTCTCTTTATTAAATTCTGCAGTAACATCTTAAAACTTATTTATACCTGTGAAATGTTAATGTTAGAGTCTGTTTTGGTACTCATACATCATAGACGAGATCCGGATAGTTTAATCAGAACTTATGTTATAGATAAGTTAGATACATTTCAAGTTAACTCCATTTATTCATTTTCATACATATAAACTAAATTTTTTGATATTTCTATAAATAAATTAACATATAACATAACATCACGCCTTGTATTCCCCGAAGGGTTGGGCAGAGGTGTTTTTGATACACCCTCGTTTCGCCAGTTATGTTTTAAAGTACCATGTAATAGGGGGCGAGCTTATTGCCATTAACCGGGCACAAATCCAGACTCCGGGCTGCTACTGAGATTTCTCAGTAATGGAAAAACCCAATAACACTTTGTCCAACCTAGGGATCGAACCCAGGACCCCATGCTCAGCAGTAGCGTTTGTGACCACTAAACCAACAAGGCAGTCACAAATAAATTAAAAATAATTAAAAATAGTAGCCAACCGGCATTGGGAAAGGGACCCAAGCTACCGTTGGGCAGGGCTTTAGAGAGAGGAACTGACTGTAAGTTATGTAACTATTATGATATTTAGTCAGATTTTTATTTGAAACCGTATCGACAGAAGGTGATACCTAAATGTCAGAAACCGTAGTATCAGCAGTCGTCAGTGAAAGTCAGCAGCTCCTTGTGTAAAAGCTCTTCGGGGAAGATCACACCTATTCCTGCCGCCAAGCAGCACTGCTGTGTGCAAGCACTTGAGTTCTTTCAACTTTTTCTCAACCGTTGGCAACGCATCAGCGATCCTCTTGGTATAGTCTTTGTGTTATTAGAAAAAGTCAGCGGTGACATTACTTTACGGAAACACATTTCTTTTTTACCAAAAATGTTAACAAATCGCGTTAATCGCATACACTTTAGATTTCTGTGATCGCATCCCTTTATAATTATTCGTATTTCATCGTCAGTGTACAAGTTCTTTAACAATACTTACGTCTTCGTCAAACGCGCGTGAGTATCGTGAGCTCAGTGTAAGAAGTGAGCTCATTATTCTTGTCTAACTGTGGGATAGCAACGGCATTTGAGGTGCTAATTGGAAAATAGTACTTCATTGTGTATTTGTTTCAGTTATCCTCTGCTTCGATTAGGGATGTCGCAAGCACCTCGAGACTTGACTAGTTCCATTTTACTTCATGCGGTTTCGTTCTTAGAAATGGCTGTTGGCAACGTATATACTCACAAATTGCCTCGACTCGCAACCAAACTCGTAGATAACTCTCCTTAGCGTGCGCTGTTAAACAAAACTTAACCGTTGTAAGTTAGTGCTTTACATATTGTTTAGCACTACTTAGTTCAGTCTTTTCCAGGCATCATAATAATAAATACGAGTAGGAGAGAAAATTATTATATTATTGAAACTAACCAATATACCAATGTTCGTTCTGCCTAGCCTTTTCCCAACTATGTTGGGGTCAGCTTCCAATCTAACCAGATGTGGCTGAATACCAGTATTTTACACGAAGCGACTGCCATCAGACCTCCGCAACCCAGTTACTGGGAAATGCCGATATCTTTAGGATAGACCGGTTGTCAGACTTTTTGGGTTTCTGACTTCTCGTAACGACTGACATAGGTATTTGTATGTCACCCGGGACCGACTATTTAACGTGCTCTCCGAGGCACGGAGGGGTCTCGCTGTGTAACGAATGGTTACCCATCCACAGACTGACCGCGGCAAGCGCAGCTTAACCTCGCAAATCGTATGATCCGCGCGGTTGGAAATTAGCCACGAGCTCCTCCACCAATACACCAATGATAAACATAAAAAAAATATTCTCAAGTATCGCGTTATTTTTTAAATCTCCATTTCTGCTCCAAATACTTATTTATACGGACGTAAGAGGAGACGCGACGAGACAAGATCTTGGCTTCTTGGTGAACGTCGTCGTCGGTAACCTCACCTCTTTCGCTTCGACAAACACGAGTTTCGTTGTGAAATTCATGTGATTAAAAACAGAAATTCTTAAATGTAAATTGCAGTTATACGTCTTCCATAAAGGTTGAGGAGATTGAATGTTTTCCTGACAATAATTATAATATGATAGCGAAACGTATTTCGAGTAATTGCAATTAATTTTATTCAGTTATGTTTTGTTGTAACGTGAACATTTCGATGAAGGATTATGTACATTCGATGAACTAATGTTGATGAAAAGCACAGCTGTGAAATGTATCCTGGATATTATAACAAAATCCTTTTTTTATTATTAAAACTTAGGGCATAGCTTGTGTTGAAATTGTTAGGTCATTTATTCAATATGATTGTGCTTAAAATGATTGTATTCCGAATAATTATCTATACTTCTATACTAATATTATAAAGATGAAAGATTTGTATTTTTGTATGTAACACATAAACTTAAAAACTACTGGATCGATTTCAAAAAATATTTTGCCGTTAGAAAGCTACATTATCACTGTGTAACATAGGCTATATTTATTACTGGAATAAAACTTCTTACGCTGGCGGATCCGTGAGGACACAGCTAGTAGTATATATTTTGAGTATGATAGCCAGTAGACTTGACCGTCTGTACATGAATCGATGTATTAATGCTCATATAAGTATTGATGCCTCGATTCATGGGTCAGGTAGGAGGCGAGTAGACTAAGGTTGTGTTACTTACACTAGTTATAAGTTATTGTACTACTAGCAAATTGGATCCTAGTTATCTTAAATAAACGTCCATTATTATTATAGGTACGATCGTATATCAATTTCTATTATTCGTTTTAGAATATGTAAACTCCAATTCAATCAGATGCAGTCACATTTTCAAGCGCTAAATTAATTCAACGGTTTAAGTAATAATTTTACCGTCGGAAATTTTCGCCAACGGACTAATTGGCTGCATTTTGACAGGGACATGACGAATGACACCGCATCCGTAATTACCGTCAATATTGACACGCCACTTACACGAGGCGTTTAAATGGTGAACATGTTTATGTTTCGTAAAGTTAATGGGAAGTGGTTGTGTTATGTCGGGCAAATTAAATAACTCGTAGCTGATTCCTATGATTTATCGTGTGTTAGAATCAAATATTAGAAAATATTCAAAAATACGCCACTCAGCCATACGAGAAACATCAGGAGTAATAGACGCGCTAAACTAAAATGGCATTGGGCGGGCCATGTAGCGAGAATGAGTGACGGTCGTTGGACGAACCGGGTGACGTTGGACCTAGCACCAGATGGGCAGATGACATCACAGAAATCGGTGGAAAACTATGGATGAAAGAAGCCACGCATAGTGACTATTGGGCATCTCTGGAGGAGGCCTTCACCCTCTAGTAAGAGGGGTTCACATAAAAATCTATGCTTACATAAAATTAACTTATTGAAAATGTTAATTATGAAATCACTAAAAATATGTCAATTGATATAATTAAATTAATCAATACTAATCTTTAAATTACTAAATATTCCATTTATTTTTAACTACTGCATGAAATGATTATTGTACAAGTCATGTTTAATTTTTATTTCTAAAAACTGTATTCTGTACCTAATTTAAGTGAAATAAAAGGCTTATTTTTTATTATTGGTTAGAATAGAATATAACTGTATTTGCTAGAGATATGGTAACACAAGATGATACATTATATAAAAAAGTTTTCAACACAATGCTTTCGGTAAGCACGAAAAATCTTAGATAATCATTGTTTTAGAAATTAAATCGTGCAACAATCATTTTATGAGTAAGCTTTGTGTTTTTTAAAGAAATCTCTGGTTAAAATTAAGATTCTTGTATCTTTACCAATAAGAAGCAAATACCTGCTTTGCATAGTAGTACCTCCCATATAATAATAATAAAATGATTATTATTATTATTAATAATAATAATCATTTTATTATCAGGCAACTGAGGCCCATAGAAAAAAAAAATCTTATACAATAATAAACTAATACATATTAAAAATAAAAACCTTATTAACTAAACACGTAACGTTGTCGGCGGCGTCGTGTTTCGCTGCATATGTTTCTAGTAACCACAGGTAAAAATAAATTGCTTATTTATTCGGCAATAAAAACGCTACTATTGGTATTCTTTTTTGGGCATAGAAACTGGGCAGTAGCTGTTATACGAAGAGTTTATGGACAAGTGCCGTAGTTTATGGACATGTGCTCAATACCCGTACATTCGACGTAGACTCATGACACACTCATTAGCCCGGTAGGTTCCCTTGCCATAATATGGCCGTCTTAATAGATTGGTACAAAGAAGAGGTGATAGAGACTCGTAGTTTTGTCATATTGTCATTATCACCACACTTGACAAACGGATTTGGGCGTTTTTCCACGACTCACGAAACGACAGTCCGTAGTAAACGTTTCATAGAAGTATATGGGTATTGGAGTCGTGGCAACATTTTGTCGTGTCGTTAGTCAAATTCACTGCACTATTTCGTCACTTAAGTTCTAATACCGCGTAACACAAAATAGTTAACTTTTCAGGAGAGCAAAAAAAATAGATTTTTTTCTACTTATCATATAATTGTTTTTAATCTACAATATTCTATTTTATTTTCGTTTTTTCGACGGAGGACTTTCGCGATACGATCCAGTATGGAACTCACCTGACTTACACGCTGTTTTAGCGGTTTACATAGCTTGATGGAAAAAATATTGAATACGCGGTGTATTTTGTTTTTGAAATAACGCGTTGCTATTGGATCTAACCATTGATTGTGATTGGTCAAACGATGCGTTTTTCGATTCCCTATCGATTGACGTGCATAACTCAAAACATAACAAATAACATTTCGGCTGGGTAAATTTATTTAATTTACTACAGTTATTTCTGATTCCGTATTTTACGACTGTGATATTTAGGGTGCAACTGAAATATTAAGTCATGATTGTAAAGTTCGTCTAATGTCACTCGCATCATGCTACACCGCAAATAGTGTAACTAGTTAACTTCAGCAGCCGACTTTCAACTCTGGAAAAACACGAAGCAACTCGACTTCTGGAAGTTTTGCGGAGTAAGCGATCACTTGCTGCAATAACTTGCGCAATTTAACTTGCTAGTGGATTTGACGCTTTAGTACGTTGTTATTTGTGCACAAGAGGATCACATTATCTTCAGTTGTTAACAAAAATATATCTGCGGTACTCGTACCTCTGGGAGTTATTGATTCTTTGTAAGTTTCATCGGTAATATTGTTATCTAAACATTAGTTTAGGATTAGTTTTGTATTGTGTAACTTAGAAATGAGGGATGATACTCCGATCTTTGAGTTTCTATGTAATCCGTGTCAATTTCCATCGAACACACTATCTTGTTCATGACAGTTTGCAGTGTAATTAATAAACATTTCAAGGAAATATGTCTTAACTTACTTCTGTAAGCCCGGCGCTTTGTTAGTTTATGATCGAAGTTATTATATCGAATCTAATGTATTGAGATTTGCCGAGATTGGATCGGAGGATTGAATTAAATCTATTTCAATCAATATTGCGGAGCCGAAGGAAACTAAATCACTTCCACAGATAGTGGTGTATAGTACTATGATTAATTGTATGGTACGTCCAGTAACATTGATTGATGAGCGAGTTATGACACAATTCCGCCCCATAATAGTCCAGCTTTGACAGACGCTAAAAGTAGAAACAATAGTGGTTTAGGTAACAGAAAGTCATCGGTCACGGCGTGGAACGTGACCGGGCGTTTCGCTAAAAGCGGCAGCCGCTTTTTAATTGACGGCGAAAGTTTTGAAAGCGGTTCCCATCGTCGGTTGCATAAACTATACCCGTTTTATACGGCGAGCCAGTTCGGGAGGACCGGCGGACATCTTTGACCCCTGATTTGTTACATTACTGTAACTCAACGTAAAGAAACGTACGTTTCCGCTTAGCGATATAATGTTCCGGGGGCTTAGGACGGATTTACGATTTACTTTCCGCGGTTAACTGTTATAAAATTGCGACGATTTATTCTTTAATGTAATTTACACTTTATTTAACAGCAATAGAGCAGAAATTTGATTGATGGGTGGTGTCTCCGTTAATATGATATAATTTGCGTGGTCACACGTAACCGGGCGTAATTTTTGCGGTGAGACAAACCATGAAACTGTGGAATTAGTGTCTGTAAAGGCTTGTAGAGGACGTGAGACGAATAAATGTACGTTTATGGGCCCATCAGTATAATCACTCGCCTCTTTATTAACTACTCTTCGCCGTACGCAATTAACAGAACTACTGGTTATGGGAAACTACAGGTACCTAATATTTATGGGAAAGCGGGAGGTGGGATGAAGTAAACATTTATTTAGCTCTTTACTTACATGCCTATGTCAAGTGCTTATGTCTATGATGTATGTTGGTTATTATTGATATTATAATATAATAAACTCTTTACACATAATGTTATAACCTTTGTGATGGAAACGTTTTAGGATTTACCCGTGGGAAATATTCAGAACTTCAGAGTTTATTTAATCTAACATTGAGGCAGATATTTTAACTTTTCGCAAGCATAATTTTATATGGTTAACAATTGTTTGCAGAACAGAATGATGTATTTGTACCAATTTACATAAGTACCGTATTCAAACAAAATATCACTTGAGAAATAGCAGAGTTATTTATCGAAACATCGTAGTTTTATATTGTTTTTTGTTCTACCATATTATCAGCTAATCTCTGTTTTTGATGCACGTCTGTCTTGTATCACAAGTTGTAACGAAATCTCACCCTTATCAGGGGTGAAATAGAGTTGGAATTAAATTGCAGCGTCAGTTATAATCGGGGACGGATCAGACCATATTCTATGTGACCATATTTTTAGAATGTATAGTGATGGCATTATGCCTGCTGTGCCAATAAGCGAGACAATCTGATATGACATTTGTGTAGGCTTTGCACAATTGTACGTGTCGCTCTAGACATGGCTATATTTCAGTTTGCTGCCAGCGTTCACTTTGATAGAGTGTGTTTGGACTTGTTCAAACACTATTGGGATCTAGCTGAAGTGGTGGTTTTGTAATCAGTTTCTGTTTGTAATTTTGACATTAACGTTGTCATTACAAGCTTTTGTTCGTGATTTCGTCCGTGTTATTATTATCATTTGCGTTCTCGTTCTATGCCAGTTGACGTCATAAAATAGACGTGATTTTGTTTTTTTTTTAAATAAGTTTGGGTTTATGCTTCCCTCTAATCTCAATATATCTAGCGAATCAACATGTAGGATCCAACCTATATGAAACTAGCGGCCCGTCCCGGCTTCGCACGGGTGGACATTTTTCCCGTTTTGCAACATTTTTCATTTATGCACCGCTCCTATTGGTCTTTGCGTGATGTTACATAGTCCATAACCTTCCTCGATAAATGGACTATCTAACATAAAAATAATTTTTCAATTACAACCAGTAGTTCCTGAGATTAGCGCGTTAAACAAACAAACAAACTCTTCAGCTTTATAATATTAGTATAGATATAGAACTATGCCCGCGACTTCGTCCGCATGTATTTTCATACAAACTTCCATCGTATACGTCACAAAAGGAACCTAATGTACAAATTTAAAGCTTGTAGCCCCAGCAGTTTACTGCACTTTATTGATCTATGTTAGCCACCTCACACAAGTTTATAAACATTAGGTATACATAACGCATTAGGCAGTCAGTCTAGGCTGACCAACATAAACACATACATAACTCACTAAGGCATTCTGACTTCCCCTATCGGCTTGGCTAGCTCAACGGATCAGATGGCGCAACTAATCGGTCCATTCCGTTATCTGTCTCAGAGTCCCGTGAGAATATGGGGTTATTGTGGTATTTGTAGGCGATTGAATAGCCATCTCGGCCACCAGATCCGTCGCATATTATGTACTACCGAAATTTTCAATGCAACATTGTTTTAATATAACATAATCATCATAATCATAATATCACGCCTGTATTCCCCGAAGGGTCGGGCCACCCTCATTTCGCCGTTATGTTTATGTCCCATGTAATAGGGGACGAGCCTATTGCCATCAACCAGCCATAAAGCCATCTCCGGACTGCTACTGAACTAAAAATCCAATAACACTTTGCCCGACCTGGGTATCGAACCCAGGACCTCACGATCAGCAGTCGCGCTTGCCACCTCTAGACCAACGAGGCTGTTATTTTAACAATTAAAGTATTTATTAAACCATATACCTAGATGGTGACTTGGAAGTGGGATTTATTCTATTTAAGATTCATTATAACGCTTTATAAATAAATAGGTCGAATTAAATGTCACCCTATATAGCGTTTCTCACATACAAAACGGATCAGGTGAGGATAAATACCTATAGGTACTTAACTATTTATATAAATATTAATATAACCGTTTATTACAGGTAATAATTATAGTGCCGTCAGATACAGTTTTATTATAGCTAATAATCACTGTATTGCCGAACATTAATTTGCATGCTAATTTTGGAACAACAGAAAAGCATAGAGTAGCATGAACATTTTATTCGTGCAAAAGTTTTTAAAATTAACTCTGGGATTTCTTGACTTTTGCAGGTTTGGTTAATTCGAGCTAACTACTCGGCTATATTGCTACAGTGCAATATCAGTTTGTTAATTCGAGAAATGTCAGTTTAAGGGCCAAGCCACATATCTAACGGAAGATACGTCGCCGATCTTACGTCGCGTAATTTACTCGAGCAATTTTAGTAACGCATCTTCGGTCAAATGTGTGATGTGAGATGCTTATATGGAACTAGCGGCCCGTCCGTGGATATTTTCCCCGTTTTTGCAACATTTTTCATTTATGCTCCGCGCTTATTGGTCGTAGCGTGTTGTTATATAGCCTATAACATTCCTCGATATATGGACTACCCAACACAAATATAATTTTTCAATTTCAACCAGTAAGTAGTTCCTGAGATTAGCGCGTTCAAACAAACAAACTCTTCAGCTTTATAATATTAGTATAGATTATGTGTACTGGCGGAAGATCGGCGACGTATCTCAGTCAGATGTGGCATGGCCCTAAAACAAGTTTCTCGCAAGTATCCGCGATAAAAACCAATTTTACCCTTAAATTTTACAATCACGCTTCATAGAAGCTTTGTAGATATCGTATAACGTAATTAACAAGAGAATAATATTATTCTTCTTTCCTATCGATTGACCGAACAGTTTCAAATTCATGTGTACTTACATGTTTATGTTCATTCAATATTATTATGAAATTAGGAACAACCACGGTAGCCTAGTTAGCCACGTAATGATTAAAATTTTGACACGATAATAGCCTAACTGCTCAAGCGTTGATTGGCAATCAAGTACTAATTAAATCCTGATTAAACTATTCAGTGCATCCTTTACTAGTACAAGTATAGCAACACGCCCTGCATTCCCTGAAGGATTGGGCAGAGGTGTATAGTTACACCCTCGTTTCGCCAGTTATGTTTGTCCCATGTAATAGGGGGCGAGCCTATTGCCATTAAACGGGCACAAATCCAGACACCGGGGTGCTACTGAGAAATTCCTAATGGAAAAGCCTAATAACACTTTGCCTGGGGATTGAACCCAGGACCCCATGTTCAGCAGTCGCGCTTGCGATCACTAGACCAACAAGGCAGTCAGTACAAGTATAGGTATATGATATTTACATTTACCCCCAGAGGGATAAGAAGAGTATCGAGGAGTAAAGTCGCAAAACTGCTGCAGCTTTTATTCTCTAGTCATTAAGTATTTAATAGTCGTTTAATATAATTTACGAAGCGTTATTGATATACATTTAGACTCTTGTATCTTTACCAATAACGAAGCAAAAATCTCATAGCTTTGCATAATAGACCCCTCCCATATAGAAGTAGCTATCATAGGTAAAATTAGCTTACGAGTCTATTTGTAGACCCAGTCTGGCAATAAAAAAATGCTACCATTGGTAAGGAAAACGATTCATATTTGTTTATAGGAACCGGGCATGAGTCAAATGAAATCTTTTTATAAACAAGATCTTATTCTGAAAAATGGCACTGTCAAAAATTTTAATGACAAATGCAACATTTCAAGCTCTTTTTAGACTTGCAAGATTCAAGTTAAACATTACCGAGTGAAATATTATTGAAAACGCAAACAGTAAACAACTACAACACAAACAGATTCTCGTCGCTAATTTTAAACACACAACATTTCAATCCAGTACGACAATTGAAAGTAGCTCTTTTCAGAGTTTTCAAACTGAATAACTAAATAAAACGACTCGCGAACTCGCCACGTTTTCAACTCATGATTAAGGGCTCAGTTTGGTTCCGAAACTAAACCGGCCATTCCGAAAAATGCATGTGAAAACCGTAACTAATAATAAAATATGAATGTGTCTCATGGAAATTAACATAACAACATAATTAGCCCATTACTGTCCCACTGCTGGGCACGGGCATCTTCTCAGAATGAGAAGGGCCAGCATGCAGGCCTGGTGCGGGTTGGCAGACTACACACACCATCGAGAACTTTATGGAGCCCTCTCAGGTGTACAGGTTTCCTCACGATATTTTTCCTTCACCGTTAACGCAAGTGATAATCAAATTCTGATACGCACATGAAATTGAAAAGTCAGAGGTACGGGCTGGGATCGAACTCAGACCCTCCTGCAGGGAAGGCAAGCGAAAACTTTCACCGAAATTATCTATACTAATATTATAAAGTTGAAGAGTTTGTTTGTTTGAACGCGCTAATCTCAGGAACTACTAGTTGGAATTGCAAAATTCTTTTTGTGTTGGATAGTCCATTTATCGAGGAAGGTTATAGGCTATATAACATCACGCTACGACCAATAGGAGCGGAGCATAAATGAAAAAAATATTGCAAAAACGGGAAAAATGTCCACCCGTGCGAAGCCGGGATGGGCTGCTAGTAATACATAAATTGAATAAAAGCTCGTAAAAAACGCGAACTATCAACAAATACAGCACTACATATCCGTATTAAATTAAAAAGCAAAACTCTCTATGTAAATCCTGTTATAATTTGTTAGTACACAAAGGGGCTGATTGAGTCTGTGTATGACGCAATCAATGTCGTTTCAGAGGCGATGAATCGTAACAAATTAACCTCCGCTTGTTGGTGACATTAACTTTAATTTGCACAAAACTAATTTACAGGGATTAAGGATTATTAGTATTTCTTGTAGGTATAGTATCGGGCTCGTTTCTCAATGTGCATTGCATATCCATCGATTTGTAAGGATAAGTTGAGGCCGTTTTTCACGGCTCACGAGATGACGTGCCAAAATGGTTGACGACTCCGGGTGCACGTTTTCTATGAACCGTTTACTACGACACTAGTAGTAGTATCGTGTCGTTTCAGTCTAAAACAGTATTCGAGTTAAGAACGGTCTAAGTTGCCGCGATAGTGTTGTATGGATGAATTTTCTTTATGTTCTTTGTAGGTTAAGTAGTTAGGAGGGGCTCCTGGCTAATTACCAACCGCGCGGATCACACGATTTGCGAAGTTAAGCTGCGCTAGCCGCGGTCAATCTGTGGATGGGTGACCATTCGTTACACATCGAGACCCCTCCGTGCCTTGGAGAGCACGTTAAACAGTCGGTCCCGGGTTTCATACGAATACCTATGACAGTCGCTACGGGAAGTCAGAAGCCCGAAAGTCTGACAACCGGCCTAACCTTAGAATATCAGCATTGCCCTGAAACTGGGTTATGGAGGTCTGATGGCAGTCGCTCCCTGTAAAATACTGGTATTCAGCTGCATATGGTTAGACTGGAAGCTGACAGCAATATAGTTGGGAAAAGGCTAGGCAGTAGGTTAATAATAAATAAATAATAATAAAGTCTTTATTTGCATAAAACATGGTATACATGGTGTTACAATAATTATAATAAAGAGCTTACATGTTTTGCCGGTAAGTAGTAGGTTAAGTCCTCAAGTGCAATCTGAAAGTTTGGCAACTGTTCTAACCTTCTTAGGTTGCCTATATTTATGCTGGCACCCCCGAGCACATTAAAAGAGCTTCGACGAGTGACAATACTTAAGTACGTCCGGGACACCCTGGGTATTCAGCCATTCTAGCACTACCGACCTTGCTGACTGGCTAATCTCAGCATTTACCATGGCAGAAGCTATTCTGAAGTAGCGCGTGCCAATACGCGAGTCGAAGTACATTACCTCCCCTTCCCCTTTACTTGATAGCACAGTAATCAGGAATTTAATATTTTTCATGATCGTGTTATGAGAAAATTCGTATCTCCGCTGTGCCGCCGCCGCCGGCGCGAATTTTATTATTTAAAAGGTATTTAATATCTTAAATGTCTTCCTATTTACTATATAGATCAGGGGTGGCCAACCAGTCGATCGCGGTCGACCGGTCGATCGCGGCTCTTAATCCAGTCGATCACAGCAAGGCAAAGAAAAATATAACTTTAAGATAAGTTGAATGAAGAGATACGGATTATGTAATTGGGAGATCGCACAGAGTCTACTCAGTAAACAGTAGATCTTGGGTCGAATCAAGTTGGCTACCCCTGATATAGATGTTAAATACTTTAATTAGAGGGGATTTAATATTTTTATGATATGTTAATAAATCTCTAAATATATGTTTGGATCATACGAGTTTAATATGAACATAAAGTTAAATATAAGATAGCCAATACGATCGTTGCACTTATTACTACACTTAAAAGCGATTTGGTAAATTTGAGAAGCACTTTTGGACTTGGAAGTACTTTTATGTTCTTGTAGAACAGTAAAATGTCAAAGGCGAGCCATCAAGAAAGCATTAACAAGGCAATTGAACAGTGAAGGTGAAGCAATAATCTGCAGGCCACACGTTTAAGATCATTAAAATAACCTGTTTTGTTTAAATATCGTTACGCTTACGTAATTAATAATATGAATAATGCACATCCTTAATTATCTAGAGATTTATTTAAAACCAATATTTAATTAACACATTTTTAGATCGTTTTTAAGAGATAAAAAATGATAGTGTCGTTGCTCTGGTGGCAGTAAGCGCAATCACGGAAAAGGAGGTCTTGAGATTGATCTACAGATTACGAGAAGTGGTTAAATAGAAGAACTTTATACTTACTAACGGCCCGTCCCGGCTTCGCACGCGTGGACATTTTGCCCATTTTTGCAACATTTTTAATTTATGCTCCGCTTCTATTGGTCGTAGCGTGATGTTATCTATATAACCTTCCTCGATAAATAGACTATCCAACACAAAAATAATTTTTCAATTTCAACCTATAGATCTCGAGATTAGCGCGTTCAAATAAACAAACAAACTCATCAGCTTTATAATATTAAGTATAGATTAACCTCCAAAGTATTTAAGTGGAATAAACGTAATTTAATTTCATAGCACTCGCACTTCTGAAATGAAATTCTTCTTCTTCTCTTTGTGTGGTTAGTGACTAACTTGGTGTCACGAGTTTATGCCGCCCACGGGCCTCTGACTTGGTTTAACATGCCGTCGAGAAATATCTCTCAGGCATGCAATTCCTCACGATGTTTTCCTTCATCGTTTTTAAGCAACTGATAATTATACAATACGCACATGAATCCGAAAAGTGAGAGGTGCGTGCCTTGGGTTCGAACTCCAGACCTATGACTTGCCAGTTCGAGCGTCACACCACTAAGCTATCACTTCTGAAATTAAATTAAATTCATTTCAGAAGTGCTTTCTGTTTAGAAAATATTTCCCCGAAATTTGAAGCGTGTTCCATGAATGTCTATAAAATCGGATCTAGTACCTAGGTACTTACTGCTATTCAGCAGTAATGTACGTCTTCCATATCTGTCGCAAATATTTTCAACATAGACATTTTCGAAGAAAACATACGACGGCTAAGTAACCCTCAACAGATATACCAAAACCCATAATTTCGTGTAGTTAATTATTAATTCTAGTTAACGCGAGCTTATTACGCTCATAGTTTATCACGAGCCACCCGAGCTCCGACAGTCATTGTTCCAGTAAATTGTATTACACTAATTTGTGCGCTCCGTGCCTTATTGTAGCTCTTCTGAATTAATTAATGTGCGATTTTTGACGTTTCAATTAAATGTTGTACGTGAACATTCGAATGGAATTGCATCAACAGTTTTAACGATTCGTGTTCGACTTTTTTGTAGGCTTTTGTCACAAAACAGATAGGTACAGAAGTCAATCACATGTATGTACTTCACTTTTCATACCTACGCTCGGCGGTCGCTCTATCTATATATCTATCTCTCTCAAGCGCATGGCACTCGCGCTCGCACTCTAGTCCCAAACAGTCCGAGATATCGTGTCCGTGAGCAGTGTCTACGTGTGCGTTGCTCGAGCGCACTTGTATGTAGATTGACTTCTGTACCTATCTGTTTTGTGCTTTTGTGCTTTATATGCAACGCCTATCGTGTTAATAGTATTTAAATGCGGAAAAACGACATTTCAGGCCGGGATCATGCAAAAGAAAGTATTTATATCATGCGAGACGTTTGAGTTTGCTGAATAAGTGGGTCAATGGGGTGTGGGAGTTGTAGTTCGCAAAAATGGTTAAGATAATGAAGTTCTTTGATGGTAATTATATCCTGCTGCATCCCAGCGTGATTGGGATTGGGTTCGCTTTACAGAATACAGTAGGAGAACGAAATGTTTGCGTCATCCGTAATACGTATTAATAAAAAGCTCTCATTTGAGAGATGTTTTAACATTTCTGACTCCGCAATCACACCGTTAATTCAGCCCTCATCAAGCTGTCTCCCTCCCAGTCCTCTCGCAAGCAACGTCCTAAGCCGAAGTCCGAGTCCCATTAAGGGTCGCCCTTAGTGCTGTTGTTGCTAGCTAGTCATGATGTTAGTAGTACTAATAATTAGCTTGGTTTAAGTATTTTACTTGTCCCCATTGGTTGGAGACAGGAGACCCTTCAGGTCTCGCCAATAACTGTCCGGTTACGTAGAAACGGTCCGCAAGACCATCTACAAGCAGTCGAAGAGAAAAATAAAAGAAAAAAAAGTTTTTTTAACAGCAGCTACCATAATATAATATTCCATACATTTGACAACGTATTTTTTTTAAATGTCTCTCTAGTCGTGTTAAAACTACACTTAAGAGGGATCTCTCAAATGAGAGCTGTTTGTCAGGTCTTAAGATTTAAGTAATACACTAAATTATAACGCATTCAATTATATTTTTTCGTGGAAATATTGACACCAATTCAGCTCCTCCTTAAAAATCCCTCGCCTGTATAATGTTATTGTGTGTTTTTTATTAAAATGTGGTTCTAAAGTAGTAGAAACATACACACAGACCAACGTCGATCAAATCATTAGTCAGAATACAAGCAGAGCTGCGGGCAGAAGCGAGTATTACGAACATAAATATATTTATTTATACATATATTTATTAAAACATATTTCGCGGAGGGAAATGTGGTTGATGCAACTCAGTTCGGTCAGCTAATTAATGTTTTAATAGACATTTAGTAACGGTCGGATACACACAGAATTTGAATTTCCAATTTGTGATTTAGATTCATCATTTTGAATTAACAAATTAAATTATTTATGGTTAAATAGTTTGTAATGGATTGTGACTTTATATACGACTAGCTGTGTCCTCACGGCTCCGCCCGTAGCCTATGTTACTCAGTGATAAAGTAGCTTTCTAATGGCAAAAGAATTTTTGAAATCGGTCCAGTAGTTTTTAAGTTTATTCGTTACATACAAAAATACAAATCTTTCCTCTTTATAATATTAGTATAGATGGGTATGCTCTATGTTATTAATTATTTATATTCATACAGTATGTGTTGATAAAAGTTTATCAAATTAATTAAAGAGAATGTAATTGTTTTTGTGCTAACATTTAATTGGATATTAGGTTAAGTATGCATTACCTTAGAAAAACCTATAGGTACTTAAATATAATAAAAAAAAAACATAATTAGCCCATTACTGTCCCACTGCTGGGCACGGGCCTCTTCTCAGAATGAGAAGGGTTTAGGCCATAGTCACCACGCTGGCTGGTGCGGGTTGGTAGACTAGGTACACACACCATTGAGAACTTTATGGAGCCCTTTCAGGTGTGCAGGTTTCCTCACGATGTTTTTCGTTCACCGTTAACGCGAGTGATAGTCAAATTCTGATCCCCACATGAATTCGAAAAGTCCGAGGTATGGGCCGGGATCGAACTCAGACCCTCCTGCATGGAAGGCAAACGGTTAACCACTAGGCTATCACTGCTTATAAAAGTTGATACCTAAGTAAATTTAGTACCTACTGGTTTTAAAATAAAATGTTGTTTGTTTTGTTACAGAGACGGGGAGCACAGATAAGAGCAATGGTATGAAGGAACCGGGATCACCTGAGGAATTGGTATGTATCTTATTTTTCACAATATTTAGTTAATGCACCTTTTTTCACATGTTGAAGATGTTTAGACATAATTAAAAAAAAATAAGATATAAAAAAGAAAAATAAGATATAGAAGAGATAAAAAAAATTGAGTTCACTTATCAAAAATCTTTTAATATATCAGGGTCACAACATTTCTACTCGTATTGGTAAGACGTATACTAAGTGCGAGCGCGCACTGCGATGCGGTGACTTGCGGTGCGGTTTTTTCACCGCAACGAATAAAATAAATACAAGTAAATCAGTACGCGGTGAATAATACGCAGTGCGCGCTCTTCTATGATACTCCATACTTTACAGATAATACGTTAAAAAAATGCAAGGCTGTGCGCGCTACCCCTTAAGCCGGGTCACCTGCGACCAGATTAATTTTTGGGGGTAACATGTTTATCTAACAAAATTGAGGCGTGGCGTGGCGTAATCTAATCGTTTACTGTGTCTTAATTGGTCCAAATGTTCACTAAACATGTTTGGTTAGTTTGTTTTGTTAGATTTTTGTAGCAGGAGCTTTAGAAAATGAAATTCTTGAAAAGAAATTGCTCATTTGAAATATTTAATAAAAAGAAGGTTAAAGTAGGAACCCATTTTTAAAATTGTAATGAGAAATATAATGTCAGGAAAAGCTGTGAATTTCCTTTAGACGTTTTATTCGTTTTGACTTCCCTTCCCGACATCCCTTATAATTTCTGTTTGCTCGATTCTTTTGATATTACATGACTGCGAGTGCGTATTTACTATAAATTCCACAATTCGTAACCACTACTTTTCAACATTGTATCACTCTTTAAAATACATCCTAACTAATAAAATATTTCCTTACGTCTCACAAATGACAATAAAGAATGTCCCATGCTAAGGTAGCAATAAGACAAGCTATACAACGTGTTACATAATTCCCCATGAAAAATGTAAATAATCAAGTAGTCTTTTATGGTTGTTGTCATTTACCTCTCAGAGGAAATTAGGTAAGAATGTGAATTACTTTCTGGGTAGTCTACTCTTTAGTTTTATGTTTTCAGGGTTGTGTTTCAGAGATAATTATTTTATGTTTTATCCAAATTATTTCTTTTTTTTGGAGCATGCTACGGTTTTTAAATATTGCCAATGGACTCTTTACAAGGGACCTTTTAACCCCCTTTCGGCTTTAGGGGTATTTTTGTAACACGTTGTATATGAAAAGTGTGAGCTGTCGACACGAGTAAAAACAGAAGTGCGGATTATTCGTCTTCTCAGTTCTTTTGGTTAAAACAGTCATATACGCATGAAGGTATGGGTAAATATAAAGACTACTCTATGAACACTTACTGAAAGTCGAAACATACGAATATTTGCTTTGGAATTCTGTCTCTTTCTAAATATTATACCTATTTAGAAAGAGATAAGTTTCCAAACTTAATATTCAATCATTGAAAGAGATAAAAATTTTCATGGTTAAATTTTTCTACCTCAGTTAGGTGTTCGTAGCGTGCTTTCCATTTTTACCTATACCTTCACGCATAAATGGTAAAATTACGAAAATAATTTACGAGTATCTTCTTTACATAATATAAAACAAAGTCACACCCGCTGTCTGTACGCTTAGATCTTTTAAACTACGCAACGGATTGTAATGCAGTTTTCAGCAATAGATAGAGTGATTCAAGAGGAAGGTTTATATGCCCCACATTAGTATCTACATTGCACCAGTGCGAAGCCGGGGCGGGTCGCTAGTGTATTATAAAACTCATATCTGAAAGACCCAAAAATTTGGTCATAAATAACCGTATTAGCGCTCTTTACGTTGTCTTATAAATACTCTAGGGTGGCAACGTTACATGCGCCGAACGGATTGATATCCCGCAAAGAGATCGGCAGGTATCCGAAATCAGGCGCTTTATACGATTCGTTTGTCGATCTTGTTTGAGGCGGTCCAATCGCCTTGAAGTTTTACTCCTTTTATGAATCAAAGTATTTGATATCTCTGTATCTGGTTACGGATATCATCTTTACTGTTATATTTGACTGAAATTACGTTTTAGGTATCGGTTATGTAGTCTGAAGAGAAATTAATATTTATCTTTATAACATAACATCATGCCTGTATTCCCCGAAGGGTTCGGCAGAGGTGTATAGTAACACCCTAATTTTGCCGTTGTTTTAAGACTCATGTAATAAGAGCCAAGCCTATTGCCATTAACCGGGCACAAATCCAAACTCCGGGCTGCTACTGAGAAATTCCACACGAAAAATCCCAATAACACTTTGTCCGACCTGGGGATTGAACCCGGGACCCCACGACCAGCAATCGCGGTTGCCACCACTACTCTATTCACTATTTTTTGACGTTTTTTGCGCAGTTGAAACCCACAAAATTGATGGGAAAATCACAACAAGAACTTGTAATAATAAAATTTAAGAAAACATCGTAAACGTATTATTTAAGAGTTCTGTATAGACCAATTTTAATTTACATGTAATTATCACCTTCCATCGCTTAATAAACCACTAGGTATAATAGCCCATTTCTCTTGTTTATCAGCTATTAGCGACTATCACATGTGCCAATCAAACTCGCTCGTTTCGATTACGATTTGGACGTTAGGGTCGTATTCAACAGATGACCTGTCGAACTGTCGATGATAGATTGCTCTCGGCCCTTTGCGATTGTTCGCTTCACATTCGAGTTTAATTGCTCCCGGTATATTTTCATGTTTAGCTGTAGACCAGTGTCTAGGAACCGTTATATCGTCCTGTGATATGGAAATTTTACATATCTACAGGTGACTAATTTTCATGATTTATTTTGCGATAGATACAGAAGTAATAGAAAAATGCATTAAAAGTTTGATTAAATTCACAGATTCGGCTATAAAATATAGGTAACGATGAATATATTGATAACGTGTCCTTACGGCTTCGCCCGCGTAAGAAGTTTTATTCGAGTAATAAATATAGCCTATGTTACTCAGTGATAATTTAGCTTTCTAACGGCAAAAGAATTTTTGAAATCGGTCCAGAAGGTAGTTTTTTAGTTTATTCGTTACATACAAAAATACAAATCTTTCCTCTTTATAATATTAGTATAGATAAGTAATAACAATCAGCCCATTACTGTCTCACTGGTGAGTACAGGCCACTGCTCAGAATGAGAAGGGTTTAGGCCTTAGTACACTACGCTGGCCCGATGCGGGCTGGCGAACTACTCACTACACACACCATCGAGAACTTTATGCAGCCCTCTCACGTGTGTATGTTTCCCCACGATATTTTCTGACAATCCAATTCTGAACCGCACATGTAGCCTAGTGGTTGAACGCTTGCCTTCCATGTAGGAGGGTCCGAGTTCGATCCTGGCCCACACCTCTGAAAACGAGCTATATTTAATACAAATGGAGATACAGATAGCGAAATTATTGTATAATGTATTGTGCATGCAAGCCCGTTTAATTACTTTACTCAGCATTTATTAGGTACTTACCAATTACTTACTCAAAAGACTTGAGAATACAGAAACCAAACACGAATTGGAATAAATTCGTAACAAAACGGGATTTGGAGTAAAGCCAAGTCCGTTGTGGCGTTGCGACGCGATTATAAATAGTAAACAAGAACTGTACTAAACACATTTGTTATCATGTTAAAAACTCTGGGTAATATATGGTAAAAACATAACAGAACACCATGCCTGTATTCCCCGAAGGGTTGAGCAGAGGTGTATAGTAACACCCTCATTTCGCCGTTATGTTTAAGTTCCATGTAATAGGGGTCGAGCCTATTGCCATCGACCGGGCACAAATCCAAACTCCGGGCTGCTGCTGAGGAATCCCACACGGAAATACGCTATAATACTTTACCCGACCTGGGGATCGAACCTAGGACCTCACGATTAGCAGTCGCGCTTGCTATCACAAGACCAACGAGGCAGTCAAAAAATAAATTTAGTAAAATTTTACTTTATGGGAATCAGCATTTTTTGTCGTAAGACCACCATGCTCTGTTGGTGGCAACTTAAATTACTGGATTTCCTTAATAATGTGTCATAGTCCGCCAACTCGTACCAGCACAGCGTGGTGGACTAAGGCCTGAACCCTTCTCATTCTGAGAATAAGCCCGTGCCCAGCAGTGGGACAGTGATAGGCTGATTATGCTTGTGCACTTTGTCATGGCGGGATACTAAAATTTATTAAAAAGATGAAGAAAGAGAAAGGAATACCTTGGCGAAGTTGAGGTTCATCTGGGTGCCGAAGCACAAACAGGGATATTATAGAAATCAGATAAAATTATTAATATAGTCATTTGAAGGTCAATCAGGAACATGCTGTCATGCAAAGCTATACTTACATCTATCCGCTCCAATCATAAAGCGCTCAGAACACAATACAAAAAGACTAACACATACCCGCAAGCTTGAATCCGAATTCTCTGTAATCCGCGTCTAAGTCCATTTTAGTTCTGTGACCACCCTGATCATTGTCAAAACGATCGCGAGCCGATCCGATTTGATGTGATACCCAATCGTAATCTGCTGTCCATCACTTACTGTCACAGCGCATGTTCTCTGAAATTCAAAGCTGGTCAGTAAATCCATTCGTCGATTGTACCTACATGTGAAATGTTAAAATATAAATGTTTTCAAAGAGATTTACAGCATTGGGTAGTATAGTAAAAATAACAATAATGTTTGAATTGTAGATTTATTTTTGGTTATATATTGTTTACAATTTTACCTGTTGGTAGAGTTTATCAATTTAATAATCCGTTATAAATAAAAGAGGTAAATCATTTACTGTTTATCAGTTTAAAATGTAGTAATATCTATACTAATATTATAAAGCTGAAGTTTGGTTGTTTGAACGCGCTAATCTCAGGAACTACTACTGGTTGGAATTGAAAAAATCTTTTTGAGTTGGATAGTCCATTTATCGAGGAAGGTTATAGACTATATAACATCACGCTACGACCAATAGGAGCTGAGCATAAATGAAAAACGTTGCAAAAACAGGGAAAATGACCACCCGTGCGAAGCCGGGACGGGCCGCTATGTTGAATAAAAATATATCACATGTTGCTGGTCAAATACTCAAACGCTTCTCAATTTTCAGCTGCCGTTAATTTCATGCTATCGCTGTCATTCTAAGTCGAAGTGACAGTGACAGCAAGACATTAATGGCAACTTAAAATTGATTAGCGTTGGAGTATTTGGCCATGATACTCATTATTGTGTAAACTGTACCGAAAATACGCAAAAATATGAAAATATTGGTATCATTTTAACGATTTAAAAATATCATATCTGTTTTCCCGGAAAATTTCCGATTGTTATGCATCAAATTCAGTTACCAAGCTTTATATCTGTCTCCCGTCGGTATTTTTCACGATATTTTCGAAATAATGGAACTGTATAGAAGCAAAAGGATTTGTTTTCTGATGTCGGCACAGTGATATTTCCCTAAGGCCTTTCGTGTTACTAGGCAACGTTAATTGATGAGAACGAAAATAATGCAATAATATTAATAATGTGTAGTAACCAAGTAACGATACTCGATGGATAATAGCAACGATCTTATGAAGATACAAAAATAAAAATAAAGTTACGTTACTTTTAAAATTAAATTTTCAACATTGAAGCACTTAAACATTTTCCTCATAAACGCTAATTTGCTGTTACTTTTTTCTTATTTTTATTTACTAACTCCGTACACAAGATTTAGGTCAATTTGAGCTGGTCAACAAGACGTTGCATTGAGGTTAACCCGTTTGCGGCGGGTTCCGGCCCCGGCGGCCGGCCCGCAAATAGGCTCCCGCGTCGTAACGGACTGACCGACACTTTCTGCGACATACGAGACTTGTGACGCTTTATAACCTCGATTAGATAAACAGATAATTAAATTTAAAGTACCTATAAACATTTGTGGAACTACCTTTTAATATGCGGAAGGTATTTAATATTGTCAGATGTCACCTTTGATTTGACCTACCACTTAATCATGGTGCTGTTAAGCAAGTTGTTACAAGTAATAAAATTGAGATGAACCAGTTACTAATAAATGTAAATGACAATCAGATGTGAGCACATACGATGTGCTCACATCTAATTGTCATTTACATGAATTGTACGTTATTCCAGAAACACTGAGTATTCGTACAAGTCAAAGATTCATGTTAAGTTAATTCACAAACGTTATGGTGCGTCCAGACCTGACGAACGCGCCGCGAATGCGATGCACGCGCGCGAGCTGTTCGCGAGCTGCGCGCGAGCGGCGCGCGGAGCTTTGTACGAATCGCGAACGGTTAGCGCGCTGCGCGCGAGCGGCGCATTCGCGGCGCGTTCGTCAAGTCTGGACGCACCACTACTCGCCAACCACGAAGTAATTATTCGTTCAACAGCTCCTAACAGCTCTGATCGACTCCTACGCGACTCCCGACGCTTGTGCCAGGAGTCCATTTAAATACGCCAACATTTGATTGCGTTAACAGGATCAGCGTGTCGGTCGAACCGGATTACAGCTTTTACGTGGCTTTGACTACGTTTGTGTACCTACACACGGCGGAGCAAGGGTTATTATGTAATAGTTGTCGCTTGTCAGTTGTGCGAGCGATTGCGTTGCTGATGAAGATAAGTGGATCAATCAGGTTGATGTATGAAGTGAGTAAATAAGCTTTATGTTTAATCATTTGATCGGTTGAAAACCTGTTAGGAGATTAATTAAAAGTGATTAACGATACACTTATAATAAACCAGATTTTGGGAAAGAAAACAATGAACTGTTTAAATGTTCCTTATTATTTGATGGCTTTTTTCTTGCTATACTGCGGTCGCATTTACAAGTTATAGAATGGATGTGGTTTATCTATGCTGGTATTGATTGGCGTTGGACTGCCACCGAACCGAGGCCGGACAGTCCGTACGCTTGAAAAATGTCCCAGCATTTCGATCCGAAACGAATGTTAATCCCATTGTTGAATAGAATAGGTATCAACGTACATAGTTTGGATTAAAATTGTTCAGTGCACGTACGCCGCGCTGAGAGCACTGATCCGGCTTTTACGATTTTACTCAGCAAAATATATACCAAAAATATTATTGTTACTGTTATTTGCTAAATCGGTCTGCGATAAACGCTTCAATAAATATGAGTCATTGATGGACGGACTGTATGGATTATCATTTTATAAGTACTCACTTTCAAAATTCAAAGATCTTCGGAATGAGTTCGACAAATGTGGACATTAGCTTTTATAGTGTCTACTTGGCTTTACGAAGCTAAACGTCGAGATTTTGCTTGGTCGCTGTAACTGACTCCAATTCTGGCTTAGACTTTTATCTTATTTTGATTTTAAAATATTGTCCGTTTATAGATTTCATTGCAACAGTTAAATTGATTTATTCTTTTGATGAAAAACAGTCATAAATTTTAGATCACAAAACACAATACCCAAAAATACCTAACAAAAAGTGTACAGAATTCAATCAATCATACCATTCACAAAAGAAAAACGTTATTGAAAATACCATAACATCCGTTAATTGTGACAGCGTAGGTTGAAACGACACTCATAACGGGTCGGCTGCACCGTTGCCAATCGGCCGCTCCCCGCATGCATATGCAAGTGGCAATTTACGAGCCATGTCTCGGTGTCCATCAATAAAGAGTTGATATCAGCCGCAATCACCGACAATTGCACTCTACTGATACATTGCTTTATTTATGACGGTTCGATTAACCAAGTTGCGAAGATGTTTGATGAAGTACCTCAAATGTAAACTGCTTTTTTCCTGTTCTTGCAATGACAAAATGGCATTGAAACTGACATTTTGACAATAAACGGGGCATTCTTCGAAAAATATTATCAAAAATTGAGAACGTCATTAGCATCATCCCGAAGTTAAGAATGCAGATGTTTAATACTATAATTATGATAATGAAAACTCAAACTATACCGCTGCCGTCAATCAATAAGTCAAGAATAAAAACAATCTGACAATACTATAACGTTAACAACCCGGGACAAGAATGATTTGTTAAAATAATGTTAAAAAATTTCGAATATTCACCCAACACAGCTTTAGCCAAGTCATTAAACTAAACGACGCCGACGTTATTGCTGTTCATTTTTTCAAATAACACGTCATTAGTAGTCTTTTATTTTACACGAATTGTTTCATAAGCAATCATCTGGCCAAGGTCGTGTTTATGTTATACCATACATAATATCATCTTTAATCCTGCAAACATCCACGCATTTCCGTCTAACACGTCCACCCACCAAAATCTTGTTACGAACAAGTTTTTGTTAGTCGACGGCTTTCCTGACTGATGAATGGGACAGCCCATCAATAGCAGATCACTTGGATGCTTCATAAATATGTACACGCCAGTGTGACGTCAGTTTTTATGAGCTCAAAAGGACTGCTCTCGTTTGATTGATGATCGGGAACCCGATGAGTGGTTTATTGATTCACTTGATTCGAGTGTTATGTGTGTTGTTAACAACGTCATTAGGTGAAACCTCGTTATGGTCTAAATTGGCAATTGGTTCGCTTTTGTTGAGGATTAGAGAAAAAAGGTGAAGATCAAAAATGACGGGCGAAAAATAACATGTCGTGTGAAAGTCGAGAGTTTCGTGCGGCATCGGTTGCGTGTCCAGACGTTTAAGTTTTTGGCAAGCCAACCTAATTTCTAACAGCTACTGTCTGGAAGCTGATGGGCGAACATTCAAATTGGGATCCTCGATTAGAAAACGCACGCAATGTTCGCATTTGGTAAACTGTTTCTATTTGGATCTTATTTGTTCCAGACATAATTCGCTATCTATAAAATTACCCCAATTTTGTGATGGTCATCTCTATTAATTTAAATTACCACCCTTTTATATTTTACAATACATACAATTTGAATTTTCTCAAAGATAATAAAACAGTATTATTCTTTTACTTACTAAAAATTTGGTTGTCCATCACAGTTCGAACGCTGAAGTTGCCAAAGGTCATGCTTGAAATTAAATATCTCACAAAATTATTAGAAGTTTTCCATGGACGTTGATCGGTCTAATATCTGTGTTGTTTACTACTATACTTTCAATTTCCTATCTTCCGAAATATATATAATTTGGCAAAACTCTTACCCAAATAATTACCACTTACACGGTAATATATTATGGACAGAATAGAATGGGTAAAGCGTCAATTGATCCAGCTTTTAATCTGGAAGAAGGATGCCGGGTAAATTGGTCTATATAACGAGGAAGAATACAACCCTTATTGTGTAAGGCCTTCTCATAAGGCTTAAGGTAATTTGAACAGGTAGGCAGATAAGCAATATATGTAATAAGCTACAAACATTTCATCTAATGAACAAAATTGTTTCAATATTAACAATATTGAGGATTCTGTAATACATTTTCTCCAATACAAATTAATTTGAGTACTCACTATGCGATTTCATCGGCTGTAGTTCATCACGTTGTATTAGCAACATTTGATAACAAATAATGGTTTCAGAGCTCCGTTATTTCAATTAAAAAGTAATCACGTATAACAGCTACGAATAGTTTAGTCTGGAGTTAATCAGAGAGTGGTAAAACGAGCTATTCGATAAACATAATACCGTAACAACCAATAGAAATACATCATCATTCGAAGCCAATCTGATTTCAATTTCGTAGTTCAATAATAAATAATACATGCTTTAAATGCAAATGAATCCTATATTTTATTAAAGAATGCTAAAAGTACAGTGCAGATTAAATGCGTTTACCTCTCAACACACCGTTTCCGTATTTAAGCGTACTTGGAATCGTAACTATTATGTTTTTCTGCCTACAATATAGATTTCTTTGTATCCTCCACGTGAAATAGGGATTTCATTAGACTGAATTACACCTCCGTCGTGTTCATACTTCCAGTAATTATCGCTCTATGAGTTACGAGGTCAGCGTTGGGTTCTTAGGAGTTGATTGTTACGGTTTGTTTGGGATAATAGATTCAAGACTTAATTAATTCTGTGCTTTATATTTTCTCTGTATTTTGTAAAAAAATCTATGGGCTTTTAATTTAGAGTAATGATGTATTGTTAAATAACTTGACGGTTAACTAATTATTCAGTCCTTTGTTGGATATTTTAGTTTGCCAAGTTTGTGAATGTTACACAATTTAGCTACTGTTCCAAGTAAAAAAAGCTATTCAGCGTTAATGGTACACTTTGCACGTAATATATCATGTAAATCCGGTATAAGCTTATTTATATATCTCCACAACATGTGTGCGAGCTCGCCGCAACCGGGATTTCGTTAGCGTTGTCACCACAAACATTTGAACAGGCGGAGGGAAAACAAAAATCTCTCCCTTTGTGATAACCGTGTAAAAAGAAACAATTACCTGCGATATAGCCTCATTGGTCTAGTAAAGGATCGGACTTCAATGTTTGTAGATTCGAGAAAATGATTGGAAGATATCGTAATGAGATTTTCTTGTTACAAAAATTGTCACTGACTCCGAAATTGTTTATCGTGAAAATTGCTACTTCAAATATGTTCGGTGGGGACCTGAGCCCGTCGTTAGGGATACATTATCTATCCAAAACATCAGGGATTACAAATCTGATGGTTACATAAAAATAAACCTTCGAATCCTTCGATACTCAATGGTCGAACAGACTATTTAGATCAAGGTTCATTACCCACTTTTTGAGCCTCTTCGCGAGTATGAAATTTCAATAATGGAGGACCCATTATCATTTATTTTGTGAACCATTTTATTTTATGCTAATGAGTGCTATGGTAGTGAATAATTTACACAGCGGATAATGCTTGGGACATATTGGGGGATCTGGCCTGTCATGAAGAATTGATTGATCTTACCTAATGAGGTTGTATAATAGGTAGAAACGTATTATACAACCTCATTAGGTAAGATCAAACCGGTTATTATGACTAACCTCTTGAACTGAAATGAAAAAGAAAAACATTGATATTACAATTTCCTAAAGTTGAAGTAGAAAATGATACGCTAAAGTGGAAATTGAAAGATCAAAGCATCGTATGAGCCATACTATCATTTCGTATGCCGATCAAAAAACCTTGTCAGTGATGTAGACATGTAATATTTCAGAAGCGGAGAACTACTGAATGTTTGATGGTATCTACTCGAACTTTACGCGAGCATACCCGCAATGTTTTCGTTCGGTGCAAATGTGGTCCTGGCACGGGATCAAGACGACGGACGACGCAAGGTCGCGGTTACTAGCTAATAAAATTTATACAGATTCAGTCTACATCCTCTACTGTGGTTTAATAAACAAAGACTAGATCCAAGGTTGTCTGCATGTTTTATGGCGACAGTAAACGCAGGAAGATCATTCCAAGGTCTTAGTTTGGAAGGTCAGTGACGGACGCTGCGTGCGTGTTGACATTTGAGGAATTCGGATCAATGCTGTTATGGTCATCACTATTGACAACGCCTTGTATTGTTGATAAAGGAAACAAACTACAATACAATCACCATGTTTATATTAATATATCAACTGTGAGATGCCTTTATAATGATGGGCTATGTCCTACTATTTCAGGAATTAAAAACGGATGCAACATGGAACCATTTTCTAAATCCCTTTTTCATAATCTATGGTTTAGTTGAGGTAAATGCCATTTAAATATTCTGTTGTGTGGCATTACCTTATTTTTTTCTAATGAAAAGGCTAATAACGAGGATGTAAAAGGTCCAAAATGTAAGAGTGCTGAGTTTGTTATCTAATAATTAAATGCAATCGTGAGACACACGCAATGTATTGACTGGTGTTATTTACGTCTAAATTAGTATTAAAATAAAAACTGCCTCGACTGACTTGTTGGTCAAGTGGTCGCAAGCGCGACTACTGAGCGTGGGGTCCTGGGTTCAATCCCCATGTCGGGCAAAGTTTTATTGGGTTTTTCCATTGAGAATTTCTCAGTAGGAGCCCGGTGTCTGGATTCTTTCCCGGTTAATGGCAATAGGCTCGGCCCTTATTACATGGGACTTAAACATAACTGGCGAAACGAGGGTGTACTTCGGGGAATACAGGGCGTGATGTTATGGTTATGTTATGTAGTACTAAAAAATAAGCCAAATAAAAGAATATTTTTGTTCTTCTCTTTGTGTTTTTTGGACTGTGTTGATGACACATAATATTATTTTTGAGCTGTGAGCATTTGGATAGCCGTATAGGTAACATTTAAATAATGTTGTGAAAGTTGATAAGTACCTACTAACAAATTTCTACAAAAACTGAAAATTCTAAAAACCATTTTCTTACCTTACCCTTAGATTCTGGATATCAACTGGAAGACAATTTCGACGTTGACTACTTTAATATCGTCAGAATTTTAATAAGCGCCAAGAAAAATTGTTTTAATAATCTTCAGACGCAAAAACTCGGATCAGTGAGTCATCGCGGATGTCACCGGGAGAAAACGGGAAAATACGCAATGTTATTAAACCCACTTCATTTCAAAATTAGAACGTTCAGTCTCGATTCATCCCGCGCGGCGCGTGCGCCGACTCGCGGTCCGTTGACGTTTGAATCGGAAACTATCATTCAAGAAATAAATATTATCGTTAAAGACGTACTTGAAACGAATGCGACAAGTTCATCCGTAGATCATAATCCCGTAAAATTTATTTAAATTAATTTGTTTTTATTTGTGTGACAAAAATTGACGTTTCGTGAATTCGTGTACAGGAGTAATTGTTTTATTAAAAGAGTGTTTCCCAGATTTGACAGCCGTTCCGTGTATTTCTGGGTGATCTAATAGCTATAGTTTTTGTAATCAACTAGCAAATTATAATATTATGTAGTTCTTATTTCTTTTATTTAGGTTCTATATCAGCTAACACTTATCTTGTATACTTATTTTGTTGTATTTTGTTTCTTCTCTCTTGGGGGCCTTTTTTGTAAAAAGTGGATCTCCCACGAGGAAAAGCAAAAATAAATACCTTTTAAAAAAAATTTTAGCACCTGTCTATAAGTGAGCATCACAATAAAAATATTTTTAATAGATAAGGAAGTTGACTAACTACTTACATAAAAGATTTTCAGTTATTTTTGTTAATTCCGCAAGTCGTAAATTAATTAGGTAGGTCTACTTATTCGTTTAAAACTGACTGCACATGTAAGACAGTTACTGTTTTACCAACTGAATGTTTGAATGCCATTAAAAAGTAACTACGCGAATAATTATTAATTATTCACATTGTACTGAACGTTTGCTATGTTCGCCAGCTACAATGATTGGAGCTAGTTGTCAGCTAACCGTTGATACTGGCAATATTTACTAAATAAAACTACTAACACACAATTGGCTATTGTCATCATTGTAATCATTATGTGGTTTATAATGTATCGATTGTTTTGAATAACGAAACATTGTACTGGAACTTTGAAAATAATCTATTATGTTTATAGTTTATTTTCAAAGTAGTTTTAAGTAGTTATTTTTTTATTGTATAAGTGAATTTTGTTATGGATATTAACCGCATAGCCGTCAAAACCGTTTTTAAATTTTCTCATTTAATCCCCTTCGAAAAAAAGAGTTTATAAGTTTAAAACCTAGTCTGTCTGTGGCATCGTAGCGCCCATATAGATGAACCGATTTCAATACGTTTTTTTTTGTTTGAAAGCTGGTTTAGATTGTTACAGGCTATTTTTGATGGCAATCGGATCAGCCGTTTCAAAATAATCAGTTCTTTTACAGTTGTTGTAGAGATTTCTGCCATACAATGTATATTTATTTCAATTTCGTTCGTCGACTTAGACAAGAACTTAGTGGCGATCGGCACTCGGCAATGACTAGTTGCAGACCCATCGTGTTTGAGCTCGTATGACTTGTTATGGAAAGCTTTCTCACCGCATTAATAATAATCTCTATCAAGGATCGACAACTACATCAAATTGAGGTGGGGGTGTTATTAAATCTTTAATTTCTAAGTTCTCTTAAACTTTGCTTAGAAGCAAATATTAATTTTGGTAAAATTATGCTAAAATCAAATAATCAATTAATCCATCCTCTTAGCCTATTTCAATCCAATGTTGAACATAGCGCACCCTTAGTAAGGGCACAACTCGAAATATTGAGTGTTTGAGTTTCTGTGTTAGATGGTCTCAATATCAACTGTTCTACCACTTGGCTTTCACAGAAAGAGAAAAAAGACAATATTAAAGCAAATACTGTAATTATATTGTAAAAAATACCGTGAAAACATTGGGTTCCCTGAATCTTTTAACGCGTTTTCCCAAAAGTTGATATTTTCGAGTGGTGCCCTTACATTACTAAGGGTGCGATAGGCATCTTTAAAGTTTCACCATATCAATCGATGCTCCGTATACAGCATCCAGTCTTAAAAAAACGTAGTTACGGCAATTTTAATATCTAAGACATATAATCCTATATTCATTTAACTTAAAATACTGTTACAGTTTAGCAGGATATAACATTCATTACGTATATTATATCAAGCAAATTGCTTAAAGTAAATGAATATTTATTAAGACTAGTCTTCAATGTCTGAACTTAATTAAGGTTTAACCATAAATAAAACATTCTACATAATTTATTTATCGAATGTTTTAGATCGCGATTCTATATAATATTATTCGGCTCTTAAATCCGAAGAAGCAATAACAATTAATATATCATCAGGATGTGTTCTGTAACTGTCAAATGAATATAAATAGATATCGGAACAAGTCACTTTCTGGCGCAGCGTTTTGAAGTCCGACGAACACATCTTTTATTTATGTCTTTTTATTATTGCCAATAAACTTCCATTGAAATGGCTCCAACAAAATGTAAAAAAAAAAGTAGATTACCGGTAGATGGCGCTAGGCGTCCATATAAAATATCGGAGCTGCTCGGACGCATCGAGCGCCAAGCATTCTGCGAGCACTGCACTGTCAGACATTCTATTAAATAGTTCCAGTGAAACAGACTATAAGTGATGATATCCCTCTTTTAGTGCATGTAGTAGCATCTAAATAGATGGCCGGGTGCGATGACACCGTACCAAGTGTACCGACACTACCGACCATAGTTTTGTTGCATGACATTTGACGTTTTTGGTTGTCCCGTCTGGACTCAGTCTGATTTATTTCAGACGCCTTCATAAATGGCAACGAGTACAAATACGTTCGTGGTACATACATGAGTTGGTTTGAAAATCAACATAGAGGTATTAGAGAATTTATGCTCTTAAACGGTTTATATTAGTTATATTTCACGTTTTTGATGAACATTAGTCGTTAAAGTCTTTGATGTGCCGATGTAAGAAAAAGTGTAAAAGACGGACATAAATAACATTAACACCAGTTTTCAAAATAAACAAAATTATTCTATAACGAATAATATACAGGGGAAAATTAAATATAGAGCTATTTCCATAAAGCTGAATGTAGCTAATGTGAAATGAGAGGAAACAAGCGTGGGTGCCTTCTGTGACCCTTATCATCTACCTTTCAACACCTGCGTACAGCATTCGCTACGATTTGGTACCCGTTTTTAAAACGTCAAAACGTTTCATATCGTGCTCTGTATCTACATACATAAAATTTACAGGAAAAAAGGTGCACTGAGCAACGTAAAAAATATGTGCTTTGCTCATGACACACGAGGGCAAAGTGCGCCCTTAAAAATAGAACGTTATTTTTCGAATAATTCTGGTTCTTTTTTAATCTTCTTCGCCAGTGTTAGAAAAATGTTTACATTGCTTTATTCGTACGACTGCGGAGCTACCAAAAATAACTTCTTTGCATAGTGCCACAAGGCTCATTTTTTATGTCCGCCACGTGCATGCCTGCAGCGCGGCAGCGGTCAGGAGATTGAAATCAGATACTCAATACGCCCACTCGTCGATAGACGCAATTAATTATTCTACTTTTACTGTCGCACTGAAAGTATAACAAACATATTTATATCCCTTGAATTATAAACAAAATTATTCAATCTGTGCAAACATAACTCTGAGAACAATGGAGTGCGGTCGTCTCAACAACGGATTAAAGTGGAGTGCTTACTCGTCAGCGTCACCAGATGCAAACATGCCGCCCATAGTGATTGAAGACTTGTGCGGAGATGAACACTATCCAGTGACCGACAATTACCTGATTACTTTTCCGGACGAGGATGGTGAGCCGGAATCAGCTCATGACATCAAAAAGCGGATTTCCGAAGAAATAGACATCTTAAACGAAGCTCCTGAACTTCTTAATCGTTGTTACGAAAACCCTCTTTTCATCCCGGCAAGCGAAGTTTTAAAAGACGAGATAAGTGACGACGGGGACAGTGAGGAACTAATGAAGAGTGAAGCAAAAAAGTTTGAGGATTATAAGTTTTGTGAGGCAGTTAACGACTTCGACATTGAGTTGGAAGCGGGGGAGGCGGTGCCTATAGTGTACCTGTCGACAACGCGGGCCGCGCGCCTGCAGAGGGCACTGCGACTCGCCGGATACAAAAAGGTTGGACTCTCATCTTTTTATTAATATCGCCACTGCTCTTTTATATTGAAAACATTTTTGAAGTTTTGTCTCTTTGTGCCAGACTTTATTGGAGTCAAAGTTTGTGACAGCTAATTAACATTTAATTTACTCTTTTGTCGCAACGCTCGTTGTGATGTGTTTAATGAGATATTTTTTTCTGTTTCGATGGGATGAAATTGAAATGTCACAAAAATAACGAGCGGTATAATAGCAACAGTTGAGAAAAGTTTTCAATTAGTTCTACAATATATGTAGGCACGTAATCCGGTGTACTGTCCTCGTCTAGCTCGTTAATTACTGTTGTTAATATTTTATGTATGTAGGTTAGACTAGTTAGTGCGCGGAATGTTATACTTTGATCCACTGTTCAAATATGTTTACATAATATAGTTCTATTAGCTCATTGGTAGTAACTAACAAGTATTGGAGGAAGAATGTGTTTAATTTTCTGTGACAATATGGTAGATAGGTAATTGCATCTTCCTTGAATACTTTATCAGGAATACCATGTTGGTAAAGTTTGTTTCTACAAATGTTACCACATATTGAGGTTCTTCAGTGACGAGGCAAAGTGGAAAACGACTCTAGGCCAATATGCTCGGCAATAACTCAGTGCAGCGTTGATATTTGCTTTACTACACTGCACCAAGAACTTCTTTTTAATTAAAAAGCAGCCTCGTAAATAAAACAACGATAAATTGCTGCTACTACAACTTCCTTTCAGGTAAAAGCTTTCGTATAAAGTCTATGAAATTACCCACTAGTTCGCAGTTTTTCTACAAATATAAGTACTTATATTGCTTTAATTATATCTAAAATAAATATGTATAAATAAAACTCAACTGGTAATTAGTACCTACCACATAAAACAATAATATTCCATAACACACAAAGACTGTTTTATTTCATTCAGTCAGTTTATTCGGGTTCCATTTATTATTTTTATTGAAATCTGAACTTTTTAGAATGGATTGCATTTCAAATTCGAACTTCATATTTGGCAAATAAACTCTAAAGCAAGTCGAGCGTGAACACTCGACGCGGACGCACGCCACGAATTCACGGTATGCTGTACGATTTTAATTAGTGCTTTCAGAAACTGTGTACTTCTGCTGCATTATTCGTGTACTTTGATCAACGTCTCGTCTGTAGTCCCAGGATAGGTAACTACACCAGGGTTTACCAGTGTAGGCCCATATTTTGCCGATGACGGTAAAGGTCGTTAGGTCCCATATAATACATTGCGAGCCAATTGCCATTTTTCGGGAAATAAATTAAATGCTCGGGCTGTTATTCAAAGGAAAACATAATAACACTGCCCATTTTCAGAATCTTCAGAACTTTACTCTCTGCAAGCTTACTTACCACTATACCACTGGGACGGTTACTTCCAGACCCAGTATTACTCGCGTAAATACCCACGCTCATTTATACGAATCACAAGAAATCGAGAACAATGTGAACGAGATTGGATCGAAATCAAATAAGCCTTTTATAGTATCAGCCCTAGTCTTTAACATTCATTCGGTCCGTCCGTAAGGCTGCTCGATTCTATCCAATATCGATAGCGTTCAGTTCCTTAAATCCCTGTAAGCCTGTTTTAAAAGAAAGATGGAATAAAAACGTGGATGGGATGGGAAGGAGTTGCGTAACTAACTAGCCGGTGAGAACTAAAATGGGAATGACTGGAATAAGTCTCGTCTGGTTGTGTCGCAAATAAATCGCAATCATCTTATCAGACGCAAACATAAATGGTTCTTAGATCTGTCTTTGTGTTGTTCTTGTTTGGTCTTGATTAGTGCTTTTAATTACTTTATATATGACTAGCTGTGTCCTCACGGCTCCGCCTGTAGCTTATGTTACTCAGTGATAATGTAGCTTTCTAACGGCAAAAGAATTTTTGAAATCGGTCCAGTAGTTTTTAAGTTTATTCGTTACATACAAAAATACAAATCTTTCCTTTTTATAATATTAGGATAGATGATTCAAAGTTATAGAATTGGTACTTACACGGGTTCTTAAAAACAATTGTTTTTGTGGCTTATTTAGCTAGGGTTTACGAATCTTCAATAGACACACATTTCAGCTATTATATGTTTGAAATGAAAAACGTATCAATTAAATTAAAACTTTATTAAAAATCACGCTTATTCTTAGCTCTAACTGTAGTTCACTTAAGCAAAGCTTTCTTCACCGTAATGGAACATTTGAACTTGCCTCATTATATGAATGGTCCTTTTACCGCCTTCAGAAAATTATAAATCATTTGCTAAAGATTTTAATTAATTCGGACGAGGCTTCAGAAACAAGGCTCGTTATAAAGGTTCAATTAATTTTCCGAACTATCGACAATGAACGACCATGAAACTTAATTTCTGACAAATTGTACAAAGAAGTAGGTAATCGGAATTTGGAACGACGAACATAAGTTGTTTATAACAGAAAATAATAGCCACGGGAATGACATTAGATCTTTGTCGCGAGTCTTGAGTATATTTGTGTTTGAAGTATCATTGATGAGGATCCGTAGAAATGAGAGGAGCTTGACTTGGAGTGTTTCGTAAAAAGAAGGAAGATTTCGCAAAATATCGCAGCGTTGTGAAAAAATTAAAGTTGTCAGTATGATAAAGTTAAATACTACATACTGATAAATACTTTTATCAAGTAGGAACCAGAAATAGCACAATTTCTTCGTTCAACAAACAACATATTAAATTAACTCTCAAGTTAAATTTTGTTGTTGTTCATGATTTATGCGAATACGATATAATTTAAAATCTTTGTTAGGGAAATACATCAAACGTACCTTACATAAAACATAGTTTCTTTCAATTTGAGAATTATCTATACTAATATTATAAAGCTGAAAAGTTTGTTTGTTTGTTTGAACGCGCTAATCTCAGAAACTACTGGTTCGAATTGAAAAAATATTTTTGTGTTGGATAGTCCATTTATCGAGGAAGGTTATATGCTATATAAAATCACGCTACGACCAATAGGAGCGGAGCATAAATGAAAAATGATGCAAAAACGGGAAAAATGTCCACCCGTGCGAAGCCGAGACGGGCCGCTAGTGTGTTTATAAAAAGCGTTACGACTAGACTCGTTGGGTTGGGAAAACTTTTTCGGTAGTTGTTACCTCATTACTAAGGGCCTTAGGATATTCCACGACGACTTCTTGTAGCGATACAGGAGAGCGTTTCACGAATGCGCGACTATATCGCTGCATGTGGTGGCAGAAGCGATGCAGTAGTGATAAAGTCGCTTTGTATCGATTCAGCACGACGCACAATGGTATAGGGCGACATCGGGTAATCGCGGAAGCTATTGTAACGATACAGAATCGTGACTGCGTGTGTCTAAGGTATACGGCCAGCGACAGCATCGTGTTAGTAGGTATCGCGGCCGTTTGGTGACTGTAGGTACCGCTGCAAAAAGTCGTCGTGGGCTGGAGTCCTTATCTCGTTTATTAGTGCTCTTTAGCGATGTTAGTCTGTAGTTGGATGGAGGGCCACATTCATGGGCATGTGTAGTTCAGTGCACCTAGTACGAGTTTGCAAATTATGAAAACGAATTATATATTTGTCACTTTTTAGCGGGATTGTAGAGATAGGAGATTAGCGAGCTCACGAAAACTAGTGCTATTTTCATAATTTGCAAACTCATACTCGGGGTACAGACAACAATTGGTCACTTGATCATTCAGGGCGTATTGCGCATACCTAGTAACTTCCAAAAAAAAACTAGCGGTGAAAATAAATTTCTCTGTTTTATCAGTGTTTTTAGGGAAATCAATGAGTTACGATTTTTGTACAATCACAATCGTGCGTAACTGGTGGGTTTGACGTTTGGAACGGTCGTTAAAATGCAGTTCATCCATCAGATTAATGATATGTATTTCTGATGCTTCAGCAGAGAAAACACACAAAGAAAATACCTAAATAGTTTTTATATTACGGTAAATAAATGCTAGCTCTGACCCTTGTTACGAGACCGCCGTGAATGTTCTACGCAGTCCGCCCAGGATATGAGGGTGTTAAACTAAAAAGGAAACGTATCTACGAAGATTTCCATTGTAACGTGTACTAGTAATATTGTTTCACACAACACCTAAAAGCCCAAATGTCTTGTTTAATGTTATTTTATCATCAGCTACCGTACCTTTTTCCAACTATGTTGGGGCCGGCTTTGGGCGAGACCGGTCGTCAGACTTTAAGTCCCTGAGTGCCCATGACGACTGTTATAGAAAGTGATCGGAAGAGGTAGTGCTATTTTTAAGAAATTGTCATGCTATAATTACTTTTGTTATTTACATGACATTTCGTTATCAAGCGATCTCTAGATTTTGCGATTCTTTGTAAACCAATAATATTATTGAACTAGCTGCCCGGACAGACTTCGTTCTGTCAAAAGTTATTAGCCTGTTGTGGGAAAAGAAAAGTGTTGTTTTTACTATTTTCCACGCAATTTTTATGTTTTTTCACTCCATAAGAACTTTCCTTTTGCCTTAAGGAATATATAAAAAAAAGTTGCCGAATTGGTCGAGCCGTTCTCAAGTTTTGCGCTTAGCAACACATTTGGCGAGTCATTTTTATTTATATAGATTATTGAATTAATATGTCCTTGCAGAGCATCACTTTCGAATGGTATGAAAAACGATCTAGTTTTCCTACTTTAGCAACTTTAAATTAAAACAGCGAATTCTATGGATAAGTTACTAATAAGCGTTCGTCACACTGAACGTGGGGCACGAACGGGTGTGTTGTTGCCGGGCCCTCGCGAGTTGTATTCAAGGGATATCTATGAAGCATATAACACCAAATGCGAGCACAGGGCCGCCGATGATAGGGTCCGCTCGCGCCCCCGTTTGGTGTGCTGAACGCTTAACACAATTTTTACAAGCTTTTATTTAATCTGCTTCGTTCGTATGTATTTCCAGTTCTAAATTTGTGATCTATTTTTCAAGTACTTGCTGGCATCCGATTGAGCTGTTGGCATACCTATGTAACTTCGGTGACAATGCAAATATAAGGTACCAAGGGCCGGAATGTGGCCATAGGAACTCCTCAATAAAAGCTTGTTTTAAAAAGGTTTTATTTAAGTATGGATTTCAGTTTAGTGATGTCAAATAGCATTACCTATTCCGACTTCTAGTTATAGGCATTCGGATAACAATATTAACTAGCTCTCTGAGGGACAGGTCTCAATGTATAAAGAACGCTCACCCATCTAAGGTAGGTACGACGGCAGTCCCCATAGCAACGGGGCCCCTCAAGGTTATTTTGTTACCAACATTGTTAAACGAATTTCAAAGGCATCATAGCTCGTTTGGTGGTACGAAAGCCGCACTACAGTTAATCCCCATTCATATTACCTGAGCTGTTCCTTTCAAAGACTTTAATATAGCGGCCTGCAAGTCGGCGGATGTTTTGATTAAACGAATATAAGATGCTTTGCAAGCGTAATGCACACCTTGAGCTAAGATTCATAAATCTTACCTCTTTATATTTTAAACGTGCTTACGTTAAGGTAGGTTTCTTGTTAGAAGTAAATGTTTATGCCTTGAATAGAGGGGAATTTATTTATGATGGATATTGAAAGAAAGGATTGTCTCAATAATATCTTAAATATTTAAATGTATGAAGAATCTCATCTTAATGTTTCATGGTGGTATGATTGTAGCTAGAACAATACATACAAAATCTGTATTGTTTAGAGTTATGGTTAGATTTGCAGACGAATGATCTTATTGCTTTCTTATTTGCTTGACACCGTGTATAAAACTAAACTACAAGGTTAGTCGGAAAGGGGGTAACTAAGCCGAAAGGGTGTTAAAGTAACCATAATTAAGGCTCATTTACACGGTGCAAGTTTCTTGAAGCAAGTCTCATGCTATCTTTGTCTTTCTCTCCGACAAAAACAGAGATAGCATGAGACTTGCTTCAAGAAACTTGCACCATGTAAACGAGCCTTAAGGGATAAATTTTGTTCTACAATTTTCCTCAAAACTCGATAGTTTAAGAGAAATAGCTTTTCAAAGATTTCGTAAAAAATATGCTAAAATCTATCTGTCCATAGTTATGATCAGCTGTGTTTGCAATTTAGGTCACATTTGGATTACGATTTGGATCACGGATTAGAAACTTAATATTCTGAATTCATAACTAAAACAGAAATGATAACATTTTTTGAAGAATCTAAATTAAAAATCTTTTTGCGTGCAAATAAAAATTATTGAATTTTGAAATTTTAACAGTTGCTTTTAAACAGTTATCAGTGATACTTTAAGAGGCCCGCGGCTTAGTACCCCCTTTCCGACTAACCTTGTATATTAGGTACCTTGAATTCTACTTTCCTTTTCCAAATGCCGAGGTCAATAACCCCATAGAAGAACAAGAAATAATTATCAGTAGATTATATTCCTAACCTACTTTAAAGGTACCAAAAATAATACACGATGTCGACGTCACGTTGAGCAGGAAATTCTTATTTTATTATGCAAAATACTGATAGGACTGTCAAAATTACGTAACGTCATTTCAAACGGTTTTTGGGGATACAAAACTGTCATGTTTTCATTTTGTCGTGTCAATCTGGTACTAAAAATACAGTGTATATATGTGGGTTTCTAAAAGTCAACGCAGGAAGATTGTGATGGTCGCAGCTTTTAGTAAAATAGTGTCGTATAGCTTATAGCTAAACGTGGCTTTAGTGATTAATAATGGTCGGCTGAAGTATTGCATATTTCTTTCACAAGAAACGATTATTAAAATAGTTCAACAATTTGTTTTATGATAGTAGTTTGCAGTTAAATATAATTTATAGGATACATAGTCTTTGATTTATGTCCGATGGTTTTGCTTATATTTTTTTCTCTTTGAAAATAGTTTTTCCACTGACCTTAATTGGTTTTAGGAACTGCCTTTTCGTTTACTTCAAATAGCATATTATTACTATGATTTTTTTTTATGAAATTTGGCACGGTACCTACGGAAGGTCAGTCCATTTCCAAAATTTGATTTACTAATTTTTCTAAAAACTAGATAAAGAACCCCATCAAAATTGTATAGGCACCGAAAATAAGGACCCTTTTCCGAGAAACAACAATATATTATTTGCCATAAACCTTGAAACTTCGGAGTAACAACGAAACCGCGGTCAATGACCCCAGCCAATTTAAAGGTAAAGGCGGCTGTCTATGTCACTCAGTCCACAGATGTACTTCATACATTTTTTTCTACATACTGGCAGGCGGTTGGCTCAGTTCCACACGGGAAGTGTCTTCACATTCCGGAGCAAGTCTCGCGAATACGGAGTTGCTTGGCCATTTATAGTTCCCACCAATATGGGAGATTTTGAGTGTTTTGATATTTTTATAAGAGGATTTCATTAAAATGTTTTGACTATCAAAATATGTTTTTGTGTTGAAAGTTGTGTGAAATGTTTTGAACAAATAATTTTGTTTTTGTGTAGAATGTTGTATAACCAAAACTACGAAGCAATAGGTTAATAAATTAATTAAAATCCCAATTAGGTCAAATCTGATTGCTACCAAATATTGCTGAACACTAAATATTTTGTGAATTCAATCGGTAATAATTGAAATTATAATTGTAAAGTCACATGAAAAAAAATAGAACTTTTTAGAGATTCGACTTAACTCATGTCAATTTTGTCGTTCACTCTTAGCAACCCCATAATACACGGCACATAGTCGATCCCAGCCAATTTCCTTGCCGTAGCCATCGATGCCTGCGGTGCAAGACATTACGACACCCATTGGCGGAAAATCGAATTCAGTTAGCGTTTCCTTCTCAAACACTTTAATTTATACTTGCGAGTGGGTAGGAGATTACTTGTGTAAGCTTCATTCTTAACTCGTAACAGCGTTTGTAAATTGATAGATTAGAACGAATTATGCTTTAATTTATTATATTATATTATTATTTATTTTATTGGGGTAGACGAGTTCTAGAGTGCAGACCGCGAATCGGCAAACGTAGTGTAGGACGTTCTGCGACTAGGTGGAGTGACGATATACGTAGGGTAGCCGGCAGCGACTGGAGAAGGAGAGCCGAAGATCGGGCTCAGAGGCCTGCTTTGGGAGAGGCCTATGTCCAGCAGTGGACTGATGTAGGTTGATGATGATGATGCTTTAATTTTATGTGTGCATTTGTGGAGATAGAGAAAATGTTAAAAAAACAGGGGCTATTATTTAGTTAATAGATTTTTAGTTGTTGGGGTTCGTGGCTAATTAATAACCGCGCGGATCATAAGATTTGCGAGATTAAGCTGCGCTTGCCGCGGTCTGCCCGTGGATGGGTGACCGTTCGTTACACATCGAGACCCCTCCGCGCATCGGAGAGTACGTTAAACCGTCGGTCCCGGGTGTCATATGAATACCTATGACAGTCGTTACGGGTAGTCAGTAGCCTGAAATTCTGACAACCAGTCTTATCTTAGGATATCGGCATTGCCCAGTAACTGGGTTGCGGAGGTCTGATGTCAGTTGCTCTGTGCAAAATACTGGTATTCAGCTGCATCTGGTTAGACTGGAAGCTGAGCCCAACATAGTTGGGAAAAGGATAGGAGAAAGAGATTTAGTTAATAGATTTATGGCCAACTTTTTGGTCATAGATACGTGTAAGTTTGATAAGTAACGTGCCGTCAATAGAGAACGGCGTTTCCCTCTCTCGTCCTTCGTGAGTTAACCTATATTCAGCATAGCGGCCCGTCCCAGCTTCGCACGGGTGGACATTTTCCCATTTTTGCAACATTTTTATTTATGCTCCGCTCCTATTGGTTGTAGCGTGATGTTATATAGCTTATAACCTTTCTCGACAAATGTACTATCTAACACAAAAATAATTTTGCAATTCCAACCAATAGTTCCTGAGATTAGCGCGTTCAAACAAACAAACAAACTCTTCAGCTTTATATATTAGTATACCTATAGATGACGAACTACCTACTATAATTATCATTATCATTAGGGACAATGCGACAACTTATGAAGAAAACTTCTTGATCTTATAGTTTTTATATCACAATGCCAGTGTAATTGTATGTAGAGTTATATTAGAGAACGAGTGTATTGAAACTATGTTCTGCTTCCACGTAATTTCTAACACAATAAAAATGATAATGAGGATACTCTTGAAATAGTACTAGTCTATAAAGTCAACTGCAAAATGTGTTATCGGTAAATGATAACACTGGACAATGTTGACATAGGAGGGTAACCGTCAAGATTAATCAACGTACCCGAAGTTATAAAAACAGTGGTCATTCGACGAAGCAGAGGATTCCATGTCGAACAGCCGAAGAAGTCTGACCTTTTATATCTGGTTTGCTTGTCCTTATTTTCTGATCTTGCGTTAATTGTTATATTGTGAACTAGCTTCTGTAACTAATCACTAACCTAATTAAAAGTACTCTCAGTGGTGGAGAGTCTATGTTGGTTTAATTTACTATTTACCATGTTCGCAATCCTGACATACCGATATTAGCTATAACTGTAATGATAGATTCACCCCTATAAGATTCTATTGTGTCTTTTATAAATATCTAATAATATTATGTGCTAAAATGTAAATAGCTAGTGCAAAGAGTGAGTTCGCCACATAATAGTTTACCGCAGCCTCGTCGCTCCTACACGACTTTCCGTTCAGTGATTCAGTCGACACCACACTGTTGTCTATTCCCACCCATTATGCTCTACTTATGCTGGGGCCACACTTGCGTCTATCGTGACAAAGCTTCGCCCAATTACATGATACACACAGATGTAACCAGCCAGTTGACTGCCTTGTTGGTCTAGTGGTCGCAAGCGCGACTGCTGAGCATGGGGTCCTGGGTTCAATCCCCAGGTCGGGCAGTGTTATTGGGTTTTCCCACTAAGAATTTCTCAGTAGCAGCCTGGAGTCTGGATTTGTGCCCGGATAATGGCAATAGTTTCGCCCGCTATTATATTGGGAGTTAAACATAACTGGCGAAACGAGGGTGTACTAAAACACCTCTGCCGAACCCTTCGGGGAATACAAAGCGTGATGTTATGTTTATGTTATGTAACCAGCTATTATCGGCTATCGTCGTGAAGGTTTGGGCTGCGTGCAAGTTATCGCTCGTATAGCAATACAACAAAAGGGTTTTAGCGCGCTAAAATCGTGCTGCGTGGTCGGACAAGCGTTTTTCATTTCGACTGTTGTTCTCGGACTTGATTGGACACTCTGTCTAAATAATGGAGTGGACCGAGGAAATGGTGTTGGAGTTTTTACACAATTTTGAAGCTGAGCCATCGTATGGCAGCTATAAATAAATGCATGAAGTAATTGTTAGCGCACATGTAGAATAAAGAAGGTCGTCGTCCATAGTCAAAACGTCTGGAAATTGTATTGCGGCCATCTTGGATTATTGCACGGTAATTCGTTCAAAATTCCATCGTATTGGCGCGATAACTTTTTAGTGAGCAAAACATACGAAGTTTTGACACGCATGCAGTACGATAGACGCAGGTCCGGCCTAAGCATTATAAATGAAGTTGCATTCAAGCGTCATGACGTCATTCTCTTATAAGTATGTCAATCGATTTGTAAGTTTGTAGTGCGTCATTTTGTACTAGAAAATTGCTAACGCTTGGACAAACACGATATTTTTACTTTTAGGCGAAACACACCTACGCTACCTACGCTGCGGGGTGCGTGGCGATGGAGCCACAACACTGCGCGTGAATGCGTTTTCTGTATGTTGCACTACGCGTGTTTTCTATACAAACACAGATATGATGCGGTGCAGTGTGCGAATCGCCTTAGTGTTGTAGATTTATTGAAAATAGAATCTACAACTTTCTTTTGTTACGAATGTACCTACTCATAAATAAGAATGTATAACAGTACCAGTTTAAAATTGTATAAAAAAAAGTCTCGACAGGGATAAAATACATAATAACACAATTAATAATACTGGACCGTATTTTTTATCGAAATTCACCTCTGCCAATATTCTATAGGCCGATCCATAAATAACTCGATAGCTTATCGAATAGTTATAGAAGAAACAACAATGGAATGATTTATCGTGCCTATCCACTCTAACCATCAATATAAAAACAGCATTAAGAAGTAGAAGTGTTACGTGGATATATCGTTTCGTAATACGACAAGTATCTCACGACGAACACGTAACGAAATGATCTTTCTCATCATATCAGTCCGTAAACGTCCACTGATGAAAATGGGCCGCTATAATGAACAATGGAATTGCCATCATCAGCTTCTTCTTTTTCTTTTCGTGTGGTTAGTAACTAAGTTGGTGTCAGAGTTTAATGCCGCCCATGGGCCTTTGACTTGGCCTCACATGCCGTCGAGAAATATCTCTCAGGCATGCCGGTTTCCTCACGATGTTTTTCTTCACCGTTTTTAAGCAAGTGATAATTAGACAATAAGCACATGAATCCGAAAAGTCACGAGGTGCGTACCTTTGGTTCGAAATCGAGAACTATGACTTGGCAGTCCGACGCGACGGTCACACCACTAGGCTATCACTGCTGTTGCCATAATCACCAAGCTTGGCAGATGGATCGGTGATTGCAGTTTATTGTTGCAAACAGTAGGATGCTACTACCCCATCTCTTGACGAAACCCCTAAGTCACTTTTTATGAAACCCACGGATCGGGAAAGAGTAGCCTCTATGTCGGGAACCACATGGAACACCTATTAAGGTATTCTAACTCTGTTTCACGTAGGGTAAATCGTGGGATAGTTATCGTAAATATTAGTGCCTACTGCAGCTAAAACCAATCGAACTTTTCAGTGCTTTGTTCTTCTTGAATTTTTGGCATTCTACGTAAAATAGAGTTGGTGTAAAATAACTACGATTAAGATGAAACATTCTCATTTTGAGACAATATTAAACTTTAATACTAACGTACTGAAACGAAAATACCCCGGCACAGCGGCGTCAAAGTTTATATACCTAAGTAAAGTATTTTAATCTGCGGCGCGCAAGCCAAACTTACTATTTACATAAAAGTGATATTTTGCCTTCAATTTATTCGTCGCGTCGTGTCGTTTAATTAGTCAGCGTTAATAAAAGTAAGTTAGTTGTTTAATTATTTACATTTTATCATTTAAAGAGATACAACCTAATTAGACAAATCGAGATGAAATGAGGAAGTGACGTCAAGCAAAATGTCTTGTTAGTAAAAGCCGATTTGTAAGACAACCTCGTTATTAAAACTCGAAAGACTTAGTCTAACTAGACTCTCTCCTGACTAGGAGAACGCTAGAAGGAAACGAAAACACAGTACATAATATTATGCAAGATAACTTTATAAAAGATGGTTTGTTTTTAATGTTCGCTAGTAAAGCTTTTATAATTTTAATACAATCTTTTTAACTGTATAATCTGCTGATAACCAGTTTCTTTCTGGTCAACATTGTACCCCAAGGTCATGAAAACGTGTACTGTTACCAATTTTAAACGCACTTTCTTATTGGGAACTGAAATAAAAATAAATGACAAATCGATGGTCCCTACGCATACCTACTATCGAAACTACAAAATCTCAGTTTTTATTTTATCTGCTTAAAATGTGTGAAATTATGTTATCTTAAAGGTTAAAAAATATTTTTTTTTTATGGGACCAAATGGCAACTATTCCGCATCAAACTAAAGAATAATCACGTAAATCGGAGCATACATTTTAGCGTAATCGGCACACATACATAATAAAATAAAAACTAAAATTTTGTAGTTTCGATAGTATAGGTAGGGACCGTCGAAATTTTACAGTGAATCATACAAACAGCGCCAATTAAATAAAGCTTGTAAAAAAAAAAGTAAAAAATAACACTAAAAAAATTTGCAGTCACTAAAGCTAATGTTTCTTTCATATTTCAAATTACACAGCAAAGAACAAATTACAGAACAAAGGTATAGCAAGACGGTGAATAGACAGGCATTTTATTTTCAATTTCAAGCTGTCTAGGCACAAAACGTAAATAACAATGCACATGTGTACAATGCAGCATTTTTGTCATAACAACGCGGCACTCGGGGAACAAAAGGGGCGCCCACGTGGATCAGCGACTAATTGGACTCCACATAGACACATAGAGGTGAGATGTATACACGCGATGTGTATGTCTCTGTGTATACAGTGTTACGTAAGTGTAAATTAATATTGTTTTGCGTGTAAAGTGACTGTTCTAAGAAGCGTTGTTTGGTTCTGGTGGAGAATTACCTGTGTCAATGGACTGTCTTTTTTATAGTACGCGCGCAAGTGCTAGTCACCGCCTGAGGTATGAGGGGGTAGAAGGGGGTTGCGAAACAATCATAGATTACCCCCTACGCGCTCTGATAGTTTGATTTGTCTTGTCCACCGCGCGCACCCCCCTCCTTCCGCTCCCATACTTCTGGAGGTGACAAGCACTTGTACGCGGACTATAGTATAAAATATTACGTTGAAGTATTTAATATTACGGTGAAGTATGTATTTAAAAAGTTTCCTATCTATACTAATATTATAAAGCTGAAGAGTTTGTTTGTTTGTTTGAACGCGCTAATCTCAGGAACTATTGGTTGGGATTGAAAAAATCTTTTTGAGTTGGATAGTCCACTTATCGAGGAATATAACATCACGCTACGACCAATAGGAGCGGAGCATAAATGAAATATGTTGCAAAAAAGAGAAAAATGTCCACCCGTGCGAAGCCGTGACGGGCCACTAGTACGAAATAAAGCCCAGAGTGTAGTTTACTAAGTTGAATGTTGGACCCCGACAAAGTTTCTCTAGAACTTAAAAGGCTCTTTACAGTGCTTAAATAAACTAAATAGTATCAGATATTCAATGGTACCTAAACAAAAACAGTTAAGTGTAGAAATGCGTTAACTTTAAGATTGTAATAATGCGAAATTAATGATAAGTTACAAACCCACGACAAAAGACGGTGACTCATCCCTTGTGACTTCTAAAATTTGCGTGGGAATAATCTCAACCATATACCTCTAGAAGTAGTTCTCTCTCGTTCTTAGAATAAGGGACCAATCACATGAATCAGTATCAATTCGCAAAAACTTAGACGGTTTTAGAAACACTTATCCGCTTGTGAAATCGTGTGCTTTTAGTTGCGATAGCATACAGCATGCGTAAGATAACTAACACATACGAAAGCTGATTCGATGCAAAATGGTGGAAGCAAGCGTACGCATGTTCACATAAAATGCCCATTTTTAAACGGTTTTAATTAACTTCATTAATTCTTGTGACAGATTTTTTAACTACTTCTGCGTAACCAGTTCGCTTGAAACTTCGCACACAAATACAATTCCCATGACAATACACAATTATAATCATCTCAATCTTCAATCCTCAAATCCTGATGCTGCAGTGGTAATGTGGGATAAAACCGTTCAACTTAAAAGGTTTTTTAAGGGATTATCTATGAGTGAATTGCGAATTGATGCTAAAAAGTGTGTTTAGTCCCTAATGCGTTCTTATTTTTCATATAAAGACCTAACGTATACCAGTCTTTTTTCTAATGGATTCCCTTTGTCATGACATGCCAGAAAGATGTTTGCCGACCACTAATGATAATAAGTCATTATTAATCCGAATATTGCTTCGGTATCGTGTCGGGTATTGGTACCGGAAATCGGTGGTTTTCTATGGGCATGCCAACGTTTTGATTAGATTGGCCTTAATAATTGAAATGGCTTTGATTACATTTTCATACTTTTATGGAGGTGAAAACGCACTTTCAACACTGAGGAGTTATGCTAGTTAGAAAAGTATATTTTACGTATATTAAGACGTAATAAATAATAAACAGTACCGTTCTCTAGAAGCAACAAGAAGGCTATGTATAAACAAGAAATATTACTAAAGTAGGTACAGTCAGAAGAAGAAGTAATAACATTGGTCTCTCGACAAATTAAAACCGTCATAATAGCTATTTGATTATGGACAGTTAAATATGTGCCTATGTAAAGAACGGATAGCCCAGTTTTCGATCCGTAGTCACATATTGCTAATGGCTTAGGTCAGTTATCTATAGCTGGCGGTTTAAAAACGTTCGGCACACGACTCGGTTCGACGACGAGTCATATGCAAGTGCATATGACTCCTGAGTCATATGCAAGTGCATATGACTCAGGTGGGCCGCCGGCGACACGTCGTGCGATCAGCTCGCGCCTCGCAGTTTTTGTTTTTTATTGTTTTACTCTTGACTTCGCGTTTGACCCTCGTCTCACCTGATGGTAAACGCAGACATGGTTTAAGATGGAGCACACGAATACAAGGAACAGAGATATAGAGGGATTCCCCTATACCCCTCTGGCTCTCACATACACACAACGGAACAAACTGCTTCCGGACTTTAAAGTGAGGGTGGTGGCTAGCCGAGCGGACAATAAAGATCCTACCTCCAAGCGTTCTGGGTTTTGTTGAATCTTACAATACGCGTCTATTCCCAGCGTGCGATGAGGAAGTTTTATATTGTAGCCCGTCCCCGCACGGGTGAAAACGACATGGGTTTGGTGTGGCCGAAGCCTTAATCCGTTGGGACGCAGATATTATTGCTTCTTCTTTCTATACTATCTTGAATAACTTGCTCACAATCAGTTCCTTGTAAACTAAATCTAATTGGATACTTAATAAAAGATCCCGTGATGTTATTTTAAATAATAAACTGTAATACATTTCTCACTCTACAAAACTTAATAGCAGCAGTTAAATTGCCTTTTCGTGTCAGCACAAAAGCTTTGTTTATAATTATTCGTTGTTGGCAATATTCCAATTATTATTCACAAAGTACTATTATTTCAATTGGCAACAATTTTCATAAGCACCTTTTGCAGTACAATCGAGTTTATTTTTCATTTACCCGGACAGAGGACAGATATTCCGCGAATTTCGTTTTAATTTTGTTCCTGGCAAAATTTCAAATGATTGTATTGGCAAAATACCTGTCTGGGTAGCTCATTTAATCTTTGTTGATATTGGCGAAACGTCAGAACTAATTGTGAGAATGATGACAAATTGTAACTGTACCTATATTTTAATTACTTTAAGCGTAAATTCTTTGAACGTGTAATCTTAGCTCCTTCTCGCCCACTCCATCACTCTCTGTAGTTAATTATATATACCAGAATAACATCCTAATTCTACAACCACAAGATGTTGATATTTGGTACTTATCTCCTCGTATGCTTAACCACTAATTCACCTACCAATTATGGTAACTTTGATAATGTATTCACACGATTCATGGCAACAGTAAGTAGCGGATATCCATATCCAGCGCCAGATTTACTGGTTGAAATAATACGAGGATGATGAAAATCTATTACTGAGTGACATGAAGTGCGTAAGTGGGGCCGGCAGCCAAGTACTAAAATAACTCGGTATTATTAAATAATTGTATTTATTTACCTGTGTTTATTTTAAAGAAGAGCTACCAATAGGCAAGAATGGAAGGAAATGGAGGAGGCCTTTGCCAAAAAGCACACAGACCAAATCAGCCGGTGTCGAAATAAACAAATGTAGATAATAGTTATCAGCTGCATGTCTAAAATACATGACTTGAAAGATTTTATACAAGTAATACAATAAGCTAAGCTGTCTTCGAGACTGTTTAAACACCGCTTGAAACTCTGACCCAAAGTCTACGGAGGTGCAAACAGAAATTTGATCTATCTTTGCAAAGGTCATAACTGGCGACCTGGCTATCTTGATTAAGTTCTGGTTTTCAACATAACGATAAGGCGATAGCTTTGTGAAAGTTGCTAGTTATCTCAGTAACTGTGGCAGTGTCTATCGCTTTGAATTTTTCTGGTGTCTATTGATAAATTGTCTAGTTGCGATGGAGTTAAGATTAAGTCAGTTCGGCAACTAATTGACGAGAAGGTACCCAATTAAAAATTACAGTAAGAGAATAATATTTTTTTTGTGCTAGTAGTAATTTTTTTGTGGTTATCTTGTTACGGGTGGTGGCTGACTGGCGGGGGTCCGGGCCTATAAAAGGTCGAGCTCATTATCGGCCCTCTCGCGCCGCTGCAGTTGCTCAGTTAAGTGCTACACCTGCTGAAGAAGACCCTAGACTCCTCACATTGTACGAACCACGCCCTGTTGTTCTTTTTGTAAAATCTTAATTAAATATATATAGTGTACGGTTACAAGTGTTATTCTTTATCCTCCCGTAAGTACACGCCTGCTAAATTTTATGTGCACATGCTAGTCGAGGGTTGACTCCTAAAGGCACCCTAAAGTGTTACAATCTCTATATACCTATATATGAAGTACTTTGAACGAAGTTGAATTTTAACAAACATGATGTGAAGATAATTAATATTGATGGTGCGTTAAGGTTGTCTTTAGCGAAAATCATCATCATCATTGATTTTGAATAAATACTATTTTGATTTGATTTTATTTATGGCGTCTACTATAGATGACGATACAGTTCTATTATATTGGCCAGATTATACCCAAATATATCTACTTATTTCGTTAATCTCAATGTTAATCTACTTTCCTTCGAGGCTCCCTAAACACCATCCATCAATGACAGTGGAAAAAATTAGCGCCTTTATAAAGGACGACACTTGCTTTATATACGGAATGTAATATCGTCAGAAATATTCGGATATTATTTTGATGAAAATTGCCAAAATTCGCTTAAGGAATTCTGATATAGGTACATCTTGTGTAAAATTGGGGCGGCCGATAAGCGTACCTACCTATCTGAAATTTAAAAATGTGAAGTCCCCAGATTTTTGAAGGCTTTCTTCTTTCTTTTTTTAACGTTTTTCAAGTAAGGGTGTTTGGGAAACTCTTATGAAAATAGCTAGTGTTTATAATAATTTTTCTTTTTTTTATATTTTTAAATGTTTTTAATATTTTTTATAGAAAGATTTAAACATGTAATTAATATGTAAATAAAATGAATAAACAAAAATAATACTTCTGGACACGGCGCGTATTGTTAAGAAGTTTCTTTTTCTAAGGCTCTGACCACCGTTAGCTTGGACTCTGTTCCCGATGCCGATGGGCTACTGTTTTTTATATCTTTAAATGTTTTATTCAACAAAAATTAAATATTTAAAAATGTAATCAAGTATGTATTGTAAACTGCCTTGTTGGTCTAGTGGTCGCAAGTGCGACTGTTGAGCATGGGGTCCTGGGTTCGATCCCCAGGTCAGGCAAAATGTTATTGGATTTTTCCATTAGGAATTTCTCAGTAGCAGCCTGGAGTCTGGTTTTGTGTCCGGTTCATGGCAATAAGCTCGCCCCCATGGGACATGGGACTTAAACATAACTGGCGAAACGGTTTGTTTTAAAACACCTCTGCCGAACCCTTCGGGGAATGTAAGGCGTGATGTTATGTTATGTAAATGAATAAAGGGATAATACTTTATTTTTTCAATAATGAAGACTATTAAAATTAAATAATATTATACTGTATTCCTAGAAAAGTTATTTCATTTACACTGAGTGGAAAGCAACAAAGGAAGACACAATTATTGTTAAAAAAATACAATGCTACGACCAACATTAATTAACTATCTTAAATTACCACGCCAGAGAATACAAATGGTGTTACTTATAATAATATTCATCTTGATTAAACTTTATATTGTGATTAATCTCGGAAGACCAAGATAATATTATCAAAATAAAAAAAAACATCGTAACTCAAGTAAAGCCTAAATAATATTTTCACCCCGCAATATATTACGCTCTGTAATAAAATATCACAAAGCATAAAGACTTTTTAGCCGGTATTATAATTTTATTATCCCCATAATCTTTGGCGTTGAACTCCTACCGGGATAGCTTTAGGGGATAAAGTTAATTCTTATTTTCAAATGGATCTAAGTCCTAATTCAGCGGAAATTCCAAACGATATGGCTGAATTACCGTTATTAGCGAAATGGGGTACGCTAAGCTCAATGTCGTAGAAATTAAATGGTGTATTCAGTATTTCCAACAAAAAACTAACATAAATATAGCATCACGCCTATATTTCTCAAAGGGTTCGACAGACGTGTATAGTAACACCCTCATTTCGCAGTTATGTTTAAGTCCCATGTCATAGAAGGCGAGCCTATTGCCATCAACCGGGCACAGATCCAAATTCCTGGCTGCTACTGAAGAATTCCACACGGAAAAACCCAATAACGCTTTACCCGACCTGTGGATCGAACCCAAGACCTCATGATCAGCAGTCGCGCTTGCCACCTCTAGACCAACGAGGCAGTTAAAAACTAAGTTCAGAATTATTCCTAATCGTTGCTAATAAAATCTCAAACTAGGTATTTACTATAAATTTCGATCAAAGAATCCGAAGCCATCTGTGACAATTTATTAGGTATCGATGTGACAATTTTAGAATTCAGTTCAAGATGCCCCAGATAACATGTTTTCCTAGTATCGAGATTCAAGGCGAACGGGATCGACAGACGGAATACATGCAAATACGTCCGAAGTCCGATACGTTTGCTTGAAAAATACGATTTTTAGGCAAAGGTTTTCTATTGGCAGGCCCATGTTATTACTTTACTACCCAATTTACAGTGCTAATGTTCACTCAATACTCGCAACCAGGATGGCGACTACTTCTGGGGTGGTGGCGACCTTAGACTATAAAATAAGTTACCTATGCTAATGCGATTTTTCATACCGTGTGTGTCGTAGAATTTATGTAGGTACTTAATATACCTAGTTACACTTTTAATTCGATGCAGTAACCTAACAGTTGGAGGGTCACCAGTTTTTGACAAAAAAAAGGTAGTGAGGTGACAAAAAGAATAAACGAACATGAAATATTGAATTCAATAAGTTTACGATCAAAACAAATAATGTAAATTATTTCATTTTATTATTTTTAAAACAATACCTTCTTCCTTCTTTATTCTTATATCGCAAACGAATTTGTGGAGATTTATTTAAATTGAACAATTTTTCTCATTCGTTCTTTTCGTAAAATCGTTCACTACCGCAACACTATATAAGTTAACTCACTCACACTATATAAGTCACTATATAAGTTTTAGTATGGTAACATTATTTAGCTTTGAACTGCCAAGTCACTGCATCGAATTAAAAGTCCGACCAAAATGGAAGGCTGGCTTATTTTAATTTAAATGAAAAATTTTGCATTTTAGTCCAACGATAAACTGATGACTAAATTGTCTTTAAAAAATAAATGTGATATGATTCTAATGAAGTAAAAACTAATTATAAAATAAGATTTTTGCAAGATTCTTATATTATTCATATAAGAAAGACTTTTATTATAGAACTGTAATGTTTGGATTGTAATTAAGACACTAATGCAAAAACTAATTAGTGTTAATTTCTTTAATAAACTAAATGTGAACATAGCGTAAACATTATCACTTTCTACTGCTGTCAAAGCACGTATAAATAAATTAAGGTCATTTAATTAATAAAAGAATGTTTACTTTCTTATTAAACATATAAATAACACCACGCCTGTATTCCCCGAAGGGTTGGGCAGAGGTATATAGTAACACCCTCATTTCGCCGCTATGTTTAAGTCCCATGTAATAGGAGGTGAGCCTATTGGCATCGACCGGTCACAAACCCAAACACCGGGCTGCTACTGAGGAATTCCACATGGAAAAACCCAATAACACTGCCGAACCTGGGGATTAAACCTGGGACCTCACAATCAGCAGTCGCGCTTGCCACCACTAGACCAACGAGGCAGTACTTTCTTATTATATGGTCAATATGAGAATATTACTTACTGAAATGTATGTAGAACTAACTCTGCTATGTAGATTAACTAGATTTAAATAATAATCCAGAGATATTCCAACAATAACACGAGTAGACTCACTAAACTACTGTTGACAGTTACTAACAAACAGAATAACGTACCGTTATAATGAATCGCTTTATCATTTGTAATCACAGATAATACTCTCACATAAGTTTTTGTTGTTCCAGAAAACGCGTGAAACAATTAAGTATCCACTAATGGCGAACAACATCAATCTAATCTTCCCGTTTTCTTTCCCTCCCAATTACCTTTTTTTTCTTCTGACGCCACACCCAACGAACTGTGGCCGAGAACAAACTAATTAATTTTTACTCATTTACAAGTCGTTTACTTTAAGCATTCTTTGAATGGCATTGAAAAATTATACGGCAATTTTTCTCGCTTGTACAAGATAATTGTAATCCGTGATGATTGTTCTAATTGATCTTTTTTTTGTTACAGGTATGTAATTAATGGTACAATGATATGACCTTTAATATCAACAGTCAGTCTTTCACAATCAAGTAATAAAGTCATCAGACTGACAAGGTGGCAAGTAATTAGCACGTAAGAAGTATTCTTTTCATTGAAATTACTTAATTTCAAAAGACTTCCTTTGTCTCATAATGGATAAAATCATTACAATCACATGCGAAGTTGTTTTCTTAAGCCTGTACAGATGTGCCGCTTCTGTACCAAACTTAGGTCGTATCAATTAATTTGTTTAATTATTGTTTTCCGTTAAAACAAAGTCCATTTGCCTCCGTAAACTTAGAAGCCCGAATATCTGAGTAACTCCATTAGAGCAACGCTAAGCAACGAGTCTCGGTTGCAAGATGGAACCACTTGGCCAAGTTTCTTACTTCGACTTACTAAGTTCCAACGATCTATGTGAATTAGAATGGGCCATAGTTATGTTTAGGACATTATGGTCAGTTAATCCGTAGGGTGTGCGGTGTACCTGAAATCGTAACTTGGATGGCCTGGAGTCAGGAGGTCATTGACCCTCCATATAATCCCTTAGATGGGTGAACGTTTAGTTAATTGGGTTTAGTTCAAGGCAGCACCTTGGGAAGGTAATAGTCAAGTCAGAGTAACTTCAATAAAGTTTCCGGAGTTTGCATAATGATGACAGCCATACAACTATGACGAGGAGTGGAAGTTTCTTACAGTTATTAGCTGAAATTGTATTGCATGCAAGTGGTCGTATGACGAAATTACATATTCAAACATTGTGGGTATGATAGGATATTTAAGACGCGGTATTAAGATATAAAAGGTTTTAGACGATAAGACGTTGTAGCGTCTATAGTCTGCGCGCAATCGCTAGTCGCCTCCTGAGGTATGGGAGCGGCAGGAGGGGGGTGCGCGTGGTAGACAAGATAAAGCAAACTGACAGCGCGTCTATTGTTTCGCACCCCCCTTCTGCCGCTCTCATACCTCAGGCGGCGACTAGCACTTCCGCGCACATTATAATAAAAGTTAGTAATTTGATATTATTAATTCCTATATTTAATGCATGAATTGTAAGGGTATATTTTTCATGCAGTCTAATTTGGTAGGTTATAAAGGCCTAATTGGTACTCCGACTTGCATATAAACTCACATCTGTGCAATATCACATAGTTTTATTAAGCTTTTAGTGTCGCAGATAAACTTAAATGCGCTAATTAAAGTAACTAATGTATTAAATGAGCCGCTATCGTCTTGAATGCACGGTGACTGAGTTTTAATTGTAATAAAGCGCGCGCGTCGCTCGCAAGTCTACTCGACGAAGTTTCGCGACTTGACGTTTAAAGTCATACATCTTACTTAATACATATTGAGACAACGGAATTATGTATTTAACTGCAAAGTTGTATTATGTAGGAACTGTAGAAGCCTTAGTTAAAGGACGAATAAGTTCAGGAAAAAAGTTTCTATTATAATTCCGCTAACTGTTGTTTTAATAATAGGGAATTGAATTTGATCTTACTTCAAATGATGTAATAAAAAATACTATACTTTAATCACTACAAAAAATATGTCCAAACGGACTTATATCTACAATCTAAATAACTTTTAAAATTGTCATAGGACTAAATATTTAGCACGAGGTGGGGCATGGGTGTGACACCAAAAATATTTCAAAATTTAATTCCACGTGTGACCGCTCCGGGAATCCGCAGACTTCCTAAAGCGTTGAACAGAACATTTTCCAAGTGAAAATTCAATAGAAAACGTACTCAATACAGACATATTTTTCCCTCAACCAAGTTTGACTATTGAGTTACGGCTTACAATTGCGATTTTGTGATTTTTATGTCGTTTGTTCGTGAAGAGTGCATGATTTCCAAGTTTTATTGTAAGTAGGTCGCCATTACCATATTATTTTTCGTGCTGAACCGGTAATGAAATGAAAATAAACGTGTGTTAAGCTGCTTGTTTATTCCACGTGAAATCCAAGAATCACAGTCAGAAATAGATTACTAAAATACTCTTACGTGAAGAATTATTTTAACATTACATATAGGTACATACATAAACTCACGCCTTTTTCTCATGGGGTAGGCGGAAATATAGAACGCCATATACTCCGATCCTTAAGGTGCATACAAACATTGCGAGGCATGCGCCGTGAATAGTTTGCCACGCATGCTTCAGGCTGTGTGGCAAACCCCTGAGGCATGCATGACAAGCCATTCGCGGCGCATGCCTCTCGATGTCTGTATGCACCTTTACATACTCCTTCCGCTTTAACGTCTTTCCTATTTTAATGTCATTTAAAATAATTAGCACAATTGCGCACTCGCCTATTATTGTCTCACTTTTGAGGGACACGGCAATGAGGCCACGGGCCTCTTCTCAAAATGAATTAAACCCTTCTAACCTCATTTCTCAGCCTTAGTAGTAGATACACCATCGATAATGTTTTAGGAGCCCTCTCAGGTGGACATGTTTCCTAACGATATTTTCCTTCACTGTTAATACAAGTACCTACAGAGAGGTGCAGACCCTTTTACATGGAAGGTAAGAGTTCAACCGATAGGCTATCACTTTTTAGAACAATAATTATGATAGGTTCTTTAATCAAACCTATTACAGTCCAATTCTAAACATTGGTCTCTTCTTAGTTACGTACGCCATAACACATATATTTTTTGTTGTTATCTAGGTACCTAATTAAAAGTTTTTTAATGTACTAAAGTCGTTCGCCCGCTACGTAAACGTGGTCTACATCACAATGGGACCATAGATTATACACGTATACTGGTACCTCGTCCTAAATATCTGGGCGCCTCTATCCTTCACTTATGTTAATCTATTCCCGCGTAGATGTGTTTAATCCTTTACAGCAGTGTCGCTTAACCAAGGATTACTCGGGATTTTGGTAATTTTGTCGTTCATTACGCCACGATAGGCGATACACAAGCGTAAGTGCTTCGTGTGAAACTTTGATATATTATATTGAATTCACATCTTGTTTACAATACACGCGGTATTTTAGATTTCATATTACTAATAATAATTGTTTGTTTCTGTTATATTATCTGTCGCATTTTATCAAATTAAACTGCGTCGTTGGTCTAGTGGTAGCAAGCGTGACTGCTGATCGTGTGGTCTTTGGTTCGATTCCTAGGTCTGGTAAAGTGTTATTGAATTTTTCCGTGTGGAATTCCTCAGTAGCAGCTCGGAGTTTTGATTTGTGCCCGGTTGATGGCAAAAGGCTCGCCCTCTATTACACATGGGACTTCAACATAACGGTGAAATTAGGGTGTTACTATACACCTCTGCCCAACCCTTCGGGGAATACAAGCGTGATGTTATATTATGTTTTTTTTTTATCAAACATCAACCACGTCGTAACTGCTAAACGAATTTTATAAAAGATGCTGTTTCTCTACAGAGGTAGAGAGTATTCAGAATATGCACGTGGGGTAGATTTTCATTTCGGGAATGAAATATTTTTCACACAAGCGCAGCCGTAGGTATAGCTAGTATAACAATATTAGGAAGTGATTACAGTATGGAACTTCCTCGTGCGTGATATTGAATAATTTTAATTACTGTCTACGTTAATTAGTATTCAAATAGAATTGATCATTAAAGTTCCATCGTGTTTATTGTTTTGCTGATTCCTGGTAGTATTTTTCATAGCCACGAAAAACGTTTTATAAATAAATTTATAACGTTTTATAGATCATGCAATGAAATAAAAAAAGTTTAACTGCTCACAGAGAACGTTCAATCAATCATCATTCGGAATAATACTATCCGATATTTCCGCGAGCGCTATTCATAGAACTGATACCTACTATATTTTTTGTCTATGGCTCAAAAGCGTAGTTTAGTTAGTATCTTTTGGCCCAAACTATCTCCAACGCAAAATTGTTGAGAGACAGCATGTCATGGTTACGTGCTGCAGAGAGTTGAAAATACAAGGGTTTCGGGAAGAAGGGGGGAAGCCCTCAGATGTTCAAGCGCCATGCAAGACGGGTACGATGAGTTCTTTTTGGGGTCCTGGAGTTCGTCATGCTGAAGAAAGCCGTCGAAGCAATTTTTGTGGATAAAACTCTTACATACTCCGACCCAGGGAGTCGAGGTCCTTGCGGACAAGGTGTCCTCCTCAAAATTCACACCTCGCGATGTTAACCAGACACAGAAGAAGAAAACGTAGTCTAGACGAATTTTCACACAAATAACCAAGCATATTTTCATATTTCCGTAAACGATATCGCCGAAGCTTCATAAAGGCAGTCGACGTTCGATCACGTCAACCGTCATCTATCTAAACGAGATGTGATTGTAGTCAAACACACTGCGATCAATCGCGCTTACACTCCCGCGACGGTTTGATGTGGCGTGTAAATCACGCAGATTACCTGACACAATATCATGGAGAATTCACTGGGAAAGTAAGAAGTACTTTTGTTTTGATACAGTGACAACTGATTGTACTTTTTTTATTAGAGAGGAATTATTTAGTCTGGGATCTATGGGAATGATGACATCCAGCGGTCCCTTATCAGCGATGATGGCTTCTTGTTATAATAATATAGATAACCAATAGATTCCTCTAGGTTTGCTGTCTTCTTTAGCTTGGCCATTGATATAGATCGATACTTGGATGACACTTTTATAAGAGCAACTTATGTTGCAGTAAAAGTTTGGGTTCAAACTTTATGACGTCACTTGTAGCTATTTTGGAATCCTTTAAACGGTGGTGACTCGATATGTATATTGCTGGAAGAAGTGGATACTAATGAGTCCTATGATTTCCAGGGCTTTGAGAACATTTTACAGATGTCATTATAGTCTTTATTGGCACGAAAGATTAGCTCGAATTTTTGATTTCTTTACTCGCACGAATTTAAATGGTTTTATTTAGCTACACTTCGTATATTTGTTTGTTTATTCATTTGTTTCTTCGTTTGTTTGATTCAAATGTTGCGACAGAATTTTCAACCACTTTTGCTTAACAGATTCTCCTGAAACTTCGCACACAAATTCTATTTCCATGACAATGCAACATTATAATAATAATTTCAACCTTCAATACTCAAAGACTGATGTTGCAGGGCTACTGACAGATAAAACCTTTGAACTTAAAAGTTTTCTTAAAGGATTATTTATCTTCATTCACCCGATTTCTTAGTAGTTGTTTTTGTTTTAGATATGTACTTAAGTGCAATAATAAGCCGTAGTATTGAAATGTATGCACGAGTAGTAATTTAAGTACCTTTATACAAATACAACTGGTACAACTTAGTTAACATTGAGTGGCAAGCATTCACTCAGTGACCGACTTACATTATTAACTTGGCGAGCGACAAAACGTGATGATAAACCTATAAGATAGCGACACTGGAACTAAATGTGTATCTAAACTAATATTGCAACTTTGTTATGGATTACCGTGACAAAAATTGAAAGGAGTATGCTTAGATGGTTTCTTCATGTTGAGAGAATTAGTGAACGGCGATTAACAAAAGGAATTTATAAGGTGGATGTCAATGGAAAAGCCGGTAGAGGACGTCCTAGAAGGACGTATATCGATGTTATTGGTGATGTTCTTCACAAAGGTTAGGTGCGTAGTACTATCAACCGGCGTGCGTGTATGACATGATGTATGAATGCGGATGAAGCGAAAGGGGTATGTAAGGGTCGTAGCATGTGGCGTTCTATAGTTTCTGCCTACCCCAATGGGAAAAAGGCGTGAGTTTATGTATGTATGTATGTTATGGATTACTTGTTGCAATAAGGCTTCCACCACTGTTTAAATTTCTGTGGCTGTCGTACACGGTGCAGATACTACATACAATATTCTTCTTCGTTCTTCTTTTTCATGTGGCTAGTGACTAACCTGGTGTCAGAGTTTATGCCGTCCATGGGCTTCTGACTTGGCTTCATATGCCGTCGAGAAATATCTCTCAGGCATGCCGGTTTTCTCACGATGTTTTCCTTCACCGTTTTTATTAAGCAAATGATAATTACACAATACGCACATGAATCCGAAAAGTCAGAGGTGCGTGCCTTGGGTTCGAACTCGACAGCTATGACTTGGTAGTCCGACGGTCACACCACTAGGCTATCACAGATGTTGGTACTTATATTATTTTATCTGCGTGTATTTGCATAAAAACTTAGTATCTGAAGGTATCATACATGGAATAGATACGACAATATTTGAAAACCTATACATTTAGTTAATTATACATAAATATAATATCACGCCTGTATTCTCCGAAGGGTTGGGCAGAGTTGTATAGTAATACACTCATTTGGCCGTTACGTTTAAGTCCCATGTAATAGGGGGCGAGCCTATTGCCATCAAGCGGGCTGCTACCGAGAAATTTCACACGGAAAAACCCAATAACAATTTGCCCGACCTGGGGATCAAACCCAGGTCCTCGCCAATCAGCAGTCGCGCTTACCAACGAGGCAGTTTAGTTAATTATCTGCAGATATTATCTTCACGTCTATTTTTTATCTGACAGAATCTGTTAACATCAGTTAGTAGAGTCCGTGGCACGAAAGTCTCTCGGGAACTATGTTCGCACCGCTGATTCTTCATTGTAAAAGCGCCCGAAACAGTGAAACATCAGTGGTGCCAACATAGCGCCCAAGGGATTTCTATCGTGGCGCGGACTCTATTCTTTAAATATTCAACGGTAATATTATCATCTGCGCTGTGTGTGTTAACTTACACATCTATTATAGTAGAGCTTTTTGTAAAGTAATTTTAACAAAAGATTCTCTCATCTCGATATATTTAATACTAAAAAAGGTTTATTCAGGAAACAATTAACAACGTCAGTATGTGACGAACTGACAAATAAATCTAAATTAAATAAATAGTAGACATACATACAGTAAATCACCACACAACACAACACAACAACACTGTAACATATTCGCACACCCATATGCAACTCCACATACACACCTACACTGTACACTTTGTAATGCTTAGATGGTGCTAGCAGTTTTCACTTAACTCTGTATGTGTTTCTGATGCATGTATAGCTATTAAATTGTAAATCCATAATTGGCTGTAATATTAGTTTATATGTATCGTAATAAAAAATTTAAGGGCTGTGGATTTTGTGAAATAAATAAATAAAATAAATAAATAAATGAGTTCTTCTGGGATGTACTACGACCATACTTATTGCTGCCGCCAAGAAGCATTGTGGTGTTCCGGTTTCAAAGAGACCATTCAAGTATTACGTAAACAGAATTTTTGTTATTTTTGACCCTTCCCCCCCTTGTCAGCAAAAGTAAGCAAAGCTACCCCCTCCTATGCTTACGTAAACATTGATATATTTTTGTTTTAAATCTGTTCAGGTTTCTTTTATTTATGAGCAGCAATTTTCAAGTCTAGAAAAATAAGTAAATAGATAAATATTGCTAACATAATCACCATCCAAACCCGTCTCCCATGACATCAAATGTAAGCTAATCAAAGACTCGCCCGCCCCCCTTTGGTGCTTACGTAATACTTGAATGTCCCCAAAGGTTATGGTTGCGGGTGATAATATAGGCACATGAGATTTTCCAACTTTGTCTGTAAGGTTGGCAACACATCAGCCATCCTTGTATGGGCTGTCAGTATTCTGCTGTTGTATATCTATGTGTCTCGTTGGTCTAGTGGTGGCAAGCGCGACTGCTGATCGTGAGGTTTGATCCTCAGATCGGGCAAAGTGTTATTGGATTTTACCGCGTGGAATTCCTTAGTAGCAGCCCGGAGTTTGGATTTTGTGTCCGGTTGATGGCAATAAGCTCGCTCCTTATTACATGGGACTTAAACATAACGGCGAAATGGTGGTGTTACTAAACACCTCTGTCCAACCTTTCGGGGAATATAGGATTCATGTTATGTTATATCTATAACGTGTTATGTATGAGATGCTTAAGTTCAAAACGTTACTTATCTTAATATAACGCAACCACCACTGTACTAAAATAGTTCCGTTGGAAATGACAACTTAGATAGCGTCACTTACGGTATTTCCTCTGGGAGTATAACAGAGAGTGCGGTTTCAGACCTCTAAATTAGTAGGTCCCAGTGCAAGGAAGCTTTATGAGGCGGACGGCCTTTGACTTGGCAACTGTACCGGAACTATGATACCCACGTCACCTACGTAACTTAATGTACGTAATGTTTGTCTGAATTAAGATACGGTATTCAGTTAGCTAACTGTTGTAGCTACAAAGAGAAATACATGTTGTGCCGACCCCACCTAATGTGTGATACAGGCAGGGAGTTGATAATGATGATTCAGTTAGGTACAATTGTTTTTAACGTAGTATTTAGTTACGTACCGTAGGGTTCCTTAGAAAGTGAATTCACTTATTATTATACTAGCGGCCCGTCCCGGCTTCGCACGGGTGGATATTTTTCCCCCGGTTTTTGCAACATTTTTCATTTATGCTCTGCTCTTATTGGTCGTAGCGTGATGTTATATAGCCTATAACCTTTCTCGATAAATGGACTATCCAACACAAAAATAATTTCTCAATTCCAACCAGTACTTCCTGAGATTAGCGCGTTCAAACAAACAAACGAACAAACTCTTCAGCTTTATAATATTAGTATAGATTGTATTTACATGTGTACCTATATAGTTGGGCAATCAGAGTCTACATTAACAAGTCGGAAGTGCACATAATTATGTTAATATATCCAATATTGTTTCATTTATTCATCGTAAAACTACCTAAACTATATTTTTAAATACAAATAGAAAATTCATAATATTGCATTATTATCGAGACATGCACACCTGAGAGGGCTCCATAAAGTTCTCGATGGTGTGTGTAGTCCACCAACCCGCACCACGCCAGCGTGGTGGACTAAGACCTACCCGTTCTCATTCTGAGAAGAGGCCCGTGCCCAGCACTGGGACAATAATGGGCAACTCATGTTATGTTTATCTAGTTTTAAAATTTTAATAAATAAAATATAAGACTGAAATAGTGCAAAGGGCCAGCATCGGTTTTCAGGAATACTTGGCAGGTTTTTCTTACGAAGTTTTTCAAGTTCTCAGTTAGTGCAAAGTTTGTGTGACGTAGTGTGTAATTGCCTTTTTAAAACTCGTAGAGCACCTTTGTACAATACGGCAACTACACGGCCGTTGCACACACTAAATAGCAACTTCACACAAAGTTACGACTAGTTTGCACCTACGGGAATAAGAAAACTACAAGGGATTTCAAACCTATTTCGCAAATGGAATCAAAAGACTCTGTTCCTCAAATTACTCCGAATATCCGAAAAAAGAAAACTTGTTCATGTTTGTTCCTAAATATAAAACATCTGTTCGCATCGGATAAAGGCCACGCCGCACATTTTCCTCATGCTGTCACTATCAGTTGCCATAAAGCCCACGTGGTGGCGCCGCAAGGAGGAAAATGTCAATTTTCATTCATTTTACGAGTACAACGCCTTTTTTTATCTATCAGACTAACATAAAAAGCTGTCAAAGATAGGTAGGTGAAGGATAGTACTACCGCGTAGTTCCTGACCTAGCATAGGCTACCTTTGGTCTACCCATGGGTGTCGTAAGAGATGACTAATTGATTACACCAAGGGCATAAGTAGCAGTGATAGTCTAGTGGTGTTCTCGAGTTCGAACCCAAGGCACGCACCTCAGACTTTTCGGATTCATGTGCGAATTGTATAATTATCACTTGCTTAAAATTAAAAACATCAAACGGCCACCATTCCGTCTACGAAACGAGGTGACTATGGCAATATCCCCCCACACCAGGTAATTAAATTACAGCGGTCATTGAGAGGATCAAGATCAACACTGTACGTTTACGGGTTTTAGGGATTTTTTTTCTATCACACGAATATAAAAACCTATCACAGATGTAGGCTACGGATAGTACCTTATAAACACACGTTCAATTAGCACTGTCCACATATTTGCGTATTGTGTGTAGAGCAAACAGAGGGTAGGCAGGCCACGCGGTTCCATTACGATCCATGGCGCACCCACTCCCAGCGTCCCACATCTATAAGTCACCTCATACATATTCGTTGCTTTTAATCATGTTTACGCAAATGTTTGCTCTCGTTATGCATATGGTTTCAAAAGTCCCGTTTTCAGTCAAAATAAATGTTTTGATATAGTGCCTTTCTATATGAAGAAGAATGAACTGTTATAAATATTGCTGTAAGTACGAGAAGCCATGATATAAATTTGTTGGGAAACGCGACACGTTCGCATATTTTGTGAATCCTCGCGTGTGAAGTTTCTCAGAGTTATTCATATTTATGGCCCGAATTTTGCGTCTTGCCTTTGATCGTACTCGCGTTAAGAATGTCATTTTTCAAACTTAACTTCAAACAGCTGTTGACGTGTCTATTATTATTGTGTGATCTAAAAATAATTTATTTTAGAGTTCACGGTTTATTTTTCACCAAAATATTTATTGAAATTTCGACGACGACGCCGTAATTATATGTTGACGACGTTTATTGATTAACTTTTAAACGATTTTAGTTAGCCTTTTGATGTTTTAACTTTCAATAATTAAATTACGTTAATGAAATTAACTTAATGGATAATTTACTATTTACATGTATCTAGTAATCAAAATGGTACGTCTGGCTGACACCTGGTTTTCTAAAACACACATCTGTTAATTAATGACTAATTTATTGTTGTACTTGACGTTGATGTATGGTTATATTATCTGAGCAGTCACCTAGAACAGTGAGATAAATAGTAAAGTGTGTTCAAGAAGGTCGTTATTCCAGCTATAAAACGTTTTACTGCACGCAGGTATCGCGTAAGTTTAAGTAAGTAAGTAAGTAAGTTTACGCTTACAACGATAGCGCTGGGATTCATTATACAACGCTATTTTTTGTAAACACAAAACCCGAGACACCCCGACAAGATTTTCATCAGAACAGCCTGAATGTGTATTTTTTTAAATAACAGTAGAGTGTAAAATGCTTTAGATGTGCTATGCAGTGGTTGTCACGGAAACTTACTGACCCGACCACAGAAATCTATATAATAAGATAAGAGCTGACCGTCTCAAACCTCAAGGTATCTGTTCACGTCCTCTGTTATGCGTAGACATCTATTCAAAGAAGGAATAAATTTAAAAAAAGTTTCAATATAACTTGGAGTAAAAACTATACCAATCGAATCTCCTGGTGAGTTTGAAAAACTAGTTTTAGGTTTAATGTACACTAAAATTAACCTTTTACATATTATATTTTCAATAATACATAATTTTGGCTTTTTCAAATTTATTTCTTCATTTCGTGGATCAAATATGAATGTTATTCTTAAGTAGAATAGAGGTTTTTTTTAATAACCACATTATTATAAGTAGGTATTAGTTTTACTTTACAGGAACAAAGATGTTTACAACAATGGAATATTCAATATAATATTTTGTGTTAACCTTCCTTGACGACCTAAAATCCTAATAACAGTTACACCTGTCTGTACTTTAACTTTATAAATGATTGAATATACCTTCACCTGAAATTCAGAGATGCTTAGGTATCTGTTACTGAAATTTTAAAGTTAAAAATGGATTGTCTTGAGTTTTTTTCTAAATATTTAAACCAAATTCCTAGTTTAATTTATGACTAGCCAGTCCATTACAAAATTTCCATTCTTAAAACTAGTACCTACCTATGCTAGCAAAGAGAGTCACATAAAACGGAAAGTGCTACTTTAAATTCAACGTAGTCAGCTTGTAATAGTCTACAGAATGTAATAACAGTGTGTAAGCAAATAATAATAAACTGAATATGGTTCTAGCAGGGAAATTTTATAGGAAATCATGGAGGGACAGTTCAGAGGTGCTTTTGATCGACAATCTTTTTCACTAAGTGTTTGAACTTGATTATATGGTAGAGTTTTTATAGTGCACCTTGTTTGTTATATTTTTTTTGTCTATTTTAACGAGATATACAAATATAAATAAACTTTAAAAATAATAGTTCCCACTTTAAAAGGTTCTATCTTAACAATATAATTAAATTATCTATTTAATATGTATACCTACTCTAAGAAAAATAACTATGTTAATTTTATTTCAAAAATACTTTATATCTCTCTACTGTAAAGTAGGTATATTGGCGCTTTAGTATTTTTACCTTTCCATTGACGATATTATTTGAATACGCTATAATGACATAATATAATCTACGTTATTTTAAAATGGTTAGTATTTTCAAGCGTTATTAGTCCATATTATTTTTGTACGTATTTACTTGCATGTATAGTAAAGCTAATTACAAAAGGATTAAGTAGGTAATAAAGACTTAGTCAAGACGATGTGGATAGCTTGTACTCCGGGGACAATCCCGGCTATTACCAGACTGTGCACACGAGAACTTATAGATGCTTTTTTAATTAACTTTAAATATTTTACGTTTATTAGGCAAAGCGGTGTTAGATAATGTGTTAATGTGTTGATTGTATAATACACTCGGGAGCTATGAATCTGGGTCACCGACATAAACTTTAATATCTCGGAAAACATTGTTTAACATTTTAAAATTGTTTTGTTTATGTTGGTGACTCAGATTCATTGCTCCCAAGTATATAATAATATTTATGTAGTTATTAATTTTATTGGATATCTTTTTTACACTTTTGACTTACTAATATCTTGACCTAATCTAAAGTGTCAAATCCACTCGCAAGTTGGTTTCTGCTACCGACTTTTAAATTGACGACACACCCGCAGCAAATCGACTTTGCAAGTTTTACGAACTAAGCGACCTCTTGCGTGCTATTAACTTGCGGTGTAAAAAAAACTTTACAATGAACGCGTTAATCCTGAGATCTCTGAATGTTACTGAGCCCTATTAAGACCTAGCTAATCAAGAATGTATTCAATAAAAAAATACATTATATTATCCACAATCTGTAAAGAACTTTGCACTTCAAGGCCCTCGACCCTACCATTAGACCAATGAAGCTAACTTACCCCAAATTCTATTATCTATACTAAAAACGTAGGTAGGCACTAAAACTTTATATTGTGTAGTCGAAAAAATACCCAACAAAAAGCTATCTTATCAACCAATGGTAAAGTCTTGTTCTCTTTTCTTCAAGAGGATTTACTTAAAATCCTGAGCCTTCAGATGCGTGCGAGTTTGTTTTCGAAATAATATATCACACTTAGCTAAGATTACTTTAAGCTACGTATAAGAAGATATATTGAAGGCTTAATACAAGAGTTCAGGGTTATTTATTCTTTATTGGAGCATGTGCAAAAAGATTAAACGTGTATCTAATGGCATCGATGTTTTACTTTGGTAATTAGGATTTTCGGGATCTTAATTATATTTAACCGTACTAGGTGGTAGGTATTTTATTATAACTAGCTCTTGCCCGCGGCTTCCCTCACGTCAAGCCAGTAATCTGGGATAAAAAGTATTTTATGTCCTAATTCAGGTCATTGTCTACCTGTGTGCGAAATCCGGTGTGACTGATTAACAAACATCCAAACTTTCACATTAATGTAATATTATTTAATAATATTATATATCTTCTTTACATAGTATAAAACAAAGTTGCTCCCGCTGTCTGTACGCTTAGATCTTTTAAACTACGCAACGGATTTTAATGCAGTTTTCAGCAATAGATAGAGTGATTAAAGAGGACGGTGTATATGCCCCACATTAGTATCTACATTGTACCCGTGCGAAGCCGGGGCGGGTCGCTTGTTATATTATAAGTAAGATGTACCTATAATGTAAAGCTTAATTTACCATAAATGGCGAGCAGATATTTAGGCGTTATCTGCATAATAGGTACTACTAACTGCGTTAAAAACCTACATAACTACGTCTAAAAGTAAAGTTAATTTTGTAATAACTCAGCATTCGTACTTTTACGAAATACTTAAAAAAAATACTAGTCGTCTTTTAATTATCACACGTAAACAAAAAAAGCGTGCACAACTGGAACACTGTTTCGTATAACCCTACAATACAGATGGAAGAAATACGTCGATATAACCCCTCAGATGAGAGCATACTTCCATCAGGAAATGGTCATGCGACATCCTTTTGAGGTCGTGAGTACATCGCCTCCGTCGCGTAAAAGGGAACTCTTCTGTGCCTGCCTTATTCATATATGTAAATGTAGCTTCGCCCTAATGTTGTGTGTTCGCAATCACGTATAGTGTGCTGTATTTTATATGGATACATAACATCACGCCTGTATTCCCCAAAGGGTTAGGCAGAGGTTATAATAACACCTTAAATTCGCCGTTAAGTCCCATGTAATAGGGGGCGAGCTTATTGCTATCAACTGGGCACAAATTCAAACTCTGTGCTTCTTTTAGGAATTTATCACGGAAAAACCCTATAACACTTTGCCTGACCTGGGGATCGAACCGAGAACCTCACGATCAACAGTCGCGCTTGCCACCATTAGACATTAGATATATATTTTATATGGATATACAGAGTTACCGGTAACTCGACGTATTCCTTGCAGGACATTATAGTAGGGTTGAAAGCAACAAATTAAGACACCAAATGTTCCACCGAGATTCAGTAGTTTTAGAGATATTTTTTTTTAGATTTTTGTTGAAGAATCCCAGATTCAACCATATTTGCAAAATTGTTTGATATTTTTGAACTTTTAATTATTCACAGAGACCTGCTATGGCATCAGCTATGATAAAAACTTAAATGTCAATACATTCGGACCTTACATTATTTTTAAATAGGTTTGAAATGGTTGAATCTGGGATTTCTCAACAATAATAAAAAATAATGAATTTCAGAAACTACTGAATTTCGGTAGATCATTTTGTGGCTTAATTTGTTGCATTTCATCCCTTCTATAATGTCCTGCAAGGAATACGCCGAGTTACCAGTAACCCTGTATATATCAGAATATTTTCCCCATTAACTTGTATTGCTGGCAAATTCCTTTTATCCGTGTCGATCTGCAATCTGCAAATAAAAGGGTACGTAAAATTTGATGGACTTTAAATACGGCTTTGAATCGACGAGTGGATGACATTTGTTTTTTTTTATTTCCTTTTAAGCGGTGACTCGTATAAAAGATAAACATTAACTTTGAATCTTTGTCTGCTAACAACTTGTGTCTGTAATAATAGTATGATGGTATGATGATGTATGTCATCATTATCAGCAGTGGCTTAACTATACCATCAGAGGCCCGTGGCAAATTCATTGGATGGAGCCCCAGTAAAAATCTTCACATTGTAACCCAGCGTTTGTTGTTTTTTTTTTTAAAACGTTCCTCTCTCTCTTCTATTTACAAACACAAAAAATTTGCCGCCCCTAAAATGTAACCTGCCGCCCTAGGCTGCAGCCTACTCAGCCTACTGGTAAAACCGCCACTGGCCGGGGGCCCCGTCGGGCCGGAGGCCCGTGGCATTTTGCCAGTAATACCATGCCACGTAAGTTACGCCACTGATTATAATTATCAGCCCATAAACATCCAGTACTTTAAATGGATTTCCCAATGATTACTACAATAAACGGTCAAAGAGGAAATTCGATAACCACTCCTGGCAGACGGACTGGTGATCTTAGTTTGGTGTTATCAACAGACAGGAGGACGTTGCTGCCCATCCTTTTGACAAAAACCATAACACACCTTTTATGTCACCCATGGGTGGCCTATTCTTTGCTGGGAAGAACACGGCAAATACATAATGCTATGCATTTTTATCATTTTTATTTTTACCTTGTCTTTTATAACTGCCTCGTTGGTCTAGTGGTGGCAAGCGTGACTGCTGATCGTGAGGTCCTGGGTACGATCCACAGATCGGGCAGTGTTATTGGGTTTTATCGTGTGGAATTCATCAGTAGCAGCCCAGTGTTTGGATTAGTGCCTGGTTGATGGCAATGGGCTCGCTCCCTATGACATGGGACTTAAACATAACGGCGAAATGATGGTGTTACTATACACCTCTGCCCAACCCTTCCGGGAATACAGGTGTCATGTTATTATGTTATGTTATTTTTACGCCTCGTGTACATCCAAAAACAAGTTGCGATACAGGTTGTAAGCAAATTGTGTACAGGTTTTTTAATAGAATTCAATTAATTTTAACACGTTATGAGCATGATTATATAAAATCTTAAAAAAAAGTGTTTTAAAGATCTACGTAATAGATATTATTTGTATTATGAAGCTGTGATAGCCAAGCGCTTGAACATTTGCCTCCCGCAGAAGGGTCCGAGTTCGAAGCCGGCCCGCACCTCTTACTTTTCAAATTCACGTGCGGATCATAATTTGATTATCGCTTGCGTTAACGGTGAAGGAAAACATCGTGAAGAAACCTGCACACCGGAGAGGGCTTCATAAACTGAATGGTGTGTGTACTCAACCAAACTGGACCAGGTCAGCATGGTGGTGTTAAGGCATAAACCTTTTTTAATATGAGAAGAGGTCCGTACCCTTTACACTATGAGAGCAGAGGGACACTAATGTTTGCTATGTTTGTAGTATGTATTTTCAATGATACTTTACAATACATGCATTATACCTCGATGTAAACGAGGTTTATACTGCATAGTACGAGTTTTCGTTGGCTCATAATTGCACAGCAATGTAAATAGATATGTTCATTAGCGATTACATCGTTGAAATAGGTAAACGCTCATTTGATGGCGGCTCTCAGGTTACATAGCCTTCATCACTAATTCAAACACGTTGAGTTTGCTCCCAGATCGCGTTGCATCTAATCAGTATTGTGTGCACATATTTCTGTTTGCATTTCAGATCTTTCATTAGTACTAAAACGAACACACGTTCTACGTTTATTTTAAATTGGTGCTTAAAAGATATCAACGTGTATCAAGAATTCTCGTGGAGAAGCTCGTGGTTAATTACTGATCGCGGGGGTTCATACGATTTGCGAGGTTGCGCTTGCCGCAGTCACTCTGTGGATGGGTAACTGTTCGTTACACATCGAGAACTCTCTGTGCCTCGGAGAGCACGTTAATCTGTTGGTCCCGGGTTCCATGACAGTCGTTACGGGTAGTCAGAAGCCCGAAAGTCTGACAACCGGTCCTACCTTAGGATATCGGCATTGCCCTGTAACTGGGTTGCGGAGTTCTGATGGGAGTCGCTCCGTTTAAAATACACATACAAATAGACTATTAAGCCGCATTTGGTTAGACTGGAAGCTGACGTTCGGGTCCGCTGCTGACCCGAACGTAGTTGGGATATGCTAGGGAGAACATATATCAAGAATTCTAATTAGGTACTTCTCTATGGTTTTTATTACTTTATGGGCTTGTGACAAGGCAGCATCAGCGCTCCGAACCAACTACTGCTGGCCGAGGGCATACTACAGCAGACCGCGTCAGTTGTGATGGTATACCCCATTATTACCCAAAATAAATTAGTGGTCACTGTATGTTGTTATTTCTGTTATGAAAGCATAGGTTTTATTGCTACCTGACGACGACTAAATACTTTTATCTGTCAATTTGGGGACGAATTCATAAAATTGTTTAAGGATTTCGATAGTTTCTACATAACTACGTTGTATAATTACTTACACATGTGGGTGTGTTTTAATGTGTTTCTTGTTGGCAACATTAAACATGAGAAGCGCCTCGATAACAACCAAAATGGAGTTCTAATGACATTTTAATAGTGGTTCAGGAAGCATAATACCGTGATAAACACCAGTTCGATACCCGTCACTGTACAAATTACGGATTTATTCCACTATACTACAAAACCGTACATTTATGCACGTTAATGATTCATTCGTCCGAATAAAGCTGCGTTTATTTCAAAGCAAAATAAAAGAGATTTAAATGACGGACGCGTATTCATAAAAGATAGTATTAAATAAATATCTGAAACATCCGCCAGTAATTTTGTTGGAGGCGGAATGTTTTATTATCTCTCACTTTATACTCATAAAGCATACCGGAGTCAGAATAGCGACATTAAATTAACCGCAGCCGTAGTACTTACTGTTCATGCGAGCCGGACCGAGTTTAATCCCACGAGAATGTATGTTTAATCTAAAATTTATTTATCAGTACAATGTTTAGACTTCTTTTGTATTTATTGTATTGAAACGAAAATGTTCTGCCTCGCCTTTTCCCAACTCTGTTGAGGTCAGCTTCCAGTCTAACCAGATGCGATCGAATAACAGTATTTTACGCGGAGCGACTGCCATCAGACCTCCGCAACCCAGTTACAGGGCAATGCCGATATCTTAAGGTTAGACCGGTTGTCAGACTTTCGGGCTTTTGATTTATTTATTTAAAAACGTTGCCTTGCCCCACACTAGGATTTCTCCTGTATCGTGGGTGCGCTTACATACACAAATTTTACATGCACAAACGCCCAGACCCTGAACAACTATCTGTAGGCCATACAAATATTTGTTCCGTGTGGGAATCGAACCCGCGACCCGTAGCGCAGAAGCCAATAGCTCAGCCACTGCACCAATCGTGCCGTCAATTTCCCGTAACGACTGTTATAAGTATTAGTATGACATCTAAGACCGACTGTTTAACTTGCTTTCTAAGGCACGGAGGGGTTTCGATGTGTAACGAACGGTCATCCATCCACAGACTGATAATCCGCGCGGTTGGTAATTAGCCACGAGCTCAATTTGAAATTTGTCGAAATGTTGCCACTTAATTTAATTTAATTAATTAATTTATTATTATGTCTGTATTTTTCATTGCTCTATATAACTTTTTGATACTTATTAATTATTATTTTTTTATCTCTGTAACTATTTATTGCCGAACAGCGTCCTTTTGTGTCCACAGCGACCGCAGAACAGTGCTACTGTCTGTGCCTCGGAACTTTATGTGATGTTTTTTAATTAGTAGTTCCGAGACAGCGACACGCCGGCTTACGCTGAAAACCAGCGCCGTGGTTCCGTGCCTTCGTGCACGGGCCACGGCATTATGCTGAGCGTCGGCCGTTTCGCGCGGTAGTGGCGCATAATATATTTCTGTGCCAGTTATTTTATTTTTATAAAAAGCTATGTTATGTGCGTCACTCTCACGTGAATAAACGGTTTTTCTTTCTTTCTTTCTTCTTTCTAAACAAAAAATATAATTAATAAAGCAAAGAGTCGACCAAATAGACATTGCGAGGAAATATAAAATGCGTAATTGTATTAGAACGCCAGCTGCTATTGTTTCAATTCTGTACTATAAAGGGTTGTTTCAATTGGTAAGTACATAAACAATTTACAGGTTGGTTTCGATAAATAGAGACTATTATATTCATCGCTGTTCGCTTACATTTTTGAAGGCCACAAACAGCCGTATTTCGCCTTTTCGTTTACTTTGATTGTATTATTATGGTATTTCTCTCTAATTCTATATTTCGCTTGCTTAATCTATACTATCTGTACTAATATTATAAAAAGGAAAGATTTGTATTTTTATATTTTTGTATGTAACGAATAAACTTAAAAACTACTGGATCGACTTCAAAAATTCTTCTACCGTTAGAAAGCTACATTATCACTGAGTAACACAGGCTATACCTATATTTATTACTGGAATAATTCTTACGCGGACGGAGCCGTGAGGAAACAGCTAGTTATTTATAAAGATCTCTCTGGAAGGAAATCTTTGATTCAATATCTGATTCAAAAAAGTAGTGTTCTTGAGATTTGTAATTATTTAGAAAGATGATACGTACGCATGTAGATATATTATTTCTTTGGATCGTGTCTATTTCATATTCAATAGGCAGGATCAATCAATCCTTAAAACAAAAACAAAAAAAAATCGTACCTAGTCGTCCCGCAACATTACATGTAAAATACATACAATAATTAGATGATCTTTGCCATATGAGGTTGACCAAAACATCAATTCTGTCTGGAAACAAAGAATGGTTGTTTAAATAAAACAAGCTAAGCTGAATGGCTTGTCGGCTAAGAGAGGCTTTCAAAGACGAAACGAGGAAGTATAAATTAGGAGAGGGCGTGAAATTCCCCGGCTTGCTGTCAATCCTTACAAAGGCGTGTATGACGGAATTAAAATTCCACCCAAAAAGGCATTAAAGCAGGCGCGGTGGTGGAGGTCGTTATATAGGTGTATTTTTTTGCTTTGTAGTTTGTGGTAGCTTGTATTTATGCTAAAGCATTGAATGTAGCGACCACCCTCACATTAAAGTTCGGCCGGCGTCAAGCACTTTACTGTTTTCCGTCGTGTGTATGTGAGAGCCAGAGGGGTATAGTGGAATCCCTCTAAATCTCTGTTCCTTCGATTCGTGTGCTCCATCATAGACCCTGTCTGTCCTTACCATCAGGTGAGACTAGGACGCAAACGTGACTAAGACAAGAACAAAAAAAAAGATATACAATAATGGGGAACATGTTTCATTGCAAAAAGGCAGGCACGATTTGGAAGTGGTAAATTATCAATGATAATAATTGTTAAGTTAGCACTACAAGCCCAGGTGCACCTAACTAGCATACCTGTTGATATGTTAGGCTTGCCGGTATAAAAAAAAGCAGTTACTGTTTCTTCATAACATACTCGTAGTTGTAGAGCAGTCTTGTATGCCTTTAGGCGTGTTTAGCTATCTTTACGTTACAATAATGAGGACTAGTCGCAACAAGCCGACTAGACGCGTCAGCAAGTGTGAGAACTAATTTGCATTTGTACATACTAACGAAGCTTGCACAGCTTGAATAGACCTTACCAGTAATAAAGAGTATAATATGTTCCCTTGAAATAGCTATATCTGAGGATATCTAACAAGCATTTTCTACAACTGTCGGCAACACGTTTGGGTACGGTATTTACGGTCAGTTACTTGGAATCCTTTTAAACCGGAGTGCACCATCTTATCGAGTCCTTTAAGTGGCGTCAGAGGCGTCTGCTTACCATAAAATTGGTGATAAGGGATGTATGTCAAGGACCATAGCTTCAATTCTTCACATTCCTGAGAAGTTTTCGACTGAAGTACTGTTACGTATTACCTGTTTTTTATCAGTCAGTTTTTTGGTAAACTTCGTTTAAAGATTTTTTATATAACTGTTCCATGTTGTAAGTTAGAAGTATAGTTATCCTCTTAAAGAATTTGGTGTAATGGTAATTCTAACATAAGTTAAATTTCCGTCGGCTAAGTTTAAATTGAGCGTAGGTACCTATAAGTAATTTAGTTACCGAAACTTTGTGATATAGACAAATTACAAACTTAATTTACTTGACTTAGTAATTTATGTAATATCTAAGAGCGATCATAAGAAGTTTCTATGTTATCCTGCCTAATATTTAAGTAAGCTTTTGCTTTCAAAGATAATCTCATTTCTGTTATTAGCAGGGCAAGTATGAACAATGGAGGATTATTTTTTTCTACAAAAACGAGTCACGTAGTTTTGGCACAGGGAGGATTTCGCGCCAAATAGGAGGAAATAAATCATTATATTGCTCTATGGGACTATTTTCTGTCGAGACTGCAGCTGTCAAATAACTTACAATCAATGGGAGATCGTTTAACCGACAACTTAGATAGAGGAATTTTCGATAAACTAGAATGTAAGATAATAATTAAAAAATTCTATCAAAATATGAACGGCTATTCATTGTACATGTTCTATAACCACAATTTTTGCTCCGTCCCAAGGCAAAACAATACGCAATCTGTGGAATTGTCAACTTTCTGTCTCAGCCCGTTTAAGCGGTCGGTCTGGAATGAAATTGCCATAACAATAGGATTCTATTGGGCATTGGGTGCCAAACTTTAAAAACATTTTTTGTCTGGAAATACCATCTTATTATCTTTCTAAAGCAAAAAATGGGCAAAGGAAACAGTTGTGGGTCATCGTTGACGCGGCAACACGCATGAAGGCGCGATGGTGTTAGCTCATTAGTCTTTGCCACTTAAAAAAACTTGCTTCGTGTCTGTAAACGTAATTATTAGGAAGATTGATGATAAGAGTAGAACGAATTTGTAGATCAATTTACAAACAATAGTGATTGGATTGTTCAGTACCTATCAAGATGAGGAACACGAATGCCAATAGTTTTATGGGCGGGTCAGATTATGATGGTCTTAAAGTCAAACTTAATAAGGCAATTGCATATTGGGCCCTACAAAAAATAGGAGAAAACAAAACGATGCAGGAAGTTTAGTGTATATACCTACATAACATAATATCACGCCTGTATTCCCCGAAGGGTTGGGCAGAGGTGTATAGTAACATCCTCATTTCGTCGTTATGTTTTAAGTCTCATGTAATAGGGGGCGAGCCTATTGCCATCAAGCGGGCACAAATCCAAACTCCGTGTGGATATACCTGTTATCAATATATTTCTTCACACATTATCTCATCGGGAGACGGACAAAAATACTTTTATATTAGTAGGTACCATTCCGAGCTTGGTGTTTTATTGCGTCTTTCTCACTACTTTCTTATTGTTCCCATATTACCGCGTATTTACATTTTTATCGTATTTTAAAAAGCCAATTTGTAACCAATTTTGAACGTTCACTTCATCTTTAATTCTATCAGTATTTAATGCTATACGTAAATAGTACTTTAAAAGCAGTAAAACCGAAAATGGATGGAAATAAAATTTAGGAACAGTTACCAGGGTGCCATCTATACTGGAATTTAATTCTAAAGATTAAAATGTTGAGACTATTTCGAACATAGTATGTATTATTATACCTAGTTAAGCAAAATGATAAATAAGTACCTATATGTTAGTAATAGAGCCGGTTCTAATTTTATGCTGAATATACTGAAATTAGGCAATTCTTCCTACATTTGATAATCATCAGTCCAGCCTTTTCCCAACCATGTTAAGGTCAGCTTTTTATATAACCAGACGCAACTGCTACTACTGAGCAGCATTAATTAATTTCTCATTTCAATGATTCCCAATGACTTCCGCCACCCAATCTGTGTAGCGATTGGTTATGAAAATGTATATCTTCGTTATTCATTCACCCAATAAAACATACGAGATACGATAAATCCAAAATATGTAGCGCCCTGTGCTTCCTTGGTAACCTAACCTAAAGCTAAAATCCAAGCCACCTTTACTTAAGCAACGTCACCTGACTAACTTTACGAGGGACCTTGCTTATCTACGCCTATTTGTTATCAATTACTGGGCGTAGCAGAGCAAAAGGTCCCTTCGTAAATCGCGTGTGATATCCCCATGTTTGCAAGTCATTAGAGGACGGCCTGATCTTTACATTTTCACGACATTGCCTTCCTGACGCCCTTTTGACGCCGACGAATTATCCCTGCGAGTCAACATGTTGTATAAATATAACATATTTTGTTTTAGGTTTAAATTTTGGAAGGACTTTAGAAGGAAATACCATTTGGAGTGATTTTGTTGAGATATGTAATAATGAATCAGGTAAGAGACAAGAAATGAACGGGCCTTGCTTGCTTACGTACGTGTTTTACTGATAACACCTCAGTGCCATCCTGCCAGGATGAGAAGACCAGTTGTCATAAATGGTAATTAGGTAAAAATGTGTCTCCTTATTTTTGTCAAAACGCATACCTTCCCCTGCGGTTACATTGCAAAGAGTAATACATTTTACAAAGAGTATTAATAATATCACAAAACTTCAATCATGTTAGTATTTGCGTTAGTGAGTCTTCTTTTTCTTCTGCCTGGCATTTACTACGTTATTTTTTTTAAATGTAGCTCATATGTTTGAAAGAAACCGACTGCCCACCTGGTGGAAAGTTATCGCCGCCTATATGTCTATACTTGCAATACCAAGAGGATTGCTGATGCGTTACCAACCTCAGAGATAGAATAATTTCACCGGCACTTTAACCCTCTAAACCGGAACACAGCAATTTTTTAGCGGCAGAAATAGGTTTGGGGGTGATAATGGATCTCCCTCAAAAACTGTATGAAAAAGAAGATGTATTGCTATCTCATCGTCACCCTTGGATGCTCAAATAATACTTCACTAATAAGCACCAGCTCAAATCACGAAGCCAGGATTTACTCCTACATAAAGACTATAATATTATATACAGCGAATTACTGCAGCCAACATTCTTGGCCACATGCCACGTGGTACATGTTCTGACATGAATACCATACTTGTGACAAGATACCAAACTATGAGGCTATTATAAATTCCATTTCATAGGTCACCTTTGCCCTATGTCTTGAATTTTTGGTGACCACTAATTTGGTTTCTGAACTAGTAACTTACTTATTATCTTGATGGACGTAAGTCTCAAGAAAATTCTGCGCGACCCGTGTGATGCAATGAATAAGTCTCTCTGTACTTAACCGAGAAAAGGAGTTACTATTGATATAAATCTGTCAAATACACACTCTCATTAACCTGTCAATGTCTACTGTTGAACATGAACTTCACAAATAATAGTTGCAATTAAATACTGCCATAATTACCAAGCTTAGTAAATAGATTGGTGATCCATAGGTATAATAGGTAGTTATCCTTTTACTACATAGTCTGATTTGATCAACTTCATTACGTATTCTGTAACTTTGTTAAAATGTTGTCAGATCACCAATGAAGAACCTTATTTTTACAATATATTATGTAGCAATCAATATCTTTTAACGACGGTGTCTCTAACTCCCATCTTTCTCATCTTATAACCTTTTAACTAACATTTTCACCTTAGACAATCGCATTCAACAGTTTCACTTAATTGAGATATACGTTGCAGCAGTTAAGTGCTTTGCTTTATCTCACAACAAATCTCTTGCCAGAATTAATTACGTAAAATTGTTTAATCCAATAAGAGTATTTCAAAAATTCTTTTAAACGTAGAAATCACGCAACATAACTTTTTTCTTATATGTTCTACCTTTGTGCTTGCCATAACAGCCTTTCTAGTAGAGCCATTTAAATATTAATTACTATTATTTTTGTAACTTGTTTCTACTCAATTTCAAATTCTGTTTTCGCTCACACTATCGCAGAGTTGACTTATTCATATGTTATCATAATAATTTAAATGATAACAGTAAAAAGAATCCCGTAATGCAGTGTGGCCGTGTTGATGTAATCCACTCACGCGATCTGTCACATAAATATGCTGCGGGAAGGTCGCAAATTTACGACAGGAACAAATAAAGAGATACCACAAATACCTCAATGAATAAAGGCAGCATACTTCTTTTTGGCCGGCGTGTCTTAGAGGCGGCCGACCAACTTCATAATAACATATTTTATGCATCGATAAAGCCCTTATCTGGGAGCGCCCTTTTCTTAATAGCACATTCTCGACCGTATGAAAGATTCAAAGTCTAAAGCTATTTTAGTAATTCTAGACCTTTTCGTTAAGATGTTACGGTTGTTATTCGGCTTTCCCTTTGTAGCCGAGGTATCTGATTTACGGCCAGGTGTGGACTCTCGTCGCACGCCACTCTTCCATTCAGAGCTTGCACAAAGTGGGACACCTTTAGATTGGCGGTCTCCGATGAATTCGCTCCATTTCAACGTCAACTCCCAGATTCGTAATTCTTTTTGCGGACGACGGTCAGATGTACTGACACTCTGTAATTTAATTTCATGCTTTTATATTCTCATTACAGTTTTAATTATTCGACTCATTTCGCTATTTAATGTTTATGTAATTATACATTCTGTCTATTACGGTTAATATAAGCTTGGTGTCATAACATTCAATGTTTTACCAAACCTTGCGTTTACGTAAAAATGACAAACAAATTCCAACAACTCTTCAACGATCTGTATTATACAAACAGATATCAAAACTTCCTTTCGTTTCTCGTATCTTGCCGATTAAGCGTCATATGAATTCAGTATTCAGTGCGAAGTTGAGCGAACGCCTACAGCAGTCGCACGAACACCGGAGAATTTTATTGGAAATTGACGCTCCACGAAAATGCACTTTTAGAGGTAATACGAAAATAGTTTTATTCTTAAAAGTAGTTAATGCATTCAGTGAAAAAACCTTTTAGTGAAAAACAAACGTATGACGACTATTTTTATTTTCAATCAATACGATACACCGGTGCGGTTGGATCTTATACCGCAGTTAACTCTTTTCCGTTAAAGTAAATATTTGATTTGAAATATTGGACACAAGGTCTCTATTCTCGACCGAACTGTCAGCTGCAGCAACCACAACTTTGAAAGTATATGTGCACTAAGTAACAACATGTTGTGTTCAACATGAGGGTCAGTTATGATGAACAACATTTAATTATCTTCGTGCTCAACTTTAAATACTAAGAACACGGAAGATAATTACGGGGTTGGTAGATAAATGAATTCCAACAAGTGCTACAGAACAATACAGGTAGCGCATTCCGGCTCGCGGCCTCGTTTACAACCGTTCATAAACAAAGGCCCAAATCTAAGGCACAAGTAATTATGGAACGTGCAACACTTTTTGCATTCTTTACCGGGCTTTTTCGCTTTTAATGTGTGCATTTTTTGGAATGAGGTGTTGGGGAAGAGGGATGGGGGGTGCACACTAGCTTTCATTCTGTCGGCGTCGTCCTCCGGCATGTCCGTCTGCGTCAGTTTTCCAAATACATATACTAGTCTATGGCGTCAGTTCAGTAGCTTTGAGCCCTCGGTAAGGGGTGGTCGTGCGCTCTCCCGCGATGCCGCAGTACGGCCTCTTTCGATACATCCGTGTATTTTAGTGAAGTTTTATTTTCAAAGACATTTTTACGTTTTTTGGATTATGCGTGCGTTTATAATTGGCTGGAAACCTTAATGATTGTTTTCGTCGAGGACTCCTTTGACCTCAATATTCTTATTAATTTCATTAATAAGATTCTTTGAAGAAGTTATTTATTGATGAAAGATTTTCGTTAATAAATCTTTTTAAATTGAATTTGTGAGGGTTCAATGGGCAGAAAGTATTTAACTACATCAATGTTTTCTTTGTAAAAAATATTGTTCATTGTATAATGTAAATAGCTGTAACTTGTATGTAAGTATACTGTATAACTTAAGTCGTGTAGTAGTTTTGTGCGTACCTGTATTTTTTACACAATAAGGGTCGGGTTTGTGAGTATTGTTTTTTCCGGTTGAACTCTTGAGTTCAAGTTTTTGTGAAGTTGCGGCAGGTCAATAAGCTTATTCATCTTGTGGCCACATGTTACTACTTGAAATCATAGAGTCAAGTAGTTGGGTACATTTTTAAAAGCGATACAACTTATTAAAACCTTCTTAATTAATAAAGCTTTTGGTGAAGGTGAAATATTTAGATATTGTAGCCTACTAAAATAAGTTACCGTGAAGACATGAATGGATTTCACGATTCTTAATAACTTTACGCTTACAACTGACTTCCTCTATAACAAAATGTTTATAGTGAAATTGAAGATTTATTTTTTCCTACATATTTTCGACATACGTTTACTTGTTTATTTATAGCATATGTCATATTCCCACGGCATGAAACGGGTTAGGCAAACTTGAAGCAAATGAATCGTTCAAAACTCATGCTTAAGTAGGTAACATACACTTGACAGTTTTATATTCTTAACCGCAACTTATCGTTGTGGTTAGCATCAGGATATCATATCGAGTTTCTGATGAGGTTTCTTACTTAAGTAGAAACGAAGTTGACAAGTTCTCGAAGAGTTTGGTCAGAATTCTTTGTCAAAATAATTGTATCGACCCAAAAATTGATCCCATGACCTCACACTTGACTGTCGCGTTTATGACCACTTATAGATCAACGAAGGAGCTTCTGTCCTATTGATGCAACCTTTATACGTTTTTCAAAGAATTATAAAACTGTCTTCTTGGTCTAGTGGTCGCAAGCGCAACTGCTGTGCATGGGGTCCTTGGTTCGATCCCCAGGTCGGGTAAAGTGTTATTGGGTTTTTCCATTAGGAATTTCTCAGTAGCAGCCTGGAGTCTGGATTTGTGCCCGGTTAATGGCAATATGCTCGCCCCCTATTACATGGGACTTAAACATAACTGGCGAAACGAGGACGTACTAAAACACCTATGCCGAACCCTTCGGGGAATGTAAGGTATGATGTTATGTTTATAAAACTATGACTCTCTCTTGTCTAGTAGCTGCCTCCCATTGTATTGCTTGGGGACGGTAACCATAAACAATACAGGCGCTGGGTAAAAGACATCTTTAATATTGTATAATTACCCTCGTTATTATTGTCATCAAATCATCGTATGATCAAAAATACCCACTATTTATTCTTATAGCCATGCTCATAATATCAGGGTTTTATTTTAGCAGTCTAATGCAAATTATTGTTAATTGTGTAGAAGTGTGCGAGTGTTTGTGAACGAGGAAGACTGACCTGCCGTGATACAGTTTTCACTAGTACGGAGGTCAGTGTGAATTAAGCTCAAACAACCGCATATACACAGGTATTAGACATACGTAATTATATTTTTGTACTAATAGACACAAATCACAGGGTTGTTGGGATTTGTGTGTAAGGTTTGTTCTATTATACTGCCAATAAACTTTTTTACTTTACTTTACTTTATCTAATGAATGTCGAATTAGTAGGTTGCAATAACATAGTGTTGGCTATGAGGCAAGAATGATGCGCTATCCAGAGCCTCCACGAGTGACGATACTTACGTACATTCAGCGCACCCTGGGGACTCAGCCCCGCTACCATTGAAGATTGGCTAATCTTTTTACCATCTTGAGAGGTAGAATGAGCTATGAATAGATATGGAGAGGGAACTAAACTGACCTATCAGTTCATGTGTATCGATGCAATGAGCGGCGAATTCGCTTGATTTGGCGGTCAGATCGCAGTCAATGGGAATCGATTCATAAAACTTTTATAGATTTTGAAAGAAACCGGACAATCGACTGCGAATTGTGCGCTTGCTTTGTATCGACACTCAATATGTATGTACAGAGTGTAAACGAAATCACGTAAATCCTTCAAACCTCTTGTTGTACTGCTGACATAGATTAACCCTGAAAGGGAAACTTCTGGATTCAATATAAAAAAAATTACAAGAAGTAAACATGTGTTCTTAACTTGAGTCATTTTAGCGCCCCGAGCGAATTGTACTGCTATTGCTCGCCGCGCGGTGGTTTAACTCGGGGCGCTAAAATGCCTCACGTTAAGAACACATGTTTACTTCTTATTTTTTTTATATTGAATGCAAAAGATTCCCTTTTAGGGTTAATCTATGTCAGCAGTACAATAAGAGGTTTGAATATGTATTCAAACCCACCCATGTATTCACCCTGTATATGTCTTTGTTAATAAAAAGTTTACAACAGTACAGTACAGTTTCTGATACGTAAACGAGGCCCCACAAAACCGTTTTCACACATGGTCTGTGGTAACACATCATTCAAAATTAAGTTAAGTGTATAAAGTAGTGCAGATACAGTTTAGTAACATAAACATCGATCAGGTACTAGTAAGACCATTGTAGGTACTGTCACCAATCCGCCAGGCAATCGTGATGGTGACAATACGCCTCCTAGAATTGGCCTTTATGTCGAGCTGTGCGGGTCGCCAATAAGATGATGGATAGAATATAAGAATATTGTGTTCGCCCAAGTTTGTTCTACAAAATTATGTTTATTACAGCGATAAAATGTATACTCCGACGATTTTCGTGGGAATATCAACAGCTGGTTTAAAAAATTGTGTCCTATTTTTATTTTGGGAGCCGCAAAAAGCTTCCCCTTTTAAAAATATTAACTGTCCTACAGCTATATTTAAAAAAAAATAGGATTTTGCTCAGACTTTAACCCTCTTACTAATAAAGACAATAAAGTTATGACAACATAACATAACATCACGCCTGTATTCCCCGAAGGGTTGGGCAGAGGTGTATAATACCACCCTCATTTCGCCGTTATGTTTAAGTCCCATGTAATAGTGGACGAGCCATTGCCATCAACCGGGCACAAATACAAACTCCGGGCTGCTACTGAGTAATTCCACATGGAAAAACCCAATAACACTTTGCCCGACCTGGGGATCGAACCCAGGACGTCACGATCAGTGTTCGCGCTTGCCACCACTAGACCACCGAGGTAGTTAAGTTATGATAAGTTTATACACAAAAAATGTATGGTTATAATGACGTTATTCATGACATATAACTTTGGTAAATGGATTGTCTCTAACATTTTTATTCATGAGTCCACCTCAGAACGAGAAGAACTCAGCGTAGTTATGATATGCCTTTAAGCTTTCATTGCTTGAACTTGGGCTTCTTTAAAACTGTTACAGTGACTGTTACAGTGGCTGAGCGATTGGCTTCTGCGCTACGGGTCGTGGGTTCGATTCCTACACGGAACAAATAATATGTATGGCCTACAGATAGTTGTTCCGGGTCTGGGCGTTCGTGCATGTGAAAGATTTGTGTCTGTAAACGCACCCACGATACAGGAGAAATCCTAGTGTGGGGCAACGTTTTTAAAAAAACAAAGAAAAATAAGTTAATGGTTAGGGAGTATCGGCCTAATCTGATGGGTAGATTAGTTCACAGATTCACTGTAGGTTGTTATTAGCTCAAAGCAAGATGGTGTTGTCCATGCCCTTGATGTCATCATTCAGTCTCCTACGACATCCACGGATGAAGAGAGATTGACATATTTGCCTCATTGTAGAAACCACAGTATTAAAAAAGCAGTGGATACTGCATATGGACTTATATGACATTATGCAGATGTATATTTGAAACACACTATGTCTATACTAATATTATAAAACAGAACAGTTTGTTTGTTTGTTTGAACGCGCTAATCTCAGGAACTACTGGTTGGAAAAAATATTTTTGTGTTGGATAGTCCATGTATCGAGGAAGGTTATAGGCTATATAACATCATGCTACGACCAATAGGAGCGGAGCATAAATGAAAAATGTTGCAAAAACGACCACCCGTGCGAAGCCGGGACGGGCCGCTAGTTGACCTAATAAGGAGAAACATTTCTATTCTATTCCGTTTTTTTTCTATTCTATTTCTATTCTATGCCGTCGAGAAATATCTCTCAGACATGCTGGTTTCCTCGCGATCTATTCCTGCACTGTTTTTAAGCAAGTGATAATTATACAATACGCACATCAATCCGAAAAGTCAGAGGTGCGTGCCTAATGGTGCGTCCAGACCTGACGAACGCGCCGCGAATGCGCCGCTCGCGCGCCGCTCGCGAGCTGCGCGCGTGCATTTCATGTTCGTACAAAGCTCCGCGCGGCGCGTTCGTCAGGTCTGGACGCACCATTAGGTTCGAACTCGATACCTATGACTTGGCAGTCCGACGGTTACACCACTAGGCTATCACTGGTACAATCACTGCTGCTATTTCGATGAAAACAATTTCTACAAATAGATTTTCTATTTTAATTACGTTTTGCACTTATTATCACTCCCAAATTGAACAGTATGGGTTTTCCACTTACAAACGAAAGTTATAAAGGTAATACATACCTTTTTTCTCTGTTTTTTCAATAGAAACGGAACTTCCCACTCAGATTTCTACTTTCATGGGTGCGTAAAGAATCTTGTACGCACAAACACAGACTGACAACTGAGAATGGTTCTGCCTAGCCTTTTCCTAAACAACATGTAACGTAATTAACGCACACTCTCAAACACCCCAATTAGAATATTATGTTATAATCATAATACATACACTGAAATTTAATTTTTATTTGCTTAAATTTCGTTTATTCAAGAACATAGTATTACTTTTTTATTGTTAACTTCATTTAAAATTCAGTCTTATGCCCTTGACATAAGGCTCAATTTTAGTTATGCCAATTAAAATACTGATTAGTAAAAAACACGTTTATAAAAAAAATACACAATAAAAATGGCTGAAGTCGATTCAGTAGCTGATTCGTAGCAAACTAATTTCAGGGTTTTCGTTTATTATGTTACATGTATATATTGGGGTCAGCTTCCAGTCTAACCAGATCCGGCTGAATATCAGTAAAGTACATAGAGCGACTGCCATCAGACCTCCGTAACCTAGTTACGGGGCAATGCCGATATCCTAGGGTTAGAGCGGTTGTCAGACTTTCCGGATTCCGAATCCCCGTAACAACTGTCATAGGTATATGTATGACATCCGAGACAGACAGTTTAATGGTGCGTCCAGACCTGACGAACGTGCTGCGAATGCGCCGCTCGCGCCCCGCTCGCGCGCAGCACGCAAGCCGTTCGCGAGCCGCTCGCGAGCTGCGCGCGTGCATTTTATGTTCGTACAAAGCACCGCGCGCCGCTCGCGTGAAGCTCGCGAACTGCTCGCGCGCTGCGCGCGAGCGGCGCATTCGCGGCGCGTTCGTCAGATCTGGGCGCACCATAACGTGCTCTCGGAGGCCTGGAGGGGTGACGATGTGTAACGAACGGTCACCCATCCACGGACTGACCGCAGAAAGCGCAGCTTAACGTCGCAAGACGTATGATCCGCGCGGTTCGTAATTAGGTACGAGCCCTTCAGAACCACCCTGAGAACAAATAACAATAATCCATACAAATATTTGTTCCGTGTGGAAATCGAACCTGCGACCCGAAGTACAAAAAGCCAAGTTTTCAGCCACTGCACCAATAGGGTGGTCAACCCATTTCTTATGGACCCATATTGGTTAAGAAACACCGAATGGGCGTTCTAAACATACCGGAAAGTTTATATCGGGTTTGTCGTCTTTAGGGGAGTTTGTTCGACTTTTGTGAGGGTTTTTATGTCAAACCACCGCTTATTGGGGCGACACCTTACACATGGGAGTCGGGTCAAGGCACCTGTTACGACCACTGCGCTCCTATTCAATATTTATGAGGTGTTTGTACATTTTTATTTGCGGCGTCACTTTTGTTTGAGGTATTAGTCATTTTTTTTACCTAAATTAGTAAAAGTAATAAGGTCGTTTTGACAAAGATATTTCAAGGATTTGGAAAATATTAATCAAAATTTCGGAAAAATACTTCATTGCGCAGGGTAATAATTAATTGGTTTTCATACTGCAAAGTAAATTAAAATGATGACATAGCTTCAAAATTTCATATAATCTAATCTAATACCTTTAAACGAGCAATTCTTGTATATATATTTATATAATTTGAATCTCGGAAACGACTCCAACGATTTTTATAAAATTTAGTATGCAGGGGGCGGGGTTCGAGGGTGATAAATCGATCTAGCTAGGTTTCATTTTTAGAAAACGTCGATTTACCAAAAAAATAAACATCAGGTCAAAAAGTCATCCAGATACTATTAATAAAATGGCGAACATGCCCCGAGCTTTATAATCTTGGCAGTAAAATGTAATAACACATTGTCCCTATTAACAACGCACATAAACTATTAAAATAATAATTAATATTCTTTTACTTAATAAAAAAAATCTAACTGACACACTGACGGACAACGCACAGCTTAACCAGGTAGGTCTAGAAGCATGAAATTTTGCATAGAAGTTCCTTTAATAACGTAGGCGAGCACTTAGAAAGGATTATTGAAAAATTTTCCCTTGAGGGGTTAAGTTAGTTGTATCAGCATTTTTGGAAATACATCCCCTACAAAATAAGTTTTGATTGATTTAACTAAAGGGAAATGTCACGGATCTACCTGTAATTATAAGTACGAAACACACTTAGAAACTGACAGGGAAGAATGAGGTTCAGAGATATGTATGTTGAAACACGTATGCAATAAAGTAACTCTAAATAAAATTTAACCAAATTATTTAGAAAAAAAATTTTTTTTTTCGTAATTAGAAAATTATTCCAAAAAAATTAGAAGTGCTTTTGTTCTAATGAGGATCTTTAGTCTTTATTTGTTTACGCAGAACTAACTCCTCGCCGCAACCAATGGGTAAAAAGAGGGCAAGGGCAGAGCAGGTTACCCAAAAACTTTTGAGAAAATGTCGGACGGCTCCTGAGATGATGTCGTCGATGGGAAACCCCATCGGGTACACGGCTACTCACTTAATAAGTCTAAAACGCCCCAAACCATAACATAAACTACTATAATCCCTTAATAGTCCATCTGATATATAGTTCGCGTTAAACTTAATTAGCGAACACAGTTTATTAATGTCCAACCATATCTTATTGAGACTTCTGATTGCAATTTATTACTTCCATCACAACTTGACTAGTTTCTAGTTCAGGCTAACTGTAACTAAGCTATGGATAATAGTTGCTTACAAGCAACTTGTGATCAAACATTGATTGCATGAGACAGTGTTGTATGAGATTGAGAAATTAATTACTTGTAGTAATTAGGAAAGGCTGACCCGAGTAATTGCATATTCTCCTTGTTAGTTGTGCATGTGAATGTGTGGACAATTGGTTTATTGTTCCAGGAAACCAATTGCTTACGTATGGTCCATGAATACACACCTAAACTAGACTGCAAAGTGCTATATCTTATTCCCCTCTGTGTACCATTAGAGGCATTGCAGATTGTAAATTACGTATTGGTCCACAGTCTATTATGGTCGTATCTGGCAAAACCGTTTGTTGCAGGACTGTACTCTGTATGCATACATTTTCTTTTATGTCTTCCTAGTACATTATTTGAACAGCACTACGAAAATTGTAGCACATTCGTAGCACAGATATACTTTTTTCTTCAATAATTAGGAACTGGAGGAGACTGCCTCGTCGGTATAGTGGTGGCAAGCGCGACTGCTGATCGTGAGGTCCTGGTTTCGATCCCCAGGTCGAGTAATGTGTTATTGGATTTTTCCGTGTGGAATTCCTCAGTAGCAGCCCGGAGCTTGGATTTGTGTCCGGTTGATGGCAATAGGCTGGCCCTCTATTACATGGGACTTAAACATAACGGCGAAATGAGGGTGTTACTATACACCTCTGTCCAACCCTTCGGGGAATACAGGCATGAAACGTGATCATTCATTATTTTATGTTCGCAGTTAGGTTAAAATACTTAATTCTCAAATGCTTCCTTATTTAGCAGATTAAGATTTATCTTATTGGAATGAAGATCCAAGAAAATAATTCTAATGAGGGTTAATTCACTTCATAATGTACCTATATGACATAATAATACGCCTGTTTGTATCTATAAATATAAACAAGTAGTAGGTTTGATAAAGGATATTCGTGAAAACATCGACAAACATCTTTCCTAGATTTAATGTGCGGTACTTATTTATTTAGGGTACTGTTTGCCAACTGAAATGTGTCGCTCTGCCCTGGCTTTACATTGCGCGGAAAATTTCGATTGATATGTCAATACATAAAATTGGTATAGTATTAGTTATACATATGACTTTAAGCGGGTTTTCTTATTGAATGACTGTTTGGTGCAAACTATTTATAAGTATTTCAGTGAATAAAAATATTATAATCTATACTAATATTATAAAGAGGAAAGATTTGTATTTTTGTATGTAACGGATAAACTTAAAAACTAATGGACCGATTTCAAAAATTATTTTGCCGTTAGAAAGCTACATTATCACTGAGTAACATAGGCTACGGGCGGAGCCGTGAGGACACAACTAGTATATTATAAAGCTGAAGAGTTTGTTTGTTTGAACGCGCTAATCTCAGAAAGTACTGGTTGGAATTGAAAAATTATTTTTGTGTTGGATAGTCTATTTATCAAGGAAGGTTATAGGTTATATAACATCACGCTACGACCAATAGGAGCGGAGCATAAATGAAAAATATTGCAAAAACGGGAAAAATGTCCACCCGTGCGAAGCCGGGACGGGCCGCTAGTACAAGATACTGGGACTGCTGATCGTGTGGTCTTGCGTGCGATTCCTAGGTTGGACAAAGTGTTATTGGGTTTTTCCGTGTGGAATTCCTCAGTAGTAGCCCGAAGTTTGGATTTGTGCCCGGTTGATGGCAATAGGTTCGCCCCCTATTACATGGGACTTAAACATAACGGCGAAATGAGGGTGTTACTATACACCTCTCCGCAACCCTTCGGGGAATACAGGCGTGATGTTATATAGGTATTATGCTATGTTATGTAATAATAAATAATATTCAAGTAAGAAAAGAAGGTGTTTACATAAAAATCATAAATTGATTTTCCAATAATTGCAATTACTTACAAATTCTATATAGAAGTTGTAAACAATAAAAATCTTTAATAAAAATAATGAAAGCATTTCAAAAATATTCAAATTAACTATTTCCATTGGGTCTGCTCTGTATTTCAATGAAAATGTAGTAAAATAAAACGGGTGACTTCATTTTATGCGCTATATTGAATCGCTGGAGCATTCAGTGCTGAACAATCATATGGCAAATAGGTTTGCAATGCTAATATGGCCCAAACAAAGTTTGCATGCGTTTGCTGGCTTTACAAGGACTTGTCTACAAAAGATGGTGGTTGCAGTTAAACACGAGTTTATTGCTTTGTATTGTACTCATTCAGAGAGTAAATTACTTATTAACAAGATTCTGTTGTATTGTAATGCTAGACATAGCAATTTTATTTGTGGCCACACGTCCTTTTGCTTTGAAAAGCCACCCCTCTTCTTCATTATCATCTAATCAGTCTATTCTTGTCATTATTTGTTGCCTATTCCTTTTCTTGGGCAAAACTCATCACTGAGTGGAGCCCACACAACGTCAGACGACGTCGCGGCAGGCTCAGAAGGAGATGGCGGGACGAGTTAGACACTTATTGGAAGGACTGGCCGCAGAACACCTTAAAACAAGAGGAATGGAAGGACGGTAGGGAGGCCTATGCCCTGCGGTGGGATGATCATGGCTGAATAATAATAATAAAAAATATTTCTCTTCTTGCGGTCCCTCTCTCCACTAACGAGGTTGGCAGTCAGCTCCGCATTCTTTCTGCTTCTCGCCAGATGAAACAGTTCTTCACCGCTGGTGATGCCTGTCCACTCTTTGACACTTCGGAGCCACGACTGGCTATTTCTGGACTTATCCAAATTACACAAAATACTGAGAAATAAATATTGTAGTTCACTGTTTTACACGCCGAAATGGTTCATTTCTTATATTTTCAGTCTTCTTTTCGTATTCTACTCAAGCAAAGCCTAAAACTTAGTACATACGAATAAAATAAGTAAAAGAAGACACGTACACACATAACAACAATACCATCTCAAGACCAGACACCTATAAACGTTTAGCCGTACACACGTTCATTGTGAATACATGCGTTATTCTCCTTGAGTTCTGACGGCTTGCTTATCAAAATATTGAAAATCGATACCTTGCAAGCTTCAATAACCTCAAGTGTAACTTAAAAATCCGCGATGCGAGATCTAACGCTTTTCCTAGCATAGCTTTGTGTACTGGGACACGTATATTTTGAAGGAATTGTTCGAACGATAGTTTATCCAGAGCACTCGATTCGTACCGACTGTCTATCAAACTGAGAGTTTCTGTCTGTTCCGGAAATATACGTATAATTATGATATTTTGTAGCCCACTTACATTCAAGTATACGCGCCACATAAAGTAACTATACTAGAGCTTGGTTTTCCAACCGGTAGGGCGCGATCCATCGAGGGGGGCGTGAAGTGAACCGAAGGGGGGCGCCTCCGAAAATAAGCTAAAAGTAAATAGAAGATAAAGAAACAGACTTCACGTTGAAAATGTTCTCTGCTGTCCATTGACTTCCATAAAGCCAAGGATTAATTGATGGTCAACAAAATGCAGCCACTGTGCACATTTGGGAAGTAGCACACGTAAGCGCTATGTAAATTTGCCTTAAAGGTCAAGGGGGGTGTGGGGTATTAGGAAGAAAATTGGGGGGCGTGACTGGTAAAAGGTTGGGCACCCCTGTTCTAGAGTGTAGTGCAAACTACATAGAACGAATTCTGTATATAGGAATATGTAACAGAAATAATGCAAACACCCAAATTAGAATATTCAGTTATAATCATAATACAGTACACTGAAATTTTACTTTTATTGTTTATTTAAGAAAATATAATAGTATTACTTTTTCATTGTTAACTGCATTTAAAATTCAGTGTTATGGCCTTGAAATAAGGCTCAACTTTCTTTATCTTAATTAAAAGACTTATTTGTAAAAAGCACAATAAGAAAAATACACATTAAAAATTACTGAAATCGATGCATTAGCCGATTCTTAACCAACTTCTTTCAGGGTTTGCGTTTATTATGTTACACGCTGTATTATTTAAACTTCGCTTTCACAAGATTAGTTTCGACGTAGACGAGATAATGTACAAGCAGCGAGTGTCTTAAGTTAATATTTTTTAGACTGAATAATCACTTTCTGCGTAATTAAATTACTGAAAAGTAAACAATGTTATTTTTCTAATCTTATTATAAAAGCTGAATAGAGTCCAATGTTCCAAAGCTATAATACCGTTAAAGTATTTATTTAAAGGAAAACGAGCACGAAGGTCTTTACTTTTTAATTACAGGACATAAAAGTCCGTAAACGGTCACTACTTAAGATGGGCGGGCTTTCCTCACTTAACGGTCTCTAGAACACGTCATATTTTGCTATAATCACCACGTCTGACTACTGAATTGGTGATCGTGGAATAATGTGTCGACTACCTAACCACAAAGATGCGACAGTCATTCATTGTACCTCTTACGACAGCCACGATTTTTTTTAGAAAATTTATACTTACCTATTATCGGGTATAGAATTTTATTACTAGAAAACCACGCGGTATCCAACTTTTAAATTTTAATATTTTCGAAGTAATATACCTCCAATTTATTTAGTGACTTTGTTACTTTGAAGCTCATTTACAGTTTAGGCACAACGATATTGTTAAAATAATAGGTAGAGCTATCAAATATCACGGACAAGAATTTAACTGATGGAAAATAACTTGTAGCAGCCTTGCCTCCAGGCTTCTGTAAGTTACTTTCCATCAATTAAATACTTGTCCGTGATTTACAAGATAACTTGTTGTTATCGTCCAGTGTTTAATAATTATTTGCTTTTGAACTAAAATTACAATTCCAGACAGGTATATCTGGGCCATATTGATTTCTGTTTCAAAATAGCCGTTGTCATTCAGAGCCCAGAAAGTGTTTAGGTACCAGTTTTATTTTTATTTTTGTTAGCTCAGCATTGTCTGAATAGTGGTACTTTGGATAAGTTCGTATACATTGTTTTTTATTAAACCTATTTAAGGTACCAATAGTATATAAATGGTATATAATAGGTATTCGGGAGTGTCACTGATTCCTCTGTTGTGGGAGTCCGTGTCGGTAAAATTGTGTTCCCTGATGTCGATATTATATATTTTCTTGTTTTTTTTATGTATGTGATTTTTTATATTTAATTTTTTAAGTACAAAATGAATTTATGTACAAAATGAAGCTTGCCTAGTAGTCGCTGCAGGGCGAAATAATGGCTCGAAAAAAATTTGAAAGAAAAAAAGAAAAATAGGAATTCAATTCACTACAGAAGTACCTAATTAAATTTGAACTTTGTGTAGGATGCGATCATTTTTTTGCACACAACATCTAATTGCGATATATATTTGTCATCTAAGGTACTAGAAAATGGAGCACAATGGAATACAGGTGCTTTAACTATAACTTTACGAAAGTTGGAACTACGAAAAATCTTGTAGGTACATATAACAGGCACTTAGCAACTAACAGGGTAGAATATAATGAAAAGGTTGGAATACAAGCCCACTTTTCTCAATATTATGTACCTACTCTATGTATATAATAAAACATACCCGCTGGGTTTATTTGTTTAATCAACATATTAAATATTCTGAGTTCTTATTTGAAATCTATAGGTCAGATGTGTAGTAGAAACAAAAGTAGAAAACAGAATAATACATTTTCTCGGTCACAAACTTTCATAAAAGTTTCCCAAAGGTATTCACATTTATACCCACAATATAGGCTAAATGACTTTAGTTTTGGGTTGCTGAGACCTAAGATCAATAAAATTTTATTGGGTCGCATAAGGTTCGCGTGACAGCCCTGAGAGTGCCACAGAGTAGAAAGGACTTATCCACGAGTAGTTTAGGGTTATGTAATAAATGTTTTGTCTTTGCTGCCCTTCGGTCTGGCTCATGGAATTATTGAAGACTACAGTCTGGCCTTATTTCGTAATTGACGTGAAACGAATAAATGTTAAAAGAAAAGAATGTTGTACATTCTGTTAGCTCAGTTTCGTCAGTAATCAAATAAATGCTCATAATATTGGACGTGTGTGACTGCCTTGTTGGTCTAGTAGTCGCATGCACGACTGCTGAGTATAGGGTCCTAGGTTCGATCCCCAGGTCAGGCAAAGTGATGTTGGGTTTTTCCATTAGGAATTTCTCAGTAGCATCCCGGCGTCTGGATTTGTGCCCGGTTAATGGCAATAGGTTCGCTCCATATTACATTTGACTTAAACATAACTGGCGAAACGAGGGTGTTACTAAAACACCTCTGCCGAACCCTCTGGGGAATACAATGTTTGTTTTTTCAATAAATTTTACCAATAAATTTTATTAGTTCAACAATCTTTGGCTTATTTTCACATAAAAAACTTTCATTCTCTGTTATCATGAGCCGGTGATGTGCAGTGAATATGCGTTACCGCAAAAACTTTTACTTTTATACGCCAACGTGATTTATTGGGCCCACACAATATGTCATCCCTTTTTTCTTAGACCTCTTTGTAATAACGAAAAACTTCATCCTTCTAAGAATTATATTATGTGCAAATAGCCAGTTAATTGTGCCATAAACTCGACATTATCTTATGATTATAAATAAGAGCTTTTAACTCAGTTTAACGGGTCGTTTTCATTTTGTAGCGTCTAGGCTGAAATATATTTAAAATTTGAGTAGGTAAAGCATGTTTAGAGTGGTCTTATATTAAATAAGAAATTTTCGCTTCACATTTTTAGGCTAGTTGTCTAGCAGAACTGGTACCTAGTGCTGAGCGCTAAGGGCTCTTCAAACTCAGCTTTAACTTTTTCATTTTAGCTTGTTTTTCATGTAAGGCTGATCGCTATTTAAAAATACAATTCTTATTCGATAGAAATTGTTTCTTGTATTAAACTTATCCAGACTATATGTCCTAACGTATCATAATTATAATCGGTATTACATGTATTATTTTTAATACTGCCTTTTTGATCTAGTGGTCGCAAGCGCGACTGCTGAGCATGGGGTCCTGGGTTCGATCCACAGGTCGGGCAAAGTGTTATTGATTTTTTTCCATTAGGAATTTCTCATTAGGTTAATGGCAATGGGCTCCACCCTATCACATGGGACCTAAACATAACTGGCGAAATGAGTACTAAAACCATCTCTGCCGTACCCTTCGGGCAATACAAGGCGTGATGTTATGTTATGTGTATTTTTAATACGTTAATATTAAATGTAAAATCATAATATTGTATGGAATTTTAGCATTATATTTATAACGATTTAATAAACATTGATCACATAAAATTAAAGTTGTTGAATATCATCGGATAAAAATAAACATTCAAAATGTCGCTATATTCAAATTAAAACAAAATAAATAAATCGCAAAATTCGATCATTATTTACCGTGAACGCTAAAATTGGTTAATTAATTAACGTGTTAACTGGACGGGTAGTGTACGTACTCTGACCGATATTAACGCACCGTCCGATATTAATGCAACGTCCGATACTGATTGCGAGATTTGGTCAATCCGGGTGGATAAAACGGTGCGCCACCGCAACGGACCGGTATATAATGTATATTGAAATTTATTACTACCTACTAGACTGATCTCGTGGGACTTCATTCCATGTGCACTACAAGCTTTACATAATAGGATTTACGTAAAAGGTTTTATTTACAATTAACCTGTAGGGGAACGAGGTATGGTGTTCCTCCTACGAAAATGGAGGATCCTCCTACCGGGCGGGTCTTATGCCTGGTGGGCTACTGCCTAACGGTTCATGTTGGGAAGTTGTATATATACTAACACCGTGTCAAATCTTGATACCGCGATGCAGGATTTGTGACATTTCATCTGACAGCTGTCATTGTTGTCGCTGTAGCCTGCTAGACATTTCGTCGTGCTACGTAGTTCACACGTGGTGTGATAGATGCCGCCACAAAAAGTTTTTTTTATTTTTTATTCTTGGTTTGGTTGCGTTTAGCCCTAGTCTCAGCTGATGGTAAGCGCAGACAGGATCTAAGATGGAACACACGAATTCAAGGTACAGAGATATAGAGGGATATCCCTTATACCCCTCTGGCTCTCACATACACACGACGGAACACAGTAAACAGCTTGGCACCGGACTTTATGAGAGGGTGGTAGCTAGCCAGGCGGACCGTATAGATCCTACCACCAAGCGTGCTGGGTTTTGTAGAATCTTACACGCGTCAATTCCCAGCGTGCAGTGAGGAAGTTTTATATTCTAATCCGCCCCCACACGGAGTAAAACTACTACTTCTAGCTAATTTTCCTGATCACTAATAATATAATTATTTTCTTTTATTAATTTGAAACTATGAATAAGGAATAGTGTTTGCTCTTATGAAATAACTAGCGGCCCGTCCCGGCTTCGCACGGGTGGATATTTTTCCCGTTTTTGCATCATTTTTAATTTATGCTCCGCTCTTATTAGTCGTAGCGTGATGTTATAAAGCTTATAACTTTTCCCGATAAATGGACTATCCAACACAACAAGATTTTTTAAATTCCAATCAGTAGTTCCTGAGATTAGCGCGTTCAAACAAACAAACTCTTTAGCTTTATAATATTAGGATAGATTAATAAATTTATAATTATCTACTTATAAAAGAACTTCATCGTATACCCACTGCTGGCTAACCTTCTTTCTTTCACGCCTTTTTGTCAATTTTGTGCTGATCATCCATTCGATCATACACAAAATAAACTTTATACTATTGCTCAAAACGAAGTTGAGGAAAATGAAATGTAAGTACCTACTCAATATTCCTGTAAACATCTTCAGTTATATAAGCACAATTTATTTGCTTACAATACATCCGTCATTGTACCGATAAGCATTATTCTATACTGCTGACAGTCACGACGTTTTCCATATGGATATGGGAGCAGATTCCTTTTACGTCCTATAAGTACTTATGTGACGTCACCCCGTAGGCATACAACACAACCATCTATTTATTGGATTTGCATAAAAGGTTCAATGAATTTTCTACAAGCTCATATTTGCGTTGACACGTGGGTACTTTTTAGCGTATTAGTATATTTTTCCAATGTCTTCTCAAGAACATTACATACCGTAAAACCTGGCAACTTTGCCCTTGAGGTATGACTTTGCCCAGCTGTGCATTTTTTTTAAAATTTGATGCATAGCAAATTTGTCTATAGTTAGGAGTATTCTTTTGCCTGTGGTAGAAAATTGATTATTTTTCTGACAATACCAAGTGACGTAATGTCACCTATGTTACTTCCGTTGGCTGTCAGGAACCTTTAAAAGTTGGTATTGTTTTTAGCGGGCAAAAACCAGTCAAAAAACTTTATCAAAAAGTGATAGTTGCAGATACAGTAGGTAATTAATTTTTTTGCCACCGTTAATATGTATGAAATGAATAATATAGACTGGTATTTCACACAAAACATCTCATAAAATTGTAAAATATATTGATGGGCAAAGTCACATGCATGTTTTTTGAGCATGGTTGACGACATTGCCCACCAATTTTTTTTCCGTAGGGTTGTCACCTGTAATTTTTAAATTTATTATAATTTTAAAAGATACCTATGCACAAACTAATAGAACGCTAAAAGAGAAAAACTTGTAAATGTTTTGGTGGCTTCTGATGAATAAGGTTGTCCAATGATCAAGTTGGACTAGAAAACGCTAGATTTTAGCAAATTGGAAGAAAAGAAACCTGATGTTACATATTTAATGAAACAATTCCCAGCAATACATGTGTAGAACTATTTATAAATAGGCATTCATCGAATTTGTTAGTTCGAACAGTATCTGCAACTGGTGACTGTCTTCCGACATATTGTGTAGATGTTTAGTCACATATTTTGTCTTTTGGCTACCTTAAAGTTAGTAATATATCGTAGCAATATAACTTAACTGGCAATATACCGTATATCTTCATTTTGTATCCATTACATACTTATTGAATTTATGATTATCTCAATAGAAATATTCCACATCAAAAACTTTATCATTAAGTATTTAAATGTAGCATTTATTCAATGATGACAGCCCTTAGACATTGACCATTATGGTAAGAAAAATGTACTAGGAGGCTTTTTGACTTTGCCCACTCAATTTTGAAGGACAACGAATATGTTCATTCATCTCATAATTTGATACTATACTTTATGGCCCTGTATTTATATTCAGCCATTTTTAAAATAATGATACGGTTTATAGTATCTGAAATATTACAAGTTGGCAAAGTTGCCAAAAACCTGTGATTCTTTGCCCAACAATTATAATTGTGTTTTTTACACACACAAATTCATTTTTCTGGATATTTTCAATAATAAATATCGAGATATGAACATATAGTATTGTGTGGTACAAAAATAATATGAAATACATTAACGTTTTCGGAAATAACTCAACTAATGCAAAAATACTCTGATTTTTTGGGCAAAGTTGCCAGGTTTTACGGTACATAAACTCACGCCTTTCCGTAGGCAGAAACTATAGAACTCCACACGGTATGATCCATAGATACTTCTTTCACTTCGTCCACATTCATACATCTTGCCATACACGCACGTCGCTTTTCACGTATATTTTCCATTTTTAGTTACCGAATTAAAGCTTAATTTGGAATAGGTAAAAAATGGGTACACATTTCATACATCGAAATAAATCGACTATCGATAATTTTAAGTGCAAGGCTGCAACACTTATATTGAAGACATCCTTCTCTGGACATAATAAACAGATGACGCCACGAAAGCTACCTTTTCTAATACTTACGCAACCTACCTAGCAAATTAGTTCTCCCTAGGAGGAAGTTACACCGCATCATTGGGTAATCAAGATTCTCTTACTTTTCTAGTACGTACTTAAGTATTTAGAGGCTGTTTTCCAAAAAGGCAATAATATAATTAGTAATGTAGTTGTTAACTAGAATCGATGGTTTATGTTCTCCTGTTAAGGGTGCAACGATCTTGATGGATCATTATCTAAATGCCATAAACTCGGCTTAATTACCGCCGATGACGACCTACAGTAGCTTTAATGTGGTACGAAAATTAAAAGTTAACCATCTACATATTATGATATCGCAAGATGCATCATTTATTTATTTATTATTAACTCACTTATATTTACAGTTATCACAATTATTACTCGAAGAAAGGAGAACGGATGACATTACATTATCTATTAGATTAACTACCTACATTATTAATTAGCATACAAAAAACAACCACCAACTGCGTTTAAATCACGTACAGATTGTGCTGGGAGTAGCAACATAACATAACATCACGCCTGTATTCCCCGAAGGGTTGGGCAGAGGTGTATAGTAACACCCTCGTTTCGCCGTTAAGTTGGAGTGGCAACAGACTCCAAATATCGACAAGCTGTATTTAGCAATCTCAGTTCCGTACTCGCAAAGACATCCGAGGATTCTTCCTACGACAGAATGTTATTAATATGGTTTAGTGCCAGGTACAATGGACTATTAGTGAGGGTCTTGGGTACTGAAAATAGAGGACGCTGTTTGATCATTTTCAAAATCATCTGGTTTCACTGTTTCGTTTCGTTCCTTTTCTTGCTGGGTAATAGATTCAAACAATTTAGTTTTGTAACCCTCAAAGTGTGGTATATAAAGGTAGGTTATAGGTATAGCTATATATAGGTATAGCTATGTTAAAGTTCAGTAGTGCCAGTTTGTTACCCTCCATAACACTAGCAACCTCCCGGGAAGAATAGCAAGCAGTTGTTTATCTTTAATATTCAAATTAGCCCATGCCGGTTCGCTAGGCCTCTTTCGGGTTGCGCCACTACACTCGATCCTCCCGGGGTACGAGAGATCCGCCTCCCGCATCTAGTCTATCCAAGCGGCATTCGTATCTTTAATTCCAAATCCATGTATGAAATCCATTTGTATGAAAACAAATGTTTGTTGGCAGTGTCTTTAATTGTATCTTGCTCACTTTGGTTGTAAACAGTTAAGGGAACGCTTCAAAAATTCTGTTATGTTTATTTATTTCTAAAAGTTTTAATCAAGCGCGAGTGGAAAGAGTTGTTAGAATTAAAAATGTAAAAACTTGAATACCGCGAACTACTTAAATATTATCTCCTCTGTTGGGTTTTCATTTAACTTTTCTCATTAGTGTAATTTTTAAATAGTTGCTTGCGATTTTAAACTTATAAAGTGTACTACTGGGAAATGTGGCCAAAGAGGTATAAATTAATCATAAATCTCTGTTAAGACATGTATTGTCTACTAAAAGCTTAATTGGTACAAACTATTTCTCCATACATATTTCAAGAACTCCGATTACGAGTATCATGATAAAACGTCTTATATCGCTTCTAAAGGACTACTTCATGCCAGATCTTCCTCCTTTCTAATAGCACTTCAACTTCTTTTCACCCGTCCTTCAGACAAGATAATAAATCTCCAGAATAAAAGAGGAAAGGCAAGGAACAAAAATGCGTCATGTAAACAGCCAAACACTGGGGGTCCCGCCGTAAGCCAAGTAAAAGGGGGCATTAACTTAATGATCCCACCACATCCAACAGGTAGAATAATCTCGGTACACCACGGGCCAAATGGTTGGGAACTTTCCTTTACAATTTTATGAAATATATTTGAAAATACGTACCATCGTTTTTGGAAAGTATAGGACTTATAATTCGGTACTAACCTTAGATATAGATAGTTTTACTACACTACAGATAAAATGTTCAGATTAATCTTTAGACAGCTTTTATTCAATACTTGCTTTTATTTTGGCTACTAAAATCGAATGAATGTCTCTATACTCTGTGGGATGTAGCATGGTGCGGGTAACAGCTGTATTATTTACTGATTATTTGTAGACAATAACATTTTGGTAGGGTTTATTTATTTAATTTACGTAATCAGTAATACCTGTAGTAACACAGTATTGACATGCAATGATCGGTCTTGAGCTTGACGACAGCGAAAACATCAATGTACCGCAAACACATTTAACTTGATAATATTCAATCAAGTTAGTAATATTCTCTGCAAATTAGGCGCACCATTCAATACGCAAGTAACTTGAGCCGCTATATTAGCAAAATAACTTAATGTAACAGATGTCGCGTAAAGTTACTATATCCACATTAAAACTTCGCTACAGCGCTTTTGCAATCGCTACTTCGCTAAGTCTAGCGACTTTAAGTTGCAAGTATGCGGGATGCCTGTTATTTAGGTCAGGATCAGACCATTCCGTTGTCGTCCGTTGATCGCGTCAATGGATAAAACTCGTGTGTTATAGCCTTACAACACAGCTGTATACGTATATTTCATCGCTCGGATGAATGAATGCCCTTTCTCTTAGAAGTCGTAAACGGAGGGTAGAGTACAAACATTTGCTCTACTTTTGTAAAGTGATTTATTCTGAATGGTAATAGCGTATTGTTAAGCCTCGTGTTTCATTCATGCTTTGCAGATTTACATTTGGGAGTCTCTTTGCGTGTAGGCATTATGCCGTAAGTGAACATTTTCATATAACATAACATCACGCCTTGTAGGGCGAATATTTGAAAAATATTAACAAAAATTGAGACCGTCATTAGCATCATCCCAAAGTTAAGAATGCAGATGTTTAATACTATAATTATGATAATGAAAACTCAAACTATAACGCTGCCGTCAAGCAATAAGACAAGAATAAAAACAATCTGACAATACTATAACGTTAACAACCCGGGAGAAGAATGATTTGTTAAATAATGTTAAAAAAAATCGAATATTCACCCATTCCCCGAAGGATTCGGCAGAGGTGTTTTTAGTACACCCTCGTTTCGCCAGTTATGTTTTAAGTCCCATATAATAGGGGGCGAGCCTATTGTCACTAACCGGGCACTAATGCAGACTCCGGGCTGCTACTGAGAAATTGTTAATAGAAAAACCCAATAACACTTTGCCCGACCTGGGAATCGAACCCAGGACCCCATGCTCAGCAGTCGCGCTTGCGATCACTAGACCAACTAGTTTTGTTTTCATATAACTCATGTATTAATGACTTGGTAAGTCTTTATAAGAAACTAGAAGTGAAACTAGGAACTGAGATGGATATAACGCAAATACGAACGCTCAAAGGCTTTATAAATCTATATCTATATTAATATTATAAAGAGGAAAGATTTGTATTTTTGTACATATGTAACGAATAATCTTAAAAACTACTGGACCGATTTCAAAAATTATTTTGCCGTTAGAAAGCTACATTATCACTGAATAACAAAGGCTATGGGCGGAGCCGTGAGGACACAGCTAGTTACATATAAAATTAGTACTCTGTACACTGTTAAAAGATTTTCGAAAAAAGGCTCTAATTTGAATTATTTTGCTAGTTATAATTAGTTTCAAGTAGGTATTTATATAACATATTATAGCTACACAAACCTACGTTATAAAAAAAACGATATAACCGATTTTTTTGATAGAGAAAAGTAACTTAACTCGACAAGGCAATTATAACAAACCAATAAGTAATGAACCTCGTACCTACGTAACAAATAAAAGATACCGACAGCGCCATTTTTATCAGTATCGATGTCTCATAAGCGATGGAGACAAAGTCGTGCTCGCGGGAGCCGCGGGAGGCTCTATAAAAGTTTGTTCTACTCGTGGGACACGCCAGGGCTGAACGTATTAATTTACAATTTCTCAGCGTTGAAATAGGACTGGCTGGAGTATTTATTGTCTAGTGGTTACAAAAATTAGAGGATTACTTTTATATTTTCGTTTTAATTTATTTGAAAAAGAGGTCGTCCGCGTGGATGTAGTATATCGCGTATGTTACTTATGTTTTCCGGGTTTCAGATTATCTCTATTGCAAGTTTAATTAAAATCGGTACAGTAGTTGTGTTGAGGTTACCTTCGCATTTATAAAAGTATGGATAGGTAATCCATACCATACATTACATACACAACATTAAACATTTCATTATAAAGGTATATAAGCTGATGATGATGGGTATTTCAATGGTAGTTTTTCTTCAAGATTTTAACGTTCTTTTGACTGGCCCTTGACCGCCCGATTGAATCATGAAATGTCAAAAAATAGCATCAAATCATTGTTTGTTAAAGTCAATTATAAATCAAAATGTATTTAAAAGCGTCGCGTTGGTTTAATGGTAGCAAGAACGATTACTGATCGTAAGTTCCTGGGTTCGATCCCCAGGTCGGGCGAAGTGTTATTGGGTTTTTTCGTGTGGAATTCCTCAGTATCAGCCCGGTGTTTGGATTTGTGCCTCGTTGATGGCAATAGGCTCTCCCCCTATTACATGAGACTTAAACATAACGGCTAAATGAGGGTTAGTTACTATACACCTCTGCCCTACCCTTAGGGGAATACAAGCGTGATGTTATGTTATGTATTTAAAACTTCAAACTTCATAATTCACGTATTAACATTTTCATTATGCTAAACTTTCATAGCTAAATACTGGCATCATATAATTTTCCGGCAGCAACCTTAGTCTTCATGAGCACCACTGGAGCGGAACATTGAAGCCCGCTGAGCTAATTCCCAGCTAAAGATGATATGAGTTGAAATTTCCACTAAGGCATACTTTACATTGTTGCCTAACTGTTCAGAGTTCTTCAGTTCTGTTGACTTAGTAATTTGCCTTTAATAGTATATACGATGGGCTTGCTTTTCGACTAAAATGTTATTCAAGTATTTCTGTTTCTACCATTATCGGCTTCAGTGAGTACTACGGCAAATAAGAGTAAATATGAAGTAGAGTACTTAATTATTAAAAAGTAAGACGAATTCGATAGGTCGGAACAATAGAAATCATAAAAATTCGTAAATCTTAAGTATCCAAGTTGTCCGAACAAACAATGGATATTCTCAAGTTTCCCATTTTCTGGTCGGTAATCTCCTGTAGATAATCTTTATAAAATAAATCACGCTCCTTTGGACAATTCAGATTGAGGAAAATTAATATTCAATAATGAATCAAAGCAGCCTTCGCGGGCTTCTGTTTTGTGCATTATTTAACAGCCAAGTCGTTTCGGCGCTTAAAACCTGTATGTAGCAAAAATTCAATTTAGATTTAAGGGAAATTACCTTTAACGGATATCTTCCATCTGAATTGTTCGCTTAACTCATTTAGAGGTTGAGCCGAAATTGATTTACGACTGTTTAAAACTAAGCCCGTTTTCTATTAGATTATTTGGGTTTAATAGTCGTTAGATTATCCATCGGCCCGCCCGCACACTATGCAAAGCGAATTATTTATTGAACCTATTATACGTAAAGTTATCAATAGGTATTTCATAGAATTGTTTAACGACAATGACTCTAAAGGATACGTAATTTATTATGAATGACTGGAATAGTCAATTGAAGATAATTAAATGCCACACAATTGTTTTATTAATAGTCTGAATTAAGAATTATTTTATTTTTTTCGAAATCTATTTCTCTACGCCTCGTATTGGATATCAAGAGATCTGGAATTTAATCTAAACCCGCAATGCCCTACTATTGAACAATGGCCTCTTCATATACTCTCATTCTCCCCGTTAAGTGATTCTCGTGCTCGCTTTAACAGGATTTTTTGTTTAACAAAATAATGTTGATAGAAAAATTCTAGATGTTGTAATGTAACATCGCCTTAGCAATTTACTTCAAAAGAAAAAGTTTCAGAGTTTACTTTAGACAACACTAGCATTTTTTTTGTTAATTATAATCGCGGTAGTATTTTTGTACTTACGGATTTGAATGAAATTTTGCGCCGAGGTAGAATGTAATTTTATCTTGCTGGATACATTCAGTATCATTTTAATATAGAGTACGGTACTAACAATTTTTTACGATGACAGAGACGAGAATATAGATGGTAAAACAATCATCATAGTCAAATTAGGCTTGATATCCACACATAATTTCGTTAACACATCGTCATAAGTAATAAACCAATTACGTGGATGAGTTAGGATTTGGTGTAGATTTATCTCATTACACTGGAAGTGGCTTGTGAGATTAGAGTTTAATAATACATTGCTATTGTGTGGTACATCATATGAAGATGGAACAAAGAGGTTTCATTACCGGTTTATATTAATATAAGGATGGGTGATATTGCAATGAAACTATATAGAGTAGTGTGGAAACGAAATTGATTGGTGAGATTTAACAACAAATATTGATGTTACAATGTTGTTTTTGAAATTAAGTTTGACATTTATTTTTTAACCTTTCTATTTTTTACCATAAAAAGCCATGACCGCTTCAGCATACGATATGAAAACCATAATTATTTTATTTTCATTTATGATTCCAAACATTTTGTATGGGAACACTAGCGAGCCTTATTATTTGAAAATACGTGCAAAATTGGATAATAGATATAGACACTGAGAGAAAATAGATACTTGTTTCGTAGTCTTATTTGAGAGTGTTGTATAATTAGTTTAATTGATAGGAGTGTCATCAAAGGAGCCAAGGTACTCTGTTATTAATTAAGGGGACCCACGGAATGGCATATTGACAGAATCTCAATGGAAATTGAACCTCGTACAAAACCAAACTTGTTTAAATTCACTGGTGTAGCCAACGGAATTTATTCGATTGAAAAGTTTTTCAATGTAATTAATTTATGAAATATTACAATTACACTCACTGTTTAAAATAGTATGATAAAAATTTGAACTTGTCAAATGAAAAATATAATTTCATGCTAAAGTTATACCCAGAAGAGATATTTTTTAATCAACTCAATTTCGGCTTCTAGATTCATGAGCTATATTAGTTGTATGTTGTAGTTTAAGTACTAACTTTTAAGAAACAACGTAACAAAATGACTTTGAAGTTTAAAGTAAACTCAATTCATAGCACAACAACTAAGATTGCTTTTTGTCTCCCGAGTATTACCAGTTATTGTACCTACGACTTTAAAAATAATGTTACTCGTAGAAGAGATATAAATTCGAGAAGTTTCCATTAATAATGACGCTTAGTGGCTGTGTAAAGTAAATTAATAAATGACACGTCCCTTCATAACGGCAGATTCACATTCGGGGACTACTCAATGCGGGCGTGATAATTAAATCTCGCTCTAATTGAGCAGGGATCGATGGATGTGCCTATCCATATTTCATGAACATGCTTCAATGACATTTGCACGTGAGGTCGTCCCCGTTATTTTAGCGAATTATGAACAAATGGCACTTTGAAGTTAATGTCAAAACTTTATCACTGAAATAACTGTTAAGTTGTCTTAATGTAAAAGACAGCAACAGAATCGTGTAGGGGTGAATATATCATTGCAGTTATAGCTTATGTCGGTCTGTCAGGATTACGAGCATGGTAAAAATTGTAAATGAAACCAACATAGACTCTCCACCACTAAGAGTACTTATATTTGGGTTAGTGGTTAGTTACAGAAGCTAGTTCACAGTATAATAATTTACACAAGATCGGAAAATAAGGACAAGCTAATCAGATAACAGGTCAGACTTCTTCGGCTGATCGACACAAAAAGCTCAATGCTTCGCTTCGTCGAATAACAACCGCATTTATAACGTCGGGTGCGTTGATCTATATCGATGACTACCTCCTTTCATCAACATTGTCTAGTGTTACCAGCTACCGACAAGATTAATTTTAAATCTGTCACATTTTAGCTAAGTACTTTTGGGCCTGTAATACATACCTTCTTAATTAAACCTTATTGCGTATTTAATTAAAATTCTATCATTTTCCTTAATTGGATTCTTATCTTACGAAAATTATACAATTAATTATATTATAATTTTTATGATACTCTGAGAAAAAATGCTGTTTCAATTCATAAAGTGAAGTGACTGGGATTACATTTTGTACCGCTATATACCGTCTCGTCTTACCTTATTATAAAATGGGATGCAATGATTTATTTTTACCAAGAAAATAAGTATTCAGCTCTTTCACGGTTTAGGTATACCGCAGTTCCTCTGTGCTACACAAGCAATTTTTATGAAATTGGATTTACCACGCCTCTAAGCTCTTCGTTTGTTTGTTTTTCAAAGACACCCCGAAAAAGAGAAAATGAGAATTTCGTGCGAGGTACTGTCTATAACTGGATATAAATTTTGAAATGTCTACGTGAAAACCTTTTAGATTTTTCCGTGCAATAACTTTCAATTAACAGGCGTTGTGCCACAGACTAACTATTCCGTGATTGATGTCACTGTAAAAAACGGTTTTGCGAAGTTACAAGCAATTTCACTAACCATTGTGTGGGAAATTCTTCTTAATTTTTCGCTAGAGCGTTGAGTTGAATAATAACGCTGTTTTAATGGGCTTCTCTTGGTCCTTTATTTCGGAAGTGAAGTGTTCCTGCGATTGTAACAATGGGATTTTCACGAATGGAATTTTAAATTGACTTTTCAACGCATTAGTAACCCAAACAGGAATGAATAGTTGCAAATAATAGATGAGATTTATTTAAAATACACATTCTTGTTTCGTTACCAAACAACAAACTATGTAATTTCCTATTTCCAAAATATCTGAAACTTGTCTAGCTCTAGACGTCTGAACTAGTTGACGCTATGAAAGGTGATAGGGGAGGGTAGGAAGTGTGGGTGGAGGGGGTGAGTCGGTTTACTTCGGCTTCCGAGCCTACATCCGATGTGCCAGTGTCGTGTGCCCTAAATGTGCGCACTTACTCTCAACAATATCTAACGTCAGCTATGACTTTGAACAAGGTTAACAACTGAAGGTTTACTTTGTTCAGTCAGTACAAGTATGTATTGCAGTACAAATGGGATTGCTAAATGTTTCTAAATCTACTTTGTTTATTCTGTGTTATAACGTTTCCAGATATTTTATATGAAAACAAATTATTTGAATGAAGATTGTTAGTAATAATAAGCTATGTACATATGGAATTTTAGGAATATAAGTGAAACTCGGTTCAACCTTTCACAACATGGTCTACATACAATTCTTTGTGTTACCTTTTATTACCAACATAAGATTATAATAAAATAAACATAAAAATATGAATAGAAGTCCAGTCAATTAGCCACTCAATCTACACATAAACTTAACTATTTCTAGATATTCAACTCGTTTCTAAAAATAATATTTTGAGCATAACATTCTACGATTTTTATTTATAAGAGATTTTTATTAAGAAACTCTTTTCCTGGGTAATACCAAACTCTATGTAAATAACATACATAATGCAATTCCCCTTTGCTTTTATTTGTTAAATTTCCGATCCGTCGACGCGACCATCCAATATTTACATTGAAATGTACAAAATTAAAATGTCAATGAAATGTCCCAATGTCGTCATTGGTTAGTGCTGGCGGTGTTGCTCTATGGTCCCAACTCAACACTACTGCAACATGAATACCTTATAGTATGGTGATATTCAGCAAGTTTAAAATACATTTCGCGTGAAACCTGAAATTACATTGCTTGTTGACCAAATGTTATGCATTTTTATCGTATAAATATATGCACAAAAAGTATGAACCATAAACTATGTTTTTCAAAAAAACCCCTGGCTGCATTTGAATTTCAGATACAAACAACTAACTTTTTTTTTTTTTTTTTTTTTTTAAATATACATAAGTATACCTTTAGGTTAGAATAAAACAAATAAATTGAATCACAATAAACTATATTTCGATATTCGTAGAAACTCGTACTAAAAACAGATAAGTACGTCCTTTCATCTAGAGAACAAAACACAATATCCTGAACATTGCCAAAAAAGTTTATCTACTAAATTCAAGCTAGATCAAATATGATAAAAAAAGAGCCTGCATACCTACATAGCGGACGGATTCGTAGACTCAATATTAAGCATTCCGTCCACTACACCTGACCATACCTAGATATTTCGGTGAGGACAGAATTCCCAACGTACAAATTTTGCATAGCACTATCCACTTACGCCACTCTTGCTTGTCTAAAAGTTTTCTATTTAGTTTTATAAGGCGGAGTAAAATAGTAAAAGGATGGTGTAATGTGTTTAGTTGCATTTAATACATTTAGCTGGAAGTGGACAGTGGTAGAGTAAAAAGTTTTGGGATGTAATTAAAAACACTTTAAAAGTTATGAAAATAACAACAAAAGTGTTTCACGCACATTTCAAAAATAATGATTTACACGACAAAATAATAAAACATGCACTTTAATTTTAAGACATCTAACTTTAAAAATAATGGTTCATACTCTGGGGCGTAGCTACCGCCGTATCTGCCGTATCAACTATACGGGGCCCCCAACGTGCGTAAGCAACAATTAATAAAAACTGTCAGACCTGTCACTATTGTCCATAGAGGCAGAAACTTTAGAAAAACTAAAGTCATCATCAGCTATAAATGATTTAATAAATCAGTTTGCCGAAAAAAAGGCAAGGAGAATGTATATTTAATTTGAATTGTTTGTAAAAATTTTGGAAAAAGTGACAGATAATTATGATGAATAAATATTTCTTTTAATTTTATGCAATATTTTTTTTTTCTTTTGTGGGAATATTTACCCTTCCTAAGAGTCCCCAAACTAATTTTTATACGGGGCCCCGCCAAGGCACGCTACGCCACTGGTCCTACTATAATCAGTCAAAAATCAATTGTTTCTGAATGCACCCATTAAACGAATGGTGGAAAGGGATCGGCGGATCGTTTCTGGCACTCGCCGGCCGCTGCCACGGCACCGCTCGCTTTGCTCGCTCGGCTCGTGCGTTGAGTGGTCACAGTTCTAATATAACATAACCTACCTTCCAGCTATCTGTTTGTCAATTTATTTCTTATTGCGGGGGAGTTTGAAGTTAGAAGAATTAAAATTATAGTGCAAGCTATTATTTTTAAAGTAAGAAGTATTAAAATTAAAGTGCAAATTATTCATTTTAAAGCTAGAGCCTTTTAAAGTGGGAACTATTATCATTAAAGTTCATTTATATATATCCCAAAAGATTTTATGTCGTTCCAACTTTTAAAGTGGCCACACCGAAATTACATTTGTGTTTCATCTTACGTTAAAACCCTAATTTGCTTTATGATTTACATTATGTGTGCACAGTACCTATGTACCTACATATTTTTATTAACTTCACCACTCACAATAAAAATAATATGAATGATACTTTAGAGGAATTACTTTTAGCGCACCAATTTGTATAGCACCATTCGAATCACACCGAATAGGAATAACAATACGATAAATGGTGCGATAAATGGAATACCTCGTATTTTAATGGGTTGTCTGAAAAATATGGAGAATTTTATTATAATTCCATTTATTTTATACGCGAAGATCATTTGGGGTCTAATTAATTCTCATATTTTTTAATAAAAGAAAATTATGCTGTAACACGTCAATTAAGTCTTGCAAGTACTTACTAGGGTTGAATAAATATACCTAACTGAAATGAAAGAGTTATAGTATTGACGAAGTAAAGTATTCTGCCTATAAATTGCTTTATTTAGTATAGTACCAATACGGCCCTTTCCCTTTGTTCTTCCGTGACTATATTTCATGATTACCTTCGTCATCGTATAGAAATCGTTCTTAATGTAAATGATTGAAGGGAGACGGTCCAATTGTTGCTTTTTTACGGTTACTCAAGTTCTGAACAGTGGGCAAAAGCAAACGCTTGGCATTCAAATGATTCACTTTTATTGCCCTTACCTGATTGATTATTCATATAATTATGCAAGTCGGGAGGGTTTTGGTAGACGCTTTTAGATATGCTTTTAGGAAGGACAGATATAAATTTTACCGTTTGGAATTTATGATAAGGTGCGTTGGGTAACTTGACAGTCGTAAGTATGATCCAACCGTAGCGTAGAAGAATCGCAACAGATCTATAACACGATAAATATAAACCTCGGTGAGACACTGTGACATGCTCGAGCAGAAAATCCGATAACGTAAACTTTTTACTCATGGCGCAAGTACATATTCTCGTATACTAAATAAAAGCAGTAACTGGCTTCTGAACTTTTTCCTCCGCAGGGAAAGGATTCGGGGACAAAATGTTTGTGGTTCGCTTTCGGCTTATTTTGTTCCGTAAACTCTATAAATGACTTTGAATATTTTCAAATGCAAATACTTTTTTCGGCGGGATTTGATGTTTTAAAAGCTTCGATTCAGAAGTTACTTTTCAGACTATCTGGATTAATCTCACTTGTTTTTATACACAACTAGCTGCCCGGACAGACTTCGTTATGTCAAAAGTTATTGGCCTGTAGTGGGAAAAGAAAAGTGTTGTTTTTATTATTTTCCACGCAATTTTTATGTATTTTCTCTCCATAAGAACCTTGGAATATATAAAAAAGAAATAGCCGAATTGGACGAGCCGTTCTCAAGTTTTGCGCTTAGCAACACATTTGGCGATTCATTTTTATTTATATAGATATGCTCGTTCTCAAAATCTTATGTATTATGTACAGAAATGAGGAAGTCAATTCTAAGTAAAGACGCATCAAGCATCCAAATGATGGTGATGATTACCGCTATTCAGTTAGAAATAACATGTCTTCGCGTCGAGCGGGAAGTTTAATATATGCGTTATACCTACGGGTGTGATGCATTATGAGATGTGTATGTTATATGTATTCGTATGTAGTTACGTAAACGCCTCACGTAGTGTCGCTTTTAACTAGGTTTACGTGGCACTTTTTTTGCGTAATAAGTTTTCGTTTTGTTAATCAACAGAGGTTTCCAGCCAAACTGTACGCTTATTTGACATAATATATCTTTTAGTTCATATCGTGTCGTTATACCGTAATAATACACCAAATATGTGAGTGATAATAGTGATAAGTAAATTAAATGACCATTGAAAATGTTAGCTTGTGTGTGTCAACCAACGGAAACGGCGTTATTATTTAAAGGAGGACCACCTGTTGCAATGGGGCCACTTGGTACACACAAAATACGTCATAATCCTGCTGATACCATGAAATCCATCAAACTTATAACCGAAAGCGTTCGACGCTCCAGCGATGAGGCGAAAGACAGTTCACCATCTCATAATTCATCTCCCACTCTCATTACATCATCCGGAAGCTTATTAAATTTAAGAAAAATTGAACGAAAAGCTAAATCAACGAAAATCCTAGTTAACCCCGTCTGTTCCGACAGGGTTGGCTCAAGCGATGATAGCAATCGATCTAAAAATGTCAACTCCAAGTGGAATGGAAAGAAAAAACGTCTCAAGTCGGAAAGCATCGCGAAGAACCACAAGAAAGATGAACGCAAACGTGATAAAAATTATCCAATTAACAGGAGCGATGGTAAAGAAGATAAGAAATCGATATCTTGTTTTAAAATAAAAAGTTCCCAAGATAAATCACGTTCAGCCGAAGACCAAAAATCTGGGAAAGAGAACTGTACAAATGAAAATGCGAGTAATCTGATGACCGCTGAGAGACCCGATATTATTAACCATTCCAGGAAAAATAGCAGAGAAATTTTAGTAGATGAAAGTACCATGACCGATGAGACGATGTTAAAAAATGACCAATTGGATACGGGAAAGACTGATACTTCTATAGCAGTTAAGGATATCAAGGTGAGTGATTATATTTTGCTAATGTTAATTAAAGAACACAATTTTCCGTTTCACATAAAAAAAAATTGATCCTCAATGGAGAGTAGTGGAAATGTAATTAAATTGCATTCCCGATGCTTCAAGAGCACACCAGTAGTAGGACTTGAAACACAATCATTCAGTTGTATATTGAATTGGGTTCATTACCAGCATTTCGGTCGTCTCGGCGTGTGGATCAATCTGTATGCTAATGGCGAACTGGAACATTCTCGGATTGCACTCATCTCTTTGCCCTTTCATTACAATTCCTCTCAGTGGACTGACGATAATATTCATTATAAGAACTAAGTTATTCAACTGAAAAAGGTGATGAGGTTTTTTATGGTGTAGTTCTGATTCTGACAGAATTCTCCCGTTATGTATTTTGATACCCGGTTAGTTCCTCTTATTTATCAAATAGAATAATTTTATTAGGGATTTATATATATATGAACTTTAAAAATAATAGTACCCACTTTAAAAGGATTTGTCAATATTTTTTTCACTATAATTTTAAAGCTTCTAACTTCAAACTCCCCCGAAATAAGAAATAAATTGACAAACAGATAATTGACAGGTAGATTAGGTTATGTTAGAACTGTGAGCACTCAACGCATGAGCCGAGTGAGCAAAGCGCGTGGTGCCGCGGTAGTTCCCGGCGAGTGCCAGAAACGGTTCGCCGATCACTTTCCACCATTCGTTTAATGGGTGCATTCAGGAACAAGTGGTTTTTGATTGATTATAGTGCGAACCATTATTTTTAAAGTTAGAAGTATTAAAATTAAAGTGCATGTATTATTTTGTTGTGGAAAGCATTAGTTAAGAAGTGTGTCTTAAACATTTTTTGTTGTTATTTTCATTAATTTTAAAGTGTTTTTTAATACATACCATTTTATTATACATACATTTTAAATTGTTTCCGGCAAATTCTACTTTATTATTATTAGCTCTGGTTTGGATATAGGTGAATGACCACTCATGAATACAGTCAGTGCAAATTAATAGTTAATTAATTGAAGTGTACTGTGTATTTCGCTGCATTACTGGAATTATTAGCTGTGTGATTGTCTCTTGCCCATCTGTGTTTAATATCCGGTGCCCAAGCCCGGATAATTTCATTGTGGCTTCGCTAAAATCCCATTGCAAATCGATTCTATTTCGATTGCGTACCGAAAAAGGCTCTCTCGGCTGAATTTGACGCTTCATTGATATTCTGGCCTGTGCCGCAAATGATTTTAATATTGACATTTGCATACATATTAATATTAAACGTTTTAAAGGTGATGAAGCTGAATTTGTTTTTGTTTTAAGCCAATTTGATAAAAGCTTCAGCTGAATTAATTTTAGCCTTAATCCGTTTATCGTTGTTAATGACGAAAAATTAAGAGTAAAATGATTATAAAGTACTGACGTCACCAAAATCGTGTACTTATATGTATAATGTTTTTATTTTCAAGTTGTATCTTTTATCGAATAGTATTTGAGTAACAGATGTTCGAATCAATACGAATCTTCCACTAGAAGTTGGCTCGGAAATGATAAACCCTTTTGTGTGTGTATCCGACTCTGGTGGTACAGCCTACGGGAACACAGCACCGAACACTGAAGCACTATAACAGTAGATTTAAGGCCAAATAGGTACTCAAACTCTAGTCAATTTTAAATTGCTGTTAAATCTCGTACTGTCACTGTCACTTTGCCTTAAAATGACAGCGATAGCATTAGATTTAACGGCAACTTAAAATTAAGTAGTATTTGAGTATTTGGGTATCAGTTGCGTAATTGTTTTATGTAATTGTATCTGTGTGTTACTGTTGACGATATTTCAAGTAATAGTAACAGCTAAATTATAAGGTAATTTCACAATGTTGAAAATGTATGTCTGAGAGATCTTGTCTATTTTAATGCATGTACAGAGATGGTCAATCACCTGAAGATACATACAGGACATTGTCATGCTTATTAATCATTTGTAGTATCATAGTTCAGTTCCTGAACGTCATTTACTACAAGCATTACAATACTATACAAAATGTATATTTACAGATCAAATTGAAAGAAAATATTTGCACACATCCAACGCGAACAATAACCACGTTGATTCTGAACTTGAAAATAAATTAAATGTTTCCGTTTATTTGTTTCAGGTAAGCGCTTAAATAATGGCACTCGAGTGTACGCGCCCGCGCCGTGTAAAAGGTACCTATTTAATAAAGTTCTCGCTGCCTTACAACAGAACACGTAGACGTATTTTTAATTATAATTTCTTTGAGTATTTTATTAAAAAGTTGTGCGTAATCTGACGACACGTTTGGTGCAGTGGGTAAGCGATTGGCTTTTGCGCTACGGGTCGTGGGTTCGATTCCCGCACGGAACAAATATTTGTATGGCCTACAGATAGTTGTTCCGGGTCTGGGTGTTTGTGCACGTGAAGATTTGTGTCTGTAAACGCACCCACGATACAGGAGAAATCCTAGTGTGGGGCAACGTTTTTTTTAAAAAAAAAAAAAACACTTTTGTTATTGTAAAGCGTCGATATTATTTGTATGTGAGTATCTGTTATGAATTGTTTTGAAAACATGTATGAAGTGTGTGTTCTAAATTGTTTATTGATCGTCACGAACTCACGAAATAAGAATTCTAAACAAATGAAAATATTTAAAACATAAATTAAATATTAATTTATTCAAACTACATATATCTTAAAAGTTTTCATCAAGTTTTTGTTTAAACTTTTGAATTCATAAAATACTTAATTATAAAACAAACTTCTACGGGGTCATTATACTACGCAAATTGAAATTTTAAGAAAAAGATTAACTTCCACATCTAAACAGAACATAAATTTCAAAGGAGTTATCAGGCCACTAAAGTTTTTGGGGTTAATTATCTTAGTACAAACCCCAAATAAAGTCAGGGTTGTTTGATGAATAAACGTTTCAAAAATTCCCAACGTTCACTGTAGGTGGGATAATGGAGTTAGCGTGCGGCGGGTTTCATAAACTAAGTTTTCACCGTAAAATGGCCACTATAACTGTTTACACCTCTTTGTTGTGGCTAAAATCGTTACTGGATCATTTATAACTGGAATAACTACACCTAGTTTACTAATCTCTCTTATTGTTTGATTGGTTTCGGAGTTGCTTTTGTGCAAAGTAATTAAAAGCGGAGTACCGACTGTTGTTGTGCAACTTGGAAGATAGCCATATCTTGCAATAGACTGGTTTAAGTCGATTAATTGTTTATGAAGGAACTTAAAAAATATTGAAGTAGACTATTTATACTTTTCACGTTCTTTAAAGATGTCGTAAAATTTCTTCCCGTAATAGTTATGGGTATATAACTCCTAATTGATCTTGTAATACATCACTTCTCAGCTAAACCTGTTGCGATTTTTAAACTGAAAATGTTATTGCGTGGTTAAGCTGCATTAGTAAGTAACTACTATATGGGACATTTACTCCGAACCTCTATAGAGCTGAACGGTACAAATTATGAACGCAGCCAAAGTATTACATTATCCTTGCTTATTCATTGTTTACGTTTAACTTCAAACATTTTATGGTGGTGCGTTAACAACGCTTTATGTAAGTTCTATAGAAATAGGGCGACATTGAGAACCTGTTTCAGTGAGCGACGTCAGACGTGTAAGGAGAGCTAAAGAATACTTTAAGTGTTTATTATTTTATAACACTTGGGTTGGGAATAGGGCGTCTTTTTAAGGAAAACGCGTAGTTACTTGGTTCTTTTTTTAAACGTGAAAAGAGAACGGGCCGAGTGATGAGCGGGAGTGTTGTTCAGTTGTGGGTCGTGGCCTTGTCTATTTACAGTTGGTCAAAGGTTGCGCGGTGTGGACTTTTACGAAATGAATGGTCTATGACTAAGACGGATGCTCTATTGAAACCTTGCCGCCGTTTTGAGTGCTTTCTTACTTTGATACTTTCGGTACCGTTTGTTGAACGCTTTTCAGAGCTGTTTCTGAATTTAGAGTGGCGTCAAAGGCTTACAAAAGTCCATAAAATGTATAATGTTTTTAATCCAATGTTTTTATTATTCCCCTTTTCTGGTAAATGCAAAACCAAATAAAACAATAACATTTCACTCCAAAAAAATGTACACTTTATAACGGATTAAAAAAAAACAAAACATCACTCAATTAAACATCAACTTCGCTACTTTTATTAAGAAACCTGGCAAATGAAGCCTTTCTCTTGAGAATTTTGTTTTTCAATTAAAACTTTCTATTTGTTTGGCAAATTAAGTTTTTTTTTTTTTTGCTCTCAAAGTTTCCGCGGTTCTTCTGAAAGTTGAGTAACCAGTGAGGCGGCGGTTTTTATACGGTTTCTGGTTAGAACAGTCCTTGTTCGATAACAAACAATTCTAAATGGAAATATCTACTTGGAGAGTTTTAATGTAGTTAGACTCTTAGACAAATTATAAAAGTAGATTTTATCAAATATTATGTTAAATGTTTAGAAGTGTTGTAACACGGGAATTGATGGGGCAAGAGAGTATTCTAGAGGATTTTCGATCAAAACGATTCATTTAATAATGCGATCATAACATAACATCACATCTGTAACCCCCAAAGGGTTGGGTAGAAATGTATAGTAACACCCTCATTTCACCGTTATATTTAAGTCCTATGTAATAGGAGGCGCCCCTATTGCCATCAAACGGGCACCAATCCAAACTCCGTGCTGCTACTGAGACGTTCTACACGGAAAATCTCAATAACACTTTGTCCGACTTGGGGTCAAACCCAGGACCTCACCGATCAGCAGTGGCGCTTGCCATCACTAGACCAACGAGGCAGTTATATATCAACATTTGACCCTAAAGGACTGTTTCCGATGCCGTATGTTGCTTTCTCTTGATGTTAGGGTTGCGGCAACAATTTGTTGTATTCACTCATTTAAAAAGAAGCACTTAGCACCATTAATACAACGTGTTACAAAAATACCCCTAAAGCCGAAAGGGGGTTAAAAGGTTCCTTGTAAAGAGTCTATTGGCAATATTTAAAAACCGTAGAATGACACAAAAAAATGGATAAAACATAAAATAATCATCATTGAAACGCAACCCTGAAAACAAAACTAAAGAGTAGACTACCCAGAAAGTTACTTACATTCTTACCTAATTTCCTCTGAGAGGTAAATGACAACAACCATAAAAGACTACTTGATTATTTACATTTTTCATCGTTGAATCTTTGTTTCATTTGTCATACTAATTGACGACCCAATTGAAGTAGCAGCAGAATATCAAAATCAAAAAATCAAAACCACCAATACAGGTGCTTATGAAAAGTCGAATTTAGATGCACGGTTCCAATTAGTCGTTTCCTATGGAGAAGATCCTATCCGTCTTCTGTTCGATTTCCGCCGGGAGAAACATAAACAAAGCAGAAAATTGTATGACTCGCAAATATTTGTTCAAAGTCCCGGTAAACGTTTTAGTGTAAGTATAGGTTCGACAAACTCTTTACTCTATTCAGTATAATTAATAGGTCAAATTTGTTTGTTTGGGGTTAAAACAAAAACGGCTTATCTGATGATGAGGAACCCTTATCATCGATTAGATTGTATAGGATACTTCAAACAAACAAGTGATTGGGTTCACCATTTACAGAAATCCTACGCAAATAAGAATCCATAATTTAATTATTATTATATTTTTTAATCTGCCCCACACTAGGATCTCTCCTGTATCGTGGGTGCGTTTACAGACACACATCTTTACATGCACAATCGCCCAGATCCGGAACAAGTATTTGTAGGCCATATAAATATTTGATCCGTGCGGGAATCGAAACCACGACCAGTAGCGCAGAAGCCAATCGCTCAGCCACTGCACCAAACGTGTCATCAACAATAACAACAAACAGAAATTTACTACAAAATATTATAATTATAGTAAATAAACCATACCCTTAAATTCCATCCACATGAGGAAGTTATCTAAAATTCATTCAAGTTATCATTTTAGCCGTAGCTACGAAAAAGTTAATCTGCGAAAATTATTAGCAAATGCATCGCCGCTTAAGTTCGTTCAGCTTACTGAGATGAAGTTTACCCGGCCACTCTCTGAACTACGTTGTTAGTTAAACGCAAATTCGTTGGCCAGTAATCCACTAAAATATTATTTTAGTTCAAAGTGTATTGGTACTTAATTCTGGCTGGAAATACGCAATTTATTTCGTGAATAATTAAGAACACCTTTATTTACGTAAATAGGTCATTTATTTTGGCTCGAAGTGTAAAGGAACTTAAAGACAATTAATGAAAAACAATACATCAAAGTATGTATTCTTAGATAGGTACTTTAATTTTATTTTAGTTAGTAATAGACAAGTTAATTTTACCTGTTAATTACAAACGTTACTTTTAAATACTGATAAGCTATAAAACGACACTTGTGGTGTTCCCAATAAATCTACACCAGAAATAGATAGTTCTCAGAATTTTAATTGCAGCTAACATGTAGCAATCATGTCAGGATAGTCGCCCAGATAATAGAGTTGTGATAGCCTGTACCTGATCTATCAAGTCCAGTAGATACTGCATCACAACTTAACGAGTTACGGATAGGGGTTACATGAATGCATTTACATAATAATCTGCGTCAACAGAATCCGTATATAGAATTAGTTACTTATTACTTCACTGACTTCGATTCCGATTGACGCCCACGGGTTGAGATAGGATCGTTTTAGTAGTAGAACATGCGGTAAAAATGAAATTAATATTGCGAAATTAATTTGAAAATTCTTGTTAATTATTGAATTGGATTTCTTTATACGTGATCGAGAACGTGATTGAGTGGCTTGTGGCTAATTACCAACCGCGCGGATCATATGATTTGCGAGGTTAAGCTGCGCTTGCCGCGGTCTGTGGATGGGTGACCGTTCGTTACATATCGAGACCCCTCCGTGCCTCGGAGAGCACGTTAAACAGTCGGTCCCGGGTGTCATACAAATACCTATGACAGTCGTTACGGGAAGTTAGAAGCCCGAACGTCTAACCTTAGAATATCGGTATTGCCCAGTAACTGGGTTGCGGAGGTTTGATGGTAGTTTCTCTGTGTAAAATACTGGTATTCAGCCGCATTTGGTTAGACTGGAAGCTGACCCCAACACAGTTGAGAAAAGGCTAGACAGTACGAATTTCTTTAAACGTGATTTTACAGAAGAACAAGTAAGAGATAACAGTTCTGTTTTTGTATGAATTGACGCTTAGGTACAGTTACCTGTAATAGTAACGTGATTCAATCTGCTCTACGGTTACATTCAAGTAATATGTGTACGTTCCAGTAACCACTATTTCCATTTTCTCACCCAAGTTAATTCTCTAAACCGGTGCAAAGGCGAAAACAAATCGGACCCAGCATCCGAAACAAAATAACTATTTACGCTTAATTATGTAGATAAGTGTTTATCTTGTGCCATAAAGGCGTATCTGGAACCTCTATTCCGCAGTACCGACATTAACAGGCTCGCAGTCTACTTACTTATTCACGGCATTAGGTCGCTTCCAGATAGACGGTAAAACGTTACCGAAAACGATTGTCCGAAATCCGAATCTCCGAACCTTACGCATATACATCCACAGCCTAAACAAACTTGACGTGAATGTTAATAGGAGAACTCTAAAGAACTGGGAGGTGTTGATGTGGAATTGTCCTTAGGCTGTGGCTCGTACGTAGTTTTGTTCACATATTTTCTTGTTAGGTTAAGGGAGTATATTTACTTGGAAGCGATATTGCGGTGCATTAAGGAAACTCGCTGCGAAGTTTACTCTGCCACATTAATCTAATGGGGAGGGATAGCAAAGCTAATCTCAGATGGGAGCACCACCGTAAGTACTCATCACAACCAATCAGAACGAGTTAAATTCATATTATCAATGATGTCAAATACATTTTAACCAATCATGTGATGGTGGTGCCAATAGTTCCCCAGTTTTCTATCCCATTCTAGCGACTTGTGTGATGTGACTATGGCGACTTACTAAAGTCTTGTTTTTAACTACTTCAAAATAAATTAGAACTGCTAAACTTACAAAAAATCGTAAGAGTTCCATTATTTAAGTAAAAAAGTAATCAGCTGACAAGTTATACAAATAATTATTAGGATTAACACGCACAGGCCGTTTGTATAATAATAAGGAGACGCCGCGCCCTTGCCGCCACCGCCCGTCCCGTCCCTTGCAAATAGGATTACGTGATGTGAGAATTCGTATTACTCATTTCGTCACTCAATGGAATGGGGTAGGAGTGGTCATGAAGATTTATTATTATAAGCTATGTTAATTTTCTTGGTAGCATATTCGTGACCCCTTGGTTCGTTTTGAGAAAGAAATAATCGTACGCTCTGTCATTCTCCTGCCCTTATCCCAAATTATTTGCAGTTGACACAGCATGTCTTTTTCTTGGATACATCTCTATTAGTCGTCATCTCAGTAGTCACCCCTTTTCTCGCCATATCATCTTACACACTATCCATCCATCGTTTCTTTGGTCGTCCTCTACTCTTATAACCATCCACATTCACATTCAAAACTTTCCTCACTACATGTTCCTCATTCCTCCGCATTATATGCCCATACAATGACAACCGGTTTCCATAAAATTTCTCAGTCACCGGCACCACTTTCAGTCTTCCTCACTACTCATCTACGAATTAACTTCACATACTCCCCAAGCACACCTCTCTCTTTCAAGGCCCACTACAACATATCCCAAGGTATTATCATACGCTTTATCCAAGTAAATGAACACCATATTATGCAGGTTCTTATACACGTCTGTACTTCTCACACAATTGGCGAAATACAAAAGTGACGTCCATTGTTCCTCTACCTGACATAAACCCAAACTGATTCGGGATAATCTCACTCTCCTCTCGCAATCTTTTCTCTATCATCGCTCACATACTTTCATACAATCGTTCGCTCTGTAAAAGGGTATAGGTATGTTCTTAATTCTTGATATGTCATTTTTCTGGTCTTTCGAGGCGACTGTCATCTTCTGCCACTCCTATCAATTTCATTTAAGCCTTAGGACATTCACAGGTGGACATAGCTACTGGCTTTCAACCGCTTCCATTATAAACCAAATCATATACCTACCTGCGAACCAGATTTTCGCAAACTAGAACTACCTAAGGTAGAGGTTCAATAATATAACTGAATGGTCACCGATTCTGTTCGTGACTTTCCTTTCTATCTATTGTTCCATTTGACATTTCATGACACCGAAAATCAATTCAATTTACACCAAGTTTTTGTTATCATGATTACGGAATGCCATTCCCATACTTACCTATTATTTACGTCAATGGAAAATGGGCCTCTGAATCATTATCATTCGTATACCTTTTAACAAAACAGACCGACATGATTGTCATCCGAAGTAGTTCAATCGTAGTCAATTTACATTCAGTATATCTGCTCGGGACGGATTACGCCCAAACTAACAGGCGGCTGGTGGATTAACTCCTCGGGACGGTTGGTTTTGATAGACGACGGGGTGGACCGATGTTTCGGATAGACTTTATCGAAATATCGACTTGTAGCTCTTTTTTGCCGACTTATTTTTACTACGCAGTTTCTACTCTTTTTTGCTAACTATATCCTTATACTTTTCACTTCACACAGGTATATTTTCAATGTAATTTTTAATATATATTAATTGTTTCCTTCAATTAATATAGAGGAGGGGCTCGTGGCTAATTACCAACCGTGCGAATCATACGATTTGCGAGGTTAAGGTGCGCATGCCGTGGTCAGTCTGTGGATGGGGCTGACCGTTCGTTACACAACGAGACTCCTCCGTGCCTCGAAGAGCATGTTAAACAGTCGTTCCCGGGTGTCATATGAATACCTATGATAGTCGTTACAAGAAGTCAGAAGCCCGAAAGTCTGACCATCGGTCTAACTTAAGGATATCGGCATTACCCTGCAACTGGGTTGCGGAGGTCTGATGGCAGCCGCTCCGTGTAAAATACTGGTATTCAGCCGCATCTGGTTGGACTGGAAGTTGACCCCAACATACATAGTTGGAAAAAGGCTAGGCAGAACATATTAATTGCTTCCTTTGTGTTGATAATTGTCCATGAACTCACCTGTGGTCGTAGCAGAAATACCAGCGCTACTTCATCACAACGAAGTGCTACAATGCTGAGCTGAGATCCATTTTTTATATCAGTCTATGTTTTGTCATGACTATTTGTTATATTTTTTTAAATAGTTGTATTCAAAATCCTGTTTTGTCTATTGATAACGTAGGAGAGCAAAATAATACTTTTTCTTTCTTTCTAGCACTTTCCTCGTAATATTTTCCTTTCTTTGAACTTTTTAAATAACTAATATGATGGACATTTCTGTACTACGCTAAAAGCTGTCGTTTTCTGTTCGACAGGGCGCGTCTGAATTATGACGTCATAGCTGATTCTATTTCTGTGCAAACTGGTATATTAGGGTTAGTTCTGATGCGACACACATTACAGCTATATTATAGTTGGGAATCAGCGAAAGAAAAACGCGTTGCAGTAACTTATTGTCTGAACTTAGCCTTATATGTACAACAGTGCTTTGCGCTCCAGTTTAATATTGTTTACACAAAGCTCATTTAATCTACCACACTACGAATAGCTCGATGACCAGCTGGCTACCAGCAATATATCATAAACTAACTTCCCGCTATACCTAGGAGATAAAGTTCGCTGTTTTAGATAATACCATTGAACTGCAATCGCAGAAGTTTTAAACTACAGTTTAGGAGACATAAATAAACTGGTATAGGGAACTAGATTAGAATTTCCATACAGTATAATAAATAAGCATTTCCTTTTGTAGTAAAGTATTGTATTGTGTTGTCTATAGGAAATCCATACGATTCGATATTTATTAAGCCTTCGATCCAAGTTATCATACGACTGCCAATGACAGGTTTTTACATATAGTCAGAAGTCCAAAGTCTCCGAACCGGTTTAATCTTAGGGAGGTATCCTTCATTATTTAGGTTGTGTAGATAACATTGCATTCGCTTATATTCTGATTTTCAGCCGCGTCTGGTTAAACTGGAAGCCGTACAATATGGCCGCCAACACAGTTGACTAAACAATATACATATATTAGACAAATAACACCAATCTTAGCAAGGAAATGTACAGAAATATATATATATATTTGCTTCCAGCAAGGATGCATCACAGTAGGTATTATGTTTTCAATGAAGATGAACTGAAACTCTACTTGAAGAAATGGTTTAAAAGATATAAGTGCCTTAGTGGATCACTTTTGTTAAATATTGTAGTAAATGTAGTATAGATTAATAGATAGATGATGATGTGTGATGTTTTGTCTCCCTTGTTGGTCTAGTGGTCGCAAGCGCAGATAAGCATGGGGTCCTGGGTTTGATCCCCAGGTTGGGCAAAGTGTTATTGGGTTTTTCCATTAGGAATTTCTCAGTAGCAGCCTGGAGTCTGGATTTGTGCCCGGTTAATGGTAATAGGCTCACCCCATATTACACTGCCGAACTCTTTGGGGAGTTTAAGGGTTGGTGTTACGTTTATGATGTTATTAGATAAATCTAAGGATAAAGGTACTGAAGGTAATTTTTCCAATACAGCAAACAGCAATCAGGCTAGTACAAAGTAGATTACAAGGTTCGTTCATAAAACCTTGAACCTAATAAATTCAGGGTTGTAGATGAAATATCGAATACAGCCATACATATTGTAAGGCTACTATTTTCGGTAGTATAATTTTGTGGGAACAACTTAGTGACCTCGAGATTAATAATTTATCACTTGGCCGGCGCCCACGCGTGGTTAGTCGAAAATAGTTACATCCGTAATGTTTCACTAAAGAAACTGCTTTGTATTGTCATATCTTTATATACTGGCCTGCAAAAATAAGTATCACACTTTTAAAATTGCAATAACTTTTTAGGTACACAAGATATATTTTCGAAACAAAAAGGACTCAAAAAAGAGTGTGACTTTGTTAGTATAGTTTCAAAGAAAGCTGATAAAAATTGCTATAAAACGTTTTTTATTTTAAATCTCTAACTTCTATAGTTTAGAAAAAATTGAAATTTTAAAAGTGTGATACTTATTTTTGCAGGCCAGTGTATATATAATTCGACTGTACGTGTGTATGTCACTGAACTCCTAAACGGATGGACCGATTTGAATGATTTTTTTTGTATGCGTTTAGGTGGCGCTGCTTTTCCGGGCAAGACGACGTCTGCCGGGTTCGCTAGTATTTAATAGATTGAATTCTTGTTATCTTTAAAATTTTATATTAACGTTTTATGCTGAGTTCTGCCTTGTTGGTCTAGTGGTCGTAAGTTCGACTGCTGAGCACGGGGTCCTGGGTTCGATCCAGGTCGGGCAAAGTGTTATTGGGTTTTTTCATTAGGAATTTCTCAGTAGCAGCCCGGAGTCTGGATTTGTGACCGGTTAATGGCAATAGGCTCGCCCTCTATTACATAACTGGCGAAACGAGGGTGTGCTAAAACACCTCTGCCACACCCTTAGGGGAGTACAAAGACGTAAAGCGCATTTGAGTACAGTTATTTAAATCGGCCTATCGTAGTCCATTGTGCGACAGAACACCTTGTTCCCCGGTTCGTCCTTCCATTAATTTTAGCACCAGTTTATAGGAAAGGGCTTAATATTTGTGTTATACGTCGTGTAGTACCCGAAACTGCCATTTGAACAATGACTAATAACTCGTTGGAGCATTGTTATTGAGTCCCTTTAATATTACGAACAATTAAGACCATTACCGCGAGTATCTACGAAAGGTATCAAAGATCTGCTACAATTAAATTAAAAGGTATATGGACCGTTTACTTTGTCATCTTCTTCTCTCATGTCGACACGACGTCGCTTAAGGCCGTGGCCGCACTGGTACGGCGACAGCGACGCGACGGCGATTTCGTGAACAAATAAATTTCGCTTGTCGCTTCTGCAGTGTGGCCACGGACATGTATGTTTATATGAGTTTGTTTTCAGGAAATCGCCGTCGCATCGCTGTCGCCGTGCCAGTGCGGCTACGGCCTTAGTTCTAACACCGCGTAACTCGAAAATGAGTAGTTTTGAGTTATGCACGTCATTCGATAGGGAATCGAAAAATGCATCGTTTGACCAATCACAATCAATGGTTAGATCCTATAACAACGCGTTATTATAAAAACAAAATCCACTGCGGATGTAATATTTTTTCTATCAAGCTATGTAAACAGCTAAAACAGCGTGTAAGTCAGGTGAGTTCAATACTGGATCGTGTCGCGAAAGTGCTCCATCGAAAAAACCAAAATAAAATAGAATATTGTAGATTAAAAACAATTATAAATTCCTATTTTTTGCTCTCCTGAAAAGTTAACTATTTTGAATTACGTGGTGTTAGAACTTAAGCGACGACGAGCTATCTGAGAATAGCTCATGCCGTGGTAATAGATTAGCCGGTCAGTGAGGTTGGTGAAGAGGCTGACTGCCGAGGGAGCGCCGGCCCTACCTGGTCTTTGCTATAATCACCACATTGATAAGCGAATTGGTGATCGCAGTCCTTTTATTAATACTAGTCATTGATATAATATGTACTTATGTACTAGATGAGCTGTTAAGAACAATATGGTATCAACGAATTGTGGTTCCGCAACCACACTACCGTACAACTTGACAGCTGTCTAGCGGTGGTTTGAACCTTATTGCGTCAATCCACTTCGCACATGTTGTCTATACGAGATAGCGCGTCTATTTATTTCAACGTCGTTGATAATAGTAGAGTATAGGGCTAAGCCACATTTGACGGAAGATACGTCTCCGATCTTCCGTCGCGTAATTTACTCGAGGACTTTTACTAACGCATTTTCGGTCAAACACATGTGACTAAGAGAGTGATGAATATGAATGTTGATGGATGGAGGGGGAGAGGGAGACCTAAGAAAAGATGGATGGATTGTGTGAGGGAGGATATGAAAGATAAGGGAGTAAATGATAATGAGACGGCTGACAGGGAAGAGTGGAAGAGAAAAACATATTGTGCCGACCCCAAGTAACTTCGGACCAGGGCAGTCAAATGTGTACGGTATAAGATGTAACAGATGAAGATAATTAAGATCGGCGACGTATCCTCCGTCAGATCTGGCTTGGCTCTTACTGCTGCCATCCTCCAAAACAACGAAACCTACATGTATAACATTCATTTAGCATCATTTCCACTAAACTTACGCGCACAAAAGCGTATCTTCACAATGATAATACCTAAGTAGGCACACGTATGACTTCCTTACCTTATTACTTGCCTTTCAGCCTTTACAACTTTGCCTACCGCAAATTACAAAGCGGTGCTTGAACTGGCAGTAAATCCTGAGATTGTAATGTGCACTACGGTGTACGAGCCACGTCAGGTGGCTAATCCATCGCGGAGTAGTAAAACTACTCGTATAATAAGCTCAATACTCATTGTCGTTGAGTAAGTTTATGTTAGGAAACTTTTGTCTTATTTTACTTAGGATTACGAATGAAATAATAGTAGACAGTAGACATAGCAAAAACACGAGACAGTTGTGTAAAGTAACTGGTATTCAGCTGCATCTGATTAGACTGGAAGCTGACCCCAACACAATTGGGAAAAAGCAAGGCAGAACGAACTTAGGTACATTATATTATTCCGAATGAAATAATATTATTGACATACAATTTATTTTTGGGAGGGTAATTTTTTTAAAGAGTAATTAAATCATGTGACGTCATAGACCTCGACACTTCTCGAGGTTTAGGCAATTAGTCTAGAGCGTGTCTTGTTTTAGGTTAGTCAAAATATGCTTTCAGCGCGTAGGTTGTAGGCGTAAGCGCACCACGACAGCCGTGCCGCGCAACAGCGATGTTGTATTCAGTGTCCAGTCTGTTTTCCTTATTGTAATAATTATGTATATTTGTTTATTATCATCTATCGAAGATTACCTACGAGAAAATTGTTGTCCGACAAAAATCTATTGTGTTCTTATTTCTGCGAGCTTCAACGTAATAATAAAATTAGTTATCTTCTTAATAATTATGACTTAAATACGTTTTCCGATTGCTGTAGAGATTAAAATACATATTTAATAAAAATAAAACATTTTACGTATTAATATGTTTAGGTAAATGTTTTATTGAGATAATAGTTAAATATTAAGCTTTTATCGTCACAAGCTCACTTTAGCCTACCCACTTACCTGTTTATGTTCGTATCGAGCGAGATAGTTAACCGGGAATCCATTAAAAATTTAATTAAACCCCCGCTTTTACGTATTCTACGTCAATGTGTGTTATGTTTACTTTAGTATTAACATCGCTCGTTATCCCTTACCAATTTTTGTTTCAAACCCAATGACAGAAGCACTTTAATATTTATGCGGAATAATCACTATGTTTATAGCATGTTACAAGGTGTAAAATTTTATGCCAGCGCAGAAAGGACGAGAAAAGGACCCACTTACTAGAGTGTACAGGACAGCATAGTGATGTCCCTTTAGATCAGGGGTTCCCAACCTTTTACCAGTCACGCCCCTCAATTTTCGTCTTAATACCTCGCACCCCCCCAGACTTTTAAGGCAAATCTACATTAAGCTTACGTGTAGTACTATCCAAATGTGCCCTGTAGCTGCATTTTGTTGACCATCAATTAATCCTTGGTTTCATGGAAGTCAGTGCACAGCAGATATCATTTTCGACGCGGAGTTTGTTTCTTTATCTTCTATTTACTTTTACCTTATTTTTGGCGGCGCTACACCTCTCCTCGAATCACTTCACGCCCCCTCAGTGGGGCGCGCCCCACCTTTTGAGAAACCATGCTTTAGGTAGATAAACACTTCATCGCCTTTTTAGCGGTTTGCTTTTAACCCCCGAGAAAAAAGAGGGAGAGAAAGAGTGTTATAAGTTTGAAGCCTATGTCTGTCTGTGGCATCGTAACGCCTAAATGGATGAAGCGATTTCAATAAAGTTCTTTTTTGTTTGAACGCTGGTTTAATCCAGATAGTTATAGGCTATGTTTGATGGAAATCGGATCAGCTGTTTCAAATATAATCAGCTCTTTTCACAGTCGGTGTAGAGATCTCTGCCATACAATGTATATTTATTTCAATTCCGCTCGTCCGATTGACTTGAAATTTCTAAAATATATACGAATCTAGTGATAATACAATATTAACACTGAGCAGATTCGATTGAGGGTTTGAATCGGAAATTTGTTAACACTACTCCAAAATAGCTAATAATCAGGCAGACCCATTTATTTTACTTCTTCACTTGTTTTGACAAATAGTGACGTGGACGAGGACTTGTAAGGTAGCCCAGGGTGGCGATCGGCACTCGGCAATGACTAGTTGCAGACCCATCGTGTTTGAGCTCGAATAACTCGTTATGGAAAGCACTTTCTCACCGCATTAATAATAACGCTAACAAGGATCAACAGCCATATCACAATTTCGGGGGTCTTTTTACATTTTTAAGTTAAGAGTAGCAATAATACAGGTAGCTTTCTCGTTTTATATCAAGGCAATAAATGCTTTCCACTTATAACCCCACGCTGAGATTGCTTGTTCAATACTAATCGAACACAAACATCCAGACTCAGAATTATCTGGATAAAAGGCCACTTACCTACCTATCTATTTATTTAGATTTGTAAAGTTAGCAATAATAATTATATTTATCTTCGATGCAGCAGGCAAGCGGCAAATAATGATTGGATTTTTCAATAGTATAGGTACTTACAACTGAAATGATTAGAATCCTACTTTTTATTATCTCTTGTGTCAACTAATTAGCATACAAAATGAAAGTTCAATGACCCAGATTAACATAAAATAAGGTAGTAAATACATTGAATATAACACATATTTGCGAAATCGTTAATACAAATCGGCAGCTAAAATGAATATGAGGGATCAAACGTTACTGGGAACTGACAATATTTGACGGCATATATTTGCTAATTACCTACTCTCAAAGGTAATTGAAATATTTAGAGGGAGCGCGATTTTTGATTGAGCTTCGTGTGTACGTAACAGGTTGGTTTTATTCCTGGAAATAAATTTATTCATTGTAACAAAGAAATTATCCTAATACAATATAAATCTAAACTAGCATAATACAACATGTAACGTAATTAACGCACACCCTAAAACACCCCAATTAGAATATTATGTTATAATCATAATACATACACTGAAATTTTAGTTTAACATGTATATTATGCATTCTTAGTTACTAAATTAACGTTCTTGAAATAAGGTTTATTTTTCTTTATTAGGTATTGAATGACGGAATTTGTATTAATACAAATAAAAATGCACTTTTAAAAGTCTTTTTGCCTTGATTTACGGTCCATTTCAGTTTGTTTTGACTGTACTAATGTGACTTATTTTCTTAGTTTTAATTATGTTTGGGATAAAAAATTACCTATATTAAAAAAATTATAGAAATCGATTCAGTAAACGATTCTGAACAAACTAATTTCAGGATGTCCGTTAATTATGTTAAATATTGTATATATAAAATACGTATAAAAATAATTAAAAAATGCACTCGGGCGTCAAATATTCCTCCACATCACTGTTATCTGGAAGTGTACCCAGAAGGCTGGCAACTTTGCCACGTTGGATGGCAACGCTAATTCTTTCAGTCATGTCGACCAGTCTTTGAGCTTCCTTAAATAGGAGATGTGTGCTAAATCGAAATATGTGGTCAATGCGCAATATTTATTTGAAAATTATTTTAAGGAGTCTTTGTATATGCGCGATATTTTTATAACAATGTATGTATATACCTACCGCCAAGATTTTTATACCGACGTTAAAATTGTTGACTAATTTACAGAGTTTCAAAGCAGAGTACCTATCTTTAGTTTTTCAGTTCCCCTGCACGCATTCAATAAAATCAAAAGCCACAAACATTTATCGAAGTATTTTCGGACAAAACCCGATTGTCGAAACCGAATGTTTTAGAATTCTTGTCTTAACCAAATCATTATTTATATTATCTCAATAATTAATCTACTAAATTGTTCACCATCCAATATTAATCTTCCCACTGTAATTAATAGCCACTGTAAATATAAATTTAAGCAATGTCATGTTACCGAAAAGGAATGGATGCTTCCAAAGATACTAACGAGAAACTGAATACAATTTTCGTGCAGCGTTCATTATAATTGAGGGAAAAATGTGGATTTATTTGCTGAAACTCGTATTTCATTTCGTTTTGATTTGTTTATTTCTGAACAACAAGTTGAGGAACTTCCTATGTGTTTGCAGTTATATGTAATAACCCTGAGAAATTTTTGTTTTATCGTACAAACTTTGTTTTAGATGCTTATTAAGCTACTTCTGTATTTTCGGCGATAATCATTGAACCGATTTTTCACAAAAAGCCGTGGTTATAGATGATTGAGCAATTATTGCCCTTGCTTTTATGTGAGTGTCTATTCAGAATTTCATCAACTCCAGTTTTAACTTTTGTAATGTGCGCCTATACCCGTCGACATACATATTAAGTGAACACTTGTTATGCTTCATATTCCTAGCGTTAACCCCGTGTGTGTGAGGATTCGCAATCAGCTCACTTCTCTACTCCGCCGGATATTTGCAGCAAATTCACAATATTCAGATTATTAGCTTTCACCAGCCGCGACTCAAAAGCAGTTTATGTAGCTTAGTCATGCTAAACGCTAACTCTAAGAATATCCTATTTCGGCTAAACTTTCTGTTGTTGTACGCTTACGAGTTGCGAGTTTTCCAAATTCTCGACTTGTGAATACAGGCACCGTCTTTGCTTTAGTTCGTTCCTCAGGGATTATTGTACGTGACTTGTCAACTAGTTAGCGTACTACGGATTTCGTTTATTTACACCCTTAGTTGAAGAAAGTACTAACTGTGTTATCGAAATTGGGTTGCAAGGACTATAAGTAACAATATCTAATATCTTAGCGGTAAATGCCCTGGTATAACAGCATGCAACAGTTAAACATTCTGATACAAGAAAATGCAGTGTCTTAAACACTACATTTTCTTGTATCAGATGACTTAAATCTGCATTAGGGATGGGCCAAATATTCGTTTTATGTTCGGTATTCGGTATATTCGGCAGGTTTACCGAACATTCGTATTCGGGCGATTATTCGGCAAAAATGACGAATATTCGGCCGACTATTCGTATTCAGTAAAATTTTTATTCGGCCCTTCACTGGTGTCTATGCTAGATGACACATAAATTCTGACGTGCCGAAGATCTGATATCTATTTACATCTAGTCTAGTCGCTTAGTTTACTGTTCTATGATACATTGAACTGAATAGATGTTTGCGTTTGAGGTTTTCAAAAGAGCATCCTTTGTTGGAAAATAAATGTTAAGTAAAAATAAAATCTAAGTACAATGGTTGGGTTTTTTCATTCGACTTATTTCGATTTCACGATTGAGGTGGTTGGGGCAATCCATCAAAATACCTTATTTGTCAAAAATGAAACAAGGGTCGAAGAAAAATTCATAAAATATTCATACCTACTTTCACTGTTTGAATATTAAATTGTTCTTTTAATATACCTACATTTATTTTACGTAAATTTTTTATATCATAGATTTTTACTACTCTACATAAAATTAAATTATGTGCGCAGTTTCAAATTAAACTTTTCTAGACTTAAGAATTTTTCTAGTTTAGCCTCTAAAAATAGAGTTAAATAATCTTCGAAGATATTTTTAGAGCAATTACTTACCAGAAAGATAGTAGATCTTAGCCATGACGGAGATAATGCAAGGTAGAAGAAGTTTCAAACTTGCATCACTCCGACAACTTAATTTATTAAAACCACCGCCAGAGCTCGGCGGCTGAGATAACCGAGTTACATAACCTTGTTTAGTCTCGGAAAAACTAGTGTAGCATTAATTTATGTTCAAGATATATTTATTGCATCGTTACCACAAAATCGTCGTACCATTACTGTAAGAAATCTTATTCCAAGCGGGAAGAACGCTAATGAATTGCGAAAAAAACAAGGCGCCCCATAAATTCGTTGGCAGTCCTCCGTCGTATTAAGGTTTCCGTAATTGTAACCAGCAAGGGCTTCGCAGGCTTTCTTTCGACTGTCGCAAACTGCTAGACGCAAGACGCGCTTTTATCGCAATTTATTTTCTTGACAATAAAAGCGTTCTCATTTTTCCAGCAACGAATTGCGGTCACATAGTGGTCCGCCATACTGAGACATATGTATCCTAGGCTAAGTGCAGAAAAGTGTCGGGATGCCTCGGCTGCTCGCGGCCAAAGAATGCCCGCAATAAGGCTTTTAGATATCGCTTTTTATTGAACGCTACTTGGCTTTCGCTATGGACCTGTAATCTTTAGTAGCCTTAAACTATACACTTAAGACGACTTTAGATTGTAAAGAAAATTACTTTCACTCGTTTCGGGATCTAATGAAAAAGGCGGACATTTTATGGGCAAGGCTCTTGAGCGGGTCGGGTCCCGCGATACATTCTTGAAGCATACAATGCTTTACTTTTCAAATGTTGCTAAAGCCGTGGAAGACAATAGAGCAAGTAATAACGTCAAGCAGAAGAATGAGGGTGGAACAAAACAGGCTGAAGTGGCGAGCCAGGGTCGCGCTATTGTTGCTCGAGATATTGCAGCATGAGCCACACATGTGCTATGTATGGAAAACAATACACCAGTAATTACTGAAGTTGTAACTTTTCATTTTTCTCGTTGAATGGTTCGACCATGGATTTAACATAAATTAATAACAGTGTGATATCGTGTATAGTATAAGTAAATAAACATCAGGGATTTAATCATTCGTCGATATAAATTATCATTGCAAACACGAAGGCAGCGTTTGATCATATTATAGCTCACATAATGTTTGAATTAATGGCGACCAACATTAACTTTATGGGTCTCAAAATATTCATTCAGGCTTCATTTCCTAAAGCACTTGCTGCACTATAAATGGAAGAAGATAATATTATTATTCCCTACGACAATCTATTTGCAAAGGTACATTACCGCTTTTATACACTTCAAACAAAACATAAATTCCGATTTCCATCCCAAATGTTTTACCAAAGACATTACAAGAGTTCATTCACCTTAGAACATATTTCTTGGAGTAGTAAGTTCGGGGGCAGTGGTGCGAGCAAAGTTATGAGCCCAGCAAATGGCGCGGGACATGCTTGAGGGGACTACAGATGTGGGGTATTGGCACTCGCATTGATATTTTATCTCGTTTCCTATATTGTTAATGATGAGGGTAGATGCATGGATATCACACTTATATATTATAAATGTGAAAGTTTGAGAATTCGGATGTTTGTTACAGCTAGTTCACACGGAAACTGTTTACCGAATCCGTTTTAGCGGATCCGTTTTTATTTTGGCGATGGCGCCTGTAGTTGTATGAGCGAGTTCACATACATGACAATATTCCGAATCTAGTAAAAAATACTGGAACCGTTATTTTTGTCGCATCCTGCCTGCCAGATGCGACGCAGCTGCCATTTGTTTAACTGATCCGTCGGTACAGGTGTGAACAACACATCCAGTACTGACGGATCCGCTGTGTGAATGGCTAAGCGGATTTGAATGAACTTTGGCACACGGATAGACCATGTTCTGGATTAATACGTAGGATATTTTTTTGTCCGGGACATGAAGCAATTAGTAGTAGGATGCGAGTGAAACCATGGGCAACAGCTAGTCCATAATAAAACTGCTTGTGTCTATGAATGGAGCGTTATTTTTTTCATTTTTATATTCTGTTGGATCTTTTATTTAATACTAGTTATACCTGGGGCTGCGCTCGCTCGAATACTATTAAATCTTCCGGAATGTATCCCATTTATGTCGTTTTCCGAGATTCAAGATACCGTCCTCTCAGCTAAAGATCTTCAAAACGGTTCGGCAGTTTATTCGTGAACACGTAACAGACAGACAAACTCACTTTTGTATTTATGTTATTATTTGGAGTTTCTTGCCGGCGCTTCGGAACTAAATTCAATAATGTTTCATAAGTCTTTCTTTCTTTTTCGTGTGGTTAGTGACTAACCTGGTGTCAGAATTTATGCCGCCCATGGGCGTCTGACTTGGCGTCCTTGCTGTCGAGAAATATCTCTCAGTCATGCCGGTTTCCTCACGATGTAAAGTGAAGAGAGAGTTTCATAAGTGCCTGTAAATTAATTTTTGAAATTTAAAAAATTGAACTTGGAACAAAGTATTTTTGGCTACGTAAATAAACGGATAATGCCATTTTATTTTAGGTACTGCAAACCTGCGTGCCATCACATCACATACCATCCTTTCCGGACAGTACTTCAGATAGATTGGTAAAAATTAAACAAGAACAGGGCAAATTATTTTTTTGTCCGGCTTCCGTTTGCAAATAAAGCCACAGCGGCTTCCCGTGGGCGTCATAAATGGCTACTAAAGGGTTATTACCGCGAGGATGGGCAACAGCATCCTGTGAACATACATAACTACAATCATTAATCCAGTTGGTAGAATGATTACGGCAATATCCCCTGGGGCCATTCGTGCGGCGGACTGCGGGGGCTTAAGTTCAGTAGTGGACGTTTTCCGGGTGACATGGATTCCTGATACTCCTGGGAGGACATGACATGAGTAGGTCAGTGTTAATAATTACGCTGTACCATACTGTACAACTACAGATTCTTGTTTTAGATTATTTTTATTCATTACACTACTTATGTGGTGTTTAGTTAAGCCTTTTCAAGTTAGAACTGTACTTTTTTTTCGCTTAGGTATTGAATAATTTTATCACAACAACAGCTAATGCTTACAAGCTTATAATATATTTGCAACTATTTTGCAATAGATACTCATTTATAATTTTAACACCCTCATTTTGCCGTTATGTTTAAGTCCCATGTAAGGGCCTTGTAAGGGGGCGAGTTTTTTGCAATCAACCGGGCACAAATCCAAACTCCAGGCTACTACTGAGAAATTTTACACGGAAATACCCATTAACAATTTACTCGACCTGAGGACCGAACCCATAGGAGCTCACGATCAGCAGTCGCGCTTGCCACCACTAGACCATCGAGGCAGTGAGGCAAAATGGGGGTGTTACTATAAACCTCTGCCCAACCCTTCGGGGAATACAGGCGTAATGTTATGTACTGTATAGAGCAAAGCGATTCAGTCTATTTTGACGGTCGACATCCAAGCTGTCTATCAACCTACAGAAAACCAACCTTATAGAAATGGCATGACTGACTGTCTGCAAGTGTGTTCTATCAATATTGCCCCAGCATCCTCGTTCATATTCCAAAACATTAAGCATAACATGTAAACGTAGCTCGTATTGATTTTTTGTAGAAATAAAACAAGTTGTATTATGCACGACAGGGATACAGGTGCGGTCGCCACAGTAAATCAATGTCGACTCCATTTAACCGGTCTAAAACAATACCAATTCAATTACAACTTGTATTTTTTATTTGTGTATGTATGTACAGTAGGGGAATGATGAGATTCGTCAGTTTTCAAATTCATTCCTTTCCCACATCGCGGGCACATGTTACCTTTTCAAACTGTTGAATGGAACAGACCAATGCATGGAAAATTATGTTTAATTATTGGGTGGCAAAGATCAAAATTGCCTTTTGCCTCCATTATGACGTATTAGTGCCATGTAATGTCTTTGATTTGATTTAAGGAGTTTTGTTGTAAAAACCAAAATCAATCAAATCGATGATTAAATAGATTGGCGTTACTTGTCTGTCACCATGTCACCATAATATCTTGTCAAAAAATACTAGTATTTTCTTTTTTAAAATGTTGGCAATACGTAGTCGGTAAAATAGTTCATTTCTTGCACTGTGCAAGCAAAAATAGACCTTAAGGTGTTTAACATTATCATTCCGCGGCTGTACATACGACGACATATCAAGCTATAGATATCCAGTAAAATCTGACCTCTAATTACACAGAAATTCCGTAAAATGAGAGGTCAGCTTATGAAATACAATGAATGTGAACAATGAAAGGATAGTTGTTCATGTTATAGGTGTCATATGCAGGTAATAAGTTTCGAATTTTTTTTTTTTATTAGATAGCAACTCATAACATAAACATAACATCACGCCTTATATTCCCCTAAGGGTTCGGCAGAGGTGTTTTTAGTACACCCTCGTTTCGCCAGTTATGTTTAAGTCGCATGTAATAGGGGGCGAGCCTATTGCCATTAACCGGGCACAAATCCAGACTTCGGACTACTACTGAGAAATTCCTAATGGAAAAACCCAATAACACTTTGCCCGACCTGGGGATCGAACCCAGGACCTCATGCTCAGCAGTCGCGCTTGCGACCACTAAACCAACAAGGCAACTCATAGAAATATAAACGAGAAAAAAAAGAATACGCGCTACGGCGTACAGGGGTCTATAAACTTAACTCGGGCTTACAGTTCGCTGCTGGCACCTGCTCTAAAGTTGCACCTCTACACTATGTATGACGCAGTTCGAACTGGGTGTTGTCTAAGAAAATATATTAGAAGGATGATCGCTCAGCATCCTCGTCTGCAAGCCTGGTTTCTATGACATCATTCATTTTAGATCATTCGTTGCAGCGGTCTAGGAGGCTCATGGACTAGGCCCAAATGTTCTGTATATAGCTCAATTGGCAATTCAACTGTTACTGCCGATCAATAAATCTGCAAATCAAATACGAATCCGTATTCTCATAATAATTATATTTAATCAAATACCATATTCTGTTTAATTATTCTCATTCCATTATTCAGTTTCATTAGTGGACTAATTACTTCGTTGTATTAGTAAAACTTGAGCGCACGTAAATTATTTTGACTAGAATAAATAATTATGCAGTTAATCGATGTTTAGTGGTAGCCTAGCTGTTGAACATGACATGCAGGAGGGTCTGAGTTTGATTCTGGCCCGCAGCTTTAACTTTTCGGTTTCATGTGCAGATCAGAATTTGATTATCACTTGCGATAACGGTGAAGGTTATCGTGAGCAAACTTGAACAACAAAGGGGTCTAAAAAATGTAAGGTCAGCGTGGTGGTCTGAGGCCAAAACCCTTCTCGTTCTGAGAAGAAGCACGTGCCCAGCAGTGGGATAGTAATGGGCTTAGTATGCTAATCGTAGTTTTATACCATATATGGTACTAGCTTTTGCCCGCAGCTTCGCTTGCGTGATTTTTTTTCACCCCCTTAGGGGTTGAATTTCGAGAAATCCCTTCTTAGTGGATGTTTACGTCACAAAATGGACCTACTGTCAAAATTTCAAGTTTCTAACCCCAGCCGTTTAGGCTGTGCGTTGATAGATCAGTCAGTCAGTCAGCTTCTCCTTTTATATTAGACTAGCTTTTGCCCGCAGCTTCGCTTGCCTGTTTTTTTTTCACCCCCTTAGGGGTTGAATTTCGAGAAATCGCTTCTTAGTGGATGTTTACGTCACAAAATGAACCTACTGTAAAAATTTCAAGTTTCTAACCCCAGCCGTTTAGGCTGTGCGTTGATAGATCAGTCAGTCAGTCAGTCAGTCAGCTTCTCCTTTTATAAGTATAGATGAAACGCCATTTACCTAACAGCAGGAGGCTTCGGAGATCTCAAATGATAATGATTAGACATCTTGTTCAGTGATACACTTATTCACACCTTAATTTTTTTATCATCCACATAATTTATCTTATATTTTGTAGTGCTAAAACAATGAATTATTTTGTATTTAATTGGTATTTCCGTTTTACGTCATCCGCCGTTGGATCAATACAGTAATGGCCGATTCCTATAACTTACGGAGCGTTATTGTTTAAAATTAAGGCTTCTTTACTATCTGTACTGTCTTTACTAATAATGAAGCAAAAACCTTCATGGCTTTCCTTGGTAGACCCTAATGAAAGTCTGTAGCTATCAAATAAAATTTGCTTACGAGTGTATTTATATGCCTAGTTTGGCAATAAATAATCCTACTATTGGTAAGCAAAACGATTCGTTTTGTTTATAGAACCCGGGCATTAGACTACACTTTAATTTACCAGCGCTATCATATATGTATAAGAAACCTTCAGCGATTAACTTGGTTTCATATGGAAATAACAAGCCGTATAGTCAGAAAGTCTGGGCCACAAACGTCCGTATAAAATTCCCATATTATTATTGTGGTACAAAAAATGGAAAGTAATAATGTATAAGCTAGTTTACCGCACGCTACGTCGACCTTTCATGTTAAAGTTATAACCCCTATAAATGTCACCTTGACCGACTTTTGAAGTATGATGTACCTACCTGTTTAATTTTATATGATCACTAATACTATGTTACTGAAGGTTTGACAGATAAATCGATATAATTGTCATTAGAAATTTTATATTGAAAGCGTTCTTCTTTTGGTTCTACATTCAAATTATGGTTCTAAATTTAAAATATGAAATTTGTATTTCGAACGTGATATGACTTTAATTAAGACGGTCACTTGTTTGAACAAGGAGTTTGCATATTCGCATAGTATAAAGATCAATTGCATCACATTCGTTTCTTTTTTCCATTAAAAATAATTATTCTAAAAATTCTGTGTTTGCTAGTACAAAATTACAAATTACTCTATGTTTAAGTTATGGGTTAATTTAGCATCTAGATAGTATTCTATATTATCTGTGTGGTGCTATGTTCATGACGTAAATCAAGTTAGCTGGATGTCACGTCGCGTATGATTAATGACGCTGATGATAATCCTAGTTGCTATGTCGATCATACCCTGGTATAGGTCAGTATTATAACGACAGATGGGTCGTCCTAATTAAATTAAATTCTATGAATAGAGTTAGATAAGTTCGTGGGAATGCTACGTGGCATAAATAGAGCGTTGCCACCCCTAAATCCTGAACCAAAGACAAATTCTAGAACGTGTTCTGTTTACCTTCTCCAAAGAGTCCTGATTTTGAAGTACCATTGAAAGTTTCATTCGAGGCTGCGTGTATGTTAGCGTTTTCATTATAACTTATTACTATGGTTATGTATAGAGCAGAACATTCTGCGTACCTTTATGGTGTGTATATTTTCAAGAATTAAATAATTTCTGTTTCGTAGCTTTGACTTTTTAATTAAGATACACAGTCAAAAGTGCAATATAATAATTTTGTTGTACATCAGTGTACGTCGCGGCAGAGAAATTCTCGTAGCTACGTAATAACGAAATATGTTTACAAATAAAATTGCAACCCTTAATTTTCTGTACAGATCAGTACATCTACTTTGTGCTCGGAAAACTAATAACTTAATTTCATGTTAAAATTGACTTTATGTAAATTACTGGCTGTCAAAACTTTAGTAATTTAGCTTAGTTGGAATTAACTGGAAAATAAGTAATGGAAGTGATATAAGTTTAGAAAAATCTCTTAATCGGTGGTAATAAATCACTTGTAATGGTAGCTTACTAAGTTACTAATTGTTCTTTACTAAATCGACATTCCGATACTTCTAATGCTAATATAATTTCTTGTTAACTCGTTCTGGGTAAGTGAGTCTATTTGTACTGAAAACGTTTATAGGCAACAAAGTCCTTACGTTTGAATCGCTAAGCACATTCGATTAATAATGCTAATGTATTTAAAATAACTTCTACTTCCCATGCAGTTAGACTTTTATACGCAAGCTCGCTCAATAAGAATTTTCTTAATAAAGCAGGCTACCTCAATGTTGCTCGGAAAAATGAAAGGAAGGTTAACAATCCATCACTGAGCACTATTATGATCATTAATATGGATCCATTATCCTGTATACCGCTTCGAAATATAAGAGGATAAAGTTCTATTTACTTTTGACTCTTAATTGTGTAGTTTACTGCCCATTTCGTGTACGATGTAAAATCTTTTCTCCACAGTTGTAATGTTATACTTGGCACTAAGCTTTGTTCTAACTTGGTATAGAGCCAATGTCGTTCCTTCCCTAATACCGTCCTGAATTTGATCGACTTTATGAAACTGAATCTAATAGATACCATTCTTCAGAGCGGCATCGACATTATGCTCTTATTAAAATAAGTACCAGGATGACAGAGTTTTGCTCGGTTTATTTTTTTTGGTAATTGACGTACGTTTTCTAAAAATGAAATCTAGCTAGATCGATTTATCGCCCCTGAAACCCCCTGCATACAAAATTTCATTAAAATTGTTGGAGCCGTTTCTGAGTTTCAGATTATATATATATACAAGAATTGCTCGTTTAAAGGTATTATTATATATTATATTAGATAGATTATATAGGTACCTAAGTGTCTTCCTAAAAATCCTGCAAGTAATAGGCTAATAAACACTCCTGTCACTGCTAGTAAAATAAGTGTTAGTATAATTAAAGTACATACAAGCAAGTTTTTGCATATTTGTAAGGGGTGGTGAGAAAATTAATTAATAAAGTTCCCGTCCACACGTAGCGCGGCGCCATAAATATTAATCAGAATTTAATGTACGCACCTACTGGAACATAAAGCTATTTTGTACTGTGCGTAAGTTTCGCGCGGTTTAATTCCGTAAGCTTAAAATTATTTTATATGACGTTGGTTCTTTTGTTGAATTTAATTCAGGTATATTTGTTCTCTCTCATTACTCTCTTCTGCTCTTACTAAGAGTAAAATATAATGATAGGTAATTTATAATAATGATTTGACACAAATGTTATTGGGTTTTTCTGTGTGGAAATCCTCAGTAGCAGCCCGCAGTTTGGATTTGTGTTCGGTTGATGGCAATAGGCTCGCCCCCTATTACATGGGATTTAAACATAACGGCGAAATTAGGGTGTTACTATACACTGCCCAACCCCTTTTTTTTTTTTTTTACTTGGGGAAATCCTCATGGGCTGTCCCCCGTCACTTTTATATAATTATGCTACCAGATAGAACTATCAAGCTAAGATCTTAATCAATAATGCAAATGTATATAGGTACCTTTTTTTTTAGCGTGGGGAAATCCTCATGGACTATCCCCCGTCTGGGGAAGACGGGGGGTGTGCCGGACTTTTACCGGCTAAAACCCCACGGTGTCCCTCCTTCTGACCTAAGGCCGGGGTCACGGGATTCGCTGTTGCATGCACCGCGACCCCGGCAGATACACTGCCCAACCCTGCGAGGAATAAAGGCGTGATGTTATGTTAGTTTTTTTAAAACACTGGTTTTGGCTTTTAAATCAATGAAAATAAAAAATAAAAATATTCTGAGTAAGTACCTAATACTCGACACACATTACGTTAAAGAATATAAATGAAATTTCCACATGAGAGGACTCGTTAAGCGGAAAAAATGTGTACGTCATTCAAGGAAAAAACTTTTTCACGCCCGAATAACCTTAGTTGTAATGGGAATCGATAACAACTTTTTAAGTAAGAAACACTTAACATTTAAAGGCCTTTGTTATTATATCATTTAAAATGTTACAGTTGAATGTTTAAGTCGTATTTTTCACGCTTACGTAGAGAATACACATAAAACAAATAAATTCATGAACCAATGATCCTTGCCGAGTCCATATTGTCATTCATTCGTTTTACTAGATGGTGCAAGTGTTGAGTTAAAGCGAAATGCAGTTAACACGTAGATATAACTCAAAGCTCATAGATGACGGAATAACAAAATAAAGGGTTAGAATTTAAATTAATAGCTTTTTTACCTCCTTTATTCATTAACTTACATACTAATTACATTTTTAAATATTTATATAAAAATTAGAATAAAAACATTTAAAAATATAAAAAATAGTAGCCCACCGGCATCGGGAACAGGGTCCAAGCTACCGGTGGTCAGGGCCTCAGAGAGAGGAACTTCCTGACAATACGCGCCGTGTCCAGAAGTACCGCTTTCTGTATCAGGCCCTTGACCCAGCTGCCCAACGAGAGCCTCATCAGGTGTAGCTTTTTTATTATTAAACCATTAATGACTAAACATATCCTTTTAATTACGTTAAAGATGTTCATAGATGATCGATTAGAGCCCATTTTCTTACGCAATAGCTGCTCTAAAATAAATACGTTCCTAGATACATTCTGAGCACATTAGAAGAAAGATGTCTATAATAATTCTTGTTAATGACCGCTCGTTTTTCTGTAGGCGACTATTTATTATTTATTTTTATGTGACAACATCGCCGTATAATAACACTTCACGCTAATATTTATTGTCTCAGTTAAAGTTTATAGTTTGCGCCATACTTTTTCCGTCTAAGGACGGACTCACACGGTTCCATGTATTATTCATTGGCTGATAGGAGGTTCTTTACCTCCTCACTTACACGCTCGTCCACTCCATAGGTTTAATTACCTTCTGAACAGGGGTTTTTGTTCGTTTATTTTAACTTTATTAAACTCTCCGTTTAATTAGTCAACATGAATATGTTTTAGAGTGATTAAATATTAATTATTTAATAGCACCTTTGAGTGTGATAATCCTATTTAATTTACTCCGATTATGCATCGTAAACTGAGTGATACAAGTAATTATACATTGTATACGTACCTATTAATTTTCAGACATCCCGTGCGCATTTTTTATACAGTTAGTGCAAAAATTTGGAACCCTTCGGATACTAGATTTAGTTTACGTTTCAGGGATACATTCGAATGACCTGCAGATATATTTTGGTTCCAGTCTGAGTGCTCATGCGCACACAATTGATCTGTGTATCTAATAGCGCCCACGGCACAAAAATCTCCACTTTCGTGTACTTATGACCGTGTAAAGAGTTTTATTACTATTTAGTATGCTGACTCCTTTAGGTTTGATTGTTAATTAATGTCTCAACTATAATTAACTATTACATAAACACCTTATGCTCCTTAACGGTTATCCAGAATCCATTCCATTTGATGTTAAATTAACTAATTTGAATTTAATCATAAAACTGTTTTATAAATTGGAATTAGTTTTATGTTTACTACTGGTACTACTGGTAGTCCCACGGGTAGTACCATGGGTAAACAGTGAAGTAATGGGAGGCTAACATCGCACCTTTAAGACTCATTACAATCTTAAAATCTAACTTAAACTTAACCCTAAGATTCGATCTTCAAGGATATTATTTTCTTGGATGCTGTAACATATCCGATAGGGAAGTTCAGACAGGTGAATATCATATTAGTCGGATTCAACGCCTTTGTGCCCACACCTAGTGTAAATCCGTTACTGAAATAATCCGGACGGACCATTACCACATCTGGACCTCACCTTGCCTTCAGAGCGGCTTAAATGTCAAAACAAACTGAAAATACCTCACACAAACGTGAATTTCAAACACAGTAGTGTTGACATTAATCCAAGATGATGTTAACTAAATATCCCTTTCATATTTAATTACGTTTTAAAATTAAAACACGTGTTAACCATTAACTGAGTTTAGTTGAGCGCAGCTGGAAGCCACCCCAAGGGTCATTCCCAACTGAATTAGACTGGGCAAAGCAGCAGTTTTGCTCTAAGCGAGTAATTAATTTGTGAGAACTAGCACTGCCTTTGAAACGACACTCGTGACGCAAGGAAAGCTGTTAACTATAACGCGAAACCTATTTAGAATGGTTTTAGATTAAGTATTATTAATTATTAACCTTTAATAGGGCGTAAGGTTTTAAGAAAAGTAAATAACAGACAATTTGGCATTCTTTTATACTTAACATTTTTTTTTATTCTTTTTTTATATTGGGTGCCTCTTTGTTTTTATTTTCTACTAGCTGCCCGGACAGACTTCGTTCTGTCAAAAATTATTGGTCTGTAGTGGGAAAAGAAAAGTGTAGTTTTTACTATTTTCCACGCAATTTTTATGTTTTTTCTCTCCATAAGAACCTTCCTTATAGGCATAAGGTATTCCTTATGCCTATAAGGATTTTTTAAAATATATTCCTTATGGCTTATTAGCCATAAGGAATATATTTAAAAAAATAGCCGAATTGGTCGGGCCGTTCTCAAGTTTTGCGCTTAGCAACACATTTGGCTATTCATTTTTATAGATTAAAGAAAGTAGTAAAAAAATGTAATATTGCTAGGTTTAAAAATAAAAAATATAACAAGGAGGCTTTCGCGACATCTTCCAAAAGACTTGGTGGGAAATATATTCCCTTTGCCTTTTTAAGGGTTAACGGAACCTTGTTCTATCTGCTGTTAGAACTAGGAACAAAGTTGTAACAGTTATATGTTTTATCGCCGCCATTAGCTTTGACGTTAGTTTTCGCAACAGCTGCATTTGCTAGTTTTCCTGTTAACATATTAAATGTTTATACAATATTTTAATGGTTAGAGAAATATCTGAGGTGTATTGAGTGGTGTATTTGCATGGAAATTGTTATTCGGCAGAAATGTTTAAATGATTCGCGATATAAATGGTCAGTAAGAAGAGTATGCTATTAATTCGTTCAAGCACCCCGACTCGGTTAGGTACCTGCTAATTTTTTTATTAACAACGCAGAATTGCTTATTGTCGAAAATCTGGTACAATTTTCTCTGCTGATCATGCATCGCTGATCCAATATAACATTTTCTCTGACTCTCTAAGATCTGACCAAAACTACAATATTTAACTAACCGTTTAATAATAGCTAACAAATAATAGTTCCTTACTCTACAGCTTCTGTTTATTTACTCTTTACCCAGACCCTCCCTATAAAGGATAGCGAAATGCGGTAGAGTCTGTAAGATTGAACCCAACAGTGGATAATTGGTCCCTCATTCAGCTTTCTCTTAACCATGATAAAAGCAAAGTAAACAAAGTATTAAGCTTGTTAAAAAAACCCTCTTCAAAATATATTTATACTAAAAATCCAAAAGTATATTTAAGTTCATGTAATACGTCATTTTGTTAACGTACAGTCGCGCTCAGTGTCGCACTTGACGCTAAGATTATCTTATAGTCCGAAGTCGGATTACATCCGTGACTTTATGTTTATTCTCATGTTTAAATTCGGCTTTAAAAGCCAGAAGCTCAAAATTAATAGACAAAGTTCAACAAATTAAGTTTCAGTGTCTTGAAATCATTAATGAAGTTTAAGTCGTAATCGTAAAGAAAATGTTTAAAGATATTATTACTCTGATTCTATATTAGAATTGCTACTTAAATTGTGTGCGTGTGTTAGTGTACTTTGAAAGCACAGCAATAAAGAGAAAGACGGTGATATGTTGACCCTATCTCTTCGTTAAAATAGTTGTCACTTTCGGGTTCCCTTTGATTAGCATAATTTATTAATTCCTAATCTAATTTAGCATAACAAGTTAGGCATAACTTATAGTTGCATAATACTTTGACATAATTTTGTTTGGTTTACTGTTTAGATAGGCATAACTATCATTTGGCTTTATTTTTACGGTGTAATTTTGTTAGGTAAAGTTATTATGGTTAAATAAATTATGTCTGAACATTTATGCAGAATTAATACTATGCGTAACGATCTTAAACATAACGGCGAAATGAGGGTGTTACTTTAGACCTCTGCCCAACCCTTCGGGGAATACAGGCGTGATGTTATGTTATGTATCGATCATTAGGATAGGTGATAGTATGCCATGATAAATTATGACATAAAATTGTATGCCAATCAATAGTGAACAGTCAGTTTTATTGAACAAAAGAACGCTACATATTATGTAGATTATATAAATTGTTTTTACCTCAAAATAAAAGGATTTTTATTTTGACACAAAATAAAATCAGCACTCTGTCAAATCATATAAACAGCGTGAACAATTTTATCTCGCGACGACAAAAACGTTCCGTGACTTGATAAAAAAGGGAACTCAAATTGTTTGAAGTTGATCGTTATTTCATGCACGTGAACATGTTAATACGGTACAATGCGTACGTTTCCACTCAAAGGCATACTTCGCGACTTTTTCCACAGTAAGAATCAATCTAAACTACGATTACTGACCGTTTGAAAAATCACTCCCGTTTGTAGCACAGCGCAAAGTGAAAAGTTTCTACAAAAGATTGCACTTACTCGGACTTTATAGAAGGATTTATTTTCATCTTAATCCGTGTTCAAGATAATTCTGTCGTCGAGAAAAATCACGTGGATTTAAGGCAGCTTTATAACATCTGGTATATGCTTGCATACCAGATCTTATAAAGCTGAGAATATCTTGGATATACTTTAAAATAACAGACGCTAAATTTGAGGTCACAAGACAAGAATACTTGGCTACGTTAAATATTTTAGATGAATGTTTCACGTGAAAGATAATGTTAGCTACGTTTTCATTTATTGGCTATTTTCTGCTCACCTTGCTGTGTTTTTATTTTAAATTTGATATAAAACGTACATATACACATCACGCCTGTATTCCCCGAAGGGTAGAACAGAGGTGTATAGTAACACCCTCACATCGCCGCTATGTTTAAGTCCCATGTAATAGGGGGTCAAATCCAAACTCCGGGCTGCTACTGAGGCATTCCACACAGAAAAACTCAAAAACACTTTGCCCGACCTGGGGACCGAACCCAGGACCTCACGATCAGCAGTCGTGCTTGCCACCACTAGACCAAAGAGGCAGTACTTTGATATTTAGATACAAAATAAGTATAAGCAGACACCGAAATTCCGCTAGCCAGGCGTGTTGAATATGGTATAATCCCTTGGGGATTGTTCACTATGACGAGCTCCGCTAGTTCAAAGGTAATAAAATGTTACAGAAAATAAGATTCTCAACTAAACTATTCACATGTATTAAACAAACATCTATTAAAAAAAATACATTAACTGTGTTACAATTTTGGTGTACAATAAAGTATATTCTTTTCTATTCTATTCTAACGGCTGATTTTTCAATCGCCAGATAAATTTAATCTGAGGAATAAATATGGCGGTTTGACAGCTTTTGTATAGAAAATATGTCAAACCGCCATATTTATTCCTCACATAAAGATTATCTGACAGTTGAAAAATCTGCTGTAGGGAAACTTAAATACAACGTACTTTAAATAGTTTACATTGGACATCCTTCTTCACACAATGGAGTTACAATTCGTCATTCAAAAATAACAAGTGTCGGATTGTAAAAACAAACCGATTGGTGGCAGCCATTAGTGATCCAGTGAGTTAATACATTATGCATGACCATGGGAGAGCGCAGGAGGCTCGCTATCCACATTTTTACAATGGACCGACACAGAAATTCACTTACGTTTATATGCTACTAAACTATTCACGCGTTATTATACGCGGAATTCGAGTTCTCTATGCTACGAGACCATATATTTGTGTAACCTCCATCCCGTAACGAGAGTACAATGGGAAATATTTATTTTGGAGTAAAAGAGCTGTTTTTGCGAAATGCGTGCATAACAACCTGTATACTTTTTCTCGGGTTTATTTTTGTGAGAGGTAGATACCTCTTTTTTAGAATTACGGCTAGTAAAAACTGTCAACAAAATTATAATAAAAAGACAGGTTTTTTTAAATAGTTATTCCAGCAACTCTTTGTTTAAAAGGTAATTTCCAAATCACGTATTATACGCACCTTTATTTATATGAAATAAACATTTCTTTTATTTGTTGAATCTTTTTTTGAGTTTCGAATAACACCACAATAAATAATTTACATCAGATTTTTTATCTAAAAGACTAGAACGACAAATTAGGACGCATTTTATTTTAAAGAGAAGATGCAAAAATAAATACCAAATCGGTTTCTGCTCTGCTTTTTAAATAAATGTGAATTTTTATACAACAAATACATCTATAAAAGTGGGTCAGGTTATATGGTACAAATTATCACGCTGTCAGGTGGGTGATGGGTGATGAGCAATAAAGTATTATATCTGTGAACTACTACGGATCAAAACAATTATGAGACTAATCTTTATGAAATATTGTATTTTTATAGAGCAGAGACCCCGTCGACATATAAAATATAAACCATCACGCTATTACTCATATAGAGTGAGCGAAAGTATTTCTATAATCATTTGAGCAGTTTTCTCTTTAGTTTTAAGGATACGCTCCAACCAACGCGCCGTTTACGGCCGTGATAGTGCACGGTTGCGATCATTTGTTAAACCAAACAAGTCCTGTTTGGTTTAACAACTGATCGCCATGATGCATGCCACAGCGGCCGCAAGCTGAACGTGTTGGTTGGAGCGTACCTTAACTTTTAACTGTTCAATCAAAATTTATATCCGAAATCTATGACGACGAAATCGCGGCCAGAAGTTATTTTTTTTCAATATTATCTCTTCGTGTATAAACTAATATGGAAGAGAAAATATTGTCGCATAGTGCAATTAAATTAAAAGCCAGCGTCAGGCTGTCTTTTTATTATCGCCACCGTACATTTACGAGTTATGAGTATTTACGTTGTTCTGTTGAAAGTCAGTGTTCTATTTTGTTGTCTTAGGTAGGTAACGGTATTATAAATGGAATTGACATTGTTATTCCCTCATTTACAAAATAATTTATCAAGATTTTTTTTATCTAGAAGTCTGCGCGTTTATTTAACGCGAAAAATGTCAAAGTACCATATTTTTTAGGTTCTAACAAAAAAAGACGTAAACGCTAAAAATACTTTGAATCAATATTATCATGTCAACCTTCTCATCAACCCTTTTCTGACACCCATTCACATCTGCAAATGAATGAAAGATTAATATGTGGCTTTATATTTTTATCGCGTTGTCCTATTCGCATTCATCCCGAATTTCAATACAAACAGAGGTCACCGTCATTATACTCTTTCACAGCTCGACAGTAATACAATTTATCTTTCCGCCGATACGTCAGAGCTCAGACAGGGTCGGCTATCAACAAGTGTCAAGATATAAATAAATCGTGGCCACAGGCGCCCTTAATTCCACCGATACGCCGAAAGGGACCAAATCCAAGAATTTTGTACGACCTCTGTGAGATACGAGTATGAAACTTGCAATGGGGTTTTGCTGTATGATCTGACGGTTGGAGGTTCATTTTATTTTACATTACTAGCTGCACAAACTTTTTTTTCTAGACTGCGTTTATACAAGGTTAGTCAGAAAGGTTATACAAGGTTACTAAGCCGCGGGCCACCTAAAGTATCACTGATGACTATTTTAAAGCAAGTGTTAAAATTTAAAAATTCAATAATTTTTATTTGCATGGAAAAATATTTTTATTTTATTTTTTTCAAACAAAACATCATACCTGCTTTAGTTATGAATTCAGAAAATCAAGTTTCTAATCCGTGACCCTAAATATGACCTAAATTGTAAACACAGCTGATCATAGCTATGGACAGATCGATTTTAGCATATTTTTTACGAAATCTTTGAAAAGCTATTTCTCTTAAACTATCGAGTTTTGGGGAAAGTTGTAGAACAAAAGTTATCCCTTATTATAGGTACTTTAACACCCTTTCGGCTTAGTACCCCCTTTACCACTAACCTTGTATACTTGAAAAACATTGTATGTGATGCGAAATATCTTATATGATTTTCCTTTGTAAATTCGTTTCCTGCATAAAGTTCCACGAATAACATCTAATCTAAAGTAATCGTCAAGATCAAATCGTGGAGGAATGCTTCTAATGATTTAAAGATTATTATGATATTATCTCCAACTGAATTTGAAATGATATTCAGTTATTTAGTTTCACAAGCCATTATCTAAACTTATCTATTATTTACACTGTTATCCATCATGTTTTGTGCTTGCAATTTACCAACGAAAATGGTTATAACTTTAATGGCTATAAGAGCCTATGATAAAAATAATAAATGCCAGATATTCGCCGCGCCCCTTCACGACGATACATTACCGCTGAGTTATGGAAAAGGGCGACCCAACTGAATTATGAAGACAATTTCAAACAATTGTCCCACTAATGCCGTATTAAAAGCCAGCCCACTAGGCGGATGAACCTCTTCATCCGCTGACCTACAGCTATCTCTGAAAGACACTCATATTTTGAGAACACTCTCAGTAATCCTGCAGGCTACGGATGGGAATTTCTGGTTTACACAAAAATGCAATTACTAGACGCGAGTGAAGTGATCTCTTGTATGGCGAACTATTTCGAGTTAAGTCCTCCCTTTCCCGCGCAACATTTAAAAAATATTTATTGTGCCTTTTCAGACGTTGCTATAAGATTTTACATTCGTTTGTCTAATATGATATGATGTTTAGTGAAAATAAGTTTCTAAAGCTGAAGCACTAACTTACATAGCGTTGCTTAATTTCTAACACCGCCTAACTCGAAACTAGTAGTTTTGAGTTACGCACGTCATTCGATAGGGAATCGAAAAATGCATCGTTTAACCAATTACAATCAATGCTTAGATCCAATAGCAACGCGTTATTTTAAAAACAAAATCCACCGGATATGTAATTTTGTTTTCATCAAGCTATGTAAACAGCTAAAACAGCGTGTAAGTCAGGTGAGTTCAATACTGGATCGTGTCGCGAAAGTGCTCCGTCGAAAACACCAAAATAAAATAGAATATTGTAGATTAAAAACAATTATATGATAAGAAGAAAAAAATCTATTTTTTGCTCTCCTGAAAAGTTAACTATTTTGACTTCCGCGGTGTTAGAACTTAAGCGACGATAGTACTACTTAAAAAAAGTAAATACCATGATTGTTTTTTTTTTATCAGCCTGTGCTGCCCGCTACCGGACAAAGACCTCACTCCATTTCCTCCAGTTTCGTATTGTTTATAGCTACTGTGTCATCCCGTAAAACTCCACTCCTGAACTAGAACCTTCTTATAGCAAGACCGTTAACGGTCGTAAGCATGAGCACGATGGCTGCAAGGTTTATAAAATTGCACTATGCAATATCAGCTCGTCAGGCTATTACCATTTTCTATACTAACTCAAGCATCGTATACATTTAACTTTTCGTTCGTACTGCTTAACCTTTTCTCAACTATGTTCGGGTCAGCTTCCAGTCTAAACAGGTGCGGCTGAATACCAGTATTTTACAAGGAGCGACTGCCATCAGACCTCTACAACCCAGTTACTGGGCAATACCCTAAGGTAAGGATATCCTAAGGTTAGACCAATATATCCTAAGGTTATAGATTTCGGGCTTCTGACTACCCGTAACGACTGTCATAGGTATTCGTATGACACCCGTGACAAACGATTTAACGTGCTCTCCGATGCACGGAGGGGTTTCGATCTGTAACGGATGGTCACCCATCCACGGATTGACCGCGGCAAGCGCAGCTTAACCTTGCAAATCATAATATCCGCGCGGTTGTTACATACACGTTTACACTCATTATTTAAAAGTCTAACTGGTATGGAGCTCTATTTTCTACATAAAATTGCACCACGTAAGCAGAATTTATTTTTCACTTGCAACACGTAAGATGCACATTGAATGTTTCCTAAAGTGCTTTCTCATAATGACTGAAAAAAAAAGGCTAAACTCGCGCTAAGCTCAATGTTCTACTCTGATTGTATTACGTAGGTACCTGTATATTATTTCAGTCGTTTGCAACATGTAAGACATCTAAGTGCATTATTTCCCGTCTCCTGCACAAGTTGCTAGTCTATATTCAATGGCACTTTACTTTGTTCGTGCACCTGTACCAATCTTATTGCGTATCGTGGAAGCTTTTACTATGGGATAAGCTAAGCTACAAACTGGATTAGGAACGTGTTAGTATTAGTATGGTAGACGTGTTAATTAAATACGCAGCGTGGAGTTCATATATGAATGCAGATTTCGATTTATGATTGTATTATAAAATTTACAAAGTAGCGGTTAACGATGATGTAGTGACAAAAATTGAAAGGAATATGCTTAGGTGGTTTATTCATGTTGAGAGAATGAGTGAACGGCGATTAACAAGAGGGATTTATAAGGCGGATGTCAATGGAAACGCCGGTAGAGGACGCCCTAGAAGGACATACATCGATTTTATTGGTGATGTTCTTCACAAAGGACAGATGCGTAGTACTCTCAACCGGCGTGCGTGTATGACAAGATGTATGAATGTGCATGAAGTGAAAGAAGTATGTAAGGATCGTAGCATGTGGCGTTCTATAGTTTCTGCCTAACCCCATGGGAAAAAAGGCGTGAGTTTATGTATGTATGTATGTATTCTAAAATTTATATTATAACAATGATATCATACGCCACCGTGCCTCGGAGAGCACGTTAAACTGTCGGGTCCCGGGTGTCATACGAATACCTATGACAGTCATTACAGGTAGTCAGAAGCCCGTAAGTCTGGCAACCGGTCTAACTTTAGGATATTGGCATTGCCCAATAACTGGGTTGTGGAGATCTGATGGCAGTCGCTCCGTGTAAAATACTGGTATTCAGCCGCATCTGGTTAGTTTGGAACCTGACCCCAAAATACCTATATATATACCTATAGTTGGGAAGGCTAAGAGGAAGAATGATATCATACGCCAATGTGTCGTAGGCTCTTAAATTATGAAGGCCCGTGTAACAGAAGCCAGAATACATAACATCTTATATATTTTGTCCTTTCGTCAATAATTTAGCATGAAAAGCAAAAGTATTTTTCGAATCGGGCGCATGTCATGTATTCCATGAATATATATATTCACGCGTCTCCCATGAGATTTGCCAGAAACTACGAAACACTACGCACTAAGATCCTTTCATATATCTTTTGTTTCCTTCTACATTCATGCATATTTTCATACAAGGCCCTTATTCTCTATGATATTTGAGAAAAAACACGCTAGAAACGCGACTGAGTTACAATTATATGTAGTTTTGCAGTAACAATGGTGTTGCTCGCAAAGGCTTTTTGGCAACTCAAATTCCGTACACTTTAAAATGTATGTATAATAAAAATGCTAAAAAGATTTTAAGCAGCAAACTGTATTAATTAATTTTCAAAAGATCACAACATACCGTTGACACAGAAAAAAATAATATGTATATAAAAAACTCAATGTTGCCATAACATAAAAAACAGCGGGGAAAAAATATTGTTGCCAGTGCAAACACAACAAATTGTTTATGTTTTAAATTATTTTTAAACACCCTATTTTTCCGATTGCACATTTGTTCAGAATGCGGAATGCTATATCGACTATTTAGCGAATAATGTATATGTTACAAAACCCATTGACAGCCAGGAAACCATCGTAAGGAAGTCCACATGCGAATAACTCACTCTTAATGTCTGCCATGCGAGTAAATGGCGATAGCTAGGGTCGTATGTCAGTGGACATTAACTATCGACGCAACGCACATGGAGCGCCGAGCTTTAGCCACGATGAACGACGGGATAGTATGGTTGATTAACCCTCAATGACTACCTACGGTGTGGTGGAGTTAGAACACGGTAGCTTAATAGCTTTTAGTATGCAGTAGGTTTTATCATTCTGCACATATTTCAACTGAGAGCAATATTCTTTAGTTTATATGTTATTACGGAAGCTAGGATGAATGTTATCATTAGGCAGATAACTCCTCATCATCATCATTATTTATAGTTTTGATTGAAACCGAATTAATCACGATTTTGACGACACGTTTGGTGCAGTGGCTAAGCGATTGGCTTCTGCGCTGCGGGTCGTGGGTTCGATTCCCGCACGGAACAAATATTTGTATGGCCTACAGATAGTTGTTCCGGGTCTGGGTGTTTGTGCATGTGAAGATTTGTGTCTGTAAACGCACCCACGATACAGGAGAAATCCTAGTGTGGGGCAACGTTTTTTTTAAAAAAAAAAAAAAAAACAATTTATTCGTCTTATCGCTTACCTCGGCTATACGTAGGCATCCTCAAAAATAAGCTCTTTTATTGTCTGAAATAGCGCCTGAAAATGACAAGGCTCTCAATAGAAAAAAATACATGTGTAACACTTATTCTTAAAGCTCAAGAAAGCTAGTAGTAGTAACAGTGAATCTTATTCTCATTTCTCATGACAATTCTATATATGAGGTCATCTAACTTATATAAGACAAGAAGAAGTTTCAATTGTGTATGTCTTCAGAAAAATTGTTAAAGTTTCTCTTTTAACAGTATCGAGGTGAACTTAAACTGTCTTTTTCATGGTAACAAAGTACGAATGAACATTCGCGAGAGATGTTTTTCTTATTTTCCTGTGTCATTAAATTGGTATTATGAAGATCAGTTTTATGGTAATATTCTTGTTAGCTTTTTGGTTTCTTGGGTCTTTAAATATGGCTTTATATTATATTCTGTCTTTAGATTACTTACTACACTTACAGTGAAGTGCAATTCATTAACCCCCGATGAAAAAATGGGGTGTTGTAAGTTTGCAGCCTCCTGTCTGTGGCGTCGTAGCGCCCAAACCGATGAACCGATTTCAATGTGTTTTTTTTTTATTTGATACCTAGTTTAATCGAGATAGTTATAGGCTGTTTGTTGGAATTCGGTTCAATCTTTTCAAGACAACCAGCTCTTTTCACAGTCGGTGTAAAGATTGCTGCCATACCTACAATGTGTAATATTCAATTTCCGCTGACTTGAAATTTCTAACATAATTATATGCAAACGTAGTGATAATAGAATATAAAGACACCATTAACCTTGACATTATTACATACCTTCAGGTGAAGATGTTCACCATTTTATAATTATTATACTGCGACGGCATCTATCACGCCACATGCGAACTACGCAGCACGTCCAAGGTCTAGCAGACTACAGCGATAACAATAAAAGCTGTCAGATGAAATGTCATAAATCCTGCATCGCGGTATCAAGATTTGACATGGAGTTAGTATATATACAACTTCCCAAAATCAACCGTTGGACAGTGACCCGCCAGGTATAAGAACCACCTGGGTGGAGGATCCTCCCTTTTCGTAGGAGTAACACCTCGTTTCCCTACAGTACCTTCAAACAAAGTGTTGTAATATTTATCATTTTGTCTTCGAACGAAGATGTTAATAGTTTTATTTCTGTGTTGTTCTCAGTTGGGGGAAGGAGTGGAGCTGACTTTGGGCGAGCTGCGCGCAATGGCGCTTCGCCAACAGCAGCAGATCGACACTCAGCATCAGCTGCTCTGCGCCAAGGAGCAGCGGCTGCGGTACCTCAAGCAGCAGGAGGCTAGACAACACCAGGTCAGTATTAATACTCAGTTGAACATAATGTAGACCTCTACTAAAAAGTCAAAATATCCACACAAGGCCTAAAGAATTTGAGCAGGCATGGTGGTATCCTTACATCAATCGGTGGCCGAAACCTCTTTAGCCAGAGGCAGCAAATGTAGTTGAAGCCCGTAAACATAGAATGGTATTGTGCACCTACCCCCTTACAAACCTGGTGGACTTTAATGGTTTTTGAAATCATTAAATTCGTTTTAAGTTTTATATAGACAAAGATCTAAAGGTGGTCCTAAAGTTGCAATAGCAGTGAAGTCAGTAGTACCCAGTCACATGAGCAGTAACTCAACCTCTCAGAAAGTACTTACTTACTTGTACGGCTTTTACGATGCAACTCCCTGTAGTAATGATGTCGTTACGCACACATAAAACTGTGCGCAAAGAGACACACCCATGCAGGTAAGTAGGTACAGTAGGTATAAATCGTTAAGTGTTTTGGAATTTCAAAATTAATTATCTATTATTATAAATTATTAGGATTGTACTACAAAAGCTTTTTGATTCACGATTTTGTGGTAGGGTAGTAACCGTCTTACCACAAAATCGTGTTTAACGGTTGTTTAGACTAAACAAGGTTTAAACACCTTTTTTTGTGTATCGATTTTGACGTTAGACACGGTTTTACTAAGTGTCTAAATTTTTGTAACACTACCCTTATTATTTGAAAATCTAAATACTAATATTTAAATAATTATCCAATTACCCGCATTTTGTCTTAAAAAAAATAGCAAGTTTTTCATTCAAAAAACACATCGCTTACTTTCGTCTGTACGTATGACGCTTACTAAAATATGTTTTTTTCTTATTATGAAATTTTCACTGAAGTGCTTTTAATTCGAGAATAGTAGGTACCAATATAACCGTAAATATTACGGGAAAGCGATGGTACTCAGATTATTGATGACGGTAGGGAAGAGGATTTTGATTTTGTATAAGCTATGCAAGGCCGTGTTATTAGGTAGGTACTTTTATTAAATTAAGGGTACGGTAGAAGGTTATGTAATATTCCAGGAATGCTTTCCATCAATATGTTAGGCTAACGACCTTTGAGATTTGTGTCATTTTTAATTTACGTCCTATGGAAACAAATCCTGTGTCAATTTCAAATCAATTCATTTACTGTGCGATTCTAAATTAAAACTTCACATGAAAAAATTTTTTCTGTATAATTCTGGCAACTAAAAACTTTCATCTTCTAAAAGAATATCTGTTTCTGTTGGGATATAGTGATGGATTCAATTTGTCAAAGTAAGACTCGGTTCTAGGAAACTTAATAGTCTCAACGGCCATCGTTACTAGATCTCTGAGCTGACTGCGAGGTCGGCACTTTATTTAATAAATTACAAAATAGTGTCAACAGAAATAACTTTCTTTCTTTTTTCTTTTAATGCCTAAGTTGAAACTACAAAATAACTTTAAAAATAATGAAAAGGGGTTTCAAAGAAACATTAAGAAACTAATTAGAAGACCATTTAAAAGGAAAACTTAGATATAGTCGCTGGCACGTAATTTTGCTTTGTTCTAAACAGACATTTTTATAAATAAATTATGGCAATAACCGTAGAATAATGACAAGCAATAAAAGTGACATTTTTTTTGTTGTACTAAGTGTACATGCGCAAACTTACTCCCACTACGCCAAAACCTTGCCAAGTTACGTGGCGGCGACTACACACATTTTAGGGAATGGTTTATATTCAGCACTAAATCCCGTTTTAAATTCGCGATATATGCCTTGATGGAATAGAACATGGAATTAGACATAAGTAGATAATGTACATACATTTACAACTGTAGAGGGTAGCTTATCCATTCGCTACGCATATAGACGTATTTTTATATCGCTTCGATTTGTATACCGAACATTCCGCACATCAGACCCTTTCTATTCCTGATATTCTCGCCCCATTGCTCCCCATTTGATACCCTAGCCCTATGAGAAAGAACGAACTGAATAACGCAATAAACTCTTTATTGTCCTACCGATAGCTCTCTGAACGCTCATTAAATTAGGCTTCTTTTTACTCCACTTTCCAGAATGTCTGAAGCCGAAAAAGTATCAAAGTATTTTTAGAATTTACGAAAAAGATGAATACGCCGCGTGATTAATCAACCTCGGCGGATCAAAAGATCTTTTTTTTCTTTGTGAAGACCAAGAAATATCTAGTGTACTCTCCCTTTTGTACTTTCGTTTCTTTTCGGTTTTATTCAAACAAACGGTGACTTTGAAAATCATAAATCGCTTATTGTTTTTTTATTGGCTTTCTGTTTTGTCGAATGGAGAATTTATGTTTCTCTTGTAATGTTATTATACATGTGCGTATGATTTATTCTGGTTTTCTAAGTTTTTTCTTATATTCTGGAAGTGCTCCATAAAGTTCTCGATGGTGTGTGCAGTCCGCCTACCCCCACCAGGCCAGCGTGATGGGCTAAGGTCTAAACTCTTCTTATTCTGAGAAGAGGCCCGTGCCCAGCAGTGGGACAGTAATGGGCTGATTATGAATATTGTCTCAGTTCTGAATGTATGAGTTTTAGTTCAATTGAATTAAATGTTATGACGCATTAGGCTTTTAGTAGAAAAAAACTACTGATTGATATAACAATTTCTTTTTACTAAGCGGCTTAATAATGCTGTACGATAAAGTCTATTTAAAATCCCTCATCCTCTGCCTAGCCTTTTCCCAACTTTTATTTATTTTTTTCACGGAGCGACTGCCGTCAGACCTCCGCAACCCAGTTACTGGGCAATGCCGATACTCTAAGGTTAGACCCATTGTCAGACTTTCGGGATTCTGACTACCACTAACGACTGTTATAGGTATTAGTATGACACCCGAGATCGACTGTTTATTTAAAATCCCTGCTGGTATATATTTCATTTAACATCACCTTAGTATTCTTTAATCAAAATACATAATTCTGTATTAAGCGTGTGCATAGCAACCTTATTTATAATTAAATTCAGAAATAAACTGGTACCTAGGTAGCTGTATTTCTTATACCCTTAGTACACAAACAGCGTAATTTGTACATAAATATTATTATGTGGAATATAGGATGCTAAGCTCAGTCAACAAGGCGCAGCTGCGTATCGACAGGGTTTGCAAATAATCCACTCAGTGCAGAGTCCTCGACCCAATGGCGACCTCCGCGGGGAATCTAATAAGTGAGTCTATTGTTTGCTTCAGAAATATATGCTTATAAAGCCTTAAATATCCAGTACATACGCAGAATGCTTCAGTAATTCGGGTCCCTAATTTCTACGATATTAGGTGAACAATGTATGTGGTGTCTTATGCAAAGTTTCGGATCTAATATTTTATTTAGTAGGTACTTATACCTCAACTTAAAGACGCGTCCTCGAATTTTTGGCATACAGCTGTTTTCATAATACTCCTGAGGAATTTTAACGTTCACTAGGCAAAACTCGCTTTTATCTAAACGTTATCTTATGCAATAATAAAGATTCCAGAAACGTTGATAAATTCCTATCAGCTACTTTGTTCCAAATACTTTGAATTTTTATACTCTTCTTCTATTTTGTTTTTAATGAAGCCTGTAGGTACTATGTGTGAATGGTTCTCTTTGTTATTCTATATGAATAACAATAAAATAGGCCCAGATTTTATTTATAACTGGACACGACAAAGGGCGTCACGTATGAAAAGGGAAGGTGTGAATTTTTAAAAAGGGTTTCAGAAATCCGTCGTAAAAGACAAAGGATTTTTAATGAAGTATGAGAAACACGAAAAGTAAATGGAGCGACAAATCTTTATTCTCAGTTACGAGTTGGTACGTCGAAGTTTTTAGGTTGCTCTTGTATCCCCCAGAACTGTGTTATTTATAATTTAAGTTTGGCTTGTTTACACTTCGTAATTGAGTCTGACAGTTTAACATTGAAGACGATAGAATTGAATAACACTATGTTCGTGTTACAATTGTTTACTTTACGGCCGAGATTTATAATCTTGTCGAATTAATTAAGTGAATTCTCATGATAAATATTTGGAATTGGGTAAATATCGTGGGAATACTATTGTACCAGTAGATATTATGTGAGTTTGTGCGTCTAAAACTATAATAAGTAAACCGATAAGTGATATAAACTGGTTTTGGTCACGTTTTCACACTGATAAACGTTAAGTTTGTTTGGACTTAACCGGCAAAATATAGTATCGATAAATCAAGCGAGGCAATGCAGCTTAGTGTGGGAAACCGAAATATTTGCATATCGTCGGTCGGCAGTGAAAACCACTTATGTGTAAAATACAATTTTTTAAAAGAGATAGATCTGTCTCCTGGAAAAAAAATTCCGTTCAAATGTTAATTCAAGTTTGTCACCGAACCTCATATTTGAATTGAAAGCTTGTTGAACTAGTACGTGTATGATGAGTTTATCAATCTAAAGAATAAATGAAACGCTTTTGAAGAAAATTTTATTTGCGAGGTTTTCACTGCCGAGCGTCCATATGGAGGCAAAATTTAAAGGCGTTCTTAATTTGCAGCCAATAATACTTGTTTATCTGAAAGATAATAACGAAGTTTATTTCGGGTTTAGCAAATACGATTCGAGTAAAAATATCAACAAATTGTGTTTTGTTAATTTATTAGTTTATTATTCTTTCTGCTAGTCTTTTCCCAACGATTTTGGGGTCAGCTTTCCGTCTAACCAAATGTGGCTGAATACCAGCTGCCATCAGTCCTCCGCAACCCATTTACTGGCCAAGCCGATATCCAAGGTTAGACTAGTTGTTAGACTTTCGGGATTCTGACTACCCGTAATGACTGTCATAAGTATTTTTATGACACCCAGGACCGACAGTTTAACGTGCTCTCCGAGGCACGGAGGGGTATCGATGTGACAAACGATCACCCATCCATGGACCGACCGCGGCAAGCACAGCTTAACCTCGCAAATCATATGATCGGCGCGGTTGTTGATTAGCCACGAGCCCCTCCCTATTAATTAATTATTACAACATAAAATAAATTATAGACCTTTATCCGTTCTAATTTACTTGGTTGTATTTTGCTAAATTATCTTATCTGTTTAGCATATTTTTTATTGTGAAATTAATGTCCAACTGAGTTATCAAGGATAAAGATATCCCGGAATCTCTTGGAGAAATTGTGAACAGATAAGAGAGTAAAAAAAACTCCCCGTTCTTAATAAATCTCTCGGGGTGGGCCGGACGCGCGTTAGCCTAATGCGATATTTATCACCGCCTTAAAAATAAACTCTTCTCACGCAATAAGCAGAAACGCCTCTAAAATAAACAAAATTGTCCGCCGTCGAGCCTTAAACAGATCTAACTTTATATTCGTTATAATTCTCTCTTTGAATTTTATAAGCCTTCGTCTTTATCGATTTAATATTGGAGGAATTTAATATCGCTTAATTAATGGAACATAATTTAGAAAGGGGAACAACTGGCCAGTATAAATCAAGTGCTATATTAAAATAAATTTCAGAACTTTTCCACACGCTCTCAACAGCCATTGTTTTGAACAATAAAACTGAACTTAGTTGCGTCAAGGATAGAAAAGCATGAAAAAACGAGTTTCCGTCGGTACCAACTGCATAAAACGGGATTTCACATGTATTTTAAAAAAGGTAGTATTAATAACGTTAACAGAATAAGGTTTAAATATAAAATAATATAATCGTAAATGTATAATTGAAATTTTATGCAATTGTTGATAGGTGGCGGTAGAAGGCGAGCGGCTACGGCGGCTACGCGAGCGCGTAGAGGCGCAAGAGTTGAAGTTGCGTCGGCTACGAGCGCTACGGGGACAGCTCGACAGAAACAAGCAAGCGAATATCGCACTTAGTAAGTACATTGATATCGTTTATTTCTTTCACTTTATTCGAAGTGACGACGTTTGTTTTTTTTGTGTTTAACTTAATAGTAATCGAAGATTATAGTTTTGTGAATGATTTTTTGTACGACAAATGCGACTAACATGAGGTAGCCCGATCGTATCGAACAGATTATCTTTTATGCAATATTACTGATCCTTTTTGTCCCAAAGTTTCCTTTTTTCTACGAATTGCGGCTCTCAATCCCTACAAATATGGAATCCGGGGAGGGGAGACCTATCTCCTTTCGCCAAAGTAAAATAGAATATTGTAACAGTAATACTCAGTAACAGTAAATTAAATATACCTACTTTGAATATTCTGATCCAACTCTCAACAGATTCCCTAAATGTATGGTAATATGTCTCATTGAGGATTAATACGACAGATTGTGTCAACAATCGCGCCCTATTCAATTACCGGCGCCATTTGGATGGAACCATTGAACAATATTGACGTATTAACTGGTGTTTAAGCCCAATTAACAGTTACAGCGGAACTTCATTCTGATTTAGTAATAGTTTTGATTAAAATTAATTACCTCGTTGGTGTATAGGTATTCTATTTTATATAACATTAGAGAAATAAGACCCATTCTAGCATAGAAATATATATTGAAATAAAAAAAACGTGTTTGCTTATAGGAGAGATTCAACACAGTGTAATGTTTTTATCAATGTTATCGGTCAATCAAGATGAGCTGAATCAGTGCCTTGGTTAGCCTGTTTTGTTTAATGTTATCGCCCGTTCACACAGCGGATCCGTTTTAACGGATCCGTCGGTACTGGATGTGTTGTTCACATCTGTACCGACGGATCAGTTAAACAAATGGCAGGATACGATAAAAATAACGTATCCAGTATTTTTTACTGGATTTGGAATACTGTCGTGTATGTGAACTCGCTCATACAACTACAGGCGCCATAACCAAAATAAAAACGGATCCGCTAAAACGGGTCCTGTAAACAGTTTCTGTGTGAACTAGCTGTTACATGAAATGGAGTATAGTGGGTTCTGATTTCAATTGCCCAGGTAGGGCAAAGTCTCAGGTTTTTCTGTACGGAAATTTCTTGTAGGCAGATTGCAATTTGGAATTGTGCATGATGATAAAAGGTTCGGTCCTCCTTGTGTAAGAGTTCTTCTTGGGATATACTACCACCTATTTTTGCTGCCAAGCATCTCCAGTATTTAAAGTACTTTCCTTCTAGGTGCGGTTAAAAAATTCCACCCTGTATATAGGTATTGCAAATAATGGTCAACCATCAAAAACACAAACAACAATTTTTTATTGCGTTTTCAGTGTGAAGGTTCGACGCTACTATTTGCAGTAGCGTAGAATAGGTTCAATAATCTAAAACGTTTTTTATGTTCTGGAAAACGTATGGCGAACCATTCGCGTGTGGTCACTTTGTTTTACTACGACAATGGACGTTTTCATCGAAAAAGCTAAATATTATTCTTTGTCGATGGTAGTTGTATACATTTATTTTGCTACCGCGTATTAAAACACGTAATATGATGGAGGTTATTGATTATACTAACAGCAGTGATAGCCTAGTGGTGTGACCGTCGGACTGCCAAGTCAATTCGAACCCAAGGCACGCACTTCTGACTTTTCGGATTCATGTGCGTATTGTGTAATTATTACTTGCTTAAAAACGGTGAACGAAAACATCGTGAGGAAACCGGCATGCCTGAGAGATAATTGTCGACGGCATGTGAAGCCAAGTCAGAGGCCCATGGGCGGCATAAACTCTTGCACCAGGTTAGTCACTAACCACACGAAAAGAAGAAGAAGATTGATTATACTGATAATAAAGAGGTGTTAATTATCGATTATATAGGTTTGGTGGATGGTAAACATTGTAGCTTATTTGAAAGGTTAACAGAAATTTAGAATTTATAAGTGAAATTTATTACATACATTATACAATTAAATTATTTATCTATACACAAATATCATTTACCTACATTTAAACCTAATATATACAATATAAAAATAAACTAAAAACTTCAACTCCGTAAACCGGGACACCTTGCTGGCTGAAGTTAAAAATGAAGTACCCAAAATTTACAGTTTTCTTTGGCAATGCTATAGGCAACCCTCTAAATTAATATATAAAGACAACCTTTTAGAATCGGCCGTTGGATGCCAACAGGGTGACCCTCTTGGGCCAGTCATTTTTAGTTTAGCAATTAATCCCATTATTCGACAACTAAATTCAAAATTTAACGTATGGTACCTAGACGATGGAACCCTAGGCGGCGACGTAGATACAGTTTTAAATGATTTAACCTTTTTAAAACAAAAATTCAATTCTATTGGACTAGACCTCAGCCCATCTAAATGTGAAATTTTCCTACCCCACACTTTCGACCGACAACAGACTCTCCAAAAATTTAATTCAATAGCCCCAAATATCAAAATTATCGAAAAAAGTTCACTTCGCCTCCTAGGGTCCCCAATCCTAGAAGAATCTTTTCCAAATTTCATCGAGGAAAAAATACAAAATTTTAGTGATATTTCGGAAAGGCTTTTCAAAATTAATATACATTCGGCTTTTACTATTATCCGATACTGTTGTTTTGGACCAAAATTTACGTATAGCCTCCGTTCTTCCCATTTATGGAAACATACATTACTCTTGGACAAAGTAGACAAAATTATACGTAACACATTAACATCAATCCTTAACGTGGCTCTGGACGACCGAGCTTGGTTACAAGCCACACTTCCCATTCGTTTGGGTGGTCTCGGCGTCCGCAAAATTTCTAGTATTAGTTTACCGGCGTTCTTGTCCTCGGTCCACGGTACGGAGAAATTAACCAGAAAAATCTTATCATCCTCACTGGTTGATTTTGAAGTACCGTGCTTGACCGATGCTGAGAACGCCTGGAAAATGGCTTGTCCCAATACGGTGTTGCCCGTCAATCCGTCTTCCCAGAGACAGTGGGACGAGCCGCTTTGCAGTTTGACACGGAAAAACCTTTTGAATACGTCTGTCAATACTGCCGAGCGTGCTCGTCTTTTGGCTGTGGGCGAATGGGAGTCGGGACTTTGGCTTCAGGCACTTCCGTCATCCAACGTAGGCACTATGTTGGATGACGTAAGTTTCCGTTTCGCCACTTGCCTGCGCTTGGGCGCTCCATGTGTTGCTCCTCATCGGTGTCATTGTGGTGAAGCAGTTGACAGCCTCGGACACCATGGTCTGTCTTGCTGCAGGAGTGCAGGTCGCATAGCACGGCACGCCAATATTAACGACATTATCCGTCGTGCTCTTGCCACCGCCGGCGTGCCAGCTGTACTAGAACCGAATGGTTTGGCACGCGACGACGGGAAGAGACCAGATGGCATGTCGCTATTGCCATGGAAGATGGGTAGGCCTTTGGTATGGGACGCAACTTGTGTCGACACCCTTGCTCCATCCCATCTTCCTAGCTCGGCGGGCTGTGCCGGCGCTGCCGCTGCGGCCGCGGAGGCCCTCAAGCGGCGCAAATATAGTAACCTCATTGGTTGCTATGACTTTGAGCCATTTGGGGTCGAAACGCTCGGGCCATGGGGTCCGAGTACACATCTTTTGTATAAAGAAATTGCCCAAAGGCTGGTCGACGCTTCGCGTGACCAGAGGGCTGGCTTATTCTTTGGCCAAAGAATAAGCGTTGCCATCCAGCGTGGTAACGCTGCCAGTCTTCTGGGCACGCTTCCGGATGACGGTGATGAGGAGGAATATTTTGACGCCTAAGTGATATTTTTGAATAATTTGTATTTTAATAATTTTGTATATAGGTAGTTAGTTTTGTCTTTAGATTTAACAGAAATTATAATAATTAAAAGCAAGTAGTTTTTTAATAACTAATAAAAATAACAGCTTTAGCTTTGTATTATATTTATTGTCAAAAAAAACAAAACAACGAACTCAAAAAAATACTGATTTTTTGACTAACCGTTTTTACCTTGTGAAAACAAAATAAATATTATACAATTCTTCAATTCCCACTTGAAACTTAACAGTCGAATTGCTAGACGAGGTCATAAGTACCGATGCACTACAAACAATGTCCGTGGCACATAATCAATAACCGTTCATTCATTATGAGACGGACAGCGACGATCGATGTTCTGCCAAAGACTTGTTTGTTAGGGTTAACTAGAAAACTTCCATGCAAACTGTTCAACAATGTTCTATTAAAGGGAGTTACTGAGAGAAATAAGAAAGGAATTAAAAGCAACGTGATTAAGGAAAGAGTTGGTAGCCGAAGTTTAAATGAGGAGAAAAGTGAATTTGGATTAGTTGCGAACTTTTTTTGAACAGGTTTCCTGTTTCAGGGGTTTGTTTATGGAACGAAACAAGAGCTTTCTTGCAAGGGGCTTCGTCTTTTCGCCGTGAGAATGCTCTCATCTATACTAATATTATAAAGAGGAAAGATTTGTATTTTTGTTTGTAACGAATAAACTTAAAAGCTACTGGACCGATTTCAAAAATTCTTTTGCCGTTAGAAAGCTACATTATCACTGAGTAACATAGGCTATATTTATTACTGGAATAAAACTTGTTACGCGGGCGGAGCCGTGAGGACACAGCTAGTCTGAGAATATTTCAGTATGTTACATTTAACAAAAAAATACGATGTTTCATAACTTTTTAAGTATTTACAGAAAAGCAACACTCAATTTTAAACAAAATGGAATTGTTTTCATCGTTGTATCCTGCAATTTCATTGAACATCGGAATGAGTTTCATGTAGCACTTGAAACAGAAAGAAGTTAAATGAACCATGTTTCGATTCCCATTGAATATGCATGTCTGCATTGCAATTTACATCCGTAATACGGTAGCCGGAGATGGGGTTGACTTTTTCCACTTTTGCATAAATAAGTAGTGTCCATATTTGTTTTTCTCATTTGTGACAAAAATACACACAACATTCCTGTTGTCTGTTCCCAACTATGACATATCAGTATTTTACCCAAAGAGGTAGCCATCTGACTTCCAAAATCCAATTACTGGGGAGTTACCAATATTTTATGGTAAGACCAGTTATCAGATTTTCGAGTTTCTGACGGCCCGTAACGACTGACTAATTGCTATTCGTATGACAATCAGAACAGAAGGACAAACGTGGTCTCCATGGACAGAGAAGAATCGTTGTTGGAATTATCAGCTTATAGACGTACTGCAGTACTGCTTCAATGTAAAGGTCTTAAATTAATATAAACATAACGCTTGTATTCCCCAAAGGGTTAGGCAGAGGTGTATAGTAACACCGTCATTTGGCGGTTATGTTTAAGTCCCATGTAATAGAGGGCGAGCCCATTGCCATCAACCGGTCACAAATCCAAACTCCGGGCTGCCAACTGAGGAATTCTACACGGAAAAATCCAATAACATTAATGAATATTGCCATAACAAAAACAGATTTATATTTAGAGTAATTTTAAATTCACGTCCAACCAGTCGCACCGGTGTAAATGGGTCACATTATTGGATCAAGAGCATTCTATTTGAAGTGCAGACGAACGATCTGACATTGGACTTGCAGCATTTAATGAAATGATACGCTGCGCTAGTTCAACTGATGCATATTATTATTTATGGCAACTCGTAAATATAGATATGTGTTGTTTGTTATGTTTGTATTAGTCATATTGTGATGTGGCAAATATCAATCCTTTTACTGTGGATATCGAATTGAAGTATCAAAACTAAAATTAGTATAAAAAGGATTTTGAAAGATGATTTTTTTTTCACACCGATAATTCAAGCCTCATCAAGCTGTCTCGACGCCAGCAACGCCCTAAGCTGAGGTCCGAGTCTCATTAGGCCCTTAATGCTGTTGTTGCTAGTAGTCATGATGTTAGTAGTAGTAGTTGGCTTAGGTTAAGTATTTTACTCGTTGCCATTGGTTGGAGACCCTTCAGGTCTTGCCAATAACTGCCCAGTTACGTAGAAACGGACCGCAAGACCATAATCTACAAGAAGTCGATTAAAAAAAAACATATTTTTTTTATAGAAACAATAAGCCAAATGCTGCAGTATGCCAAAAGTATAATAATATTGGTTGATTTTTATGAATTCACGAATACAGAATTAATAATCTCATCATGCCACATAAGGAAGATGAACAGCTTAATGCTGGGAATCCTTTAATATCCTATATCAAAGAGGATTATCAGATAACTGTACAATTTTATTGATCATTTTCCGTTAAATATTGTGGTTACATTTATTATTTCAATATGAGATGACAATCTTTCTCATTTCCCGAGTTCTTTGAACTGTCGCATCATTTTCTTGTATACATCATTTTTCTTTCCTCTGTTTGTCAAGGAAACAGTCTGTCGAAATCTCTTAAACTGAGGGAAACAGAAGTTAAAAACATGTCGAATAAAAAACCTAAACCAATTAGACCACGCCTAGAATTAGTAAAAGTAGCCGTTACTAGGTGTGGCCTAATTGTCTACACGCGCTTCGTTGGTAGTCTAATGAGAAAAAAGTAATTTGATTGTTTAACTTCATGGAAGGGTAGAATTTGTGGTAAAAACGATGTTGTAGATCTATACACGTTGTATAATTTAAAGAATAATTTAGTTATACCTCTTTTTTTTTTTTTTTTTTTTTTTCTTTCTTTTTTTTCTCTTTGGGAAATCCTCATGGATGTCCCTCGCCCGGGGAAGGCGAGGGGGTCTGCCGGACTCTTACCGGCTAAAAACCAACGGTGTTCCTTCTCCTGACCGTACGGCCGGGGTCGCGGGAATTTAGTTATACCTAATCTTATTAATTTACTACACTGACTTAACGTTAGTTCAATCTTTGCCTACTCATATTTTCATTCTAAAATAATGACACAATGTACATTTTAGTAGGTAGGTAAACGAAAAAGGTCGTACTTACACTTAAACACAAGGATGGTCCACCTAATTTTAAATAGTAAAAATAAAACTAGTTCTACAAATAACAAAATGCCAACTTTAAAAAAAGCCCAATAATGTTGAAACACTAATTAATTTAGCTGACCCCATCACTAAAACAAACAATTCCAAATATCCAATTATCCCACACCAACAGGACGTCACACAAAGTCACAGCGTATTCTGTTTTCAAAAATCATAACCGTTAATAGAAATGTCAATCCGGGCGTATCGCGGATTCACAGTCCAAGTGGGACTAGTCGCTTTATCGCTTAGTGACCAGGCGATGGGCCGATTGTACTCGTCTGAATCAACAGGGTTAACTCAACAGCTTTGTATTATGTAATGCGATCTTTAGCGGGACTTGCTTATCTGTTGGGAGTTAAGACGAATATATTTAGTTCTGGGTTTCGTAGAACTGTTTGTGTTATCTTACGATTTCTGCAAAAAGGGGTAGACAATTTTCGGTATTCCGTATCTAGTAAGTTTTTCTGTGCTGTCTATTTAGATTGTAAGGGACCTATATCTGTACTAAGGTATTAAATGATAAGAAAGAAGTTCCCTTTCAAACAAGTTTTAGTAGTCCTTTCAAGGACACTGAGCATTATATTTTTCTTAGCTTACCTAATATAATCTTTAAATCGGAAATATACCTTGAAACTGCGTTACCAAAGCTATATTTTTACGTAAAACAGGGTCAAACACTAGAACAAAGTATGTATGTACAAATCTAGTTCTTAAATCTCATAAACATAGACAATATCTGAGGGTATTTCATAAACGTGGCACTCTGGTTAATGCCATGACCCGATAAATATTACTACACATGTACTTATTGGGTCGCCGCTTATAAGATCTAATAGATATCCTTTGCCTTTCTAATACTATTTGCTCGCACTATGTTAAAATATGTTTGAAGAATTCAGCAACAATGTAAAACCTAATAGGCTCGCCCCGTATTACATGGGACTTAAACATAACGGCGGAATGAGGGTGTTACTATACACCTCTGCCCTACCCTTCGAGGAATACAGGCGTGATTTTATGTTATGTTATAAAACGTGTGCAAAAATAATGTTGGAAGTTCAGAGCTTGTATATTTTTTCTTTTTGATAACATTATAGAAGCATAATAGAGAGGTTTTAATTCATTCCTTTTGGAAAGCATTGCTAGCAGCTCTTTGTAAAAATATTGCACAATTTCCTAACTTTTCAGATGTAATTATACTAGCTATAAAAAGCTACTTTTGTTCTACGGCGTACACCTTATCACAATGACTCGTCAAGCTGATCGGATACTATAAGAAATTGCTTGTTTGATTCTAAATGTCGTAAAGTCTTTTTTATACATTGTGTCAGAGTATGTAGTAGTAAAACTTTAAGATGCACTCAATTTTATCGACAGGTGACTCATAGAGGCGTAAATTTAATGTCGTTGGGCGGCAACAGCAGAGTCAACCTAAAGAAATGTCAAAGTGGCATACATAAGCGAAGCTATTTTCGTAATGAGACACGAAATTCAAATTTTAAACATATTTTTCACTTTTACGTGTATTTCATGGGTATTTTTTATTCGTTTTTGAGTTGTTTTACAAAAAAAAAACAAAAATCACGTCTCTGTGAGACCCAGGTCTTAAGTTGTGAGTTTTTGAATAAATGAAAATGAAATGAAAAATGTTTATTCATTTTAACAAGTAAACCTTAGCAACTAGTGGTAGAAGCCTCCTTTTAAGCAAATAAGCCTGTGTTAGGCGACTCCACTCCTATAAATAGAGGTCAAAATATCTGAGCCAAATACCTATTATCATTTTTCTATCTTTGGGAGGGGAGGGGTAATTATAAATGGGTTAACGACCCCACGTGTCACGTGCATTTGTCGATAAAATTTAATGTATATACCGCCCTTAAAGTTTTATTACTATAAACCCGGACTCATTGTATAAAGAGTAGGTACAATAAAACTAAAAGTTTGTCTAATCACAAAAAAACACGCTGTACCTATAACTATTCCAACTAACCATTTCACTTCAACAGTCTAGAAAACGTTACCCAAATCTATACATTTAGTAGCTATAAGCCTACCAACGGCAACTATTCGTCCTATCTGCCGAAATAAGCCGAATAATCCCTCCGGCTAGACATGATACGGATAATCCAGATACTTAGGTACTCGAGTGACGACTGACAATAACAGAATGTTCCAGAACCATCCAGATTCGATCGCTGCTAATTAAAAGCATTCCGAGTCAAATCCAGTTTGGTTCACTAAGTAATCATAACCGCACTGCAATGCGGGCTTGATTTGTTGCCAATTAACGTTTCAATAATTGAAATCAAACGCAACCGATTTGATCTATAGAAAGTGGGGTTTATTGTTTTATATTTTATTGGGTGCAGTATTCGAGAAAATGGCATGCTTATCCTCTTTAGAAGTAACGTAGTCCTGAATAGATGGAAACAGCTATGCTGAAAATTACACTTTTTCTTTTCGTGTGGTTAGTGACTAACCTGGTGTCAGAGTTTATGCCGCTCATGGGCCTCTGACTTGGCTTCACATGCCGTAACTATTGAACGCATGCGACGGGTAGCATATCAAATACTTTGACTCGCTACAAAATATACTTTAAACAATACTTCCAACGAGGAATCCGTTTATTATCATTCAATTTACATTTCCTCATTGTAAAGATGGCTATGGCCACTTTAATAATATTGATTTTCTCTCAAAAGTATTTTATCGCGTCAAAGTTTAATTAAGTTTCTTATATTATTTGTCCGGTTCAGTCTGTTACGTGCACTCTACAGCGGCCCAGGTGTGGTTTATGACCTCCGGGCAAATCACCCTTTGAATTTTTAAACCTATTCACCCACTTCGGTAATATGAAATTTATTAGTAATTTGCGGGGACGCGTACTGCCCCAAAATATCAATAATGGCAACACATACAATAAAAAAGTGAATTCCGTTTTTTTTATTGGTCATAAATCTTTTATTATTCACAAATTCGGGCACCTTTCGCAACGTTCGCGTTGTAAAGTTTTATATTTAAGTGTTTTATTAGTTAATTAAAAAGTTAGACGGTTATATTTTTAGAATAGAAAAATATAGACTCGAGCCTAAAACGGTGGTGAAATTAAAATAACTCGTTCGTCGGGTGAATTAATCGTGACGGTTTTATTTTTACGTTCCTTCGTTTATCAATGCGCCTTCACATTTAAACGTTTAACAGCTATATTATGAAAGTAGTTAAAATCCAGATGATTTGTTTCAGATTCAAAATAAATTCCGTATCCAAGAAAAGAATTATAATTTGTCCGTCGCCGTTGTTTCTTTTCGATATTTACGACACGAAATGACATTTTGATTAAAAATACTTCGAATTCTATTCAGATTCCTCATTAAGTCGCTAATTATACTACCCGATTTTCAGGGCCCGTTAGAAACAGTGGGCGTGGTACTTATTCAGAGTGCCACTTATTATACTAGCCTTTCTATTAAGATCAAGTCCTTCGTGTTCGTCAGTCGGCATTGAACGTACTAGTTGCACGTCTGTCATGATAGGGCCCACTTTATCTGAGCACCAAAAAATAGGAATTGCCGTGGCTGTAGTGGTCGCTGTAAGAACTTTAAACCCTTCAGGCCTTCTTTATTCATGTAATATTTGTGGCTCTTGTCTCTCAAGAACGGGTGTCTCTAAACATGTCAATGTACTTCTTTTTCTTTATAATATTGCAAGCCATCTTACACAGCGTGCTTGCCTCACCACCGGCCAACGTCTTATTGTCCGTACACCGCGCGTCGACTGAGGGTCCGATTTTTTTTGTTCTAATGTGCTGCTTTTATATGGTCCTTGCGGAACGTTTCTACGTAAGCGGGTAGTTATTGGCGAGACCTGGAGGGTCTCCAGCCAATGGGGACGAAGTAAAATACTTAACTGAAGCTAACTACTACTCTAACATCATGACTACCAGTAACAACATCACTAAGGGCGACCTCTAATGGGACTTATGGACCTCGGTTTAGGGCGTTGTTGGCAGGAGGACTGGGAGGGAGACAGTTCTATGAGGGTTGAATTAACGGTGTGACTTCGGAGTCTGAAGAGAAACCCGGCTCCGCGGCGGCGGGTGAGCACGGTGGATCATAAACAGCTGAGCGCTCTGAAACCATAGACTAATATCTATATGTATTTGGAAACTCTGAACTCGGTTGGTAGAGCGCTCAGAGAGGAAGGCAGATCGGGATGTCCCCTTCTCACTAAACCAGGGTCTGGGCGCCCTAACTGTTGTTATACTACACTGAATTAGGGACTGACTGAGTCAGAGACCCTGAAAATCGGATTGTGTAATACTTAAATGCTTAAGGTACAAGTATATAGGTAGGTAGGTACTTTAATGTAAAAAAGAATCAGCTCTTATTACTAAAAACAGTTATTTTTTCTACGTATGCGTCTTATAACGAGACTCGTCGTTTACTCTTAAATTATTGTTAAATCAATTTCATAATCCTTTTAGGAAAAACAATTTTCACTCCAATCCTAGCTATGAAAATAAGATCGAAAGTGCGAGCATCTAAATAAATAACGACAACATTTTATGGGCCATTGATTCGGCGATGGAGCGTGAAATTTGTGTTGTAACCACAATTTGTGTTGTCCTCAAAATGGATAAAGTTCATATTAAGATTACTTATAGAGATAAGTTGGGGGGCGTCTGAATTTCGTCGGGTAATAAATGCCCGTGAGGCAATTTTCTCCATTTCTACGTACTTTTAGTGACGTGATAGAGATAGATTGAGTTTTACGAGCGAAAATCAAGTGATTGAGTGTAGTGTTCGTTTTTTTTAGTAGGTAAGTATAACGTACGTTCGGTTTGTTTTGTTTATGCATAAAATAAATATAGATGTTGTGAACCTTTAAAACGATTGCGTTTATGTTTGTTTATTGAAAAAGATGAGGACATTTGGGCTCAATATACAATGTAACGCTATGCTAAAATATTTCTACTGTTTTACAGAAGCAAAACATTGATGGGTACATGGATTTAGATATAGAACACTGCAAACTCGATACCGCTCTCAAAATAAAATAAAAAACTTGAATGAACTGTTATAAAATTGTTTTAGAGCGAAAACCTGTCAATGGTGGAAGAGCATTGTAGTGTAAACTGACTATAACTGCATATTACTAGCACAAGTTGCAATACATAACTTAGGAAAATAGGTTACATAGTGCCAGTGACAATAAACCAGCAATATATATTAAATGTATTCATTCCGTCTTCAAACTTAATAATATATTGTTGCACTAAACGTAGATTGGCTTCATCAACAGAACTTCGACGGAACACAGAAGTAACTCGTAATAACATTCGAGAGTTCGAGATTAATTCCAAATTCAAACCAAATATCGCATTGAGGCAATCGATTCGCTCTAATCTCGATAAACGTGATCGACAGCTACCGATTACTCAATTCATACTAAACTACTCGATGAAACAGCAGATACTTACGAACAATAAAGACAATAATTATTGTCTGGCTCACTCATCGATAAAAACGAAGATGTATCGAGTATTGGGCTATTTTCTCACGATTGCTAGGCAAGGCTATACGCACAGATTGTTCGATTTAGAGGGTTTATTTCGAGTAGGCATTTGATTTTATCTCACATTCAAGCAAATATATCCAATTACTTAAGGAGGCGAGCTTTTTCTAAGAAAATGAACGTCGTTAGGATGATAATAAAATGCTATCCGACGATGAATATATACTATTAGGAAATGTTGATTTCCTGTCGTTAATCGCGCGGAAATGTGCTGCAGTTATCGCTAAAGAAACGTTCAATGGATATAAAACATGTCTATTATATTTTACGGCCTTTAATTATACCTTTACTAGTACTGTATTTAAAGCCATTTATACATATGTTTTGTTTGACTGCTTTTATTCTGATCACTAGATAACAAATTTTAATTGTGCTTTTTTCTAACTCTCCAAACTTCCAAGTTATTAAATCGATTTTATGAGTCCCCGTACAAAATGTTTATGTTTCACATTAACGTTCAGATCAATCAAAAAGTAAATAATGGAAGACATTTTTAAACACAGAATTTAATAAACTTTTTGCCAAAACAATATTGCAGACGTCTTTTCAAAAAACTTGGAAGGATGACGTATTTCAGCACACAAAACGTTACTGAGGTACTCAACATAAATAAGGCTAATTAAAAAACTTGGAAGGATGACGTATTTCAGCACACAAAACGTTACTGAGGTACTCAACATAAATAAGGCTAATTAAAAATACACTTCACTACCTTATCCTTATATTCGTAACTTTGACAAAGGTAACGTTACAGCTAAGCAGGAGGCTCAAAGTAACCAGAGGCCGTTAAACTAACAAGGTTGGCTAAACTGAAATATAATTACGTAACCACACGCTTCTGAAGTAACGTGTATAGTTTACTCTATTTTGGTTTGAGAAGGGATAATTATGAATCAGTTCTTAACATGTTTGTTGCACCTTTGATGTCTTAATTCTTGGACAGAATGGCGTAAAAAATATAATTTGATGAGTTCCATTTTTGGGGTATGTCTAAGGCTAGCTGTGGTCAGCTGAATATATAGATAGACAGTTCCGACTCTGTGTGAAATTGTAGATCTCGCTATTGATAAATTGATAAACGCCATTAGGTGTTTCATAGGTGAGAAAACGTAACAATCATAGTATGCCCTTTTGCAAACATAATAATCATAAATCAATCAAACACCTGACCTGAATATTTCAGCAATTTTCCAGTAAAGTTATTGTGGACACTATTTCGCCCATAAAACTAACCGAGGCGAGGGTGTACCTACGAGCGGTAAGGTTGCACACGGCATGGTACGGCAAATGCCGACCGACAGACCTTTACACTGCCGTCTTTACAAGACGAGCATAAGATCTAGGATTGTGAACTCAAAAACAAATTTCCACTTTTTTTCCCCATCATTAAGGAAAATATTGCGATAAGATCTTAAACAAAAGCTTTTAGGTACACATTAAAAAATCATAAAGCAATATTTACAAAAAAGTACCAACTTATTCCAGTTTTATTTATCGACAATCATTTTTCACGTTATCAGTCTTGCGATGTCCATAAAAATGAAATATCGTTGGACAAGGTTACGTAACTACTACGTTAACGTTACTAATATCGTCTAGTACCAGTCTTCAAATGACACCGACGGTGACGCATCGACTAAACTTAGGAAAATCAATACCGACCATGTTACCGTGGATACTTTTTGATGTAGATAGCGTATTTGAATTTGACATGTTAAAAAGGTGGATTAAATTTTTACGTGTTCAGAATACTAATAAAATAATTCATCATCATCATAATCACGTCGTAAACGTATTCGTATCAAATAACCGCAAGCAATTGCTGTTCATCCTATTGGTGCTTGTAGTTGTCATCACATTTTGTTGTATCTGTGACATGAGCAGTGGAAAATCGGCCCAAAGTAGCCTTATAGGCGGCTTTAAAAAACCTAGGGGGATAGGATGGCCTTATCTTTAAACTACTCTTAAACAGGGATGGATTATTCATGTTTAAAATCACAGCCAGTATGAATACAGTAGCCCAATTTTAAAACTAACAATTTCTTTTCATTCTGAGGCCAGGTTAGCTTAAAAAGTCTCTAAGCTTTTTTGTTAATTTTACAGAGCGAATAGTAAACGTTAAACGCTTCAGAGTAATTTGCAATTTTTTAATATAGGTACGTTTACACTTTTTTTATTATGTTGCCAAACGTTAAAACTCGGACGGCGAATAAATGCGAGCAAAAAATGTACCCCATATTTACATGTTGCTATTTTTCATTCGACCTAATCGTTGTTAAAGTTGAAAGTTCCATTTGTTCCCGTCCCTAGACATCAGTCTGCGTCAGCGAAGAGGTTTTTGTGGTCGCACCTACATTAGCTCCGCGCCTACAAATGTGGGTTTTAGTAGAGCGGTCCAACACTCTGTTGCGGCTAATCACTTTACAAGTTTCGCCTCATTAAGCTGATTGTGACCCGCTCTAGTTCATAGTACTGTACGTAGGTAATCAAACCACTCTGCCGACCTTTGCCAAATGGACTTAAACATATTTGAATGAAAAATCAAATTTTCTTTTCAACTTATTCTTTATTCTTGTATAAACCAACAGTTAAAAGCTTCCTTTCATAGTCGAATCAAAAAGTTTTTATGTAGCTTTAATTAAAAGCACTACGAAAGCTATCCAACACTGGATTTACTTTTCCAATATTGAAAGAACCATAAAACTGTTTCGGTATAAAAAGTACGATTAACATCTATTTTGTTGAATAAACTAGCATGAACAAGCATAAAAGAAGTTGCATGATTTCCTTCAAAGCTTATAACTGACAGAAAGTCCTTGGGCATAAAGGACTGTTCACACCAAATGTATTATTCAGCCGCCAATTGTGAGCAGGCTCACTGTGATGTGGAACGTTAAATCGGACTTCATTTTCCGTTCATACTATGCTGATAATACGCTGTAGTGTACAATGCGCCACTAGTGTGAACGAGAGAAGTCGGTTTGTTTAAGTTCCATTAGCCGCGTAGCCAATCATCCTCTGACGCATGTATTGGCGTAGTACAATAACTGGCCGCCGAAAGTCGGTGATTACGCATAGCGTAATGGGCTGGCGTATTGTGAGTTCGGTGTGAACGTAAAGTTGAAAATGTATAAAAATCAAGAAACCGCGTAATGCTAGGTCACACTCGGCGGCTGACCATGAACGAGCGTAAAGATGGTGTAAACTGCGCCTAAAACAAATGTAAATACAGTAAATAGGCTTTTTACGTAAAGTTACGCGGCAGTCCTTCTTTCACGAAGAAACTGTTTTCTAAAGCTAAGCACATTATATTTGATGTGAGATAACGAGGGAAACTACCCTTTGCGCGTAAATTGTTATCAAAGAAAAAAAAGGCGAAAAAGGGTTCTTGTTATTCGTACATTAGATACTTACTAAAAATAGTTCTCTGAGAGTCGCATAGTTAGATCAATTTGGGCGGGTTACACAAATCGCAATACACTGGCTGTGGTGAAATATTCCATTATTCGACTTCTGTGGCCTTCAGATCTTTTGTTTTCGATCACTTTGCTTTCAGAGGCTTCTGAAATCATGTTAAGTGAATTGAAATTTGGAAACACATAAATTCAATACTAGATATCTATAACAGGTATAAAAATTCAAGTATCGAATCGAGTAAAAGTTTTCGCAAGTTTTAGTGTTACCAACATAACATAACATACTATTGAAGAATTCTACACGGAAAAACCCAATAACACTTTGCCCGACCTGGGGATCGTACCCAGGAACTCACGACCAGCCGTCGCGTTTGCCACTACTAGACCAACGAGGAAGTTACCAATAAACCACAATTAACTTTAGAAGTGATCTTCGTTACTTTATATCTGTTTCATTCTCTACCGTTCCAGCTTCTTGATAAAATAAACCAAGGGCATAGATTTTTCGATTTCCACCTTCCACAACATTCATAGAATATTTCAATACCTAAGCAAGACTAGAATAACAACTTGAACAGCAAAATCAATTTCCTCGCTAGCCTCATAAAACTCCAGACACATCCTTTTGTATCCCGAAATAGCTTGTGTGTGTTCACTGATAACATTATTTGCACTCTTTATTTCACGGTTCGATACGACCTTTTGACGTGGCAAATCAACCATTGATGTGAAGTGACGTGTTAAGCAAATTACTCATAAGACTGACCATTATGAGATCCCATTCTAAACCCGGCTTCTAAAGGGAACGGATCATTGGCCGGATAGGTATTAAAAAAAATAACAAAATGTGGATGACAGTCAGAATGAAAGGCACTTCGATAAATCTGATATTGGTTTTGCGACTTTTTCCGTTTCAACAGTAAGTATTTGTAAGATATGCAATAGTATCCTCTTCCTAATTAGTAATGATGTTTATGTCTTAGGTTATCGGATGTCTCACTAATTAGGTTGCGGATTTAAGATAGCATCTCTTCCTCCCAGTCTTTTCGCAACTATGTTGGGGTCAGCTTCCTGTCAAACCAGATGCGGCTGAATACCAGTATTCTACAGGGAGCCACTGCCTTGCAAACCTCCGCAACCCAGTAACTAGGCAACTCCGATATTCTAGGGTTAGACCAGTTGTCAGACGTTCGGCCTCTGTCTTCTCGTAACGACTGTCGTAGGTATTCGTATGATACCCGGGACCGACTGTTTAACGTGCTCTCCGAGGCACGGAGGGGTCTCGATGGGGTCTAGATTGATGACAGTCGCTCCGTGTAAAATACTGGTATTCAGTCGCATCTGGTTAGAATGGAAGCTGACCCCAACATAGTTAACATAGTTGGGAAAAGGGCTAGGCAGAAAGAAAGAAGGTATGTTTTAAGTTTTGCCGAAAACTACGCGACCTAAGCAAAGGGTTTCCCCAAAGTATAATTTTAAACTTAATTAAGCATATCTTTAGCATTTAAAGCGTATGCCAAAAAATATGTTGCTCCATCGAGGCATCGTGTACAAACGGAAATTCTCCCCATACAGACAAAGCCCTCTTTATTGTCTTCTGTAATTGAAAGGTCGGAGGCATTTCCCTCCCCGAGCTTTTAAATGTGTCTCAGCTGGGACAGCTGGACCCGCACAACGTAAAATGGCATTTTTGCCCCTAAATACGTTAGAATTTCTCAATTGTTAACTTTATTTCGTTCCAAATTAGTTTTATTGTTGCTCTAATGGCAACTATTAAGTGAAATCAATGTTTATTTGCCTATAAATTAGAGTGAACAATTTGTAAAGTTAAGCACTAAAATCAGGAGTAAAGGCTTCAGTATTAGTAGCATTAGCCAGTTCGTTTTCCTTTATTTTATTTCAGCGAGTTTCTGGCTTAATGCCAAGTACTTACGCTTGCTTGAAATAGTTGTTAGTGTTCTCATCAGGAGGATAGCAATCAATTGTTTCTTCCATTACTATAGTGATTTCTTTTAGGCGGAACGTTCAACTCCGTGATCGATATCCGTGTGGTTCCCAGCAAATAATATGCTACTCCTGAGTTGCATATTATTTGCTGGGAACCACACGGATATCGATCACGGAGTTGAACGTTCCGCCTAAAAGAAATCACTATAGTAATAGAAGAAGCAAGGCCCACCTGTGGGTGACGTAAAAGGCGGCTAAAGTCAAGACAATAGACAGCAGCGTCTTCTTGTCTGCTAATAACAACGACCAGTGATCACCAATAAGTCTACCATATGTGGTGATTATTATAATTTCCCCTTTGACTGTTCATTGCTGTGATCAAAATTAAAAATATTTATTTGCTTTTAAATATGGTTACAATTGGTGTTATGTATAATAATAATATTCAGTAGTTCAGTATATGTATTTCGTCATAACATAATAACATGCAAATATATTATAAATTTCACAATAGTATTTATGATAGTCAGTGTTACTATGTGAGAATTACTAATACATCCATATTAGAGTTATTTCTTGTGTACTATCGGGAGGACCATCTTTAACAGTAGACATTTGCGGGCTAATAATTATCATTTTCAACTCCCACGTGTAGATAACTAAACGTCTAATATTGTTATACTAACATAACATAATTAGCCCAATACTGTCCCACTGCTGACCATGAGCCTCTTCTCAGAATGAGAAGGGCTTAGGCCTTAGTCCACTACACTAGCCCGGTGCGGGTTGGCAGACTACACACACCATCGAGAACTTTATGGAGCCCTCAGATGTGCAGATTTCCTTACGATGTTTTTCCTTCACCGTTATCGCAAGGGATAATCAAATTCTGATACGCACATGAATTCGAAAAGTCAGAGGTACGGGCCGGGATCGAAATCAGACCCTCCTTCATGGAAGGTAAGCGTTCAAACGCTAGGCTAATCAGTATAGTAAATAATTCTTCATAACGTTCGCTCAGGATTGTTAGCGGTCTCGTCAACTCATATTATTTCAAAACATTTTCACAAAGTAGATCAACAGTTACTTGGTTACCTTAAACGTTTAAACATCTGTAGGTACCCGCGTTACAGTTTTTTATTGTTTCACCGTGTCAAGTGATGACCGTATTGTCGATCAGGCACAATTTAATTCATGCTTAAAAAATCCTCTTTTTCGAGAATATTTTTATAGACGATAAAAACTGTTTTCTCGATTTAAGTACGCCTAATTCAATTGTTTTAAATGATGGCTAATCTTCACTTCATTTGCTTGACAACTTGAAATAATTCTAACTTTTGTGTTTTGCAGAGTTGTGTCTTTTGAAAGGTAACGGATATTTTTTCAGCAATCGCTTTTATTTCTTTCTTAAATTTCTGAGAAATAGAAGAACAGTGCCGATATTTCGTGCTACAATATCACAAGATGTTATTTTCTTTGAAGATGTATATAACCGTAATGAACTCGGCAAGAAAATCTCCGCTAGGACGTGTTTCATGAAAAACTTAAATATAATTAAAAGTTAATTAAGTACCTTACCTTTATTCACGGTACAGTCAGCGACGAAAGTCGATCAACACTTCTGTTTATAACCATAACTGAAACACAATATTTAAAAAAAATAACAAAACTCAAATTCTTGACAATGAAATGCTGAAAAGTATTGTATCGAATCATTTTGCGTTCATTTAGATATAATGTAAAAGTAACAGTGTTAAACTGACCTTTGTCGCTGATTGTATGTACCTACTACTTATAGTTAGTTTAGGAAGGTAGGTACCTATCTACTTACATTTTTCTTGCTGTTTGTAGAAATAACAATGTAGTAATGAATACCGAAACTAAATTCCTATTGTATTAATTACTCTAGAACAAATCCCCAACGTAGGTGGCTCAAACAATTTCGTAAAGTAGGTATTAAGTTATTCGAATTCATGTGAAGAAAGAACATCGTGATGAAACTATGCACCTGAGAGAGTTCCATAAAGTTCTGGATGGTGTGTGTAGTCCGCCAGCCCGCAATAGGCCAGCGTGGTGCACTAAGGCCTAAACCCTTCTCACTCTGAGAAAAGGCCCAGCAGTGGGACAGTAATGGGCTGATTATATTTATTTAAACTTCATGTACAATTGGTGGTACATAAGGTGGACTTAATGCCAATGGCATTCTCTACCAGTCAACCTTTGGGTCAAAAATTAAGTACTTCGAAAAAGGTACAAAAAAGAATTTAAAACAAATATTGAAAAGGTAAATAAAAATTATTAAAAACAAAATAATACATAAGTACTAACAAAATATATACTTTATATATATATCTATATATTACAATAAAAATACATATTAAACCTATATATCTATACATACATACATACACATAAATATTTATAACTATGATGGACAGTTCATTCAGACTAAGGTTGCAGCGATTTTAGGTAATATTCCCGAACTTTACGTTTGAAAATGAATTTACTCGGAGCTTTTTTCATATCAAGGGGTAGCGTGTTCCAGAGTTTGATTGCTGAAACAGCGAACGAATTGGACATGAAACATATATATATATATATATATATTTATTAGGTTATTACCTATACCTATATATTTTTATACAAAATGAAATACCGATGGCGTCATAGGTACTTACATTTAGATATTTTCTTAATTACACCTAGTGCCTTTATTTAATTTTCATCTTAAATTATAATACCTAATTAATTAATTTTAATTTTTCTCCTGAGATTACCAAGATAACTTAATTTTACCGAGAAATATTCTTAGCACGCTGAGTTGAGTACTAGACCAGAGATAATTATTTAGATATAAAACTAGACTTGGGCCTTCTTTGATGAATTAAGTCTAATAGCCTTCTGCAAAGTATACAAAACTCTTATTTTAATACGAATATAATCTTCCAGATCAATTTAATATTATTTAGTAGTAGGTAAATAGAGTTCACACGTTTCTTCAAACACCACTTTAAGGTAGCGGTAAGATATACATATATGTATAAGTAAGTAAATTTCTGTCAATTTTATAGCAGAATTAGAATAATTCGATAGAACGCCACACCCTCGCTACTTCAGCCCGCTTGGCTGCCGCCTTCTGTCTGACGGGCCCTTTAGCTTGTGATAAGTTCAAGTTTATATCTATAGGTATTTCAATATCCAATTTGAATGTATTAACAAGTTGCCCCTAACAAGTAAATTCTACAAGAAACGGCTGAATATAGTGGCAGCAAGCTAGCAAGGATGATTGTGGAACTTAAAGTACTGGTAAGATTTAGGGGTTAGACAAAGTGTTATCGGTAACTGGTAACACTGGACAATGTTGACACAGGAGGGTAATCGTCAATATTAATCAACGTACCCGAAGTTATAAAAACAATGGTCATTCGACGAAGCAGATGATTCCATGTCGAACAGCTGAAGAAGTCTGACCTTTTATATCTGATTGGCTTGTCCTCATTTTCTGATCTTGTGTTAATTATTATATTGTGAACTAGCTTCTGTAACTAATCACTAACCTAATTAAAAGTACTCTCAGTGGTGGAGAGTCTATGTTGGTTTAATTTACTTTATTTATCATGCTCCCAGTCCGGACATACTGATATTAGCTATAGGTAACTGTAATGATAGATTCACCCCTACAAGATTCTGTTGTATGTCTTTTATAAAAGTGCGATTAATTAAACTTTTTCTGCCTCGTTTGTCTAATGGTGGCAAGCGCCGCTGCTGATCGTGAGGTCCTGAGTGCGATCCCCAGGTCCGGCAAAATGTTATTGGGTTTTTCCTTTTGGAATTCCTCAGTAGTAGCCCGGAGTTTGGATTAGAGCCCGGTTGCTGGCAATAGGCTCGTCCCCTATTACATGGGACTTAAACATAACGGCGAAATGATGGTGTTACTATACTCCTCTGCCCAACCCCTCGGGAAATACAGAGGCGTGATGTTATTATGTTATTGTTATTAAATTATTTTATACTATGCTCCGTTCAAATTGTCTCAAACTTCGATAGACATTCTCCTTATCTTTGGGTTCTATAGGTACTATGAATTTTGTGAATTGTGGGTTGATGATGCACATCTCTACTTAACCATTCGGGGCGTACGAGTATAACTTACGATAATAACATATTTTTCTTTTGTCTACAGCGAGCGACCTAGAGTCGATACGAGCGCTCTTCAATGAGAAGGAGAAGGAGCTATCAGTGGCGGTGGCCAAGGTGGAGGAGCTGACGCGGCAGCTCGAGGAGTTGAGGAGAGGAAGAGTACAGCCTGCACCACCCTCTGCCCATGAGCTGGACAAGCTGCGCCGGGAGCTAATGGTGAGTTCAGAAATAAGCTAGTACCTATATTAAAGTGCTTTTATTCATCTTTTCTAATATTATCTATTCTAATATTATAAAGCTGAAGAGTTTGTTTGTTTGTTTGAACGCGCTAATCTCGGGAACTACTGGTTGGAATTGTAAAATTCTTTTTGTTTTGGATAGTCCATTTATCGAAGAAGGTTATAGGCTATATAACATCACGCTACGACTAATAGGAGCGGAGCATAAATGAAAAATGTTGCAAAAACGTAATAAATGTCCACCCGTGCGAAGCCGGGACGGGCCGCTAGTAAGTCATAAATAAGGAGATGGTGGAAGTTTAACTAATAAAAACTGTAGAATGTCAGGCTCAACCATAGAACACACAAGAATCTAATCATGACAATATCATAGCTACGATGCTTGACAGGCAAATAGGGATCATAGCACGATGTTATCCCTATCTTTACATGTGGATGGGACTCGTATTATTTACCTAGATACCACTAAAGACATCCATGAGAAGGGTTGATAAAATATATTTAGACGAAAACAAGCTTGTAGCTACTCGCATTTTCAACTCTGTTTCATGCCCGGTTCCTATAAACAAAAACGAATCGTTTTGCTTACCGATGGTTGCATTATTTAGTGCCAAACTGGGCATATTAATAGACTCGTAAGCTAATTTTACCTGCGATAGCTACTTCCATATGGAAGGGTCTAGTATACAAAACTAAGAGGTCTTTGCTTCATTATTGGTAAAGATTTTCAATTTTAACCAATTACCCTCCGTAAATTATAGAAATCGGCCATAAGACGGCACTGTGAGGATTTAATGTATAATTTCTTTAAATACAGCTATAAGATGACGTAATACTTCTCCTTAAAAGATAATAATAATACATACATACATAGACTGACGCCTCTTTCCAATGTTGGTAGGCAGAAACTATAAAATGCCACATACTACGATCCTTACACACTCCTTTCGTTTCATTCTCATTCATACATCTTGACATACACGCACGCCGGTTGAGAGTACTACGCACCTGTCCTTTGTGACATCATCAGTAATAATAAAGGTCTTAAATGACAATGTAAAGATCATCTTTTATTATTACATAAAGCGGTTCCCTGTAATATTAAATTATCTCACCGAATTTTCCATAAACGTAATATTAAACAGGTGTAAGATACACCACGTTTCTGTTAAACTTTGCCAGATCATTCAACTTTGTAACAACTTCAAACAATTTACTCTCAAAATAATTTAGAACAATGATCTATTTATAAGGTGCTTTATAAACTTGACTTATTGCTGGGAAGGACCGAAAGTTCCGACAGCGGTTTATTTTATCTTAATTAATTTAAGATAATAACCGCAAGTCTGAATTTTGGATCAAGGAGCTAGTGTCTACGTAATATAAGCAGTCATTCTTTGATGTTCTCCTAACTTACAGTTGGAAGTGGAAGTATTTAAAACGAATATTTAATTTTAAATATGCAAATTCTTGCTTTTTATTGTAAAATATAATACTTCTGCTTAAGTAGATTGATGAAAAGTTGTTAATTGAAGTACTTAACAATTTTGAAAGGTACAATATATATTTAATAGATTGTGCATCAGTTTATTCTAAAAAAATATCAGGCCAGATGCTACCTTTATAAATAACTATAGGTACTCGCGAAAATTAAGATCGCAGATCCCTCGCCACAAATCAAGCCCTTGTCAGTCAGTGAAACCGAAGCTTGATGATTGTAATAAGAGCAATGTAAAAATCGATGCAGTTTCTTTAAAGATTATTTCACACCCAACGACAATGTTGGGACATGTTATTATGATGGGTAAATGATTCGAAAATCTAATCTTATTGTATATTATAAATGTGAAAGTTTGGATGTTTGAATGTTTGTAATCAAAACTTCTCGTTTGTTTTTAATTTTTTTTATTCTGGTGATATCGTTAGAACACAACAATTAATGCAGGCGTTACGAAACTAAACATTCAATGTACACTTTTTAAAATAACTGTTACTTGATCAAAATTTGATAATTTTTGTTTACTTTGTTTATTAACTAGACGGTGGCTTTTCAATGCAACTGTGACCAGTGAAATGAAACTCTCATGCTCGGTTTCTGGGTTCCACAGTTAAACTCTCAATAGCTATTGATTCGATAAAGTTAATTAAGATAAAGTATATTTATATATTACTAGGTTTCTGGATTATTACTATCCAACCAATAATTAGTTCGTAAATTGACCACTAGATGGGGTCTTTCCTTTTCTTAAAGTCCAGCTAAATATTATTATTTACTCTTTTTGTACAACTTTTTGCAGGTAGGCCCCAGGTTTAAATCAAAATCTGATCTAGTATATGCAATGTATTTAAAGCGAGCCATTACATGCATAAAATATAAAAATAAAATCACAATATTTTTTAAACGCGGACGGAGCCACGGGCTTACCTCTAGTGTGTAATTACTTTTACATTCAGAGTAGATCTTACTAATTAAATATGAAATTACTTGGTAACAGAATTAGTTTTTTTTGATCTTGAAATTACTTACCGTAGGTGCCTGACTAATTACTTAGTTCCGAAAATTAATCCTTGTTTTTCTAACAGAAAAAAGAAGACAAAATAAACTACGTAAAGTGGCAAATACATAATGTGTATTTCTTATGAAAATGAATCTCCTAAATGTAAGCAGATTACGAAGACAGCTTGTATTAAAAAATAAATTAATAGCGTATCCGATTATACGAGCCTCTTTTCCATTCACGAAACTTGCCCAAACGCATCTTTCATAATTATTACACGATAACATTTTAATTTCATTGGTATTTTATCCGTAATCAATTAATTATGTGTAGGTTATCACGAGAAGAAAAATCTCTATTAAGTTGTTTCAGATTTTAAATGCGAATTAGACAAAATGACTATTAGATATTATGTTATATTGATTCACGAGAAGAAGAAAAATCTATTTCTTTTTCAATTTAAATGAAGTAAGTACCTATTCAGAAGAATTTCTATCGAATGTCTGGGAATTTTATAAGTAAGTAGCTCTAGTAAACAATGGCCATTATGGGAGCACTTTCAACGTTGATAGATGACTATCTTGACGATGGACGTTGACGATGTATCCGAATCAATCAATCGAGAAGGCGAATAAAGGCCAACCGCCAACGGTAACAAAAAGGTGATGGTGACTGATTTATTGTGCCTCCATTGCCACTAATCTTTTAACCTAAATCCGACAACCAAACCTATTTATTTTAACACCTGTGCAAATTACATGACACACTTACTTTTCATGATGTCACAAACAAAAGTCGTCGAGGGTCAATAGTACCCCGCGTCCTAACAATATAATAAAGGCGATGATCCCATTCACCTGGGAGATGGCTCGGATAGCTAACGAGATCGCTAACACGCGGGACACACAGTAATATTTGTAGAGAGAGCGGCGCGCCAACTAGGTTGCGGGCATTCGGCCGCTTGAACCCGCATCTTGGACTTGATAGTCGGGGGACTATTCTGTTTTCTTTCTGTTTATACATAAACCGTTTTTTTGTTTGTGGTTTTTTAATGTCTGATAATCATTTCTCATGTAATTTTTGTCAATCAACACTTGTGTCATGGTTACATAATTGGATTTTCAGAATATTCTTATGCTCTGTGAATAATTTATAGAGAGCTTTGTTGTAAATAATAATAATAATAAAATCTTTATTTCAAGCGAACTCATAAAATTAGTATAAAATTTCATATTTTGGTACATGTAACTGACAGCAGTGAATAATATATGGACAATCCACTCTGTCAGCTACCATGCACAGAACCCTGTTGGGGCTGGCCATGACTCGTGTCACCAGTGATGTTGCGCGTTTGCGCATAACAGTATAAAAGCAATCGACACGCGCCGCTGCAAACATCCCTGACGCACTGCACCGCCATGGCAACCCCAACAGTTTTCTGAACGCGTTATTATATTGGACACGAAGGGCTCCATACGACGTGTGCGAATATTTCTCCCACAGGCTGCACGTGTAGAAGGTTGTACAGAAAGCTCTAAAAAGCGTCGCCTTAACTTCTGCAGTACAACGTGCAAACCTGCGGGCTATCATATTCGCACGTATGGATAGAGCCCTTCGTTCCCTTTCAATATCAGTATTGTCCTCAAGGTCAGTGGTGACCATGTGCCCGAGATATTTAAATTGTTCCACCCGTTCAAGAGGAACACTATTTAGTCGAATAGGTGGCACATCAAGATGATATTTGGTCCCCGCCTCAAAAACAATGTACTGACTCTTCTTTACATTATATAGTAACCCATGTTCTATTGCGTAATTCTCACATGTGGCCAGTAATGACCGTATACCGCTGACTGACCGCTACCGCTACCGCTCAGCAGCACCATGTCATCTGCGTAACTTAAATTCTTTACACAGATACCGTCTATATGACAATCTACATGCCGACTGCTAAGCGCCTCAATCAGGGCATTCATATACAAATTGAAGAGGGCAGGGGAGGTTAGTCCTCCCTGTCTCACCCCGCACTCCAATTGATATGGCTCAAAAACTATAATTATTAACTATCAATAGACTCGCCCCCTATTAGGTACATGGGACTTAAACATAACTGGCGAACCCTTTGGGGAATACAAGGCGTGATGTTATGTTATATTAACTATCATTAGTTTGAATATTTCCTATTGAAACAATCGCGATAGTCGCAACTGAAATCAATCGAAAGACAGCTATATTTAGGAAATTGATTAATTTAGCAATATACATTCTATGAAGGAATACGTATCTAAAATTTGATTTATTATTCAGAACCAATAAAAAGGCAGAGTATGAATATAGCTATTTCTATAAAGCCAAGATTTGAGAATAGTCCCTGAATATGAGACGACATAAAACTCGCGCGACCGCCTGAGATGTATAGCCAAAGAAACAATATTGAATTCGTCGAACTGGAATAATGAGACATGCGTCTAACAAGACTCTTGGTCTCCTATATTTTCCTACAGAGACGGTGTGTAAAAACATCTGACGCCTAATATAGTACAGAGAGACATAATAAAGTAACTCAGTGTTCTGTCGGGATAACAGGAGAATAAAAGGTAATATTGGTGAAAATATCTCCTGGTTCCGTTGGTTAATCTTGTAAACGGGTTGAATTGACAGTCACTGCGGTGTGGCAGCTCTGTGGATATATATTTAACAAACTGAGATATATAAAATGAAAGGTTTGCATTGAGACTAACATACAGTAAACAAGTCTGTTAATATACGGATGATAGTTGGGTAAAAACTTAGCAATAATTTATAATAATAATATACCTACCGACAATAATTCAAATTATATCGAGTTAGAGAAATGGGCACCTATAAACTATGCGAAATGAATAATAAACCTGCCTCGTTGGTCTAGTGGTGGTAGACGTGAATGCTGATCGTGAGGTCCTGGGTTTGATCCCCAGGTCGGGCAAAGTGTTATTGGGTTTTTTCATGTGGAATTCCTCAGTAGCAACCCGGAGTTTGGATTTGTGCCCGGTTGATGGCAATAGGCTCGCCCCCTATTAACCCGTCGAGCTAGCAAGCTGCAATTACAGTTTTACTTCGCATTTTCGCAGCCTATCAACGTGAACTCTGTAGGCTATGGCACGTTTATAATAAAATAATCTAAATAACGATCGTTATTTTGACCGTGATAAGAATTTATTAGGGGATAGAGTGTGGACGTTTATACAATACGTAATTAGGTAGGCGATACGTGTTAGGGATTTAGGGTTGCATTAGTTACGGTGCGATTGTCGATGATATACGGTCTTCATGAAATTCGAGCAGGTAGTAACTAGTTACTTAGTACTAAGTTTATTAACTTATATTATTATTATAATATACTTAGTGATTTAGTAGATTGTCGATTTTTATTAGGTTATACGTTTGTATGCTGCAAAAAATCTTTCCATCTAAAGGTTGTCTGGAAGAAATTGCTTTAAGCGATAAGACCGCCATTTGTACTGTTCTTAATAACGTGTACTCCTTCTGTTTTATTTCTTGTAGTGTACAATAAAGTATTTCTATCTATCTATCTAAGCGGCGTTTTCCTTTTAACAACTCATTCTGGTTCTGCTAAAATTAGAAAAATATAAATTCTGTAAAAAAACATAACATCACGCCTGTATTCCTCGAAGGGTAGGGCAGAGGTGTATAGTAACACCCTCATTTCGACGTTATGTTTAAGTCCCATATAATAGGGGCGAGCCTATTGCCATCGACCAGGCACAAATCCAAACTCCGGACTGCTAATGAGAAATTCCACACGGAAAACCCCAATAAAACGTTGCCCGACCTGAGGATCGAACCCAGGACCTTATGATCAGCGGTCGCGCTACCCACCACTAGACCAACAAGGCAGTTTAATAAATGATTTCTATAATTTTTGGTTGACATGACGGTGAATGTTAAATCAAAGTTTTGGACGAAAGCCGCCGTCCAATGGCCAATAACTAATCGTTTTACTTACCTTAGGTAGCATTTTGATTGCCAAACTGGACATGTAAATAAATGCCTATGCTGATCTTACCTGTGATAGCTAGATACTAACCTATGGTACTACTACGCAAAGCTATGGGGTAGGTATTTGCTTTATTATTGGTAAAGATGCGTCTTAATTTTAACCGATAACGCTCGGTAAATTATAGGAATCGGCGATAAGTGTTTTGTTTATCTCTTTGTGTGAATTTTTTTGTTATCGATGTCACATAATAATTACAGCATTTTCAAGAAAGGTTTTACTTCGTTTGCTACCTGCGTAGCCTCTACTGAATATAGCTTGTAATTTTATACTTTGATTTATATTTGTCCCCGTGAGATGTACGTTAACTGTAGGTGGTGATCCATGCCACTGGGCTGGAACCATGTCCAGCTACTTAAAGCTTTTCACAATTACTGAACTTTATAATTTCATTTCTGCTCAACTATCAGCGTATCCAAAATAAAGAGGTTTGATTTTAAAAATACGAAGTAGATAGTGTTTGTTTTTCTAATATTGAAAAAGTTTTATTAAGTACCTATCATCTACCTAAACCTAAAATTATATCTGACGAAAGACAAACACACTGCACGCAGGTATACACGAGGCGATTTAACTAAACGACCAGATTGTCATAAATCGTATCGATCTCTTCCGTCATACCAGGGGGGCGATCGCGCTATTTTGTAAAATGAACATATGTCTAAAGACTAGTTTTGGTTCAGTTTTGATTGCAAATCGGTTTTGGTTCGGTTAAACGAAATTCGGTATCGCGCTAAAGTTTAAGTGCTGACCAAAGTAGAACTGAAACTGAACCATTGTCATAATCAAAACATTAGAGGTGTAACCTAATATTGATATTTTAAACCTAGTATCTTAAGTATAATCGACCATCGATTCAGCGTTTCCTTTGTTGGCACCTCTAGTTTTGTTATCACTTGGGTGAGTTATGTAGCTATGTTACTTTGGTTGAAGTTTGGGTGGGAATTTCGAAGAATTTGAAGTGCTGCCTGAAAAAAAGTCGAGTTATAGTTTGAAGTGATTACATATTTAGCTTTTAAGTAAGTGTCCTTTCAACGTTTCGGGAGTGAATACGTGTTTTAAATAGATTAAAAACTCTGTGAATACTTTTATTTTGTATTATTGGTAAGTTTTTATGTTTTAATTCTCTTGAAATAATACATTTAATGTATTAAATATTTGAACATTTATTTAAACGACGTTTTACGTTTAGAATATTTTATAAAATAATTGAATTATGAATGAGTTTTCAGTTAAATTTGTGACTGGTTTGTATTTATATTTTTGAGTGTTCTAAGTTGATTAATTGAATTTTATAGAAAATGGAGCCGCAGCGCCGCAGGGTCACGACTGACCGAATACCGGAATTGTACTTTATTAACAGACAGAGTTGTCCATCGTGCGCGTAACCGTCGCAGGGCAGAGCGCCGAAGGACACCGACACACACCTCAGCCTCAGCACAGGAACAAGCTCCACAGCAAGCACAATGTAATAATGCTCTGTAGTTAACGTACCTAATATTACACCTCATAATTTTTCCATCTTCTCTGTGTCTCAAGTTTAATTTTCATATCACAATACTAATTTTAATAAAATATTATTTATATTTCAGCCAGCAGAAGCATGTTGGATCAGTCGAGGTTAATGGTGCTGAAAGTTGAGCAGCTGAGGGCAGAGGCTGCACTGAACAGTTCCCAGGCTGCTCTACAAAACGCTCAAGCCTTAAACACTGTAGCCGAGTCATTTAAATTATTATCTGAAAGTATAGATAGATTGACGCAGCAGGTAATTACACTTTTCTATCAATTTAGGTAGGAAAAAAAGAAGATTAACTAGGAAATATGACCTAAACACTAGTAAAGCTAATTTCAATTAATATAGATACTTATACAAAAATTATTTCTTTAAATGAGTACAGTGTTTTCCTGTAATTATTATTTGAAAATGATTACCTATAATTTATTTATACATGCTGTCATGTACTTGTATTAGGTAAATATGTATACTTACCTGTACCTATTTCTTTTTCAGTTTTGTTCCCAACGAAGACGAGAAGAAGATTAAAATAATATATAGGACATAAATAAAACTCATTGACTTAGTTATATTTGATTTATTTTATCTCCTATTAGTCCACAATCTGTGGATAATTGCGCTCCTCCGCGCGCGGCCCAACTCCAAGTCGGTAAGGTGGCGGCGTGCTGCAGCGCGCGGCGCAGCGCCGCCGCTTGCACCCTCCGTCAGCCTGCGCTCACGAGCCGCCTCCTCGGCCGTCAGCGGAGTGTATGCCACATGAGCTCTGTGAGCTATGTTATGTAGTACACAACAAGCATTTGTTATTAGCGCAGCTACGTGCGGCGCGTAATGCATCTTCCTGTCTACCAACAAGCACCTGTGGAAACGAGAAAAGGATATATGTACTGTTTGGCACTATTTTTGTTTTAAAAATGGACAAAAATTTGCTACAACTTTATTTACCTGAATCGAGCTTTCAAAACTCCTATGCAACGCTCAACTACACTCCTGGCAGACAGGTGTAGATTTTGATAATACTCCTCTGGAGTCCCTGGAGTGGGGTTTGTTATGGGAATCATCATTGTTGCCCTCAAAGGGTATCCCGAGTCTCCTGCAAAACAATTGTACATTATGAATAAATAATAACTTCCATTGCTGTAAAATATTCAGACTCTTAGAAATCATTGAAATTCATCAAAGTTCTTTATTATTAATAAGTATCATACATACCCAAAAGATAAACATCTTCTCCCTCAACCCTGTGGAGCCTACCTAAATAGGCATTTAAATAATGATTTGCCCATACAACACTATCATGTGTGGAACCGGGATAACTAGCGTCCACACACAATATATTTAGATTTGAGTCACACATCTGAAACATAATAGTAATAATTATGTCGAGTAATTAATCAAAACATAACAAAAAATCTTTTAATCTTCTAAATAGAAAAACACTGTAACCTACAATCATAACATTGATAGAATGATACCCTTTTCTGTTTTTATATCTCTCTTCGTGTACATTAGGGGTAACAATTGCCACATGAGTGCCATCTACACAAGCTACAACCCCAGGCAATCTATACTTTCTGAAGAACCTGAAAATAATTAGTACAACTTATTAGCGACACAATCGAAAGCCTAATATGCTATGATTGTGTTATTGTTTATTTCTAAACCATAATAAAAATCTAAAATATGAAATCTTGATAGAAATGTGAGTGTAATTATCGTTACTTACTCCCTTTTAATTTGCTCTCTATCACGAAGTTGAAAAGGAAAAGAAACATATTTATTTATGATGCTTTGCTTGTTGAGTGCCAAGGTCACTTCTTTAACAATTTTGGAGACACTTGACTGGGAAACACAATGTTTCCGGCTGTCTCCCACAGTCGTCTGATATGAGCCAGTAGCATAAAATGCTAAAGCAACTAGCACCTAAAACAAAAATTTTGGTCTGTATTTGAATACTCAGTTAGTTCTATTTTGGGCAAGGAAATGGCATATAGCAATAGTTCTTATTACAGGCATTGATGTGATGATGTAATACATTTCTAATACTTTGCATTTTTGTTACTAACCTTTGTGCTCACATCTAAAGCATCCGAACGCAATGTTGGTGGCAAATGAGGGGTTAACTCGGTAATAAGCCCACGAGCTAACTCCTTGGACAGTCGATATCTCTTGATGAACTGCCTTTCACTTAACTTGAAAGCTCCACTTTGCATTCTTGCTCTCAGGTTCTCTTTTTTTGATTGGGCTCGCGCAATGGCCACATCACACTCGTAGGCCGTTTCCATGAAGTCTAGATACATCATTTTTACGAATTTCACCTACTTTTTATCACAAAAACATTAAAACAATCCTGAAAAAGTTGCTCCGCAGTAACTTTAACACAACCTTTTATAAAGCGGTCTGTTCTAGTCGAACTTCGGTTCAACCATCTGTCAACGCATTAGCGCGATACGAAAAGTACTTAAAGTCGTGTTTTGGTTATGGTTCAGTTTTAATTCGGTTGGTATTTTTTAGCGCGATCGCCCCCCAGGTTCACACGATTCGATTCTAGTTGATCAAATGACTTGAATAACAAAATTTGAAACTTATTTGTTGCTTCAATTTGATTGAGTCTGTTCAGACGGTTCAAATCGCATGCGATTTAGCTGTTGATCAACTAGAATCGCCTGGTGTCACACATGAACGATTTCTCAGTGTCCGTGCCGAGGAAAAGGGGGTAATTGTTTAGGGTTCATGCAAAAATTGTCTAACTTATGATATGAAACTAGAATGACAACTAGTTACACAAATGACGATAAAAAAAACAAAGTCCCACTGCGTTTCTATTAGAGTAGGTTCAGTAGTAAGTGCCTGAACTTATTTGAGGTTCGCTTTGTCTCTAGAAAAGTTTTCGGGAACAATTTATTATATAACAGCGTTCGGAAAAATTTACCAACCCTACAGGTAACTACGAGTACAACAAAACCCACGTCACGGACTAATTTCGCTAGTGGAGTTTGATGCCAACATTTTGATTCAGTTCAATTTGACAATTTAGTTACCGACGCGACATTCAAGCGGCCTAGTGTTCATCTATTGACCTTAGAAGAAAAAAAAGTACAGTGTAGTGAATCATTCGTGGGGCAGTGAACGTTTAATTTAAATAGTTACGTGTTGTGAAGTGCCTGAAATATATCAAGTGGGTCGAGGGCGAAAGGTCGGTAATAGAGTAAATCAAGTTATTCTGCCAGTACCCGTTTGAATTTATGTCGTTTATTTCGTAAACTGGACCTTTCCGTGTCCTTTTTTCGAGTTCAGTGTTATTTATGCAAGGTAGATCGGATTTCAATGAGAAGTTTCTTTGTGAAGCAATCCATGACTTGTTTAAACTATGATGTGTAAAGTGTATGTATGTGTATGTGTCATGTATACAGTCTTGTATTATTTGTTTTATTCTTTTGTTTTGCAATTTACTATGAAAACGCTCAATATACATTAAATATTTTTATAGACAGATCATTTTCATGCTCTTTTTTATTTAAATTGTCTATTTATAATAGCTTAATTTGTATTGTGTAGTCGTAAGTACCTATTCGGCCTTATTGAATAAGATAGCTGTAATTGGGTAGTTAAAAATTATTTTTTATGCCTCGACACTTTTACAAAAAACATAGGCAACAATGAAAAAACCGATGAAATATATAATAAAATGCGCAAGTTAAGCGATTTAAAATTGTTAATAAAAAAAGACCGCACTATTGAACGATGACGTCAATGTTCAAAAACTTCATAGTAACTTGACATTACTCCGTACAATATCCGTTGCGTGCGACAAGGACAGAAAATACGCCATTCAAAATCTTGAAAAACGTGTAGATATCTCCTTCATTTTAAATTGATTTTCTCAATGATCGTATTCTTTGTATACTTTTTTAGATAATTAAAATTCAATGAAATTCTTCCAAATTTTTTAAAGTAGTCAGCTAGCGAATTATAATGCTGTACGTTGATGAAACTATAAAACTTAGAAATAACAATTCAAAAACCCATGAAACTATATTCCAGGTAGCCATCAAAGGTAGAATTCTCGAAATCCCTTTACAGTAATTACCAATGGACTTCCCTGAAGGCGATATTACGTCAGATTAATATCCTCACTTAAGATCTTACTGTTTAATTCGCTCGTTGTCTGAATTTACGGTGTCAATCTTCACAATTACCATCCTGATGAGACTTGTAGCATTAACGCCTGGCTATTAGAAAATATACAGAGTAAGCTTAAATTAATACGAATAAAGAAGGAATTTAACTTGCTTACTAAGAAGAGAAAAAGTAAAAACTAAAAGGAATTTCGAGTCCTAATTTTATTGCTGAGTCAAATAGAATCGTCGCGCAGTGAATCGTGAGGGATTGTCACAATTTTTTTATTCTGTTTAAAATAGGAATCGCAGTAGTTTCTTTTACTTTTAATCCACTCGTACTTCAGACCACATAAATTTCAGTTTAATCTTGCTTCTACAGTTCGTTTTTGTCCTTAGTTTTCTTCATTTAGTAAACAATCTTTGCACGTCTTTTTAGTGCAATTCCTCTTTCATATAATTATTAAACGACATTATACAAGGTTAGTCGGAAAGGGGGTACTAAGCCGCGGGCCACTTAATGTATCACTGATGATTGTTTTAAAGAAACTGTTAATGGACATGGACAAAAAAGTACATTCTATAACTTATACATAGTAAATAATATTGTAAAATAGAAATAGAAAAATGAATTAATACGTAGTTTTTAGCCTCTCTGAACTTGTCAGTTTTTATTACAAAATAATAAGTAATGCAAGATGCATTCAAAGTTCCGTTTGTCAAAGTCCGCCATAATGGATCATAGAGAAAGATAAAAAATAATAATGGACGTTCCAAACCACGCTTACTACTTGTAAACATGTGTGATATGGATGACAAATGCTCTTATTAGGAACATTTTACTCATACGAAACTATCTTCATTGGTAATTGTTGCATTTAATAACATTATCTTATCATAATTTATGTTGATGCGTAAGATAGTTTCTTTTTAATATTTCAGACAAAAAAAATCTTAAAACGGAACGCGTTTACTTGTTTGACAGATGTAATATCATATGTCATTTCATTGCGGATTCTTCATTGCGTTACTGTTTGAATTTTTGCGATTATTTTCTCAATTTGACCCCCGCTTATCTACTGACCGATACCTTCTACCACTCAATTACCTTGCTATTAACACTGGACTCTGATTTGCATAGCGTTTCGGATTTGTTTTGTGAATCATTATGAAGTGCATGCATCAACTGCGGAATAGCCATACAAAGGTTGCAGAGGCATCGCATATCCTCGCTTTCTGCACACCATCAAACAACACTTTCGCGTTGGATAACCAATGCTCAACCCCAGGTATGAAGTTGGAGTAGAAAAAACTGAATCTGATTTATGATGAGCCTAATCGTCTTGGACAGTTTATTAATGATTATAATATGAACAGAAGACTAACCCTGCATCGCTGTAATGTATATTGAGTTATCTAGGTAATTAAAAGCTAACAAAATATTTTTATTTGTTTTCTCTAATAAATAAATAATTATTTATACCTACTCGTTTGTTTTATTTTGTGTTTTCCTTGTTAATTGGTAATTAAACTATAAAAATACAGATAAGGATAACCTGTAAAAATGTATTACATGTTACATTATAATTCTATACACTTATTGCCAGCGATCTGATTAAAGGATTAGTGAAACTATTTACGTCTAGTCTGTAGTAATGACAAGTTCTATGAGTTTTTTATTTATAGCAATTTAATGTGCCAATATTCACGAATATAAAACACAAAAAATCATTGGTGTACAATAAATTCGATAACTATGCCGACGCCCATACAGAAATTGGCCATGTCCTTTAAAAATTCGATTTCTTTTTCCATGGCAGATTATTATAATTTTAGTTTTTTTAAATTCTTCATCCCTGCTTTAGTTATGAATTCAGAAAATGGAGTTTCTAATGCGTGACCCCAAATATGACGTAAAATGTAAACACGTCTGATCATAGCTGAGGATAGATAGAATTTAGCGTATTTTTTATGAAATCTTTGAACAGCTATATTTCTCTTGAACTATTGACTTTTGGGAAAGTTGTAGAACAAAAGTTATCCATTAGTATGGGTACTTTAACACCATTTCGGCTTAGTACCCCCTTTCCGACTAACTTTGTATAAACAATTTGACAGGCTAAATAACTTTAACCTAATTGCGTGTGCAGAACTAGTAGTTACATTTTCTCAGCAGTTATTTAAAAAATAAACATTAACTACTACCAAGATTGTTTACTAAATAAGACAACTAAGAAAAAATGGACTATAAAGTGGCTTCGATGCAGATCTTCTTTTATAAATACTTTAAATGTTTTCGTTAAAAAAATTAGCCGATAGGTACCTACTTACATAAAAAAACATTCCTTTTCATAATATTAATAAGTACATATTTATGATTAGATATGCTGTGGATCATACCTAGATTTTTTTTCTACTGTGGATTGTTTTAGACTGACGATCATAATGATTAGATGTCTAGCAAAACTTTTTATGTTTTTAGCTACAGTTACCTAACAAGTTAGTACCTAAGTTAGTGCAGCTTATAAAAGCGTTTTTAAAATAGGAGGTCCTAATTACACAAATTGGATACATGGTTTTACAAACCTAATCTAATAATCTGTTATCTTAGCGAGATGCTTTCTTATAACCATCTTCCGATATATGATATTATCGTTAAGAACATGATACATTTACCACAAACTACTTACGCAGATCACAAATCAATGCAATCGGTTCACCTGCTTTGCCAAAAATGTTTACTCATAAAAATAACATAAAAACCGCATCTTTCATACTTTTGGACTGCATCTTCTCTTTACATGCAGGTGCAATAAACCACCTACATTTTGTGGTATAAAAAATTACCCATATCGTGCCAACAATGGATAGGGTAAGGCGAACTAATAAAAAATTTAAGCATTGTGTATCAGCTGTTTATATTCCCACGAGACTTGTAATTGTCGCATCGTATCGAATCGATCGACAAAGAATTACAATGTACCTGTGACCTAGCGACCAGACGTGGATAATACACAAACCAATACAAATCATAACATATCGTGAGTTTTCATCCTTTGATAGGCAACGAGTTTCTTTTAAATACAAATCAAACTGATTTTAAGAGGTCGTCATTTCAACAGATACTTGCGAACGTTAAAAACAGAGCATATCGGTACTTAGCTGCTTAACCAACCGTAAAACTAAACGAGGTAATGGACAAAGAAATAACAGATGAAAATAATATAGAACTATCATTTTTACTCTTTCAAGTAGTTTACTTTTTCTCTTCGCTTAACCTTATATGAAACGAAAAATACAAATTGCTCCTAATGTGGACCAGAAAATCCATTGACATGAAAAAAGTTATTCGCATGGAATTGATTTAGTTGAAGAATGAATTCGTGGTTAGATCCTAAATCAGGGATATAATGATTTGGATTGATCTCTGTGCAAAAAGATTAGAGAGGCTGTTGTGGAACTTTTTGCTGCGTTTATCTTACTATTCTTGGGTACAAAGTAAAATATATACGAACCTTTTTCTATTTCAACAATATTTTACACATTATCGTCGTCAACTTAGGTTTTTTTGATAACTTTGGGCTCCAAGCAAACTAGATTCGGCTAAATATTACAATTTCATACGACTACTATCATCTGGCCAATGAATTAGTAAGGAATGCTAATTACCTAATAGGTATTAAGAAAATACGTCAGGGAAAATAGTTGAGTGACTTGAGTTAGTTACCTACGTTGTAAATTAATGTTCGTCGCAGATTAGTTTAGATCGCAGTGCCTCTGCAGTGCGTCCGAATTCTGAAAAGTAGTTTATACCTTCGTGGTTTATACCCATTAAAGTACCTCATGGGTAATCAAAGAAGTAGAATTTTTATATTCTGTTTGTGGCTGTCTGGATATATTCTCGCACCTTTTCCCAAGTGATTGTCGCCTGCAGTGCAATTTACCCGCATTTTAAATGGACGTTAGCGTAGATTTCTTTGAGATAGAGGCTCGTATTAAAGTTCTTGGGTTTTTATTTAGGTTGTTTTCCCTAGGAATGATTAAACAATCAATCGCGGTATAATCAGTAGAAAATCAATTCCTTTTCGAGTACGTAAGGTATCTTTATCCTCTAGAAAAAACCTTTTCAGGAGGTCTATGTTATGAATGTTAAGATTTGTTCAGAGGTCTTGACACTTTAGGTACAATATACGTAGGTACATAAGTATTAGGTATACACTTTGTTTTTTTATTTTTTTTTGTGGGCCTCGTGGCTACTTATCAACCGCGCGGATCATTCGATTTGCGAGGTTAAGCTGTGCTTGCCGCAGTCAGTCCGTGGATGGGTGACCGTTCATTACACATCGAGATCCCTCCCTGCCTGGGAGAGCATGTTAAACCGTTGGTCCCGGGTGTCAAACGAATACCTATGACAGTCGTTATGGGAAGTCAGAAGCCCGAAAGTCTGACCTTAGGATATCGGCATTGCCCAGTAACTGGGTTGCGGAGGTTTGATGGTAGTCGCTCCGTATAAATTACTGGTATTCAGCCGCATCTGGTTAGTCTGGGAGACGACCCCAACATTAATTGGGAAAAGGCTAGGCAGAACGAACGTTTACTAAAATAAATACGTCTTTTACTAACATTCTAATTAGATCACCGTCTAAACGATGTGTCATTAGGAAGTAGGTACCTACTTAGAAAACAAAATAATATTGTTAATAAGACCATGACAATGCATACCCAATGACAAGTTTCTTAACATCGTCCCAGATGATTAAAGTAATTTGCACAGGTTGATAGAGTTGAATGTGGAATATCGACAGTTGTGTGTGTTGAGTAGGTAGGGCCTTTACCTATACTTTCTTTTATTAATCAATCAAAGCACCTACCTATTATATGTATAGATAGTAAAACGCATTTAACTTTTGCGCATTTTGGCATGTTGATCATAATTAAAATGAATTATGACGAAAGTTTTATTTAATAACAAAATTTCTAATCCGCTGCTTTCTTTTTTGGCGCCCTGGGCCGTAACTGGGGTCGCCCAATTAATTATTTAATTTTTTCTGTTCACGCAGGTTTTTTTTTAAATGTTTATTTATCCTAATTAAACAAACACTTTAGAATCTTTTATACGTCCTGATCGATACGATACGACACGATCCTTTGTGCTTTTCATCTTTCAAAGTTAATTCCTTATACCTTCTTATTTTGGTCTTCCAGTACCGCAACAAGCTGAACGAGCAACAGAACGGCAGGCTGTCGGCGCAACGGGCAGCGTTGGGTGCGCGGCAGGAGGAGATGCGCAGCATTGACCGCCGCGTCTCAGAGCTGCAAGCGCGACTGCTGAGGAAGAGGGCCCTGAACAGGCAGCTGGCGGCCGCGCATCGACAGCCGCAGCAGCAGAGGTTAATATTTCAAATTGTTGGTCTAGTTGTCGCAAGGGCCACTGCTGAGCATGGGATCTTGGTTTCGATCCCCAGGTCGTGCAGTGTTATTGAGTTTTTCGATTAGGAATTTCTCAGTAGCAGCCCGGAGTCTAAATTTGTGTCCGGTTAATGGCAATAGGCTCGCCCCCTATTACATGAGACTTAAACGTTACTGGCGAAACGATGGTGTACTAAAAACACCTCTGCATTACCCATCGGGAAATACAAGGCTTGATGTTATTTCATGTTATGTTATTAATAAAATTATTTACAAGGCAAGTAAAAGCTATACTTGCGACTGCTGTTTCTAAAAAGCTGATTATAGGTACATTAGAGTGTGTAGGTAAAAAAGCCAAGATCGACCTATTACCAGCAATGTTTAAACTTACACCCATATTCTAAGACGTTCTTCCAAAACTTACTCGACTCGACTCCACCTCGACTCAGCCTTTCTTACTACCATCGGTAGTTATAGTTGACATTTAAAACGTCCTCGACTCGAGATTGTTCCTCAGTCGAGGTAAGGAATCATCTGTCAAACTCAAGGTACCTCGGATCCAAGGAAGGAAGTGTCAAAGTTCGTATGTAACAAAAATGAATTTTGAAGACTTTATTTATCGCGGCGTTATTTGCGCGATGCAGATAAACAAAATTATGACGTAATGACTCCACTCTACCTAGACTTATTTGAGGACCCCTCAGTCGAGGAATCTCAAAGTTCACTCGAAATTGCGACTAAGAATACAATTTTGAAGGTATTTTCGAGGTTGTCCTGAGTCGAGTACGAGTCGAGTAAGTTTTGGAGGAACGTCTTAGAATATGGGTGTTAGTCCTAAGGATCCGATGGCGATGATTCGGACCTTTTTGAATGAAACCAGTCCATATTTGAATTAAACCTGTCCATACATACAAAACAACTTCGTTATTTACTCTACTATACTATATAGATTACCTATCTACTTTTTAACTTTGCAATTAATTTAGGCCATTATTAACTTGACATTAAAAAAAGCCATGAAAAATCTCATTCACAAAATAATTAGGCCTACCTATTGTGCCAGCGACTTACCTACTTCAATAAGTAACGCCACAGGTTCATAAAACCGTCGCTCCTCGGTGAATGTGATTCCGTCGCTGTCGGTGCGGAACAATAGAGTCTGCAAGCACAATAGACTCTGAACATTCGAATTCATAATTATGAACGTCGCCCTCATTATTCATCATAACAAATTTTATGACGTGTAGTCTTACTTAACTGCTTCGTTGATCTAGTTGTCGACTGCTGATCGTGAGGTCCTGGATTCGATCCCCATGTCGGGCAGTGTTATGGGGTTTTTCCGTATGGGATTCTTCATTAGCAGCCCGGAGTTTGGATTTGTGCCCGGTTGATGGCAAAAGGCTCGCCCCCTATTACATGGAACTCAAACATAACGGCGAAATGACGGTGTTACTATACACCTCTGCCCTACCCTTTGGGGAATACAGCCGTGATGTTATGTTATGTTAGTCTTACTTGAAGTTTTTTTTTTTTTAAAAACGTTGCCCCACGCTACGATTTCTCCTGTGTCGTGGGTGCGTTTACAAACACAAATCTTCACACGCACAAACATCCAGACCCGGAACAACTATCTGTAGGCCATACAAATATTTGTTCCGTGCGGGAATCGAAACAACGACCCGTAGCGCAGAAGCCGATCGCTCAGCCACTGCACCAAACGTGTCGTCAAAGTTTAAGTAATAATGTAATAATTTTGTAAATTACTATTTTCAGAGCGACGAATCCCACGCCTATGCAACAGTTACCTAGCTATTCTGCTGGTAACACTGGTGTGAACAGTCAACCAAAGAACCAACAACCCCGAGGCAATGTTGCTGCTGTGGAACCTTATAATCATGTGCCGCATGCTCAGAGCGTCAGCCATAATGCCAATTTCCAGGTAATAATCACAAATAGACATTTTCATATTTTTCTACTATTTTATTATACTTACTCAATAACCATCAACAACTAGGTTGTTGCATGATATTTTTTACACCTGTTAACACTATAAATTATTTTATCTCTATTTTTATTAAATGATCACGAGTTTGACATTTTCACTACGGCCACATGCGGATGCCAGCAAATTAAAATTTCAAATACAACGTAAACAAGAATAATGGCGGGAATTTTTTTTAATTAGGTAACTTTAATTCTATCAACATTCCGAAGTTTAATTGATTGTAATTATACTTTTCAGGCGATGAAGCAGAATGTAATACAAAACAACGTGCCATTAAAACAACACACACAAAGCGAAAACATTCAAAGCCATTTGACGCAGGAAGCGCATTATTTGCAGCAGAAGCAAATGATAAACCCCTTATTTAACGGCTACCCTCACTCGCAGGGGCTACAGGAAAATCAATACCAGGGGCAATATCCAAACAAACATGACAACTTTAGTCACGTTCAGCAAGGCATCGGCAACGCTTATGATCAAAAGCCTATGCTGGATCAAAACAAATACATGGACTACCTGAAACAACCGCAATACAGTCCAAACAGCACGAGCAGTTCTAACAGCAATCAAACCAACAAAGATCTGAAAATAAATGAACAAGAATTCCTGCCAGAATTCGCAGCAAGCAAGTCAGATCCTAAATATCAAACGTTGCCTTACAACACAAAATTCCCTCAAAGTACAAACGGGAAATTAAAACCAGAAGTCAATGGTAAGAACAACGAAAACCAAGACGCGAAAAATGTGATTAACGTAAATCACATGACTGTTCATTCTACACCATTATCGGTTGTGAATAAAAGTCTAGCGACACCTCTAAGTCAAACGGAAACTACATATCAGCAAGATAATACATATCAGTTGCAAAAGTCCGACTCTTCTAGTAGATGTAATCAAGAAGGGAAAGAGAACCATGCATATCCACAGAGTAGGCTAAGTCAGAATAATAATCAAAACAATGAAGCATCAAAAGGCAACGGAAAGGGGCAGCAGGTGTTAAAAGGCAGCTCACCAAGTTTGGGTTCCAGTACGACAACTGCCAGCAGTTCTATTGGATTTGGGGTGAGTTTCAATATTATTTATCGTATCAATAATTATGGATGGTAAGTATTATTTTTGGTTAGGTTTTACAGTACAATCTAGGGCCGTAGTTACAACTGGAGACTCCAAATAGCTTCGATAAAGGGCTTGATCACTTGCTAGCCAAGAGCCCCAGTGCCAATAGCTATGGCCCTGCTAAAATCGTAGATGTACGAACTAAAAACTCACCAAAGAAAAACAATGCCAATTTTGTTTTGTTGATCATTAAAACCCAACTTGTTTGTTACCATAAAAAGCTTGTATCAGTTGCTGCTCATCATCACTCACCACCTGTAAATATCATCATCATTCATTAATTCCAGAAACCTGTATCGAGTGTAGCACCCACATCAGTTCAGGTCCCAAGCGGGAAACCGTCACCCATATACCAGACATCCTCCACAAAGATCCAACCGGTCCAACCACAGACCGTTCAGACCCAAAGCATCACCGTATCATCATCAACTCATGTAGCTAGTAATGTGGTGACCTCCCAACCCCAGATCGTTAGGAACACGGCGTCAGGACTGTCCACAAGTACGGCCAGTTCGTTCGTCGGGCAGAATGCATCGTCACAGAGTATCCTGTTGTCACCACCTCAGAGTGCCAGCACGCCGCTCTCGACGCCTGATGTTAGCGGTACAGACAAATCTCCCAAACCGGCCCTACCTCCAAAGCCAACGATCAAGGTATGTAGATCGCTGCATTCATTGACAAATATTTTTATATACAAAATGTTTCACTCACATTAATAGTATCACAGACTACCCAAAATTTTCTGATCGATCATAGTTTGCTAAATGTTTGCTTTGTAACTTATGTGTTTATCAGTTCACACAACTTAAAATCTATGAAGACAATCGATCGGAACAACGTATTTCTATTATGATACTTTTTAACAGTACAATTTTTCATTTCAGACACCACCGAGACAGTCAGTGAACAACGACGTTGGCTTCAATCAATCTGCTGACAACATAACCCCAATGCCCACCATACCATTGCCTACAGACTCGTCAAACGACAGTGAACAACAAAACCAGAAAGAATCAGTCAGCAGTACGAGTAGCAACGAAATGATCATCAAAGCACGCCCACTAACTATAAGAAAACCACCGATGAGCGAACAGCCCAAACTAAGAAATGTTAGTAATGCGAAGAATGGAATAAGCGTCAGTATAAACCGGCGCATAGAAATGCCACCAGCATTCCTATTCCCCGAAATGGATCACTTAGTTGATTCCATGCCTAATGAAAACGGCCTAAAAGATAAAAAGCAAAAAGATGAAGTTGATAGGGCGTTGAATAACAATAACATATCAATAGGACAGGATGATAGTAAAGATATCGTAGTGTCAGATATAACGGAGCAGATAAGCTCGGTAGACTTGAACGGTCAGGATTCTCAGGGGACTGAGAATGTTCTGAGGCGGAAGAAGGGCAATTTGAAGCAGGGCGGCAAAGCTCCGCTAGCCAGGCGGGTTAGCTTCGATCCCCTCGCGCTGCTGTTGGATGCTAGTTTAGAAGGAGAGTTGGAACTAGTTAAGAAAACTGCAACACAGGTAATATAATCCTACTAATATTATAAATGTGAAAGTTTATGAGGATGGATGTATGTATGTTTGTTACTCTTTCACGAATTAACGGCTGAACAGATTTGGCTGAAATTTGGCACACATGTAGACAATATTCTGGATTAACACAATGGTTATTTTTATCCGGGTGCATGAAGTAGTTTCTCTAGGATGCGGGTGAAACCGCGGGCAACAGCTAGTATTTTAATAAATACAAAACGTAGATAACTGCATCGTTAGTCTAGTGGTGACAAGCGCGACTGCTGATCGTGAGGTCCTGGGTTCGATCCCCACGTCGGGCAAAGTGTTATAGGGTGTTTCCGGGTGGAATTCCTCAGTAGCAGCCCGGAGTTTGTATTACTGCCCGGTTGATTGCAATAGGCTCGCCTCCATGGGACTTAAACGTAACGGCGAAATGAGGGTGTTAGTATACACCTCTGCTAACCCTTTGGGAAATACAGGCATGATTTTATGTAAATACAGAACGATCAATTAAAGCTTGGGAAAAGTTTCTTATAACATAAAAACCAAGCCAATTAATTTTTTACTTTATAATTTTGTGTTATGCCTATCAAGCATATACGTATATATACATACATAAACTCACGCCTTTTTCCCATGGGGGTAGGCAGAAACTATAGAACGCCACATGCTACGACTCTTACATACCCCATTCGCTTCATCCACATTCATACATCTTGTCATACACGCACGCCGGTTGAGAGTACTACGCACCTGACCTTTGTGAAGAACATCACCAATAACATCGATGTATGTCCTTCTAGGACGTCCTCTACCGGCGTTCCCATTAACATCCGCATTATAAATTTCTTTTGTTAATCGCCGTTCACTCATTCTCTCAACATGGCCAAACCACCTAAGCATACTCCTTTCAATATATATGTACCTATATTTATTATATGGCAAGTATGGCAAATATTAAGGTGGAAGAAAAGCTTCTACACTTCGCAGCCCATGTATAGATTTTTTCTTTAGTTCTGACAACATCCTAGAGACCTTAAGAGTAAGGGTTGGCCCACATCTATCAGCACGGAATCGCTTTTTTAATGCTCTATACTTTTCTCTCGCTCAGGGACGTCATTTAATAGAGCAAGAAAGACAGCACGAGACCGCACGCGATAGAATTCACGCAGTCTTTCTCGCTCTATTGAATGACGTTCTTGAGTGACAGAAAAAGATAGAGATTCCATGCTGACAGATGTTGGTCAACTCTTATCGTGAACCGCAAACCACAACCAGTAAGTACCTAATTAATTATATATTTTCGTAAAGCTAATTTTGTATTTGATTTCAGGTGCAGAATGCAAGCGCTGCAAATGACGAAGGGATCACTGCTCTACACAACGCAATTTGCGCAGGGCACTTCGAAATCGTCAAGTAAGTAAATTGCATGCTCAGACTACGTTTCCATCCTATATTTTATTTTATAATCATACAATGCCCACGATAGGATGTTTGTCCTACGACGCAATGCGTGGATGATAATATATAGATACTTATAACATAATAACAAATGACACGCCCAAAATCCAGGCACTAAAATAGAATTTTATGCTAGTTATATTTTCCCCCACTCAACCTTTGAACATGCTAAAATATGCCAGCACATAATCACAGCGGCAGCATCGCGATCTACTAAAATCTTCATTACCTACATCGGCTCGATACACACACAACATACAAGTAAATAGGTATCAATGTGTATAGACAATATTATACGATACGTTTGGTGCAGTGGCTGAGCGATTGGCTCCTGCGCTACGGGTCGTGGGTTCGATTCCCGCACAGAACAATTATTTGTATGGCCTACAAATAGCTGCTCCGGGTCTGGGCGTTTGCGCATGTGAAGATTTGTGTCTGTAAACGCACTACGGTACATGAGAAGTCCTAGTGTGGGGCAAAATAAAAAAAATGAGAAATTAGTCGTCAAGCTGTAGTCGAGTCTGATTCATCGCCTTAGACACCGCTTCCTCTCATTGTGGCCATGACAGCCGTCGTTATGATCGATCCTGTGAGTCTGTGGCATCGGCAGTGAAAATACCATTTCCGGTGTACATTGCACGATGTACATGCACCCGTATTTCCTACCCTATTTCCGTCTATTACCTAGTCTCCGGTAACAAGCTTCCCGAACTTATACCAATACGTTTGGTTGCGATTTGTATGGTAGGGCTAGGGCATTAGGGTAGGTAGGTGTGTTACATGTACTAGGAGATCTTTTGGTATTAGGACTACGTTTTAGGCAGTAGGGTCGGAATAGTGCCCAGCTGTATCAACGTACCTAGCGCAATCGGAGCTGCGGCGGTACCAAGCCCTAAGCTCCCTGTGCGTAGTCTCCATGCGAAAAACAATTATTATGCTACTTGAATTCTACGTAATATCTACTGAAATTGTTACACTTTTCTTTTCTTTCTTTTTTTTTTCTTTTTCTTTTTTCATTTATTTTGTATGATTATGATTTGGCGTTCCGAAAACTCTTAGGCGCTTATTACAAAAAGTGGTTTAAACCAAGACATGATAGATTGAGAAATGAAGAGATTAGACAAAGTTGCGGTTTAAAAGATGATGTAGTGACAAAAATTGAAAGGAGTATGCTTAGGTGGTTTGGCCATGTTGAGATAATGAGTAAACGGCGATTAACAAAAGAAATTTATAAGGCGGATGTTAATGGGAACGCCGGTAGAGGACGTCCTAGAAGGACATACATCGATGTTATTGGTGATGTTCTTCACAAAGGTCAGGTGCGTAGTACTCTCAACCGGCGTGCGTGTATGACAAGATGTATGAATGTGGATGAAGCGAAAGGGGTATGTAAGAGTCGTAGCATGTGGCGTTCTATAGTTTCTGCCTACCCCCATGGGAAAAAGGCGTGAGTTTATGTATGTATGTGTACTAAGGTAAACCCAGATTTATAATATACCCATCACTTGCTAACGTCATATAACAAAAAGAGATGGAGCTATTTTAAAACCGAGGTTTTTTTAGTCCATCTTTCGTTATAAGAGGGTTAAAGATTAAAATTAAATCTCAGACTACATTTAATAAATCTGTTTTGTTTATTTCCAGATTCCTAGTGGAGCTAGGTTGCGACGTAAACGCGCAAGACTCTGACGGGTGGACACCGCTGCACTGCGCCGCCTCGTGCAACAACCTAGCTATGGTGCGCTTCCTCGTCGATAACGGTATGCATCGCGTTGCTATTTGTAATCATATGAACTGCTGAACAATGGTGTCGAATCTGTTGCACATTTTGACAGTTCTAAACTAAACTAGACTATGTGCAACTGTCACTTTCTTTTTCTATTGAAACAGAAAGAGACAGACCCTTAGTTTAGTTTAGTCCTGTCAAACTGCGTAACAGAATCGACACGACAGATAAACGGTACATTGGATCTTAGATGGATGTTACTGTAAGCCCATGTTAGATAATAATACCTAGTCGGCCGTCACCTAAAATTGAAAATATAGTGATGAGCCGAGGACCACACAACGGCATAGCACGGAGGGTAATTTTGCTTTTGATTTTTGCATTGCAATATTTTGTATCTCAACGCCATCTAACGTATAACTTTGCAACTACTGTTACAGGTGCGTGTATATTCGCAACCACGTTGTCTGACCACGAGACGGCGGCCGAGAAGTGCGAAGAGGACGAGGAAGGGTTCGATGGATGCTCGGAATATCTTTACAGTGAGTAGTTGTTATGTTCAATTGGGTTGGTGGTTCTGGTGGCTTTCGGTAGGTGTCGCTTGCTCTCTTGTGTACCATTACGATGAAGAAAACAGAGCAAGCTACAAATTACAATAATAATTATACAAATTGAAATGAAAATGAAATTTTGATTAACATTAAACATTATTTATCATCTCATAATAAATCCAAATTCTTTGCGGATAAGAAACCTGTGAAAAATATATGGTTTTTAATATCTTTATTGAAACTCAATAACAAAGTTGTGACTTTAGACATTGGTGTTGATTCTGTTGCGCACTTTGACAGGACTAAACTAAGGGCGTTTGTCTCTTTCTGTTTCAATAGAAAAATAAAGTGACAGTTGCGTTTAGTCTAGTTTAGTGCTGTCAAAATGTGCTACAGAATCGACACCAATGACAGGGTACCTATATAGCCCATTGTATTAACATTCACCTATGCTTTTCAACATTCACCTTCTATGCTTTTCCTTACCTTGTCGAATTCTGGTAATCCTAGCCCAATAAGGTCAGAATGGTATTATGCATACATTATACTCATACCTACAATCCCAGTAGGGGTAAGCAGAGGTGTAAGAACTAAATACAAGAGGCGAAACTGAGTGTACAGACTCCTGTAATAGGTGACTATTACAGGAGTCTGTACACTCAGTTTCGCCTCTTTTATTTAGTCCCATGTAATAGTTGGCGACGTGTTAACTGCCCGGTTACGTAGAAACGACCCGCAAGACCATCTACAAGCAATCGAATAGACAAAAAAAATGGAGACGTTTTTACCATTTTCGGGCACAATTATGGTGCCAGGTTCATCGCCTGTTACGACTCACTTGCTCAGCGACGGAGAAGCATTGTATTTTTAATCCTTTCAAAATGTTATCAATAAGTAAAAAACTATTAAAAACACAATTAATCAAATTCCAGGTGTACAAGAAAAACTCGGCATCATGAACAACGGGCTAGTCTACGCCGTATTCTCCTACAGCGCGGCACGTAACGACGAGCTGTCGTTCGAGACCGGCGCAAGATTACAAGTACTGAGGAAGGGCGACGACAACGAGCGGGAGTGGTGGTGGTGCCGGGATGATCAAGGAAACGAGGGCTATGTGCCTAGGAACTTGCTTGGGGTGAGGATGTCTTGACATAGTTGTCTTTTTTTTTTTAAAAAGCCTCTATAACTGAGCTGGGTATATCGATGCTCGGACGTCGGGTAGTTTTGGATTTTGACGAAAAAATGGTCTGGCGTCTAAACTGAGTTTCGCAAACGGCGATATTATTGCCCACATTCACATCAATCCTTTAAGTTTGCGATTAATTGCGAATTTCTATGATGTTCCGAGCTTTAATGGTTAAAATTGAGACTTGTTACCAATAATCAAACAAACACCCCACAATTCGCCGTCCCCGGAGAATATAATGGCATTCGCAAAAACACAACTTTTCAGAACAAAATAAAAACCGATTTTTGACGACTGCTTGCCAAGTACTGCTTGTAACTGGCAAGCAGTGCTTGTAACTGGCAAGAAGTGCTTGTAACAGTTTCAAGTACTGCTTGTAACTGGCAAGCAGTCGTCAAAAATCGGTTTTTATTTTGTTCTTAAAAGTTGTTTTTGCGGATGCCATTATATTCTCCGGGAACGGCGAATTTTGCATAGTAAGACTCCATATGTTAGTACCTACCTAACACAAGTAAAATTACAGTGGAGTCCCCTTATAACGACATCAAAGGGACGGCGATATTTGGTCGTACTAAACGGACGTCGCTATAAGAGTCAGTAAATACCAGATAAGAAAACCTAACGAAAGGGTGTTCTCAAGTCGCTATAAGCGGCTGGTCTTTATTAGCGAAGTCGTCATAAACGGATTCCACTGTAGTTTACGAATATATTTATAAATGATTGCCCAGTTTGGCAATTAAAATATTCCAATAGGTAAGTAAAACGGTTCGTTTCTTGACCATAGGAGTCTTATTTCTGCATCTTGTTCTTTGTAACCTCATTGTAGACGTTTAATTAATTGTACAATTTGCTTGTTTCAGTTATATCCACGAGTAACCACACAGCAAGATTAAGTCTTGAATTATGACCTGATTAATTTGTAAATATCTATTAGTTACTTTTATTTTTTATGTATTTATATCACTGTAAATCTAAAAGTAACGACGCTGTATACAATTTTATCAAATCTAATATTTTGTAAATATTTAACTGTGTAAGTCAAATGAATGAGATTATATTGTACATTTTATAAATATTTTGAGTCATCACTGATATTATTGGTCATAAAATTTGTATATCTTAGTTCTGCAAATATTGTGAACTATTACACATAAACTGACAATACAAATAATTATGAAGAATTATGGGTGGAGTTTTATTTATTGAAAAAATATTAAGAAAAATTACGGCAGGGCACCGGCCTAGTTCTAGTAAAGCAAGCTTGCGAAGTTTCCACGAAGACGGCTGCACGCACGCTTTCCACTATGTTAATATACAATATCCAGGGGTGCGAGGTAGTAGAACCCAATAAGTACCAAAAAGTTACTATTGAGTAAATTGAGTTTGAAATTTTGATGACGTGAAAGTAAGTGTCATTATGTTAAATTAGATGCAAATTCTTAAGAGGAAACGCGGGCTGCAAAATAATTATAATTTGAATAGGTTTTTGCGATCTATTTCCCTCCCACCCCTCCCGCAATCCTTCCCTATTGAGCGCGAAAGAGGCATCTCAGACTGATTTCTCCTGTGCAATATTAGCGAAATCGTACTTTCGTATTTCCCAGTTTCCTTCTTGAAATCTGGACCGATTTAAATATTTTTTTCTGTAATAATTTAAGAAAGGCTTTGGTTATGTCTGTATCTTTTTCTTTTATTTTTCATATTCGTCAAATTTGTTTGCCAGATGTTTGAAAAAAGTGGTAAAATCGGTCAATATTTGAAAAAAATTAAACGTTTCTAGTTCTTTTAATAATTAATTTATTGACAAAAACAAAACATAGGGACATAGTGGTGGTAGATATATATCATATGGTAAAAAACATTTGCTCTATTGACATTATCCAAGGAGGAAACTGAGGAATACGTTTGTATGAACTTAATGCCGACCGCGTTTCCTCTTAATAGGTAATTTAACTAAAATATATATCAGACATTATATTTTTATGCTCTATATCTGTTTAAAGTAATTGGTTATTTTATAAACTTTAAAATTAGTACGAGAAGCATAGACTTATTTGGTTGTGGCACAAAATAAAAAAGAGATATTGGTGTCGATTCTGTTGCGCACTTTGACAGGACTAAACTAATCTAAGGGTGTTTGTCTCTTTCTGGGTCTCGAACCAAAAAAACGTCGCCAACATGGGACTAAATACAAGAGGCGAAACTGGGCGTACAGACTCCTGTAATAGGAGACCACCTACTTACCCCTTCTGGGATTGTAGGCGAGAGTAATGTATGCATAATACTATTCTGACCTTATTGGACTAGGATTACCAGAATGTGACAAGGTAAGGAAAAGCATAGAAGGTGAATGTTATATAATAGAATGGGCTATACCCTGCCACTATCTAAAGTCACAACTTCATATGTAATTGAGTTTCAATCAAGATATTTAAAACCATATTTTGCAGAGGTTTTCTATCCGCAAAGAATTTTGATTTATTATGAGATAATAAATAATGTTAATGTAAATAAAAATTCATTTAATTTTGTATACTTAATTATTGTTGTAATTTGTAGCTTGGTCTGTTTTCTTCACCGTAAACGTACATAAGAGAGCAAGCGACACCTACCGAAAGCCCAGAACCACCAACCCGATTGAACATAAAAGATATTCCGAGCATCCATCGAACCCCTCCTCGTCCTCTTCACACTTCTCGGCCGCCGTCTCGTGGTCAGACAACGTGGTTACGAATATACACGCACCTATAACAGTAGTTGCAAAGTTATACGTTAGATGGCGTTGAGATACAAAATATTGCAATACAAAAATCAAAAACAAAATTACCCTCCGTGCTATGCTGTTGTGTGGTCCTCGGCTCATCACTATATTTTCAATTTTAGGTGACGGCCGACTAGGCATTGTTATCTAACATGGGCTCACAGTAACATCCATGTAAGATCCTATGTACCGTTTATGTAGCGGTTTTTTAGGACGACATTGGTGTCGATTCTGTTACGCACAGGACAGGACTAAACTAGGGGTCTTTGTCTCTTTCTGTTTCAATAGAAAAAGAAAGTTACAGCTGGGTTTAGTCTAGTTTAGTATTGCCAAAATGTGCAACAGAATCGACACCAGTATCAATTATAGGTTTTATTTTCTAAGTTTTTAGTAATCAAAATATAAAAAAGACAAACTTATGAAGAATCAGTTTCGGACATCATGGACTGAATTAAACGTTTTCATACTATAAATTCAGCCATGGAGTTCTTCGGGTATGATCTGTTTCTTGCACATAAGTTCCAAATCCATTTTTTTAGCAACACTTATCGGTATTTGGCTGTCATACAGTGGCTCCAGTTCTTCTGGAAATTGCACGTTAACAGAAGCTGGATTGGAACATCTCTTTGATCTCGTCGTGGGCGTGCTTGGATTTTCATTGGAAACTTCTATGTAACGGCAATCGTCTGACATGTCATAATTAAAATACACGTTTAAATCATTTTTTGTTTACATACATCAACACAATCCAGGGATATTTTAGTTATTCATGTATTGAAAAGAAACTACTTAGAAAATCTTATAGCATAGGTACTTATATCAAAATGCGCAGTATTTTATACTCTAAAAGGAAATTAAATTAAAACCAAAAATTTAAAAAAAATCGGCTTATACAAGGTTAGTCGGAAAGGGGTACTAAGCCGAAAGGGTGTTAAATACTCATAATAAGGGATAACTTTTGTTCTACAACTTTCCCCAAAACTCGATAGTTTAAGAGAAATACCTTTTCAAAGATTTCGTAAAACATATGCTAAAATCTATCTGTCCATAGCTATGATCAGCTGTTTTTACAATTTAGGTTATATTTGGGGTCATATTAGAAAATACATTTTCTGAATTCATAACTAAAGCAGGGATGAAGAATTTTCGAAAAAACTAAAATAAAAATTATTTTTGATGGAAAAAAAAATTAATTTTGAAATTTTAACACTTGTTTTAAAATAGTCATCAGGGATACTTTAAGTGGCCCGCGGCTTAGTACCCCCTTTCCGACTAACCTTATATAGTAGAAATAAAAAAGTTAACAATGTACAAAAAACGCACTTCTGTTTTTGGTGATAAAATAAAGAAGTCAAATCAAATGAAACATTAGATTGATTACAAAATAAACACTAATAATCTGCGAAAGCACCTCGGATGTTAATAACGCATCTGCAACGATTATTCATACTCAAAACGAGGTTGTCGATATCTCCTTGTGGGACAAGGTCCCAGGTTCGACGAAGATGCGTGAAAAGTTCACTTACTGTCACCAGATTTTCGGGAAAATTTTGTAAAGCCCTTCGTTGGAGCATATCCCACGCGTGGTCAATTGGATTTAAATCCGGAGACTACGCGGGCCAGTCCAGGGTTGCCATATTATTTTTCTGCAGCCACTGAGTTACCACTCGAGCCGTATGTGGGCGGGCATTATCATGCATAAGAATAAAATCTATACCCATTTGCAACCGGTGTGGTCGGACTACAGGTTCCAGTAGGTACCTCGTCACGGTATTTTGTAGCAGTTATGTTGCCGTGAACCCAGACGAGGTCGGTTCTCCCGCCTAGGCGTATCCCGCCCTTATCATTATTGTTCCACCGTGGTATGGATGGACTTGCTGGGGATTACACAGGCAGCTCTCACATCCAGGTGTTCGCCAAACACATATGCTTCGTGAATCTGGATGAAAGCCGAACCGGGATTCATCAAAGAATAACACTCTTAGCTCATTGGCGATCGTTCCAAGACACATGTTCATTTGCCCATTGTAATCGTCGTCCGCGATTGCCTCGTCATAGTGCTGGAATCCGAAGTGGTCTACATCATGAAGGTTGACTTGTGCAGTCTCCTCCTTACAGTTTGATCGGTCACCAGCACCTGGTGCTCCGACTGCAACTTCAAAACCAATTGCCTAGTTGTAGCGGTAGGTTGTCTTTTCGCCGTTATTTGTAAAAATTGGTCTTGTCTTGCGGTGGTAATTCGAATATTCCCAGTGTGCCGCTCAGCCACCTCGCCAGTGTCCCGGTAGCGAAACCACAATCTTGATATGACGCTTTGACTGATGCCAATGGCGTCAGCAACATTGCACTGGATCGCGCCCGCTTCCAGCATGCCTATTGCTCTCAACATATTCTCTTCTCTGGTTAAATGTCGGCGTTCCATGGTATAGGAAAAACCAACAGTATGAATTTAATTATCAGACTTGAAGAAAATAAAAATTTCGATTAAAAACAATTTAATCTTTAAATCATAATTATGTAGACGAACATTTATCGTAGTAAAGTTAATTTAATTTTACCGCCTGAGTAGGTAACTCGTAATTAATAACCGCGCTTTCAACTTTTAGTGGTTGATATAATAGCTAAATATCTAGAAAACATTCTGTGTAACATCCCAAAAATCACACTTTGACTCCCGTTGCTTGCCTTTATAATCAACAATTGTGAACAAATCACTTCGTGCTAAAACCCAATATCTGCCCGGTATTAGGTATACGTACCTACATACATAATAATTTTCAACACACTTGCTCATAAAGTGGCTCTAGGTCCGTAATGTAGCTTATTTCGGACTAGTCCGGTAAAATCTACCACAGATTAATGATATATAATGTCTACGAATTTAATCTTACTTTACATTTTTTTTCATGCACCTGACGAAGGATGATTGTTCAATATCCAGGTCTGAAAGCTACACCTGGCCTCGCGGTGGGCGTCTCTCATATACTCATTCCACCCACAAACTCGCTTGCCTCGCCTCCCCCCCCCCCCCCAGATGTGCTTCTAGATTGCCTAGCCGCCGCACATAAGATTTCTACAATGTGTTCATACAAATTGTGCAGAATAACTCTATGCACAGCCAAATCACATGGTCCAACGCCGCACCTTTCAAACTCATGGGGGAAATCAACGCCTCGCAATTTACCGGTAGGTACATAAATTATGATAGCCTTGCGTTTCTGACTTAGTTATTTCACCAAAAAGACAACAGAATTGCGGCTAGCACCCCCCGTCATCAATTTAGGCCTCACAACTTCCAAGTCGCATTCAAGATGTATCGGTAGATGATCCGAAACGTAAACATCCTCCGATACATCCACATTTGCAATGGGGTAGGCAACTGTGGAACTAATGGCGCCACTTTCGATTGTTCCTATGCCATCTTATTGGTTGCAATGTGTTTGACATTATTGCTAATATGAATATGATGGTTCTGATTGGTTCAAATAACTAAGTACGGAGGTGCTGCCATCTGCTTTCGTTTTGCGTTGCCTTCCCAATTGTGTGCCAAGCTGATACAGATACCACACAGTGATTTAACCATCTCCTGCTTCCGTGCACATCACTTATAAAAGTGTAGGTACCACTATCAACCCCCCCGTTTCTTTACATCAGCACAAACCCAGGATAGGTCAGAACAAAATTTCATTAATTCTTTATAGAACATCTCTTGAGGGTGAGCGTTGAAATCACCCAATATAAAAACATTATCTATATCACCGCTTGCTATGGTAGCACTAATCTCACTTAATACATCTGTAAAAGTTGGTAAGTTATCCGAACAATTTGTAGGCATGTATACAGAGAAAACAATAATGACCAACATAGCACACCTAGATCATAATGTACTATTAGGTACGTTGCTTGCCGTAAACAATAATAATTATTGTCTTACCTATTATGCCAGCTACACAAAATTAACAAAATAATATTTACATTCATTACTAGTATAAATTGTTAATCTTTGTGTCAATTATATACGTAGTTTAAATACTATAAGCAATTCAATTATAGGTTAAGTCAAGATTTACCTGTGTAGCTTGTTGCAAACTAGTAGCACCATTTTCCTTCCCCGGTCACCCATAATAAACTTATTACCTACATCTACTTTATGATTATGATAAAATAATCAAAACGTTTATAAACTATGCACCCGCAACGCAACGTACGCGACCTGCGCGTGGCGAAAACTGCTTGAGTCGCCCTCTTGCCCGCTTGAGTTTGATGCCAAACATAGGTGGTGTTCTACCCCCAACTATACGTTCGAATGGAAGTTGATGACGTATAATGCAAATACCCAAAAACATGATGAGTTAATATAAGGCACATTTTAGGAGTAAAAAACAATAAGTGGGTACCTATTATTAATGGATACTTGTTATTTTTAAAATATGATAAATTACAAAATCATAAGGACTAAAACCCAATAAAAATAAATAATTGATTTTACCTTTTCACGTTACAGTCAAAACAGCAACAATCTTATAAACTCAATCACAATAAATAGCTATATGTGGTTCTCCTGTAAAACAAAAATATCTTTTTATGATTTAGCGCAACTTATAGTAGATATTATTCCTAGTAAAAAAATGTAAAAGTGCTGCGCTTATCGGGTTAATCAGTATAGCATAATGTTTTTACCACTCGAAAGAACACAAAAAATGCACAAATGCCGTTCAATAAACATTTTTTTGAAAAAATATAATTTTGGGTTTTACCCCGCAGCCCTCGATATGTCCGGGTAAAGTAATAAAACTTTAAGGGTGGTATTACACTCAATTTTATCGACAATAGCACCCCACCGGTGGGTTCGACTCCTCTCTTTACCCCCGCAAAGATAGCAATTACAGTATTTTACTTACCTATTTTGACCTCTATATATATTGGATTGGATTTAAAAAACCCAATCTAACGATATATATAACTCATTTTGGCCTAAAATGGCGCTTAAGTAGTATTGGCTTTCCTGTGACGATATAATCAAACACCCACAACTTAAGACCTAGGCCTAACAGAGGCGCTTTAATGTTTTTTGACTGCAGCATAGACAACCTAAAGAAATATGCAAGTTATTTTCGTAATGAGACATGAAATTCAAATATTAAACATAACTTTACACATATTTTTAACTTTTTCTAATATACTTCAAAAATTACAAGGGCTAACATGTGTCTTTTATGGTTTTTGTTTATTAATAGTCGATTTTGTCGTTCACTGATACATCATCAAACAAAACCTCTCAAGCACTTCCCATGTAGGTAGATAGAATCTCAAAAGCAGGATGGCGAGATTACATGTAATTTGTGACCCAGTTTTTCGATAGCAAGCTTTAAAGAAATATATCAATAACTAGCTGTGTCCTCACGGCTCCGCCTGCGTAAGAAGTTTTATTCTAGTAATAAATATAGCCTATGTTACTCAGCGATAATGTAGCTTTCTAACGGCAAAAGAATTTTTGAAATCGGTTCAGTAGTTTTTTTTAAGTTTATTCGTTACATACAAAAATACAAAGCTTTCCTCTTTATAATTTTAGTATAGATTGTAAAACGCAATAAGGGCCTGTTTCACAATCGTCAATTAACTCTTGTAAATATAATAACAGTTTGGCCATGTGAAATGCAAAGTAACCCAAGGCCCAGACTCCACCAAAGCGAAGACGAGACGAGCGGAGATGTTTTTTAAACAACCAATAGAAATTCGTTATGAAAAACATCGAGACGTGTGAATAACGAAATTTTATTGGTTGTTTAAAAAACATCTCCTCTCCGCTCGTCTCGTCTTCGCTTTGGTGGAGTCCGGGCCTATAAGGCTGTGGAATTAGTGCTCGAATTGCAGGTATAGGTACTATTGTAGTCTTTGTGCTCGACCGACAGTGAGCGGTGACGGTGATTAACTTGAAATGGCTGATCCGATTTCCATCGAACATAGCCTACCTATAACCATTTCGATCAAACCGGCTTAAAAACAAAAAAACGATTGAAATCGGTTCACCTATTTGGACGCTACGATGCCACAGACACCAACGGACACACATCCAGACGCACAGACGGACGGACAGACGGACACTCAGACACACGCACAGATGCAGAAACAGAAGAACGGACAGATGGACAAATAGAAGAACGGACAGATGGACCAACAGACGGACACGCACAGACGCACGGACGGACAAACTCTAAACTCCCCCTATAAATAAAACCCCTTCATTTTGCGTCGGGAGTTAAAAAATCACAGTAGATGCCTATCGTTACCATTCTTTAATAAACACGAAAGTATCTATTCAATTGTTAGATTCGCAGAATCAGCCTGGAAACTGATCCAGTTTATGGGCAGCCGTGCTTGCTCGACTTGGCAGCACACAGGCTCGCCTTCGATAGCAGTACACAGAGTACTAACTGTTAACAGCAAAATGTGGATACCTAACAGAACATTAAACGCCATAAAGTAATACAAGTGTTGCGGACGGCAAGCCTAAGTTAGCTATGAAGTAAAAAAGGTCATAAAATACGTCACAATATATAGCACAACATGGCCACTAGCTATAGAAAAACAATATTAGAAAATATGTTGGAAGATTGAACATTTCTTGGCATATCATACGCAACTTGTGCCCCCCTGAATAGTACTTAAGGAGGAGCATCCGCTGCATTTTTACGATACTACGACACGACACGGTGAAGAACGATACACTAGGTCGTAGTAGCCATCGGCACTCATTCTACGATCCAGCAACGATCAAAAAAATGAGGAATGTATAGTCGATTAGAACAAAGTTGGGTGCAAAGTTATGTGTAATTAATGTAAATTTTGTATGTGAATAAATATGGCAAGTGCCTTTTAACAAAGTATTGTTTTACTGGTTGTCCTCTACAACAAGAATAATGCAAGAAAAGACGAGAAAGTGTAATATTATAAAACTTTATTATCTAAGCACATTCACATGTCTCCCTCATCAGAGTCCTCGATATCAGCCAGGGCCTGCTTGGCCAGGTTCTCAGCTTCACTGGCCACTTCCCTGGACACCAGCTGGTGACAGCCTTTTGTGTCCTTGGAAACCCATGAAAGCTCTAATTCGAACTGCTTGTCTTTTAACTCATCGTGGACGAGGTAGATACTGAAATATGACAAAGAAATAATAAATATCTGTAATAAATATTTGGATGATAAAAATTATTGTGCCGCGAGAACATCACGCCTGTAATCCCTGAAGGGTTGGGGAGAGGTGTATAGTAACATCTTCATTATGTTTAAGTCTCATGTAATAGGGGGCGAGCCTATTGCTATCAACCGGGCAACCCAAGTAGCAAAATTTCCCTATAGTCATGGACTTATAGGACTAAACGTCTTATAGGAATCTAATAGACGTTTTGACAAGATCACTTATCTTACAACAGCATCTTCTAAGCCGATTTGCGCTACAAGTATTTTCGATCCTATTACTTGGTTTTATAAACGTTATCAGGATTACTTTCTACGATTCTTACTAGAACATGCAGTATTATAAGCGCATGTTATAAAACGAATTAGCAAAGTGTCGCTTTTGATCCTATAAACGCATTTAATAAGATTGTTACTTTTGTTAACGTCTTGTTCATTCTTTTATAAGACATGCACTTCTATAAACGTCTCAGCAATAGTTGCTACAGGTCAAGGATATGATAGGATTCATTTGTCTTAGTCGTGACCTCTAATGGAATGTTAGCACCAAACTAGCACGGCCTCTGATTTTTATAGGTAAGATTATATTTATATGTGTCCTATATTTGCTATTACTAGAGTAATCGGCCATTTTGTGATTTATTAGAATAAGCAAAATAAAATAAAAATGGATCTATATCGTAATAAATTTTAAAGGGAAGTGTTAAATATGTTTTAAACTCATTAAAAAATAACCCTACATGTATTGGCATGTAGGGTTATTTCTGTTGTATTTCTCTAAAAGAACCCTAAAACTTAAATATGGTGGTGAAGTAGGTACCTACGTCCTGTAGTAGTCTTAACTTTGACAAAATAATATTATAAAGGTCCCGATAAATGCACGTGATACGATCTTATGGCGGCTAAGTATATTTTGTTAATTACTATCGAATAAACAATAACAATTATGTTTAATTTTGAAGGGGCATGAAGATATGTTTATTAAAATCGAACACTTAATCAATAAAATTAATTTCCCAAGTTGAGTAGGCATTCTTTACACAACACTGAAAAGATTAAAGTTACCTATGTTATGCTAATAGATATTAATGTGGATTACTTAACTTTTGAAAATATTATTTTTTATTTTTAAGGCTACGACAATGTGACAAAAATAATGATAAACGAATGCTCTAGTAATAGCATCACGCTGATCACTTTTGGATCAATTAAACCAGTAGCGACACGCCTTTAGTCGTTACAGGACTAATTACACCCATAGCGGCACACATCATGTCGTTAGAGAATTAATCGCGCTTATTCAGTGCGTTTACCGGAATCTTATAGAACAATTTGTCTTGTAAACGCACCTAATAAGATAGTTATAAAATCGAATTGCATGTTACCGGACTGTAACAAAACGACTATAGGGCGTAATAGTCCTATAAAGTGCGCCCAAATCCAGCTCTATAACCGTCTATAGGATTTCTATAGGACTAAAAAATACATGCTCCTAGAATACATACAGGACCACATTTTGCTACTTGGGAAAAATCCAAACTCCGGGCTGCTACTGAGGAAATCCACACGGAAAAACCCAATAACACTTTGCCCGACTTCGGGATCGAACCCAGGACCTCACGACCAACAGTCGCGCTGGTCACCATTACACCAACGAGGCGACAGGAATTTAAATAATAAATCAGAAGTCGTATAGGCGCGTGATCGTGTCGCCGTGAGTGTGTCTTGTAGGACACAGTTGACGCGGAGCGTTTGCAGTGCTATTTCGGACGCGGATACGTAAAGATGGTGTTTTACAGCATATACAATTGCGCCAGAATACATTATTTTGTTATATTCATTTAATATATTGGACACACATCTTCCTATTTTTCCATATTCCAAGTGTTAATAAACACAACATATACAAGAAGTTTAAATTTCTGTATCATCAATCAACTAAGGTATTACATCAAGTAAATGAGCAGTAACATTCCCCATTAAGGACTAAGAACTTACACTGTGATAACTACTGTCTTTGCAATACTAAAGGTGGTTCTGGCAATACTTCATGATGTCCATTCATTATTATTTTAACACCAAGCAAAATTGATTAGTTTTATTGGTGAAAAGGATTTACTTACATCCTTGCAGCCTCCTTCACAAGTTCCTTAACAGTGAGGTCAGCAAGCTTCAGTTTTTCAATTTCAGTCTTGGCAGCCTGTTTTGCTTTGCCTACCGCACATCCAAAGTATGACTGAAATGAACAGTTATTAAAATCTATTAAGCATCATCTGCGTAACTAGGATATACAAGAGCAGGATATTTCTGCCTACCCATTCAGAGAAATAATTTTGTTTTAATTAACTGAATGTGAATATTATTAGTCACAGCTTTACATGTTTGCATGCATAGACATAAAAATCGATGTAAATATCTGTCCCCCTTATTGAAAAATATATCCAGCACTTTCTAATGTCATACAACAGAAAGAGACAGGGGGCTATTTTATTCTTTCTATTTATAACATAGAAAATACTCATACTTTTTTTTAATTTATCACAAAAGGAAACATATCAATTGCAAGGTTCTGTGTCACAGATGAGCACAAAAAAAACGTGTGTATGTTGTCATAGGTAAAATAATGTTCGAATATCAATGACAAGCAATGCTTAGTAGTTAAAATAAATACTTACAAATGACACTCCACTGGGATCAAGCATGTACATCTGAGCGCCTTCATAATCATTCCATGTTCCCATGACAACGGAACAGCCGTAAGGACGGACAGCACTGTACAGTGTGTAGGCATGCATGTACATAGACACACGCTCATTTAAATACTTCAGTGGTACTTGGGCACCGTACTGAGATCTGTAGTTGGATGCTTCGGAACGAGCTGTTTCTACAATCTGTCTTGCATCAGAAATGAGACCTGCTACTGCCTAGAATTTAAAATATTATTTGAAGTTAGTTCTAGTACAATAATAGTAAAAAAAACTCCATAGATGCTTATGTCTTACATAACCATAACATAACATAACATCATGCCTGTATTCTCCAAAGGATTGGGTAGAGGTGTGTAGTAACACCCTCATTTCACCATTATTTGAGTTATAATAAGGGGCGAGCTTATTGCCATCAACCGGGCACAAATCCAAACTCCGGGATGCTACTGAGGAATTCCACATGGAAAAACCCAATAACACTGCCCGACCTGGGAATCGATCGCAGAACCTCACGATCAGGAGTCGCGCTTGCCACTACTAGACCAACGAGACAGTTATGTCTTATAACAAGGTTATACAGTTTTTTATGTACCGAAGAAACCAAACATTACTTGGTACATACATACATACATACATACATAAACTCACGCCTTTTTCCCATGGGGGTAGGCAGAAACTATAGAACGCCACATGCTACGACTCTTACATACCCCTTTCGCTTCATCCACATTCATACATCTTGTCATACACGCACGCCGGTTGAGAGTACTACGCACCTGACCTTTGTGAAGAACATCACCAATAACATCGATGTATGTCCTTCTAGGACGTCCTCTACCGGCGTTCCCATTAACATCCGCCTTATAAATTTCTTTTGTTAATCGCCGTTCACTCATTCTCTCAACATGGCCAAACCACCTAAGCATACTCCTTTCAATTTTTGTCACTACATCATCTTTTAAACCGCAACTTTGTCTAATCTCTTCATTTCTCAATCTATCATTCAAAGTTACACCGCACATACTTCGCAAGGAACGCATTTCCACGGCATTTATTCTACTTTCATGCCTCTTCTGCCACGACCAACATTCACTTCCATACATAAGCGTAGGTACCAACACACCATTATGGACAGCCAGTCGTGCCTTTTTGGACATCGACCGGCTAGCCACAACCGCATGCAAAGCACCATTTACTTTATTTCCCGCATTTGCTCTCCTTTCCACATCTTCGTCAATCTTACCATCTCTTGCAAACATGCTTCCCAAATAAACAAACTCATTCACCTGTTCAATACTTTCATCTCCTATCTTTACTTTACACTCAGATACATCTGCATCTCTTTCAAAAACCATTACTTTCGTTTTGCTTACATTAATTTTCATCCCTTTCATATTATATGCTCCATTCATCATAGTTACCGTGTCTTGCAACTCTTCCGCCGACGATGCAAGCAAAACTTGATCATCTGCGTAGAGAAGACATTTGACAAGCAACTCATTCATTTTCAATCCACACTCACTCCCTTTTAAATCTGTCAAACAACTATCCATGTATAGGTTGAACAGCCATGGAGACGCTACACAACCCTGTCTAACACCTCTGGAGATGCCAAACCAGTCTGTGAACGCCCCATTTATCCTAATACAAGCACTGGAATCCCTGTACAGCGATTTCAGTGCCCGTATCAAGCGCCAGTCCACCCCGTACAAAGATAGTGTCGACCACAATTCTTCCCTCCACACACTATCATAGGCCTTCTCCAAATCAATGAAAGCGCAGTACACTTTCTTGTGCTTTGCCAGATGTTTTTCGGCTATGCACCTCAAGGAGAAGATCTGATCCATACAGCCCATCCCCTCTCTGAACCCTGCCTGAACATCCCATACTTTCTCATCTGTTATTCTTATCACTCTGTTAATTAAAACTTTCGCATATAGTTTGCCGACCACACTCAAAAGACTAATGCCGCGGTAGTTTTTACACTCCTGCTGTGAACCTTTTCCCTTATATAGTGGTACGATTACAGCTTTGCACCAGTCGCCCGGCACTTGGCCGAATCTCCAACACATATTAAAGATCCGGTACAGCAGGCTTGCTACCACCCCGTCACCACCCTTAAGCATTTCGACAGACACTCTGTCACATCCAGCAGCTTTTCCAACTTTCATACATTTCAGTGCTTTCACGATTTCATCCATTTCAATCAGATTTTCCTCATCTTCATCCAAGTCAATGTCTGACTCACTCGCTTCCGCCCAGTTACCCACTCGTTGCACACTATCCTGCCAACTAAATAAACTTTCAAAATATACCTTCCAGCGTTCCAACACCTTGCATTCTTCACTTATCAAGCATCCATCTTCTCCTCTAACTATATTCATATTTGATGTCCCCGAAACTCCACAAGCCAATCTTACTTGTTGCCAGAACAGCTTAACATTGACCCTGAAGTTGTCGGAGAACTTCCTATTATACTTATCTTCCATTTCATTCTTCTTCATCTTTACTATCTCTTTTACTTCCGCCTTTATTTCGGTGTATCTTTTCTTCACTCTTTCCAAATCGTCAGTCATACTCGTTGCCTGATTCATTCTTATTCTAGCTTTAAAGGCTAATAAATTAAGCCAAGCTTCTTTCTTCTTCCGTACGACCTCTTTAACTTCATCATCTATCCAACAATCATTCGTTCTCCTGTTATTTTTCCTCTTCGCCACACCGCATACTTTTGTGGCCACTTGCACCATGCTGTTTTTTACAACATTCCATGCTTCTTCTAAACTATAATCATTCATTCCTTCTAAAATCTCATTCGTCTTCTCTTTTACTTCCCTCTTATAATCCTCTTTTACTTTTAATTCTTGCAACCTTTCTACTTTTATTCTCTCAAGTGCAGTCACAGGAACCCGAACCCGATGGCACCAACGCTTAAACAGACCATGTATCCGGCACATGACAAGATAATGGTCGGTCCCCACATTGGCACCCCGATACACTCTTGTATCTGTGACCTTACTCTTCAGTCTTTCATCAACAACCACAAAGTCAATCATGCTTCTACTATCTTGCCTTTCCCACGTATACATGTGAATCTCTCTATGATTAAACATAGTGTTCATTATAGAAAGATTCTTCTCCACGCATATTTCTAACAAACTCAATCCATTCTCATTCACCCTTTTATCCCCAAACGCACCTAGTGTACTTTCATAACCTTTCCTCTTCACACCTACCCAACCATTGAAATCACCAAGCATAACAATCTTCTCATTTATTCTACACTCATTCACAATACCTCTTATACTATCCCAGAATGCATCTCTCTCCGAAAGTGGGCTTCCCATGTCGGGTGCATAAACACATATCATGAAAATATGGTTCAAACCCTTGGCTCTGATCCATAGGATTCTGGGACTTACACACGCATAATCTTTTATACATTTCATCATCCGTTCTGAAAGGACAATCCCCACACCCTGACAAGCCCTATCTGTCTCTGGGACACCAGACCAAATTGCGGTCAGGGAACCGTGTTTGGATATGTCCACTCCCTTTCTTTTCGTCTCATTCACACAAAGCGCATCTATTCTTTTTTCATTCATCAGCTCACAAACTTCGTCTATCTTTTCTTTTATACCTCCCTGAACATTCAACGTAGCGAAGCGACATTCTGCAGCTCGCTTTTCGCCCCGTGAGAACATTTGACGTGGTGTGTGGCGAACATCACCGCCGACTCCGAGTTTTTTAAAATTTGAACTCATTTTGTTGCCACGAATAGCTAGGGAACTATTTGTCCACCCCTACAGAGCCCCGCGTGTAGAGGTAAATTACTTGGTACCTAAGAAAAATCTAGACAAAATATGGTGAAAGGGACTGGCACATTCTGTACTTGCACACAAACTTAGAAACCTTGTGGAAGATAAGTTATCTGCTAAAATGCTTACCATGCCAACATGTTCATCAACATGGAATATCCTCTTGTTTGCACCGGGCTCATATAGCTTTGATGTAACTAGTTTCTCTACAGCAAATACCACTCCGTCCTTTCCTCTCAAACCGATGACAGTTCCGGAGTTCTCCACGGCCTTCCCAGCATACTCCACTTGGAATACCCGGCCATCAGGTGAAAATTGTGAGGCAGAAAGATCGTACTGTAATTAAAAATTCGTAAATTAATGAGGACTATTCGTTTTTGAAGGGATAAATACACATTTTATGAAAATGAGACAATACATATTGTACGCTTCTACACACTGAATTAATGAAACAAATTACACCACAAAAGTTTTAAAGTATCAAAAATGGATTATAACCTATTCGCTAAATTACAATTCTAAGATAATACTTACACCCGTTCCAATAGAACTCATGTTTATGATATTTTATAAATTTGAATGCTTGATTTAACCGCAATTTAGCAATTTACATCTAATTGGTAGTAATATTTTTAGTTTGCGGCGGCGAGCGATGACAAGCAATTCAATCGGTTTACTTTGTCATTGAAATGTTCTCTATTACATGCAGTTTCTAACGTTCCGATTTTCATTGGAACGTTAGCAACTAGAAATAATAACGTTATTTAGCTTATTCTGTTTATAAAATTACAGCAATTACTGAAGTAATTAGTTTAATCTGCAGTTAACATATATTATTTCAGTGAAAGTTACTCGCCAGTACAGAAAATTAATCTTAAAGTATAGAAAAAGTTAAAACTTCTTAGTCTTTTTTATGCTTGTAAAGGGACGTCTTATAGCCGTAAGTTAGTGACCAATAAATAATGAATATTTTACGCAGTGAGAACAAACTTATTAAAATTTGACAAATCATTATCAACGAATAAAGGTCCGTTCAAAATACGGTTTAGAACATTGAGGCATTATTCCAAGTTCATAAATTCACAAGATTTGTGAACGGCGATACTTGTATTGTATTTGTATCGTGTAATTCGTGTGTGAATTTATGTTTAAGTACTAAGTACTTATCTCAGTCAACCCTAGCGACATCTGGTGAGCGGAAAATTATATGCCCTCATTCCTTCAGGTCAAAAAGTTCGGATATGTATTAACAGATGGCACTGATTTATAACAGACTGCAGGAGCTTATATACGTTAAATTAAAAAAAAAACTTATTTGTAGATTAAGTAGTATATTTCAGGCTTCATATTCACAGCTCTTCGATCATCAGCCGAGCTTTAGCAATACATAGTTAGTTAGATAGAGCTAGGAGCTAGCTAGCTAGACAGTGCCACATATCTACAGACTCTTATCTGTAGGTAACCAACTAAGTTATATCAATGCTTATAGGTACTTAGATAGGAAAGTTTACTGATGTTAGACTGGTTTTCAGACTTTCGTACGGTAACTAACTATTCATATGACAACCGGAACTGACGCTTGATTGATCTCGCTTACAGATTACCTGTATCCACACACTACTTACCTAATTATACCTGTGTTATGGTTTACATCAGTAGATACCTACCTATTAACCACCACATCTACCTAGGTACCACTTATTAAGACAGGTCTAGTAGGTAGCGCACTGCATAAGGCTCAGGATAAGGAAGGCCTATGGTAACTCGTACAATAAATTACGATAATAACATACGTCTGATCGGCTAGGTATCTATCACCAGGAACCAAAGTATCAAAGATTATAACCAATTCATCAGTATAAATTCTAGCAATTAAAAGTCGTCTTATGAGGGCTGAGTGACCTTCACCCTGAATTATTTTTGTTTATTTATTTATTATATTTTTAAGAGGTACATAGTAAGCCTTAAGATCTAATAAAGTGTCCCACAAAACTGTATAAACAGTTTGACTGTGGAATCAAGTAATCTTGTATCATATTATATACTAGCTTTTGCCCGCAGCTTCGCTTGCGTGAAGTTTGAAATCCTCGTTAAGCCCATTTTAAAGTGACATTTTAAAATCCAAAACGTCCTTCTTTTATCACCCCCAGCGGTTTAGGCTGTGCGTTGCTAGATTAGTCAGCCAGTCGGTCAGTTTCTCCCCATGCTTCTTACTTCAAAAGTACCAGATTTCTCATACAAACTTTCAACGCTTATTTCACACCTTTAGGGGTACATTTTCCTAAAACGCTCCAACACATATACATGTATTTCTAACCAGAAACCGTATTATTAGATTTCATGCTTTTAACTTCAAAAAATCGTTCATACCTATTTCATCCCTTAAGGGTAGAAAACCCTGAAGACGTAGGTATATGTTTATTTCTCGGAAATAGCATACATTTTTAATTTAATGCTTCTTACTTCAGCAGTAGGTACCAGATTTCTCATACAAACTTATTTCACCCCCTTTGCACTCTTACTCGTGTACATATATTTGTAACCAGAAACCCTATTGTTTGATTTCTTGCTTTTATCTTCCGAAAATCTTTCATCCCTTATTTCACGCCCTTAGGGGTTGAATCTCCAAAAACCCTCAAACGCTTATACGTTTATTTCTTACCAAAAGCCTAAATATTTAATTCTGTTTCTCACTTCAAAAATACCAGATTTCTCATACAAACTTTCAACACTTATTTCACCCCTTTAAGGGTTGAATTTCCAAAAATGCTCAAATAAGTGTACGTTTATTTCTAACCAAAAACCTTACTATTTAATTTCAAGCTTCTTACTTCAAAAATGACGGACTTACAAACTTAAAAACCCTATTTCACCTTATAACACCCTTAGGGGTTGAATTTCGAGAAATCACTTCTTAGTGGATGTTTACGTCATAAAATTAACCTACTGTCAAAATTTCAAGTTTCTAACCTCAGCCGTTTAGGCTGTGCGTTGATAGATCAGTCAGTCAGTCAGCTTCTCCTTTTATAAGTATAGATATAGATTAAGTGTTCTATCACCATACATGTTTGTGACTATGGGAACAACGAATTTACCCGTGAGCGGGGCTGAGTGAACCCCTCGTTTACACCTAGTATAAAAAAACACGATTCTATAAGAACCAAAAAAAATCTTTGGATTTGCGTACTTTAAATAGGTAGATAACAATGTTTGTTAATCTTTATAACACTCGTTTTAAATACTTTATACACGTTCATTAGGAACGTCTATAAAACACATTAGGTAGGTACCTACTACTTCTAAAAAGACCTTTACACAATTTGATATTACAGCAAGTATCACAACTTGATGACTTATGTACATACAAAACAGTACCTAGTAGCTTGTCGGTGTAGCTTGACAAAAAAATCTATAAAGGGCACCAAAAATTAATCTTTATTAATGCTGTGTCACTTAGTGTTCTACCAGGCGATAAATGTGTTTAAAGACGCTTCAAATGTTTTAAAATGAATTAGTCTATCCAAAGTCTTAACAGCAAAGTTTTTTTATAATGTCCTATGATTAGCAGCGCCCTTATTTCTCGGCGCACTCTTTTTTGCAGTGCTAGCAGAGCTGTAGGTACATTATACTTTTTCTTAGAGTATACATAGTAAATAGATAATTAATAATTATCTATTTAATATGTATAAAAAAATAACTAAGTTTATTTTAAAAATAACTAAGAAAAGTAACTAAGTTTATTTTCTTCAAAAAAATACTTTGAATCTCTCTACTGTAAAGTAGGTATATTGGGGTTTTAGTTTTTTTACCTTTCCACTGACGATATACATACACACACTAAAGTAAAAACATTGCTCATATATGAGAAACACTGCCGTTTCACGAAGTAAGTAGCAGAATTACCATGTCAAAAGAATTTACGAGCGTGGCCCTGTTTACACGTTTTTGCCTGTCGCGTCATAACGCCGAAAAACCTATGAGAACTTTATTATAGTGAAATCCTTACGACGGCGTCGTTCAAATGTGGAGTGGAACTAAGTCTGTCGGGCCGACATGGGAATTTCCTAAGTGTATAGTTTGAAACTTACTTCTCTTGAACATCTGCTTGGCTGACAGTCATTGCAATTGGTTTTATAGGTAGGTATATGGTTTGCCAGATCGAATTATGTAGATCTAGGATCTCATTGAATTTAAGAAAATTCGTCATTTAGACACTGATTCAGGACCCTCATTAATGTCATCTGCATCTCCATAGGTTGTGGTTAAATTAATATTGAATCCAGGACCGCAGAAGCATCAACACGCAGGAGTTCGAAAAGCTTTAAATTAATTGTCTTTAAAGTTTCTGCGTAAAATTTATTCAACTTTATAATGGGTAAACATACATTACTCTTGGACAAAGTAGACAAAATTATACGTAACACATTAACATCAATCCTTAACGTGGCTCTGGACGACCGAGCTTGGTTACAAGCCACACTTCCCATTCGTTTGGGTGGTCTCGGCGTCCGCAAAATTTCTAGTATTAGTTTACGGCGTTCTTGTCCTCGGTCCACGGTACGGAGAAATTAACCAGGAAAATCTTATCATCCTCACTGGTTGATTTTGAAGTACCGTGCTTGACCGATGCTGAGAACGCCTGGAAAATGGCTTGTCCCAATACGGTGTTGCCCGTCAATCCGTCTTCCCAGATACAGTGGGACGAGCCGCTTTGCAGTTTGACACGGAAAAACCTTTTGAATACGTCTGTCAATACTGCCGAGCGTGCTCGTCTTTTGGCTGTGGGCGAATGGGAGTCGGGACTTTGGCTTCAGGCACTTCCGTCATCCAACGTAGGCACTATGTTGGATGACGTAAGTTTCCGTTTCGCCACTTGCCTGCGCTTGGGCGCTCCATGTGTTGCTCCTCATCGGTGTCATTGTGGTGAAGCAGTTGACAGCCTCGGACACCATGGTCTGTCTTGCTGCAGGAGTGCAGGTCGCATAGCACGGCACGCCAATATTAACGACATTATCCGTCGTGCTCTTGCCACCGCCGGCGTGCCAGCTGTACTAGAACCGAATGGTTTGGCACGCGACGACGGGAAGAGACCAGATGGCATGTCGCTATTGCCATGGAAGATGGGTAGGCCTTTGGTATGGGACGCAACTTGTGTCGACACCCTTGCTCCATCCCATCTTCCTAGCTCGGCGGGCTGTGCTGGCGCTGCCGCTGCGGCCGCGGAGGCCCTCAAGCGGCGCAAATATAGTAACCTCATTGGTTGCTATGACTTTGAGCCGTTTGGGGTCGAAACGCTCGGGCCATGGGGTCCGAGTACACATCTTTTGTTTAAAGAAATTGCCCAAAGGCTGGTCGACGCTTCGCGTGACCAGAGGGCTGGCTTATTCTTTGGCCAAAGAATAAGCGTTGCCATCCAGCGTGGTAACGCTGCCAGTCTTCTGGGCACGCTTCCGGATGACGGTGATGAGGAGGAATATTTTGACGCCTAAGTGATATTTTTGAATAATTTGTATTTTAATAATTTTGTATATAGGTAGTTAGTTTTGTCTTTAGATTTGTATGTTTTTAGTTTAGTTTTATATTGTATATATTAGGTTTAAATGTAGGTAAATGATATTTGTGTATAGATAAATAATTTAATTGTATAATGTATGTAATAAACTATCTATTTAATATGTATACTTTATAATTATTATATTATTTATAATTTATTTAAATTTATTTCTTCAATTTAAGAAAAAAATACATAATATATCTCGGTAGATACACACTCTGCACAAATTATATCTATTGTATTATTCACATTAATAGCCCATTTAAAAGTAACACCTACAATATCAGCTCTACAGAAAGGGCAGAGTTTACCCAAGTTTAAATAGTCGCCACCCTCGGATCGGTGCGAATCTTTAGATCTTTAAACACCAAATAGATACTCTGCCAAAATCCATTCTTCTCCAACCACTCCGATTGTTTGTTTCAACCACGATAATTGCCTACGTTCCCGCATCTTCACTTCCACTATCTGGAACAGTGGTTTCCAAACTTTGGTACGCAGTGGAAATACTGAAATAACTTTCCAGAAAAATCGCGGAATAAGCCGAGATACTTGTGGTGAAAATAAAAATCTCTTCTTTCATGTCAGCACGAGTTATACTTGAGTAGTTATCACTTAATTATCATCACTTGTGGAGGTTCTTATGCACCTCAAAGAGTAAAAATAATAATTGGGAATAAAACATTTTTGCTTAAAAAAAGGTTAAACTAATACAGAAGTTTTGCACCCATTTGCAAAATTAAAAAGAATAACAAAACTTTTTCCTTTCAGAAAGTTAAAAAAACAATTTGGTTGGTGAGAAAAACAGTTACAAAAAGAGTAGTTAAAGTCAGAAGTTTGAGAACAGCTGTTCTACTCGTATAGTGAAATGTAAGTAAACACAGCACCCTTGAAAGGGTTCGGGCGTTCCCTTAGAGTGGTGGAATAAAACAAAATGAGTTTTTCTATTGATCCACAAGGAGCGTGCAGTTTATGTTCAGCGAACCTGCGAATATGAATGAGCTACTTATTACAAAAATAGAATATCTATTCAGTTACTATAATATTTGTTTACGTTCAATGCATAAAGAATTAAATCAAATGAAAAATTTATTTGCTAGAAATACATTATTATTACAAAGGTCTTATAGCTTAAATGTCACTGTATTTTGCCTGCAAGCAGGCGTGCAAATTTTTCTATGTTTACATTATTCCGTTTATTCATCTATATACATATTATTTACATTTTTAAATATTTCTATAAAAAAAAAAGACATCTAAAAATATAAAAAATAGTAGCCCACCGGCATCGGGAACAGGGTCCAAGCTACCTGTGGTCAGGGCCTCAGAGAGAAGAACCTCCTGACAATACGCGCGGTGTCCAGAAGTACCGCTTTTTGTATCAGGCCCTTGACCCAGCCGCTCAACGAGAGCCTCATTAGATGTTGGTCGAGGCTCTTGGCTATTAAGCCATTGGCCGTAACAACTACCGGCACAATGACTGCTGAGCCAACCTCCCATATGACGACAACCTCGTGTGCCAAGTCTTGATACATAATTTCTTTATCTTTCTCGGCTTTCACAAGGTTCTCGTCATGATACAGTGATATCAACAATCATTGTGAGACGCTCTGATCGATCTATCACAACTATGTCAGGCTTATTGGCAACAATAGTTCTGTCGGTGATGATAGATCGATCCCAGTACAATGTGATAATATGACCATTTTCGAGAACTGGGTTGGGCACATACTTGTAGTATGGTACTTCTGCGTCCACAAGGTTGTATTTCAGAGCAAGTTGCTGGTGGATAATGCTAGCCACTAGGTTGAGTCTGTGCAATAATACTCTCCGTTAGGCTAAGAACTCACGGAGCGATTTTGTACCGTGCCCGCCGCGGTGGTGAAACTGCGGTTTTATTTCTAAACTCACGAGACCGGTTATTTGCGCGGTTACGCAGCCGTCGCGGTTGATATCATCGCCCGCAAACGTGGCGGGCGATGATCGCAAGACGGGCGGTTGCAAGACGGGCAGTTATCGCACACCAGAAACGAGCTGTTGCGTTATACTTACTTCACAGAAGAATTAAAAAAAGAAGACCCAAAAGGTTCTGGGAGCATCCACTGATTCAAGATAGAGATCGTTATGGATTATTTGTTACTCTTTGCCACTGCGGTCGCACGCCACCCGATCGCAGAGCGCGCGGGCGCAACCCGCCGCGGCTGCGGGTGACCGCGGCCCGCGTGATTCTACTAGTTGCCCGCTGGTGCAGCGGGATCTGCAAACAACCGCGCACACCGCGGGCGTAAAACGCGTCGTGAGATGTGCTTTAATTTTTTACATATATATCTGCATTCTACAGAAGCTGCGGGCCTGTAACCGCAGCGGACGCGGGTGAAAATCGCACCGTGAGTTCTTAGCCTTAGCAAGACGAGAACAACCAGAAATAATATGTCGAATGGATTCACTGGGACAGTGGCATGCCCGACAGATGTTAACCGTGTCGTCCTTCACAATATATTTCCGGTAGTTGTTCGTCATCATAACTTCGTCCATAATTGCACAGACAAAACCTTCGGTTTCCCCAAAGAGATCACCGAAACGTAGCCAGGCTAGGGACGCTAGGAAATCTACATCGGGCCCATGAAGGGCCCGGTAAAAGCGTCCGTGAAGCTCCTTGCTTCGCCATACCTCCCTGCGGCCATTAGTATCCAGTACTACAGGCTTGCGCCAGTTTTCTTTAGCGACTACATCGCGATGCATCCCCACGTCGGCTTGGAGGAAGTACTCCCTGAGGCTGCACACCTCGCGGTTGTGGAGGGTCCTTAGCATTTATAAAGCCTCGACCCCCATACTTCCTCGGAATGTACAGCCTCATTACCGATGAACGTAGGTGATGCATTCGGTATGCAGTCAGTAGCGTACGGACACTCCTATCCAGGGCGTCAAGTTCAGTCTGAGTCCAATTGAGGTACATTATTATTATTACCTACATATACTATTATCATACATTTATTTTTTTATTATTGTTTTTATTAGTTATTAATATTCTTATATGTATACTAATTTTTATGTTCCATAAATTCCCTAACACTAGAAACAAAATGTTTGTAGCCACTCTGTTAATTTTGTTTTAAACACATTACCCTGTAATAATGTTAAGTCGTTTGGTAAGTTGTTATAAATACACATAGGTACCTACTATAGTAAGATATACATCAATGCCTATAAAACACATTCTTCTTAAAAGTATCTGTATGACAAGGCGGTTGATATAATAAGTTGCGAAACTTAGCCCTTTTTTGTCTTGTTAGGACCTCACTACGTTATTTAAAGTAATGCATGTATTTTTTTTGTGAAAATGCAGATATGTCTTATATATGTCGTAGGATAATCGTGAAAATCGGATCTTTCCGATAATCCTAGGACGATTACAAAGGACCAGATATTTGGATTCTAAGAGAGATTTTCGTAACCACCCGAGCAATTTTCAGGCTCATTGCAAAATTGCGGCTTATCTTAGGTAAGTCGCGAATAATTGCTCACGTTACGAGCACTGATTGGCTGATATGAACGTTATTCCTTTACTATGTCTAAAGGCCTTTATGAAGAGCCATGTTCTGACCAACCAGAATAAAGATTTTATAAATCGACTCTTAGATTAGCCAATCAGCGTTCAATTCCAATCCTCCTAAACAAACTGGGATTTTTGCAATGATCCTGAAAATTGCTAGGATGATTACGAAATTCGGTCTTACATTCCAAATATCCGGTCCCTTGCAATCGTCCTAGGATTATCGCAAAAATTCAATTTTTTCAATTATCCTACGACATATATAATGTGTACCTAGTAATAAAATTTTAAGGGCGGTATATGCACTCAATTTTATTAACAAAAGCAGCTGACAATGGGGTTAAATACCCATATAAAAGTGATTCTTTTCCAGCTGTGTGGTGGAGCTACTCAAACACTAAAAAAAATACAAAATAATAATAAAAGACGCGAGTTATCCCTCGTAGTTTTTTAGAAAATAAAAACTTCTTCTAGGGAACTTAAAATTCGCATATCCTTTAATTGTGTGAACCGATTGCGATGAAACAAAAACGATAAGTTACATGGAGATAAGCACAATATTTGTTTATAAAAGTCAACAACATTGGATCAGTTGTTTTTACGTGATGCTTGCACAAACAAACAGATAAACAGACAAACAGACAAAAATTGCAAAAATGTTAAAAATGGGTTCTATTGGTTATCGTTTAACACCCCAACCAGGTTTTTTCAAAATATTTGCTATGTACAGACACGCCAAGTCTAGAGGTTTATTATATGTATAGATTACCATAGTTAAGGGATCCTATTTGACAGCAAGCGTACAAATATGATCAAATCCGTCTAACCTCATAAATGGCGTCAAAATGACAACGGAAAACACGGTTACATCGTTATCCATCTTAATTAGGTATGACGTTTATATGGTCATATGTGTAATATGTAAATATGAAGAACAGCATGATTTAACTATGATCATAGAATTTGACAGATATGAAATCATATTTGTATGATAAATATATAATAGTGTAATTGGGGCCTTAGACATTTTAATTCATATACTTCATGTACTTTCTCATCTTTATAAATAATATCTAAGGCTAATAGTTTGAGTATTTATAGGAGTCAACTGAATTAATTTTGTTTTGCTAATGTTTATGTTTATCCAAGTGACTATATCTGATAGGGTATTTTCGGTAACAGATTTATAAGTGTTTTTATCCTGACATTTTATAGTACCTAACTGTAGTATCATCTGCAAAAATGATACATTTCTGCAAGCGAAGAAAGCTTGTTTCAGAATTTTGAATGCCTCATGTTGGCTTTTTGCTAAAATCAGGTCAGAGTTATCCATGTTATACGAATTTTATGTAAGGGTAATTTTAGGGTACAAGGATTACCTATTCAAATTCAACGGACCTTTTAATCGTCGAGTCTCTTTTCTCATTTGGGTAAATATTTAAGTACAAGCAAAGCGCAAGTATTTACAACGACAGAAATTATGCGGAGTAAATGGCTTGCCGGTACCCAGGTACTTAAATAATACCGTACGTAATCGGAACCGACATTTTTATGAATTTTATGAATTCATTGCTTGCACCAAAGGCTGCTGAACAATGTAAAGGTACCCGTATAAACCACCGAGGGAAGAAAACCTACACATATCACCGTAGACGATATATTTATTGCTTTAATAATGTCGACCTGGGCATGACGACTCCAAATTAAAAACCCTGTCGTATATACATGTTTTCTGTCGGACTGTGGGCCCACATTAAGTAAATATTCCTGTAATTGCGTTGTCTAAAAAATGCGAAGATAAATTTTTTGGCTGCGAGCCGGGGCTGCATACGAAATGAGCCACACTGGGATTATTATTTGCGTAGCTGACATCCTAATTAACGTGACTTTTTTCTCTGTCCGTCTAGCGGAATTCTCCTCGTTCGGATAATGGGCTAAAAATATGACGTAGGTAGCGAATAAATAACAAAAGAGGTCCTGTAGGGTGCACAAAAAATATAATTAAAACATTTTCGTTTTTTATTTAAAACTTAATTGCACTTTTAGTACTTTTAAGTTTCAGAGTTCGAATTTCAAAGAGGTTTTAAGAGATAATTTTGAAACAAATTCAGACTCCTGAAACAATTAAACCGCTTGAATATCAAATGGAAAAGCTGGACAAAGTTTAAGAGCAAAAGACAGACTTTCACTGGCTTCATTTACGTAGAACGGTGTAGTACGTTGAACTTTGTAGGTGGGATTATGAACACTAAGTAATATTATTATAGCTCTGCCTTTATTTATGTAAGACTCATAAAGCTTTGCAATAAAAGCTGTATGTGTGTGAACAAAGGCAGCTTTATTTCAAAATTGCTGTAACCTTTATTAGCTAAGTACAGTAGGGGGATGAAAAAGTTCGTCAGTTTTCAAATTCATTTCATTCCTACATCGCGGGTCATGTTACCTTTTCAAACTGTTGAACGGAACAGACAAATCCATGAAAATTTACGTTTAATTATTTGGCAGCAAAGATCAAAATTGCCTTTGCCTCCATATGACGTAGTAGAGCCATGTCTTTGATTTGATTTGATCAATTCGATGATTAAATAAATTGACATTACTAGTGTCTGTCATCATGTCACCATTATAATTTTTAATATCTTGTCAAAAAATACATGTATTTTCATTTCTATAATGTTGGCAATACGTAGTCGGTAAAATAGGTTATTTCTTGCACTATGCAAGAAAAAATTGTCCATAAGGTGTATAACCTTTTCATTTCCCTATTGTACATTAAAATGTTATCTGAAAACTTAAAATAATTAGCGCTATTGTAAACTTAAACGAATATTACCTGCGTGATTTTCCTATGAAACTGTATTTTTTTAATACGGATAAAAAGTACTTACTTATATTCAATACTTTTACAAGATAAATCCGTTACGTTCTTCATCTTCAACGTATTTCCACCCATTCCTGGGAACCCAAGTCTCGGCATGACATTACCATGCGTTTTAATTCTTAGCTGTCCCTCCTCATCCATGTTTGTCCCAGAGTTATCTGTCTATCGAGCTCATGTTTTACAAATTAAACCGATAGCTTCAACTTTATAAATTTATTTTGTAATATTTTGGGTAATGGTTTTCAAATAGTCTATCAAAAAAGTGTTCTAGTTACAATTTATAGCTAGGTACTTAGATGTTGTCATCTTCACCAAGGAGGCTTCTAGTTAATCAAGTAACACTAAACACTTCTTACTCAAAAAGTATCGGCCGTCCAATTTGTGCCATCAACACGAGTTGTCGTAAAAGGACCCAAGCAAACGGAGGAGTAGCTATCGCCTTTATTATATTTCTGTGGCAATATTTTGTCGGCACCACGACGTATATTAACGAGTTCGTGTAACGCCCCGCCGAGTAAACAGATTGCTAATATATCTGTGGACAATCCACCGATATATTGTTGATGCGAGCGAAGGTTTTGAAAGGAATTAAAGGTCCCCGAGGATAGTAAGGTCCTTTAGAATCTGGTTCAGTTTCTAAGTTTTTGTTTTGTAATTTAGCGTGTATAATAATACCTTAGTTTATGCTATATTATGCTAATATATATTATGGCAGTCTTAGGTCTACATGCCTGCTTATCGGCTAGCTACTATTAGCTATTACTTTTACGATAGCTCTATAAGTTTAATCTGGCTGGGTCAGATGATAATGTCAAAGAGCCGAAAGTAACTCACGAGAATAGACGTTGCAAATGGTTCACGCTCTGTAAACCCCATGCCAAAATATTTGTCACCAATATCCGAGAGATACCGTATCCACTCTGTATAGATAACTGGGGAAAATATATTACTGTATCCCAAAGGGGAAGTGCGGCAATAAATTACCAATCAGGTGGTGTTACAATGGCGTGCACTTGCAGTCAGCCTAAACTTGGTTGAGTATGAGCCAAGTTGTACCAACTATGAAATATTCTGTTGGTTCCATTTATCCGCTCTTATGTAAAGTGCACTTACTTGCACAAATTCGAACTAGGGAAACCATTACAGAGACGCGCGGACGATTTCGTCCCGTTCAGCTGGAAAAGTGCTATGGAATCGTAATGGTGTTGCGAATAATGGCGTTTGAATTTTGTTTGAGTAAACAAGAAGTGGAGGAGATTTAATTTGTTTGAACGATTTACTTAGCAAGTGCGCTGACAATGAGACGAATTGTGGAGTAACACTCATTGTGTAGCGGATTTTGAACACGTGTTCTTGTGAGGAAGAAAATGATGCACGTTGTTTTATTTGACTTTATTTTGGTTTAACTGCGAACTTGCAAAATGAAATCGTGTGGTTCGTAATTATAAAAATCAATATCTTTTTAAAAATAAAATTCTCGTTAAGTGTCGGAAATATTCTTAGATTCGAAAATTTTTCTATGGAAGTCGTTATAGCCACCCTGCTGCCATTTAATTTTTTTTAAGGTTTCTGCGCACATTTTATCTGATATAGGTAGGGTAGAAGATACTTAAACAAACAAAGAATGACAGAAATACGGTGAAAAATATCAGCAATTAACTTACGGATATAAACACGTAATTAGTAAATTTTTAATGTTTGTCATTGTTCTTATATGGCGATTTTTGCCTTCAAATGCCTCCAAATATCTCGGCAACGTGACACTTTAGGGCACCACATTGCTAGCATTTTTTGTAAAGTGTCCCCCAGACAAAAAGTGCGCCGCAAAATTAAACAAAAATTAAAATGGCGGCAGGGTGGCTATGCCATAAAAGTTCTATCCCCTTTTAAACTATTATAATAAAAATATTTTGTATAAATGGAACATAAAATTAATTATGTGAAAATTCACAAGCCTCCTATAGGACTTTGATTTTTCTACATGCGCATACTCGTAATATTCGAAATATTTAATAGGGTTCTTTTTATGTAGGTAACGGTGTTTTGAAAAGAGCGAATCAGCAATCATTTTAAAAAGAATTTCCATAAAAATCTGTCGTTACGTGGAACATCAAATTGAAGTCGGACCTCACTCGAAAGCTACTTTCATAAAATTTTATATGAAAACTTCACATACATTGTGGACAAAAGAGGGCATTAAGGATAATCTTTGTGTCATGAAATCCGAACTTTTCTTTTCATTATCTCTTTATACTGAAGCAGTTAGGCAATTTTAGTTACAACGATTTTAAGTTATATTTCTGCAATAAAAATATTCAATGTGATAGGTACCATTACAAACATTATTAAGTGCCATTAGCATTTAAAAGGATAGTTAACAAATCGAAGTTAACTTCTACGTCAATTTAATGAAAACATTCTGTTGCGACCTTAGACAAGGTGTAAATGAAATCATGTAATTCCTTCAAACCTTGTGATATACTGCTGACATAGTTTGACACTGAAAGGGATACTTTTGGATTGAATAAAAAAAATTACAAGAAGTAAACATGTGTTCTTAACGTGAGACATTTTAGCGCCCCGAGTTAAATGACCGCGCGGCGACCGATAGCCGCGCAATTCGCTCGGGGCGCTAAAATGCCTCACGTTAAGAACACATGTTTACTTCCTGTACTTAATAATTTTTTTATTGATTCCAAATGTATCCCTTGCAGGGTTAATCTATGTCAACAATACATCACGAGGTTTGAAGGAATTACATAATTTCGTTTACACTATGTATATTTGTTAGAAATATGTAGCATGTTTTTCTAACAAAATTGGGGCGTGGCTTAACTCACTAATTGTTTACTGTATTGTAATTGGTCCGAGTGTTAACTAAATATGTTTTATTATTTTGTTTTGTTATATTTTAGTCGCTGCACCCGGCTTTACTTTTTAAAATGAGATATTTTGCCAGTTATATAAATGCATCTAACGTACCTACAAAGGCAAACCTAATAACGTTAATATCAGGGGGCATGGCAGTGCTCCCGCCAACGTCGAGCAGGCACGGCCGTACACCCTTTTCTCGAAACAACTCAAGCCACTTTTAAGCCCCCTATATCTATGTAACAGATGAGAGCGAAAGCCTGAAAATTATGTTACAGAGAGTACTTAATATATATAACTAAATTGTCAAATTATAAGTTTCTGACTAAAACAGCTTACAAAATGTTTGCCATCAAAGTTTCGTTATTTCGATACACACTCACTCACCAGTCATCAAAATTCTAAGGTACTTCTAACAGATCTATATACCTATTTGGTATTTGGCATACAGTTAATGTTTAGGAAGGAATGGTAGGTTTTTTTTAAATATTGTCTCGGTTGCATTATTATTAGACTATCTCTACACTCGGACTTGACCGATTTTTGAAGTTATACTTTTTTGGCGCATTTGCTGCGGTCACGAAAAAGGTTTTTATACGTTTAAATCTTTGTTTGACACCATGAATTTGGTTGTTGATATAAACTTCAAAGGTGTCTAAAGAGGGGGTTTGGCCGAAGTATTGTATATTGAATTTCGTTACGCCGATAACAACGATTCGTCGAAGTAATGTTTGCCGAAGCAACATTTTCCCTAATTTGATTTTAGTAGTGAATTAGCGTCAATGTATGTTACGTAAAATGAGCCATCTAACAAGTGTAAAGTGGCCAATAATGCATTTGACTAATGAAAAGGTGGCCAGCTGACTCGCCGGTAACAAAAAGTTACAAAATAAAATAGGGAATTTAATCGTGCGGCGTTTAAATTATTCGGCGAAAGGAAAAGTGGCGAAAAATTTTCGCCCAGATAAGAATCGGCTAAAAATAATTCGTAACATTGTATAATGTCTGACTAGTGCCGCCTCCCTTTTCTGTACTCTTTTTTGCAGAGCTGGATGTCTCGATGTACTGTGATGCAAAATACCTACCTTGCTAAATTTTTAACCAAATCTGTACCACGGTAAACAAATAGTATATCCTTATACTGCGTGATTGTAAAGTCGAAAAAACATCTTTATAAATGAAATGCCAGGTCCTACATTAGATCTCGGAACTTTTTACGGCAAAACAGTCACGAGACTTGGCTTTTTTCACATGAATTTTTTCGATGGGAATTTTTATTCTCGATTTCACTGTTATCGTCAAAGAAAGGTACGAGGACTTCTGTAAAACACAACGAGTCAGAATCAATTTCGCTCTTGAAAAATACGCTGGAAAATCCTTTAGCAAATGCTTTAGCTTATTGAATCCCTACGATGCGATCACTCCACATATTATTTAGCTTACGTTTACACACGTCGATAAAAGGTTTTCGGAATATATTTGAGGGATTGTACGCATTCACGCATAATTTAACTTTTAACGCAATAAAATATCCATTAATTCTGAAGATGGCCATTTTCCGGCGGGCTGAGCACAAGACGTTAGATTCTGAGGGCAACTTTTCACTCGGAAAGGTAAATTTCGCGTCTTCATCTTACTTTCGTTGAAATAATTTTACCTTGAGAAAAATTGGATCTAAGTCAAGTTTTGGGTAAAGTCGTTTCATTATTGTTGCGTCAATGTCTGTCTTAAACCAAATAAAATCTTACGATAATTACACAAAAATTATGTTTTAATATATTTTTGGAACGATATACCTACTTACACTAGCGAAACTGAATCTGTCCTTCAATGTAAAACAATGAATGAACTTATATAAACAAGCAAAACACCCTTTTTCCTTAATCAAAGGGAGTGTCAAGATAGAAGAATTTCACACTCAATTCTAGGACACAATTTTTATTCCACATATATTATGGCAGAAATAACGACCTTACTGCATAAGTTATAACAATGTTATGTTCTAAATGATATATAGAAGGAAACACTTAAGAAGAGTACTTTTGCAGAAAAGTAATATCAGTGTTTGCCAAGCAGTTCGCATTTCGAGAATTGGGGTGACAGCATAGACAATTTAACTAATAGAGCAGACAGAAAATAATATTTGGAATAGGATTAGCTTACATCCAAATATTGCTGCGTTGTGATAAAACAGAAAGATGAATCAGTTGACAAAAGAAAATTAGGGGGAAAATCCTTGCTAAAGACATAAATAAATAGGTCAAGAGTTATTATTGCCATTGTAAAAACTGTGTTATAAGAAGAAAATATTAAAGAAGTATGTAATATTTCTCTCTTAGGGCCAAGCCACATCTGATGGAAGATACGTCGCTGTACTTCCGTTGCGTAATTTACTCGAGGAATTTTAGTAACGCATCTTCGATAAAATGTGTACGGTATGAGGTTTGTATTGTATTATGTGTACCTACTGGCAGAAGATCGGCGACGTGTCTTCTGTCAGATGTGGCTTGGCCCTTAGTATTAGAAGTAGCAAAATCAAAATGCGTAGCGGGCTATATTCTTTCTTTTTTTCTGTATTCGATACAGCGATTCAAAACATTCGAAGCAAGAACAATTACCTACTACAAAATACAATAAAGAAAAATAAAGAAATAAGAATTAACATTTATCTAATAGTAGTATATATTTTGCAGCAGTACACCATGGACTACCCCCCTCTATCTTATTCATTGACTTCCTGTTCATCCAAAGGTTGTCTGGTAGATATCGCTATCAGCGATAAGACCGCCATTGTACCCTTTAATGTTTGTTATTGTATAAGAGCTGTGTTACAATTTTGGTGTACAATAAAGTATATTCTATTCTATTCTATTCTAATCTCCCACTCCTCCAATACATTTCAAACATCGAATCAAAGTACCAGGGGCCCAATTCCACAAACAGGGGGCTAATTCTGCTAAACTACTACATTTGACAAACGGTTCTGTTTCAATAAACGTTCGATTACCGTGGTCGTTCGATTTTAACCCAATTTTATGAACTGAATTGAAGTGAAGCTGAACTGGAACCGAACCACAACTCAAACAAAACTATTGTTACACACAGATAACCAGTGCTGCCATAACAAAATAATTCATATATACTAACTCGACTGATCGTGAAATAGGAGATTTTAAATTATTTTTTATAACAATTAATTGATTGATGTTTAATAGCTTATACGCACATTGTTTAAAGGTAAATTGGGCACGGAACGGTTTAATTCATAAGAACTGGCTTATAAAAATACTGACTTATCAATGTTGACAAGATATCCCATCAAAAACATTAATGTAAAAAAAGCAGTCTCGCGACTGTTTTGCCGTAAAAACCCAGCTTCGGTATGCAGTCGACACTTTCGATAATCCGACAGGTTCCCTATGTTGACAACTTCCTAGGGCAGACACCGTGATCAATCCCACAAATGACTAATTCGCCCCCACTGCTTGTCAACTTCACTTGTGTACTTTATTTAATGAAAGTGGAGATAAACAAAACAAATAAAAAACAAAAACAAACCCCACCAAATGGAACCGAAACGACCATTTTAAACCATTTTGTAATCGACTAACGAATAACGATCCACCATTTCGATTTAGCTTCGATTCAGTTTTGGTTCAACTACGTCTATGGGTTCAACCGTTCTACCATTTTTTGATAGATAGAAAGATAACTCGACCGTACTTGAACCGAACCGTGACCTAACATTACTTCTATTTCACTAAAATTTGACATACAGTTGAGTCGAAGTCAAGCCAGTTTCATAAATGCTCAACTGCAAATTTTCTTCTGTCTTGTTTATCTTGTTACGTTGTTATAAGGAATCATAATATTCTCACTTGCATGCTTTTTCAAGAATGTGGTAGCAAAAAAGAACTATATCTATGCTTATGCATTGGTTGACTTTGTACGTTTGCAGATCGTAAAGTGCTTGTTGCCAATTCGTTTCTCGAAATAATGATCCTATTACACGAATCATAGTGTATTGTGCCCATGAAGTTAACCTCTCTTCTTTCTTCTCATTTTTTTTTGTTCTCTTTTTTTCTCTTCTTTCTCTTTAGTTAGTAAATTGACCTCGGAGGAGTCAGAATAAGTTTTTCGTTAAAAATAAGCATCAATGTTTCCGTCTTGACTGGACTTCCCTAAGCCCTCGTAAGATCTCTGATTGAAAAGATTAGCCCTCATGTCAGTTTTCTTTCTAACGGTATTGATACCCTAGCCAAAGATCAGTAAACGAGAAATTTCAATTTTTATAGTTTTTTGAAAATCACCCAGAATTCGTTATTAAATATTATTTAACTTTGAAGTATCAAATTGAATGGCTTTGTTTGAAAGCACGACTGTACATCGTTTTTTCGAAGCTTCCTATACAGGGCATCCCACGGGTATGGGCCACGGAGGGGAAGTACTTTAAATATTGTAGACTAGCTGTGTACTCACGGCTCCGCCCGTAGCCTATGTTACTCAGTGATAACGTAGCTTTCTAACGGCAAAAGAATTTCTGAAATCGGTCCAGTAGTTTTTAAGTTTATTCGTTACATACAAAAATACAAATCTTTCCTCTTTATAATATTAGTATAGATAGGATATTTTGCTCCATAGAGACATTATTTAAAAAAACTTGTTTGCCTCATTTGGGTATCGAACCAACCAATTGTAATAAAGAAACCATCCTGTATTTTATACCAATCGAAAGGGTCAATCGTAAGGATATATTACTTCTAAGTAACATAGTATCTTAAATTAAAGAAACACCGTGAAATTTTACATTTAAGTTGAGGAAAATGAATTATAATAATTATCTTGTACTATCGATTTACAATGTGGACGGGTTAAAAACTGAATTGAGACGTCTTATTTCGAATATCCACCATAACGAGATAAGAAATCAACAGGCAGCAAACTTATCAAAAGATTAAGAATTTGCATACGAGAAGAGTAGGGATCACATTTTGAACATTTGATTAATAATAATTAATTACAGATACCTACCGTAGATACATTGGCATATTCAAGTTTCTTTCTTTTTTTATTAAATTGTGAAAGCTTACGTACGTAGGTAACGCTTATGATTTACTAGCGGCCCGTCCCGGCTTCGCACGGATGGACATTTTTCCCATTTTTACAACATTTTTCATTTATGCTCCGCTCCTATTAGTCGTAGCGTGATGTTATATAGCCTATAAACTTCCTCGATAAATGGCCTATCTAACACAAAAAGATTTCTTCAATTCCAACCAGTTGTTCCAGAGATTAGCGCGTTCAAACAAACAAACCCTTCAGCTTTATAATATTAGTATAGATTAATATTATAAATATTTTTTATAGATTTCCTATTTCACGATTACTTTAGTTAGTATGTATGAATTCTTTTGTTATGGCTGCACTGATCGTGTGGATAATAACGGTTTTGGTGGGTTGTTCAGCTTCAATTCAATTCAGAACATATAATTGGGCTAAGATCGAACGACGACCGTAATCGAACGTTTATTGAAACAGCAACGTTTGTCAAACGTTGTAAATTAACCCCCAGATGGCACGTTTACGGACGTCGTCTGAAATACCAACAAGCTGTTAGTTAATGTTGGAATATATCCTACTTTACACTGCAAATACTTAATCCTCTTTGGTATTCTTAATACTAATCGGTTATAAAAGTTATGGTTGTTCTATCTTCAAGTGTGCTAATAGACTGACACTAGCTAATATCTTCCAAGTGGTCTTATTAAGTCTGAATAAACAATTCTAAATTCTAAGTTCAATCTCTGCATTTTTCTTTTACTCCCATAATCCTATTTCCTACAGTTAATACTAGTGTTAACTGTAACAATATGCACACGACAAGCATACAAATACATAGTTATGTATTTGTATGCTTGTCGTGTGCATATTGTTTATTTATTTGTACTATTTTGCAGTCTCTGCTATTTTATTTTTTGACAGTATATTTTTTCGAGGCATTTCTCTCGCGTGAAAATCGCAGTGGTATGAATAGAATTTTAGTTTTATTATTACCTGTGAACCTTATTATTTTTATATGTGTATCTACAGTTGATTTTGATCATCAAACCATGTTTTCTATCTTTTCCATAAAGATTGGTGTTTAAAAACCGACTTCAAAAAGGAGGAGGTTCTCTATTCGATTGGTTTTTCTTTTTTTATGTGTGTACACCGATTACGCTGAGATTTATAATCCGATTTACGTAATTCTTCTTTAGTTTGATGCGGAATAGTTGCCATTTGGTCCCGTAAAAATTTAATATAGTTTGGCCCTGTAGTTTTCATTTTATGAACATTTTTATTTTTTTATGAACATTTTAGTTTACGTGGACGTTGTAATTATTATACCTGATGTAATCTAGAAAAATCCTACTGTAGTTTACAGAACAACCTATTACAGACACTAAAAACTAAAAAAAAAAGTTTAATAAAACCGACTTCAAAAACTAAAAAGTATAAAATAACTTAATATAAAATTAACAGTTTCAGAAGTCGGTGCCTTCAATTTGGTTCAGCGATTAGCACCGACTTCTGAAACTGTTAATTTTATATTAAGTTATTTCATACTTTTTAGTTTTTGAAGTCGGTTTTTTTAAACATAGTTTTATTATCTGTGATTTAATTATTATTGTAAATTGTTTGGTTTAATGTTTTTGTCAATTTTCATACGCAATCCTTTAAATAATCTTCGATTCTAAAATATTTATAATCCTTTTTTCCATTCCTATAATACGTCGCTATTCCATACACTTTGTCAAGTTATGTGAACATATATGTATGTATGTAACAGCTTTTTTATTTTCTCGATTTCAGGTTTGGTCCCATAGTAAAAGTTGTTCATAATGATAAGTACAATGACTCCGTTTCGGGTTTATAGTATATAAAAAATAAGGTTGTATATGATTCCTACAAAGATACCAAAGGTATTTTGTTACTGAAGCTACAACCCTAAACAGGCCACCTACTATCACAACGCATTAAGGCGTTTCCTACAAGTCACCATGCAGCCACGTAGGGTTAATTCTACTAACTCAATTATCGCATTGTGTACACACGAAGATTGAGTTGTGACAGGTAACAAGATAACTAACAGATGGAGTCGCGGGTTCACTCGCACCCTGATTAGAAATACTGAAATACAGGACTTGGAAGAGAATGAGGAAAAGATTTAATTAGAATCACAGTCTCATAAAACCTTGTTTAGAACAGAATTTACAGAGTGACAAAACAATCGAAGATTTTTTAGAAGAAATTTTTTGAAGCTAAATTCAAATGTTAAGCTCGTTTGGAGTCTAAAAAATCCTATACGACAAATTGTAGCCTGAGCTAGCACTTATGGATGTAAATTAATCTCAAACATGATAAAGTATCATGAAAAATTCTGCAATACTATGATGAATTGCAACTTTTAAAACTTCACCATTTTCTAATAACTTGCAAGCGAGAAATAAGTAAAAACGCGTGCGTTCATGAGGGTATTAAGTAATTTGAAGGGTTGAACTCAACCCCCGAGAGTTTCATCCATCACCCGTGGTGCTCAATTGACATTGACGTCAACGCTTAACCCCTACTTGCTTAAACTTGTCTCACATGGCTGTAGGAGTTTGTCTTTATAATATTGATGCTTTATCGGGACAAGGCATTGATATTGTAAGGTTTACGCCAGTTTTGCAATGCCACAAGACATTTCCCGTATGTTTTCTTTGACGTTTGATCGTATCGGTGTAGTAGGCTTTGTGTGCGGGTTATGTTCAACAGTTAAATTTTATAGGATAATATGACTGATCGATTGATTTTGATATGGGTACCTACTTAGAAATATTAGGAAGTTATTTTATAAAATAATATAAATCAATCTCTTTTTAATTTTTTTCTTTTATCTCGATGTGGAACAAAACAACTAAAATAACGCGTTTTTTTAAAATAATTCCATAAAGATATTTTTAAAGAAACTTACCCATTACGATACTTAAGTTTTGACTATTGTAATTTCTAAACTTTTTGAGACCTCATACAACCTGATACTCTTTACTGTCGTTTAAATATGATTTAATGCCCTATGTCAGACAGCTTTACAGAATTTATAAAAATAAGTGGTAGGAATAAACAAATGGATTCGTGAAAGTTTATTTTTAATGCAGTCATAAATTATACAGCTTATTTTTTTACATTTACTCGAATCGTAAAAATAAAGCAAGTTACACTTAAACTCTTTCTACATACTGCGCCATGTAAGCCTCGTCTATACTAAGATTTATGAGAGCATTGTGCTCGCGTATTTATACGTCAAGAGTGATGACTCTCCTGTCAATCAATCCTGAAATTGTCGTGCACAACATCTTATGGAATTCATGTGATTCATCCAAATTGCATTTGCATACAACAAACAAATAATTAAACATTGCTGCATGAATTATGTAAGTCCATAATATCATAAAAATACGAAATAGGTGTTCTATTTTTCGCATAACTTGAATAATATTAGCTTAAACCTTCTTAAAAATGCTTTTAAAATCGAAATCTTTGAAGTAATGTAACAGCACAGAAATAATTATGTATCCTTATATACGATAAAATTTATGAATAAGAATTTGCAATAGATTCCCAAGAGGCTAGATTCGCCATTCATCTGGAAAGTAAACCCCAAGTTGCACTCTCGAAACTCATTAAAAGTAAATCCGGGAGCATTTTCTAAAGACGTTGAATTAAGGCTTGTTTAAAGAAATTTTCTTAAAACTGCAAGCGGTGAGCGTGCCTCATTTGCCACTATTGAGGCGTTTCCTCACAGTTCAATGCTCCGCCTTCCGTTTAAATGAAGCTAAAGATTGAATCGTTCCGGATTCGTCTCTTTGAAAAACCCGGTTTCATCCTCGTCGACTATGCATTTCACATAACTTGACTATCCTCAATCTGGCTGTGTCAGAAGAATTTCCTATTTCATGAACTGACTCGGCACCTTATTATTTTTATTCACAGAACCCAGGCATGTACCTACTTATTTAGATTTCTGTGGTACCTAAATTTTTGATGTACCTAATGTAGAATGTCATACAAATAAATTCAAGCACAAATGCAATACAAAATTAAGTATAGTAACGAGTACGAAGTATACTATGTTTAAAATCTTATTTGTTTCATTAAGCTGCCCTAAACACAAGGTGCAAAACCTTACAAAGATATAGAAATTGTACTAAAGACCAATAATAATATTGCATAATACTGACAGCTGGAACAACACAACTGTCATATTACCATTGAATTGAATGCCTATCAATCAAACCAAAATATAATAGTAACAGTTCTAATTATATAACCTCATGACAAAGCGTCAAAATCCTTGCAACATCTGCAACAATCGACTAGATTACAATAATTTACCGAAACTTCTGTGTGCTTCGTCCGCAGACAGCGATACTGTCTCGTACGAGTTGCTGTTTATTTAATAACGTTGTGCGCCGTCTCGATAAGCGAGTATTGTGTGAAATTGTAAATCTTGTAGGACTTGCTGACGATAGACGCACTGTAATTTTGAATTCGAATTTCAACATGTCTTGCTGGATGAGATTGGGAGTGGATTGATTTCAATTCTTGGGTCCAATTCTGCTAATTTATAACGTTTTACAAACGGTTCTGTTTAAAAAAAAGTTCGATTACGGTCCTCCTTTGATCTTAACCCAATTATATGTGCTGAATTGAAGTGAACGTCTCACAATTATTGTTGTTAACATTATCACTGTTCCACATGACGAGAACCCTGTGAAAGCCGAGAGAGATAAAGAAATTAAGTATCAAGAGCTGGCACACGAAGTTGTCGCCATGGCGGATGTAGATTTAGCAGTCACTGTGCCGATAGTTGCTACGGCCAATGGTTTAATAGCCAGGAGCCTCGACCAACATCTGATGAGGCGCTCTTTGGGCGGCTGGATCAACGGCCTGATACAGAAAGTGGTGTTTTTGGACACGGTGCATATTGTTAGGAAGTTCCTATCTATGAGACCCTGTTCCCAATGCCGGTGGGATACTATTTTTTATATTTGTAAATGTTTTTTTATAGAAATATTTAAAAATGTAACTTATATGCATGCAAATTAGTAAAGGTATTTTATTATTATTGTATAAGTAAGTTCTCATTATAAGTGTTTAAATTGAACCAACTGTATTCGTTTTGAAGTCTTTTTATACTAAATGTAAGTTTTAATTATCTAATTTGTGATTATATTTTGTTCTTGTCACGTAATTCTGTTTATCCATGACTGTTGCTTTTTAAAATTTTATTTTAGTTCTCCATATCTTTTTGTACAAATTGTGTTTTAATTAGCTAATCTGTGATTGTTCGTTAGTATTAGTCATGTAATTGTTAATTCTGCTGATCTGTGGTTTGTTATTTCATTATTTAGTTGTTATAAGCGTTCATTTTGTGATTTAGAATCCTTTAGACTTGTAATATCAAACTATGACAAGATAATCACCGTTTTGTTTGTAGGTACCTACCTATTTCGATTCCAAATTACACTTTTTTAATTCCAAGAGCAGTTTTATTAAACTCTTTATCGTTCGATTCTATTTTTAATTTAAATAAAGATACAACAGGTTTTCAGACCAAAATATTAATCGGAACATTCAAAAGCTTAAAGTTTCCGACTTCTTTTTAACCCCCGACAAAAACAGGGGTGTTATAATTAATCTATTAACAATCGGGGGCAATTTTGAGTATCTAATCTTCAACGGGGCGAGTGGGTACACTTAGGCAACTAGTGACGAATAGTGCGGGGTGAGTGGTACGTAGACCCTTTTTAACCCCCGACAAAAAAGAGGGGTGTTATAAGTTTACCGCGTGTATCTATGTGTCTGTCTGTGGCATCGTAGCTTCCAAACGAGTGAACCGATTTTGATGCGGTTTTTTCTGTTTAAAAGCTGATGAGATCGTGATAGTTTTCAGCTCTAATTTATGAAGATCTGTTCAGGTGTTTGAAGATCATCAGCTCATTTTCAACTTGACAAAAGGGTCTTACCAATTTTCACAGGTCCGATTGATTTGAAATTTGGTATACTGTTACCACGGTGGTATTTCGAAGACATGGCAGCCCTGAGCTGATGCTGCAGCATCAAGTAGTCTGCGGGATAACAAAAGCCTAGCAACTTACAGCAGATATAGCGTATTTCGGCTCATAAGAATGGTCTCAATAAGTCGGTGTTAGATAGATCATGATGTCTACTAGTAATTTAAAAAGTTTAAATAAAATAAAATTAATGGATTTAATAACTCCCGAAACAAAAAGAAAACCTCTAAAGGCCTAGGTTCTTTTTTGTGTCGGGGGTTATTATTATGTTATCATCATCTTTTTGGGACCTGCTCAACTTCACATGTTAGTTTAGTATAAAGATGTGCTACAACATGTTTTATACTTTTACCATAAATTGTCAAATGGCCCGAGAAAAACGGGCGAAATTCATTATGATACTTGTGACTCACCCCCTAGCATCTAATTCTCTCGACATACTATATACAAATTCACCAAGTCTGTGCATGCTTTCGACCTTGTAAGAGCAGCATTTTAGTATTGGGTACAATCTTTTATAGTGGGTTCTTGTTTCTGCTTTTATTTTCTTAGTTTTGATATTTTAGTCTCATGTAACTTCCATCAATTTTTTTTGAGAAGTGGTTTGTGTGCCTCTATTTTCACTTTCAGATTCGATTTCAAAATAATTAATCATCATCTTGCCTGACCTTGTCCCAACTATGGATATTAGGGTCAGCTTCCAGTCTAACCAGATCCAAGAATTCTGAATACCCGTATTTCAACCGTATGTCACTATTAATTATCATTAATGATGATTAGTATTGACACCACAATTAATACAAATAGGTATACATATACCTATGGTATGTGCGTTGCAATCACAGTATTGCTAATTATTCACCAAATATTTACCAAGATGCATATTATTGAGCATGGCTAGGAAGATGTAGGACCGAACTATAATATTTATGTATATTAAAAATCAAATAACGTAGAATGGGGTGACTTTGATTCCTGGGGGTTACTTTAATCAAAACTTCGTTTCGTAATAAAATTCAAATTGTACGAATTCTTACAATTATTTTTTTACGGTTGGCAGCATTGAACGTCATTGTCAGTGTGTGATCAGTCGTAGTAGTGGATGGATCCTTGCGAGTTGATGAAAAAATATTTAAAATAGTTTTGTGTAGTTATTTATTCCTTATTGTGGTTACTTTCAAATTCTTTAGAAAAAGGGAGATATCAAAATATAGTATAAACATAGTTTAAATATGTTTTTCTCAAAAAGTAATAAGAAAAATTATAATTTTATTCAAGAAATAGACAAAATAAACATCGATATTTGCACTTTTATTTTTATTTTTGGCTGTCATATTTAAAGAGAAAAATACATTTCAAAATTGATTAAAGTAACCCTATTCTAACCTACGTAGTTTTCATTATTCGGCTTCATATGATCAGTCAATAAAACGTCTTAAAACAGAAAAGAATTTTACCAATCCCACTTTCGTGAACACAAACCTTGAGCTGAAGAATGTTACCCCAAGTTACAAAATTAATGCACTCCACCACACACTGCCACTGAATTGTAAGTTGGAGGTACCCGACTGCCATTCTTATTCCACCATCGTTCTCAAACTAGCGTCGGCAAGTTAATATTGGCTGAACCTTGTCTCGTATCTATCCTGTGCCACCCCTTAGTCGGCATGCGAGGATACGTTTGTTGTATTTTAGAAACGAAAGCATGTCTAGCATTAATGGAAAAATGGGATGGGTACTATATTGTTCGACATGTTTTTCTATATGTTTGACATATTTGCGTGACTGCTGATCGTGACGTCCTGGGTCCGATCCCCAGGTCGGGCAAAGTGTTATTGGGTTTTTCCGTATGGAATTCCTCAGTAGCAGCCCGGAGTTTGTATTTGTGCCCGGTTGATGGCAATAGGCTCGCATTACATAGGACTTGAACATAACGGCGAAATGAGGGTGTTACTATACACCTCTGCCCAACTCTTCGGGGAATACAGGCGTGATTTTATGTTATGTTTTTCTATAGAAAATATGTGCTAGAGGCTGCTTCAAGAATCTTGCATGTAAAAATGAATTCATAAGTGGTATCTAATCTAATACCTTTAAACAAGCAATTCTTGTATATATATATATATATAATCTGAATCTCGGAAACGGCTCCAGCAATTTTCATTTAGTATGCAGGGGGTTTCGGGGGCGATAAATCGATCTAGTTAGGTTTTTATTTTTTATCCGTGTTTTCAGGCAATGAAAAACTGCTACAATGTCATTAGAATATGAAGGTAAATTTCGCTACTATTTACCAAATTATAATAGCTCATGTCGGAAATCGGGCGGTCCCGAAACCAGACAACCCTGGTTCGAGTCCAGAGATTATATTTTTCCCTTTTTTTTAAGTTCCTTCTTTTTCTTTTTCCCTTTTTTTTCTTTCCAAAAAACACGATTTACCAAAAAAAAACCGAGTAAAGTTCGGTCATCAAGGTACTATTATTTATTACCAACATTTTGTTTTTCGGCCCGCTAAACTATTTTTCGGGCCAAAAAGTTCAGAGCAAGGATGGGACCAATCTTTAGCAATTTTCAGTCAAAGAAAACTTTTTATACCATCGTCTCGGCTAAAAGTTCGTAAGACCGTTCGCCATTAGAGGCTATCCAACCATTTGCGTTACAGGAAAAACTTGCTCGCTAATGCCTAAGTTTCTGAAAAGCTTGAAATACAATTTCGGGCCGCTCTTTAATGCTAGCTTAGTATGGCATTATCTTTACAATCTTAGTTCTGTGGCAGGCGAAAGTAAAATCCTCTTTATGTCTGACTTGTTCCGAGAGTCTCGTTAAAAATTTAGAGAGGATTCTCATTTGACAAATGTTGTCGTAAAAAGTTTAGTAGTCTAGACTTTATTACTTGTTACTGAACTGTTAGGAATGATACCCTTCAGCCCCTTTTACTTAAGGCGGTAATATTACCTAATCTCAAATTTAGGACCTCATATTTTTGCAAAGAAAATAGTTCTTTCGTTAAAATTATGCAGAAATAACGATGAAGTTAACGCTATTTAAGAGAATACTATATTTCACAATGTGAAAATAGAACTTCTCAGAGAAGCCTAGAAGAGGGTTGTAAAGCTGTATATAATTTGAGTGATAAGAACACTTTTTGAAGAAGTCATTTTTTATATGCTTGAGGAGTTGTCAAGTAGGAACTTATTTTTGTTTCTAGGTGTACCTAACCTAAGAGGTTGCCAACTAAAGTCATATCACCAAACCACTTTGAAAATTTAACAAGTACTTAGTTTGATATGTCATAGAGCGCGAACAGAATTGTGTATTTACTTTATTTTAATGTGTAGGGGCGAATCTATCATTACAGTTATAGATAATATTTGTCTGTCAGGTTTGTCTGTTTACTAGCAGCATGGTAAATGTAATAAATGAAACCGACATAGACTGCACCACTGAGAGTACTTATATTTAGGTTATTGCAGGGATGCACAGACTTAGAACTAGGGGCCACTCGGGCCGACTATGAGCTAGTCACCACAGTTAAAACAACCAAAAAAGTTGAAATAAAGTTTACTGAAAAAAACTATTGTAGATTGAGCATTAAAAAAAATTCAGAGATCTTAAGCTAGCCCCTATTGTTAATACATTGCAGTATTTTCATATAAACGCATAGAAGATTTGAATTCGCTGGCTGGCTGCACGTATATTTATGAAGGACTGCATGCGGCCCGCGGGCCACTGTCTGTGCATCCCTGGGTTAGTGATTACTGGATAGTTACATGAGCTAGGTTACAAAATAAGTATATTAATTCACACAAGATCAGAAAATAAGGACAAGCTGGTCAGATAAAAAAGTTCAGACTGATTTTGCTGATGGACACAGAAAGCGAGCTCTGTAGAATGACTACTGCCTGACTATGACTACCCTGCTTTATCTTCTAAACGTTGCCCAGTGTTGAAAGCTCCCGGTACTTACTTTCCTAAGTTTCAAGTTTCAAAGAGTGCGTCTCTACGCAATGCTATCGGTAAACATATATTTAAACTTACCGCCGAGACCATTTCAAGGATCTTGTCTTTGATTTCGTTGTACGGGCCCCGGGCTTGATTCGAATTGAGGGTAACTTTATCTGACATTATTTGGAAGTTAAATAAAAATACAACAATTGACAATTGATTCTGACAGTGGGTATCTGATTATTGAGTAAATAATATTTTGATTAACTGCCTCGTTGGTGTAGTGGTGACAAGCGCGACTGCTGATCGTAAGATCCTGGGTTCAATCCCCAGGTCGGGCAAAGTGTTGTTGGGTTTTTCCGTATGGAATTCCTCAGTCGCAGCCCGGAATTTGAATTTGTGCTCGGTTGATGGCAATAGGCTCGCCTCCTATTACATGGGACTTAAACATAACGACGAAATGTGGGTATTGCTATACACTTCTGCCCAACCCTTCGGGGAATACAGGCGTGATGTTATGTTATATTTATTTTGATTACTTTCTATATAAAACAAGAGAAATACTGTAATAGGACTGGCACTATAATAAAGTAATTTGTAATTTTGAAAGGTCGTTCGTACGAATACGTTCTAGCAATGACATCTATTTCAGATCACCTGTATTGAAGTACCCATTTAAAGTGGTCTTTATTTCAACCTGTGGTAAAGGACCCATTAATGTACCCATTCCTATCTCATTTAAATAAGTACCTATAGGGAAAAGCGAAATCGAACCCTTAAACAGGATTTATGAAGCAAATATATAAAATGGGGTAGCACAATTTAATACGGGAAGTTTACCTAAATCGTCGTTGTTGAGTAAATCGAAATTGCTTCTCTTGCCGAATGTAATTGCTTTCCTTCAATGTAGCAATCCAATTATTTTTCTAAATCCTGAAAAGATTTACCCTAGTCATATCGACCAAAGTTTCCCTTCTTATCGGAAAACGATATTGGATGTATGTTGCTTGGCCAATCATGGCTCTACAGTAGAATCGGTTTAACAACCGCTATACAATGCTAAGAAATTGTTGTTGCTTATTAAATAGGCACGTAAAATCCTTTCGTCGAGGAACGAACGAACACTCCTCGTAAATATTGGCTATTGTCACGTAAACCGTTCTTGCTAACATTTCGGTTGGAGCTGTGGGAAACGGAAACGTTGGCGTGAAAATATTTTTCGCAGTATCTATAACATAATATCATTGCCGACCGACGAACGAACTCTTTGCATTGTGAGCGATATGATCGTTAGAAATGTCGCCAGCTAGCTTGACCTACTTGAGGCTTGTTAGCACTTCCAAGTAAATGAAAAAGTTATTGGTTTTCACTGCCGGAATAACTTCGTGGAATGTGATCAGTATTCTAGGCGGACGCGAATTGTAACTTTGACCACAAACTTCAGTGGATTCGGAACGTTTGTTTCCCAAATTCGGTGTGGCTAATTTGAATAGGACTCGTAGTCTGCGTCAAAGTTTATTCTTCCTCCCAATATTGATCCAGAAGGAGTAAAGTTTTTACATTTCTAACGAACCGTGAAAGTGTTTGGGGACCAATGAATCAACTCCTCTAAGCGATGACTAGTTGCTGAAGAATGATAAAGCAATTTGGGTCAAAACTAATCAAAAACTCGAATGTAATAAATGTAGTATCGGCTAACTGGTAGAACCAACGTATAATTAACAATATAAAAGTTGTATTGAGTTGTAATAGTAAACGTTTAATTCCCTGAGCTGTAAAGATGGTTATAATAAACTTAGTTCTATTTAGTTTTATCTCATCTCATCAGCCAGCTAACGTTCGCTGTTGATTTTTTGAGTTCGGAAAGAAGTAATTAGGTACTTATCTTTTATGAAAAATAAATAATTTTCAATCCTCTAAGTTAAATGAAAATCCTTAAACTACTTAAATTGTCAATCATTACGTTTTGGCTTGCTAATTAACTAATACACGCCATTTACATTAAGCTCACTCCCGCGGGAGAGAGCTTGGAAATGGACAGCGCGAGTATGTAAACGGGTCGCTGCCCATGCCGCTGCCGCTCGCGCTTCCACTCGCACTGCCCGACCTGCCGAAATTGGCGGATTTCGTGAGGAAGTCAGAGAACCGGTGGCGCGAACACGAGGAGTGTTTACAACTGCTCTATCGCTTGAGAAATAAATAATAAAAAGCCTACCTCGTTGGTCTAGTGGTGGCAGGCACGACTACTGATCGTGAGGTCCTGGGTTCGATCCCTATTCCGTGGGACTTAACATAACCACGAAATGAGGGTGTTCCTATACACCTCTGCCCAACCCTTCAGGGAATACAGGCGTGGTGATATGTATGTTAAAAATATCTGAACCTAGTTTAATAGTAGGTATCTACCTATAAGCATGTACTTACATCGTTCTATTACGATGAATTCGTATCATCCACCATCTCCCCCGGCAACAACATCTCTCTTGTAATTTATATGTTTTAAAAACATTTATAGTTATATAAACACAAAACTGCAGAGCACTGCAGATGCAGTTATTTCTACGTCCTGCATTGCCAGAGGTTGAATACGAAGGAGAAAGAAGAAAGCAAATTATTTATTTAAGTTTCGTAACAGACATACAAACACATTAAAAGACAAATAAAAAAAAAAACAACAAAATAAAAAAGTTACATGCCTCCACGAGACTAAAAAAAGGAGCCCATCTCAGCACGAAGCGAAGGAAGCGTGACGCGGCAATGTTAACACTCTCTTCCTTCAACTCTGCTGCAGAAGTATTTAGGGAAATATTTACTGTAGTGCGAGTAGCAGCGGCAGGTACATAATAAGAACAATAAGCAAACTTCAATAAATCGTTTTAGCAGTGATAGCCTAGTGGTGTGACCGTCGGACTGCCAAGTCATAGGTCTCGATTTCAAAACCAAGGCACGCACCTCTGACTATTTGGATTCATGTGCGTATTATATAATTATCACTTGCTTAAAATCGGTGACGGAAAACATCGTGAGGAAACCGGCATGCCTAAAAGATATTTCTTCACGGCATGTGAAGCCAAGTCAGAGGCCCATGGGCGGCATAAACTCTGACACCAGGTTAGTCATTAACCACGCGAAAGGAAGAAGAATAAATCGTTCACGCATATAAACTATTAAAAATATATTTACGGAGTATGCTTAGGTGGTTTGCTCATGTTGAGAGAATTAGTGAACGGCGTTCAACAAAAGGAATTTATAAGGCGGATGTCAATGGAAACGCCGGTAGAGGACGCCCTAGAAGGACATACATCGATGTTATTGGTGATGCTTTTCACAAAGGACAGGTGCGTAGTACTCTCAACCGGCGTGCGTGTATGACTATATGTATGAATGTGGATGAAGCGAAAGAAGTATGTAAGGGTTGTAGCATGTGGCGTTCTATAGTTTCTGCCTACCCCCATGGGAAAAAGGCGTGAATTTATGTATGTTTGAAGAATATTTACGAAGTTCAGTATGTCGGGTTTATTGCTAGGTATCTAGATCTTTTGGTGACAAAACGAGAAAATGTCACGACTAGAAGAAAAATGTGTTTGAACAATTCGGTGTTGCTACACTATGTACATAGTGGATGAAATTCAGGGAACTTGGGAAATAAAGGGGCTGCTTGGCGAGACAAAGGTGGAGCTTATTGCAAATTCCTCCGCTCACCTTGCGTTGCTATTAAACCTCCTTGGCGATACTGCAATATAATGTTTGTAAATCTCTCCAGTACCGACAGGGTAGAGGCACGTACGTTTAGTCTAATCAATCTTCTTTGTCGTGCGGCCGTGTTCAGTCGTTGTCTGGTTTGGTGTTATTATTTTTAATGAAGAAGCTAGTGTTAAATTGGCCACTGGTATTCTATAATCTTCTGCTTTGTAGTATTTATATCGTCATACTGGCTCAGTCAAATGTTGCAAAAGAAACATTTCACAATAAATAAATAACACATACAAATTCATATTTTACGCTAATATAGATAAGACATGAATTAGTTAACATAACATAACATCACGCCTGTATTCCCCGAAAGGTAGGGCAGAGGTGTATAGTAACACCCTCACTTCGCCGTTATATTTAAGTGCCATGCAATAGGGGGCGAGCCTATTGCCATCGACCGGGCATAAATCTAAGCACCGGGCTGCTACTAATTCCACACGGAAAAACCCAATAACACTTTGCCCGACCTGGGGATCGAACCCAGAACCTCACGATCAGCAGTCGCGCTTGTCACCACTAGACCAACGAGGCAGTTTTCAAACATTTAGGCATTTAGTTTACGAGTTCTTATTCATTCGGAATAATAATTATATTATTACGTACCTACGTGAGATGTAATGGATGAGTTTTATCTATTTATTTTCATTGTAGGTACGCTAGATGCTCTAGGCGGTTAATGAAGACATGGTTAAACCAACATCAATATCAAATATAATTAGGGCATGTAGTAGTCAGGTATTTACCTAAATATCTCGTAAACATAACATATCTATTAATTAAGGCTTAATTAATATCAAGGCTTAATGCAAAATACTAAAGCAATACGGCTCGACTACGCACATATTGATTCTACAGTTAATACCTCAGTAATATTCCTGAAAAGCCTTTCACATACGTTTTAAATATGAAAAATAAACTGCCCTAAGCCTTTTCATCATGGGCCAGTCAAAGTTAACGTCACTCGGCCCGCACGAAGCGCCGTTTCGTGCCATAAAAATATTCATACGAAGTATGGAAAAATTCCTACAATCAGCGAAAGCGGCCCCCTGAGGCATATTGTGGTACAGAGTTTTCATTAAACACAGAGCTCGGTTTTTGTCCAAAAAATGCCTATACAGCCGGAGGCGTCTCCCCCGCATATAAGGAATGTTGTCTCTGGGAAATTAGTTCATAAAATTTCGCCCAACTCACACAATGTACAAAAGTAAGCTACTCTTTTCTACAATCTACGATTATGTTTTTTCTCTTGTTTTGTTTGTCTTGACGTAAAAAATAAATTAGAAAATATTCTGGCTCTGTAACATTGTTGTCCTTTTTATGTTGAAGATGAAGAATTTTATTTATGTAGCCGGCCGTTGGTAACACGCAGTTATATGTATTTCCCGCGGGAAACTTAAATTTTTGGTAACATTTTCATTTATTTATATTTTTGTTTTTATTCATTATAGCGTTTTCTTGACGACATTCCACCTATTTTGTTAAAATCTTCATATCTTTTTTATAATTATTTTGATGAAATAAAACCTCATTATACAGGGTGTAAACGAAATCATGTAATTCTTTCAAACCTCGTGATGTACTGCTGACATATATTTCGCGCAGTTCGCTATGGGCGCTAAAATGTCTCACATTAAGAACACATGTTTACCTTTTGTGTTTTTTTTATTGAGTCCAAAAGTATGTCGTGCAGGGTTAATCTATGTCAGCAGTACATCATGAGGTTTGAAGGAATTACATGATTTCGTTTACACCCTGTAGAGATATAGACTCTTTCAGTAAAATATTTCGTAAAAATTATTACTAACTTAGAAATAACAAAAGCATTACTAACAAGGCTCCGTCGCCTTTTTATTACATTTCAATAACAGTGTTACGTTATTTGAACGGGGACAACTATGGGGCAATATAGGGCGGTATTACGTACAAATAACAGGGTACACTTACGAAAATTGCTTATACAGAAAACTAATACCAGTGTTTGCCAGCCGTTCGCTTTTGTTATGATGTAAGTTAAAAGTAAACGGGGGAATTGGACCCACGCTGATTCTGTTTCAGTATTTTGGAACATAACGTACAGTCACAGTTTTGGGTTACTACAATATTGGTTTAAAGTTTCTAAACCGTATTGAATTCTGATTTGGGAGTTTGGGACTAGGGGTAATAGAAAAATATTGGTGTGAGATTTGTTCTGTTTGATTATACTCTTAGGCAATAATTGAGTCTTTGACGTAGTAATTAAACGTGGCGGCTGTTTTATGCGTAATATTATCAGTATCACCGCCCTCATTTAGCCCGTAAACGTCCAATAGCCTTCCAATGACTACTACAAAGAACGGTGATATTGCTTAATCACCTCAATTAGCCATTAATTGGTCTTCGGTTGGTAAGGGGCAAATGCGAACCAAAGGGCGTCGTAAGGTACCTCTAGCAGTGTCCTGGGAACGGTCTTGAAATGCGTCCAAGCCAACATAGGAGTAGGACTACGTTATCCTCTTGCAGCTAAAGCATATCACCAATTTGATAGTTGCGGTGTTGGTTTTCTATTTGCGGTGATATTGTAACTCGGCGATGTTTATTTATTTATTCTTAATTGAGCCATAAAATAAATTTCATAAAATAAAACCCATAAATTCCTTAGTATTAACTTAAACTATGTTAGTATAATAAACTAAGACACTAACATAAACCTAAACATACAGTATTTACTACCATATTTTGGTAACATTTGGCAATAACACATGGACTGCCTCGTCAAGTGGCCCTAAGGGTCAGTTTCCAACTTTCCACCAAACGGAAAAATTCTTGCGCACTTTTTTGATTTCACTGAATAAAGAACTGCATTAGTATTGCCTTTAAGTATAAAATCCGACGAAGACATCGCGCAAGCCCGAGCATACCGGAGCGTCGGATTTTATACCCAAAGGCAATATTGATACAGTTCCTTATTCAGTGACATCAAAAAAGTGCTCGAGAATTTTTCTGTTTGGTGGAAACTGACCCTAAGTGTTTAGCAATAACACTCAGGACACTGATGGCGTTGTCACTGAAGCGACGCAGCAGCGATGCAAATCTTTTACGCAAGATTGCAAAGAAGCCGTCAGTATGCGCTCCTGCGAACATCCCTGATGAACTACAAAAACGTGGCAACGACAACAGTATCCTAAAAGCATTGTTGTATTGCACGCGCAGGGCATTATACGTTTTTTGCCAGCCCATAGGCTGCAGATATAAAAAGCTGGCCAAACAATTTTATTTTGACATTACTGTAACATCATGCAAATCTGCGGGACAGCATGTTGCATCTTACAGCCAACACCCTGCGCTCTCTCCATATCACAATTATCAGTGCTATCCTACGTAACCCAGGGACAAAAGTACCTAAACTGCTTTACTCTGTTTAGAGTTGTACTACATAACGAGAATAGTGGTACCATTTTATAGGTCTTGTTTTGTGCCATGAAAACTAACAGCTCGCTTTTCTTGGCATTATACTTCAGAGGGCTCCAGCATAGCACTCACATTATTCAATAGCTTCCTGCGAGCAGTGTACGACGGATTCAACAGCACCATGTTGTAATCCTAACTAATGTTGTTAAGAGACACTCCATCTATCCTACATCCGACTTCAGAGCTGCTGCCTCCCTCGATCTAACATAAGATCTCGCCTGTATTCCCCGAAGGGTTGGGCATAGGTGTATAGTAATACCCTCATTTCGCCGTTATGTTTAAGTCCCATAAAATAGGGGGCGAGCCTATTGTCATCAAACAAATCCAAACTCCGGGCTGCTACTGAGGAATTCCACACGGAAAAACCCAATAACACTTCACCCGACCTGGGGATCGAACCCAGGACCTCACGATCAGCAGTCGCGCTTGCCTCCACTAGACCAACGAGGCAGTTCCTCTATCAGCTTATTCATATACACATTGAACAAATTCGGCGAGGTCAAACCCCCTTGCCTCACCCCACATTCTAACCTGTATACATCAGAGTATTTGCCCACCTCACAGTGTTATATTGGTTACCATACCAGAACTTAAACACATTAACTATTTCTGGCGGCAGGTGAGCTTCACTCGCATATACTCGCGCTGCCAACGCCGCCAAAATTTTTGATGTATTTGGTGTAGTCTAGCATAGAGCTGCAAGTTGTTTGGGTAGCTGTCTACCAGAGTAGGTTCGGGCAATGAGGTGAGAGCCCGACCAATTAAAAAAATTCCAGGAGTAAGGCAACGGAAATCGTCAGGCGAGATAGATAAGGGACAGAGAGGTCAACTATTCAAGATAGCTTCTACCTATGCGAAAAGAGTTAGAAGCTCCACAAAGCTTCCATTGGAATTATCCATTACTCGCCTAAAGTGTTTAGCCGAGTGGATACCGGCCTCAAAAATTCCGCCAAAGTAAGGAGCGTAATCTGGTGGAAAATTAAATTGTATGCCTTCCTTACATGCAAAATCAGATCATTTTAATTTCTTTAGCTCCTGCGACAAAATTACGTCCATTGTTGCAGAATACTTCCGCTGGCCTGCCTCTTTACAAATCTACGGAGTATCATAACGAAAACGTCTTTTGACTGCTTACTGCTTCGAAATGTTATATCGTAGATATATGAAAAAACGGAGATAGCATTTAATTAACGAGACCACGCACTTTTCTATTAAACATTAAAAATGGACCAGTGAAGTCAATTCCTACTGTCTGAAATGGAAAGTTTGGCTTGACACGTTGGGAGGGCAAATGTCTCATAATAGGCGCAATTATGAAAAGTGCGTCTCGCTAAATATCTGCCGTTAATCGGCCAAACATATTTCCTAACAACAGCCAACAATAACTGTGGGCTAGCATGTAATCCGCGTTTGTGTTCAAATATTAATTTGGTAAAATCTGCGAAGCACGCAGGAGGAAAGAGTGTCTCTTAATCAGATGAGTTTAATTGGCCACGAATTCGGATGAGCTTGTCGTCACTGAAAAATGAAGCGATCGCGTCCAAAAAGTCGACGAGTCAACATCTCCTGAGGATGCCCCGTGGAGGGGCGAAACACCTGTCGTATCGGTTTGATTTGTTTGTGTGTTGCATATTATTAATCGCACCTTCTGTATTTGTATATATTTGCGGGCGGGAGGACGGTGCTGCATACTGCATTCAGGCTTAGTCAACTGTTTGGCCATAGAGTAGTATAGTAATAGGTATTTGGCGGAATTAACACTAAATATTGTTATTGTATATTTGTAAGTATGTCATGGATTTCTGCAAAGTGACGCCTGATTCCATTATTTATCTAAAGGACAATTGATTTCATTTTTAACCAACATTCATAGTTGTTTGAGTTACGCAACTACGGGTCTTCGTAATCTATTTATGAAAGCTTTTCACAAATTTTTAATTACTAAAATACCATACTACCTACGTAGAATATAGACAGTCTATCAAATAAAATAGAAAAAAAATAGACTGCCTACATGTTTTTCACTTATTGTGTTTTTGATCATCCTAAATTGAATATTTTTTTTATATCAAAATTGTTTTTAGGAATTTTATTATGGGAACGTTGAATGTGTTTTTACCTTAATTGATTTGATGTTGTCTATTTTGATTTAGAAATTCATCAGCTCAATATTTCTCAGCCTATCCAAAGTGCCTCTTCCTAGATGTGTCGCATCTCGACTTCAAATATCTCCTTCAGAGATCATAGGTCCATCCTGGCTAGGGGTGTCTCACGGTACATTTGCTGGCTCGCGGTCACCACTCAAGAAGCCATGTTTTGTGTCGTGTCGATTCTATTGCACGTTTTGACAATACTAAATTAGATTAAACGCCACTGTCACTTTCTTTTTCTATTGAAACAGAAAGAGACAAACACCATTAGTTTAGTTTAGTCCTGTCAAAGTGCGCAACAGAATTGACAGTAGTATCTGCCCTAATGCGTCCACTGTTAAACCTGGGGCTCTCAACTACCAATATACCGCTTTATACAGTATAACCAATAATACATACCAAATAATATCTTAATATTACCCAGTATTTTTTAACCTTTTCACCGCCAACGTACACAGAACGCGATGCCGTGCCACCGCCAAGCTATAAATGTAGGTATAACGAAATATACAAGGTTAGTCGGAAAGGGGGTACTAAGCCGCGGGCCACCTAAAATATCACTGATGACTATTATAAATCAATTGTTAAAATTTCAAAATTTGATAATTTTTATTTGCATGAAAAATATATTTTATTTTAGTTTTTTTTTTAAAAAAACCTACCTACCTGCTTTAGTTATGAATTCAGAAAACTTTTACTTTTCTATACCGTAACCCCAAATATGACCTAAAAAACAGCTGATCATAGCTATGGACAGATAGATTTTAGCATATTTTTTTACGAAATATTTGAAAAGCTATTCTTAAACTATCGAGTTTTGGGGAAAGTTGTAGAACAAAAGTTATCCCTTATTATGGGTACTTTAACACCCTTTCGGCTTAGTACCCCCTTTCGGATTAACCTTGTATAGTAAACGGTAGTGATGAGCTGAGGACCTGTTAAATACAGTAAACTTATTTTTATAACATAGTTAAAATGAAGAGCTTCTAATGAAGTTGTGGCGCTAGAAGCACGAAAATCTGGATCTTCTATTGAAGTCCGTGGCGGTGAAAAGGTTAAATTATTATAGACTAGCTGTACCCTCGTGACTCTGCCCGTGTAAAAAGTTTTTCTCACTCCTTTATACCCCCTCAGAAGATAATTTTGAAAAATCCTTTCGTTCATGTTTTTACTATTTTCTTGAGACCTGTTAATATATTACATTTAACTCAGCCATGCAATAAGATTCTCCCATACAAAAGCAGCCTGTTTTACCCTATTTTTAGAGGTATTGCTGGAATTTAAGAAAAAACCCATCTAGTGGTCACTAACTCACTATACTAACTGCTTATTGGTTGAATAGTAATTATCTAGCCGTCCATTTCGTATCGTATTCGTAAAAACCCAGTAATAGATAAACGTAGTTTATCTTATACCTAGTTAATTTTATCAAATCAATAGCTATTGAGAGTTTAACTGTGGAACCCAGAAACCGTGCACGAGAGTTTCATTTCATTATGGTGCGTCCAGACCTGGCGAATGTACCGCTCGCGAGCCGCTTGCGAACTGCGCGCGTACATTTCATGGTCGTAGGCAGCCCCTGCACCGTGCGCGCGCCGCACGCGCGTCTCTCGCGCGCAAGCTACGCGCCATACTCGAGCTGCGCAGGAGGAGCGCGCGTGCCGCTCGCTGTGCACCTCCCTGCTCAGTTTGTTTCTAAATGCCGGAGACTAAAATACCCGGTGCTGCAGCAATTATGCTAACAGCAGTCGTATGGTCCGACATCTTCGGAAGCAAATTCACAACTGAGGCTCATAGTTCAAACGCGAAAGAAGCTGTGTGCGTACGGACTGCGCACGCGCTGCATGCACGCCCCACTCGAGCCTTGCCGGAGTTGCACTAGAGCGGCGCACCAAACGTAGGCTGTACCCGCACGCGAGCAACACGCGCGCGGTTCGCAAGTGGCACTCGAGCGGCGCATTCGCGGCGCATTCGGCAGGTCTGGACGCACCATTAGGGACACTGGTCACAGTTGCATTGAAAAACCATTAACGCCATCTATAGACAAATTAAATAAAAAATATCATTTTTTGTTAAGCAATAGTTATTTTAAAAATCCTACGGTGAATGTATAACCTCGTAACGCTACAACAATTGATTTGTTCTAACGATACCTTCAGAATCAAAAAAAAAGATAAGCGAAATTAAATCCAAAAAATAAAATTCAAAACGTTTTGTGTCCGCGTGATTTCATCTCATCTCATTTCAATATCAATACAAATTATTGGCAGTCCACCATTTAGAACACCAGGCTACAGAAAGTACAGTAAAATAGCCGTTCGCAATAATAAACTCCGTTGCTTAGCAACATCTGTTGTTTATTTGACAATCTGTCATTTATTTGATATAGCTGTTGCCCGCGGTTTCACTCGCATCCTAGGGGAACAGTAGAACAGTTAGAAGTATCATGTATCCGGATAAAAAGTATCCTATGTCCTAATCCAGGTCATGGTATACCATTGTGCCAACTTTCATTCATATCCGTTGAGCCGTTTAGGCGTGATTGATTAACAAACATTCAAATAAACAAACTCACAAACATCCAAACTTTCACATTTATAATATTAATTTAGAAGTTAGATTACACTTCCGTAAACTGATTCTGTTGTTTTTCTAACTTCTATTCGCGTTCATGCGTACAGTTTTTTAATTTCCCCCATATATACAACGAGGATGCAGCTTCAAAAGGAATTATGGAAGAACTTTGTAACTTAAAATTCATCAGTTTGTTGTTAAACTTGCTCAGACAATGCTTGTGTCCGTTTTTCGCTTGCTTAAAGCATTATGACGTTATTAATTTAGTTCTCTAACTACTTGGTAGCTCTTTGACTATGTTCAAACATTTTTTCTTGTGAACATTGACTTTTGTCACAGACCACTTCAAGGTTATTAACGGCCCGTTTCAATTGATAACCCATCTATCGGCATTATAGAAATTTGACCTAAGTTCTATAAAAATAGTGTCTTTCTATCTATTGTAGTATAACCGCAGTAGTTTATTGAAAACAGCCATAAAAGATTAGTTGTCAGTGTAAAGGCAGATACTGCCGCCTTTCTGGTTGTCGCCTTTTATAATAATACTCTTGGAAATAACGGAAATATTTTATTTTGGCTGAGGGGACAACGACCGGAATTCATTTTATATGATACAATGCCTTCATTAAAAATAATCACCACCCTTAGCAAAGGGGATGGTTATTACAGTATTGTTATTAGCACATACGAGGATGATGTTGCCCCCTCATCTTGCAGGATCTTTTACGACGCACAGAAGAACCCCGGTAAACTATTCGTTGCTGAGAATCAAACACACGGCCTGAATGCTAAATAAACAATTTAGCATAAAAATATCTATTTATCTAGGTATGGTTAGGTATTGGTAAAGATACAAAAGAGTTTAAATTTTAACCAGTAATGCTCCATAAATTATGGTCGCCTTTTACGACATCCACGGATAGCGAAGGTATGGCCTCTTCTTTGCCGCGAACGATACGGAATACAACATGATTGTGGATGATGGAAGCGATCCTGTACCTGCTAACGAATGCACGGCTTTAATTTTTTCTGTATAGACAAAGTGAATTCAGGCCAAAGCGGAAGAAAGGTAGGATGAAAGAGATGACGTGGCAGGATATGAGCCTAGCCTACGAGTAGTAGGCATCACTATTCATCGAGGAATCATTACGAAGCCTACACAAAAATAATATAAACCATTATTTAATTCCAACATGTTTTTATTATTCGCAGTTTTAATGTAGGTACTTAATGTATTTCTGCTACTTCGTAAAATAAAACTTGAGACGACGACACACGATTTTAAATTTAACTTCATTACCAGCATTTCGATATTCGTTTTTATATCGTATCGTTAATCAACTTATCGATCAATGTTAATTACTTTTACAAAGTAACTGATTATGCTGATATGTGTGTATGCGACAGGTCATTGTCGTATCTGAAGCCTGCACAAGAAGGATGACGACTTTCGTTTTGCAAAAAAAAACCAACTCCGAAAGATGTCTGAAGAGCCAGGCGACGCCCCGACGCGACGCTCCGAGGCGCGCCGAAAAAAATGCATAACGATGCTTTGACACCATCACTTTGATGGTGCAAGTCGAAAATAGAATTTTTAGCTAAGAATAAATGCTAAAATTTTTAATTACGAGTAACGAACCTGGTATCAAGCGAGGTAAATACAAACCTAGCTGAGTTGCCAGTAATATTTCCAAAATAGTTTTTAACAGTTTTGTTACAGTCCACATTTGTTTTAACGAGTGTGCGTTAAATGAAAGCCTTTTGATAAAACACCCGAAACCTCTTAGTATTGTACTGTACTACTCTTAGTAGGAAAAATGTATATAACATGACGCAGCGAAGACCATGTGGTACAAATTTTTACAGAGGTCGAGGCCGTTCACCATCATCAACCTTGTGTTCGAATATAAAGAGAGACCTGAAGCAAGCCCAGTTGTCAGAGCTGACAACCCGTTTTTTATCAAGGCATCGATATTAGTTACCGATGTAACAATTTTCATAGAATAGTGTTTTGAACTCAGGTAGGCTTTTTGACAATGTCAATTCCGATCAAGTTGGAATGCCCTGCTGGTATATAGATCCATATTATTTGTTAATATACTTAAAAGCTTAAAAGCAGCATATCCCATCTATCGATTTACACGACACAAACATTCTCGTCTATCTTTTGACGTAGTTATACAAAAAAGCAAGTACTCGTCGATGTTCAAACACATACTTTACCAACTACGACTTCAAAATAAATTCGTTCCTTGTGGAATACATAAAACAAAATAAACAAACAGTGACGAAGCGTCAGAAGAAGCGTCCTGTCTGATCGGAAATTCCGTTATTCGCAGAGGGAATCGACTAGTACCGCATTCGGTCGGTCTGAAAGAGTGTTGTACGAAACGCCATCGCCGAACTGCATGGTGATTGGATCCCGAACGTATGGAAGTTTACGTTTAAAGAGCATAGTTTATATGCACGAGATAGGTTCGCCATGAGGAATGCGGGTCGTGTTACAAAGTTCTGAAATCTGAATGTCTTTGAGAGTTTGCATATGAGATGAAAATACATAACTATTTGGAGTGTTATGGTAGCCTGGTACCTGTTACAACTTGTTGAGTTTTATTGAAAATGGCGTCGTGTTTAGTAAACAATAGGATAACATCACGCCTGTATTCCCCGAAGAGTTGGGCAGAGGTGTGTAGTAACACCCACATTTCACCGTTATGTTTAAGTCCCATGTAATAGGGGGCGAGCCTATTGTCATCAGACGGGCACAAATCCCAATAACACTTACCCCGACCCGGCCGACCTGGGGATCGAAACCAGGTCCTCACGACCAGCGGCTGCGTTTGCCACCACTAGATCAATGAGGCTGTTAGGATACTGGACTCTATAAGAGGTTTACTATTTTATCTTTTGTCAACTGATAATGTATTGCTGAGATCTGTTTCTAAGAGTCCACTATGACAGGGTATAGTAAAAAAAATAACTTATTGTTAAAACTTTCCAATCATTAATAATTGCAGATTTTGAAGGATATTTCGCGCACAACTTGATTTGACTATATTTTCCTAGTACCTAATTGGTAACTTTTGTGAGTATAGCTTCAGTACGGATCGCTACTTTTCATTGTTGTTTTTGAAGTGAGATGTTATTTTTAATATATTTATTTAAAATATGAGTACAAATTCAGCTTTTTATTTGTATGGAATCGCCTACGAACAGATTATCTAGCATATACGACTTAACGATGATTTCATTATACACATGTTAATGGATGGATTCATTATACACATGGATGGGCAAAATCAAGCGTCATTCTGAGAAACTCCATTTTCCCTTATGGTAGCAAAGTTCAGATGAAATAAACTACTTCCAAGAACAAGGAAATGGCCATACGATTATTATAACAAAGCAATTACAAATTACAAGGCAAAGCCAAACAAGATGTAAGATAGAATGTAACAGAAAATTTGATAATTTTATTATTTACTAGCGGCCCGTCCCGGCTTTGCACGGGTGGATATTTTTTTAAACGTTTCGGAATAAATAAAGATAAATAAGTATAGCCTATGTTACTCAGTGATAATGTAGCTTTCTAACGGCAAAAGAATTTTTGAAATCGGTCCAGTAGTTTTTAAGTTTATTCGTTACATACAAAAATACAAATCTTTCCTCTTTATAATGTTAGTATAGATTAGTATAGATATAGATATTACATTTATAATATAAACATAACATAATATCATGCCTGTATTCCTTGATGGCCTGGGCAGAGGTGTATAGTAACACCCTCATTTCACCGTTATGTTTATGTCCCATGTCGGAGGCGAGTCTATTGCCATCAACCGATCTCAAATCCAAACTCCGGGCTACTGAAGAATTTCACACAGAAAAACCCCATAATACTTTGCCCGACCCGATCAAACCCAGGACCTCACGATTAGCAGTTGCGCTTGCCAGCACTAGACGAACGGGGCAGCTATAATATAAATTATTACATTTTCGTTTAAAACAATTTTTATTGGATACAAAATTGCTCTATTAACATGCAGAAACGAAAACTCAAATACTCTACTTGAGGCTTACCCAACGATTAATTCTCGCAAAAATAATTACAAATAATAACGTCGTGTTATGTAGAGCAACGTGTTAATCATACTGCTATCGTGTGAGTTGGCTGTCGAAGAAAATTGCTCAATCAAAGGCAGTCAGGTCAAGCGTGACTTAACTCATAACAATGTCATAACCGACCAACGAACAGCTTATTGACCTATTAGCTTTTCACTACTTGAATATTTATAGCCACTGATAACAGTAGAAAGTGCTTCACTGTAATTATGCAGGTTGTTAGTTTGACGTTATTTTTAGTTGTTTTAAAAAGTATTATACAGGAAGTCGGTAAGTATTGTAACCTAGATTATTAAGCTTCGTTTACCCTGCGGGTTAACACGCCATGCGAATTTCTCGTAACAGATCAAGGTTCTTTCTTCTTAAGATCTATCCGCACTCATCAGTGCTGAGACGTGACGGTCAGTGCCGTACCGTTCAGTACCGTGTCGTGATAATTCGCACTCATCAGTGCCGACGCTAATACGTTCCGTGATTGCTAGTTAGTTTTGATACTTGTAGCACAGTCTGCCCATATATTACTCTTGTAGTATCGCAGTCACATGTGTTTGAAGAATCCCTCAATATTCAAGAGCACAGTTTTTTTAGTTGAAATGGGTTTGCTCTTGCCTCTAGTCCAGGTCAGGGGAGACAGACAAAGTCTACGATGGAGTGAGCTTACCCAGAAGAAGCCTGAAGAACTCTAACTTTGAAGAGATTCAGGTTGAATGCGTTCGGGAATACAGACGCAGGTAGTGAGTTCCACTCTTTTGCAGTGCGCATTATGAAGGATGTTTGGAAGCGCTTAGTGCGAATTGGTGAGATGGCATCTAAGTATGGATGGTAACTTGCAGTGCATGATGGTAGAAGGGGGCTGGTGGGATGAGTTGTGGAGTTCTTGAGCACACTCTCCGAAGTACAGTCTACAGAAGACCGACAAGCAGGCAACCTTGCGGCGAGTTTGCAGCGATTGTTTTAAAAGACGAGGACACACGTCATGGGAGGAGAAAAAGAGACGAAGAAATAGAATTTGCCACTTGACATTTAATGGACGATAACTCAATATTTTTGGAATATTTTTGAATGTCAAAATATTGTTTTGATATTCTAAGCAAACTGAAATTTTTCCATCTCGAAATCGTTCTTGCCGTCAGTGAAAATATTCTCAGCTAGAACTTCGCGTTGGATCACAGAGGTCTTCGGAAAAATACTGACATCACTGAACGTCACTGAAACTTACATTAAGTACGGATAGCGTTATGCAAAATGTATGAAACAATATCATTTTTCACTGACACTAAACGGTACGGCACTGATCGTCACGTGCCCTGCACTGATGTGTGCGGATAGGCCTTTAAACCAGCGGTCGGTAACCTTTTGGCAGGCATGGGCCACATAGTGGTAAAATGAGGTAGAGGCGGGCTGCACTTGTCATAATTTTAATAATAGCGCTCAGCGCTACTCTTTTAGGTATCTATACTAATATATAAAGCTGAAGAGTTTGTTTGTTTGTTTGAACGCGCTAATCTCAGGAAATACTGGTTGGAATTGAAAAATTATTTTTGTGTTGGATAGTCCATTTATCGAGGAAGGCTATAGGCTATATAAAATCACGCTACGACCAATAGGAGCGGAGCATAAATGGAAAATGTTGCAAAAATTGGAAAAATGTCCACCCATGCGAAGCCGGGACAGGCCGCAATGGTTAATGGTTGATCATGTATCCTCTTTTATGTCACCGCATTTGTTTGTACCACCCATATTTGCAATATATATATATATATATATAATAATATATATATTTTATCTTTATCTTTTGTCTTTATATTTTATCTATATATTTTACCTTTATCTTTTGTCTTTAGCTTTTATCTTTATCTTTTACCTTATCTTTTACCTTTATCTTAATATTTTGCGTTTTTGCTTCTTTATCTTTTATCTGTACCGTTTATCTTTTATTTTTAGCGTTATCTTTCATCTTTATCTTTTATCGTTATTCTTTATCGTTTATCTTTTATATTTATCTTTTATCTTTAAGGGGTCTTCATACAAGTAACACAAGCAAAAAAAAAATATTTTGAAATTATTGTCTGTCTGTTGTCCGGCTTTAACACAAAAGCTACTAGAAGGATTTTGATGAAACTTTTTTGTTATATAGCTATTAGTCCTCGGCAACATATAGGCTATAATTTATTTTGAAGTCTCAGGTAGGGTAGGTAGGTAGGTAGGGTAGATAAGTTGGGTAGGTAGGGTAGGTGGGTAGGTAAGTAGGATAGGCAGGTAGGGTAGGCAGGTAGGGTAGGTAGGTAGGGTAGGCAGGTAGGGTAGGTAGGTGCGCCGTAGATACCATAAATGAAAAATGTTGCAAAGCGGGAAAAACGCAGACGAAGTTGCGCGGGTCAGCGAGTATACTATAAGAATGTGACTTTCATTTACAAAATAGTCGTGGGCCGCAAGAACTAGAGACACAGGCCGCCGACCGCTGCTTTAAACGATAAGGGCAAAAGTAAACGACGAATTTTTTTTATTTGACATTAAGCTGTCGACTAATTATGACTGATTGGACATTTGACATTTGACAGAGCATTGACATTTGAGATTGGACATTTGACAGAAACTGGTATCTGTCAAATGGCTCAATGTACTTATTTTACGATTCAACAAAATTTTCTCTCCTCTTACGATTTTTTTCTTTCTCCTGTTTCACCTCGTTGCTCTCCATTAGGGTATGACTCTATAAAGTTAAAATTAAATGTTAACTTTTAAGCGGTTTTTTTTGGGATTCGCTTTTCTTTAGACTATAGCTTATTCTGTAGTTTTGATTATTGATTTGCTGTTATATTTTATTCTGACAGCGACGGATTTTGTTAAACATACTGTAAATATAGTTACAAGCAATAGAAGCTGAATGTGCCCAATATACGCCATAATAAACTTAGTTTCCCAATACTCATTACCGACAGCGTAAAAAAAATGTGTTGAGATGAATAAACAGCTTTCCAACTTTATATTGGCAAATAAAATAAATGCCTGAATACGAAAGGAAATATCACACGTGCAATACCTATGAAACTAATTTATTACTTCAACACGTGGTTTCGAGAGTACCTTTCAGTAATGTAGTGCTACTCTGTCGCTTAGTATCGCAAAGCGAAAATGTGAACTTTATACATTAGGATCGTTCGGGATAGATCGCACTTACATTTGGTTCTTGGAGATGTATTTGGTTCAACATAAATATTTTTCTTACTTTCCTCTCATTTTATGTTCAGATTTTTTCTTTAACTACGTTATAATGGAATACTTAATGCCATAATCACCACGTTTGACAAATGGATTGGTTATCGCAGTTCTACAATGCAGGATGCTGTTGGGCTTCCTTATCCTTGGTTGCGGGTCTGCGGTCGTTTATTAGTTATTTTGTCGATTCTTATTGATGGGGATCGGCTCATAACATGTCGAAAACTACTTTGATATTTTTATTAAACATAACACATAACATCACGCCTGTATTCCCCGAAGTGTTGGGCAGAGGTGTATAGTAACCCTCATTTCGCCGTTATGTTTAAGTGCCGTGTAACAGGGGGCGAGCCTATTGCCATCAACCGGGCACAAATTTAAACCCGGGCTGCTATTGAGGAATTCCATACGGAAAAATTCAATAACACTTTGCCCGACCTGGGGATGGAACCCAGGACCTCACGATCAGCAGCGCGACTGCTGATCGTGATTGTTCGGAACTTTCTAAGTTTTCAATACCCACAAACTTTACAATATCTAACCTGAAGCCTGAAGCCCAATTCTACTAACAGAAAAAATCAATCGCAACCTAACCTACTAATGAATAAAGATAACGATACACCGTTTCGATGCAACTTCGATTCAGCTTCAGTTCAACTTCGTCTGTGGGTTCAACCGATCTACCAATTTTTGAAAGATGCTATTCTGATAACTCGACCGTACTTGAACCCAACCGTGACCTAACATTAATTGTGTTTCATTAGGATTTGACACACTATTGAGTCGAAGCCAAACCAGTTTCACAATCGTTGAACTGTAAAATGTATGACAAAATTGGCGTGCATTGCATACAGGTGTCAATGAAATCATGTAATTCCTTCAAACCTCGTGATGTACTGCTGACATAGATTAACTCTGCACGGGATACTTATAAATACAATAAAAAAAAGTTACAGGAAGTAAACGTGTGTTCTTAAAGTGAGACATTTTAGCGCCCCGAGTTAGATTACCACGTGGCGAGTGATACCGCGCAATTCGCTCGGAGCGTTAAAATGCCCCACGTTAAGAACACACGTTTACTTCTTGTAACTTTTTTTTTATTGAATTTAAAAGTATCCCGTGCAGAGTTAATCTACTTATGTCAGCAGTACCTGTACATCATGAGGTTTGAAGGAGTTTACACCGTCGTTTACACCCTGTATCTATAGGCAATTAAGCAGTGCCTACTTCATAAGATTTAATTAACTACTCCATCTTTTACTATTACTATAAATAAAGTAAGCGTGTATGGCTATGATTTCTTTTGGTCAGAATCGTATTGAAATGGGCTTAAGCGTACAGTTGAAAGGCGACATTGCTAGTGCCAGCCTGCCTAGTCCGAGACCAATGCACGCCACTGGTCAAAATACCGGTTATGCATTGTTTGATAATTTTTTACGTTTGCAGATCGTAAAGAGCTTCTAGTTCGTTTCTAGTTCTTTTAATAATTAATTTATAGACAAAAACAAAACATAGGGACATAGTGGTGGTAGATATATATCATATGGTAAAATATAATTGCTCTAGTGACATTATCCTAGGAGGAAACTGAGGAATATGTTTATATGGACTAAATACCGACCGCATTTCTTCTTAAGGCGTGATTGATTAACAAACATCCAAATTCACAAACTCACAAACATCCAAACTTCCATATTTATAATATTAGTAAGGAGTACAAAATATGTGGTATCACATTTATACAAACATGTGAAGTTGACCAACTCCCAAAAAGATGATGATAACATAATAAGAGGGTGTACCATATAGGTATAATAAATTAATTTTAGTTAACATTAAAAACAAGCAGAATTCATATAGTATAAATTAATATAAGCAACTTAAATCTACTTGTGTAGGTAATTTGCAGATTCTATAGGAAGTTTGGCATGACTGGGACGTAGATAGCACACCATGTTGCTAATATATAGGTAGTTCTGCCACAAAACAGATAGGTACAGAAGTCAATCACATGTATGTACTTCACTTTTCATACCTACGCTCGGCGGTCGCTCTATCTATACAAGGTTAGTCGGAAAGGGGGTACTAAGCCACGGGCTACGTAAAGTATCACTGATGACTATTTTAAAGCGTGTTAAAATTTCAAAATTCGTAAATTTTTATTAGCATGCTAAAATATTTAAATTTTAGTATTTAAAAAAAAAAACATACCTTCTTTAGTTATGAATTCAGAAAAATTATTTTCTAATCCGTGACTCCAAATATGACCTCAATTGTAAAAACAGCTGATCATAGCTATGGACAGATAGATTTTAGCATATTTTTTACGAAATCTTTGAAAAGCTATTTCTCTTAAACTATCGAGTTTTGGGGAAAGTTGTAGAACAAAAGTTATCCCTTATTATGGGTACTTTATCACCCTTTCGGCTTAGTACCCCCTTTCCGACTAACCTTGTATATCTATTTCTCTCAAGCGCATGGCCCTCACGCTCGCACTCACGCTCGCACTCACTCGCACTCTACTCCCAAACAGTCCGAGATATTGTGTCTGTGAGCAGTGTCTATGTTTGCGTTGCTCGAGCGCACTTGTATGTAGATTGACTTCTGTACCTATCTGTTTTGTGGTTCTGCCACCACTCTGTGAAGAATGTTTTAACTAAAAGGAATTCTAAGGTACTTTGTAACATAACTCTTGTTTTTGTATTATGATATTTATGATATTCCAAAATTTCATATCCGTTTTTGCATTTCAGTTTACTTATAGTGTATTTCACAGATGCATCTATAAACCAAAAGTTGCAGCAAAAAAAAACAAATGCTTGCATCCTTCACAAGAAGTTGGACCTTAGTGACAAAAATCGGGAGGTATTAGAAGAAAAGCGCGAGGAAAGAGCCTAAGATACTTACAATGACGACGTTGCCCGGTTAACAACCGCGCTATACAAACGATCTAATGCAGTAAGGGCGCAGTAATTATTAACTGAATTTGGTGAACGACGTCGCTTATGGAGCACTAAGCGAAGAAAATAAACTTTTTTTTACTTAATATTTGAATTAACAACTGTCTTATTTATAATAAAATTCTTAATATAAAACAAAGTCGCTTCCGCTGTCTGTTTGTCCCTATGTATGCTTAGATCTTTAAAACTACGCAACGGATTGTGATGCGTTTTTTTAATAGATAGTGATTCAAGAGGACGGTTTATATGCCCCATATTAGTATCTACATTGCACCCGTGCGAAGCCGAGGCGGGTTGCTAGTGTAACGAATAAACTTTTTGTAGCATAATTGCTCAATAGATGGCGTTGCGTGTGTACTAAATTACGTAATCTATTTTCCGTTCAGTTTTAAACGTGTAGGTACAGTTTCCGGTTAGCTTATGTTATGATAAGAAGCTGCTTCTCGCACGATTAGCTCTATGTGGCTCTCTCCCGTGTACCTAAGCAACCTGAGCTATCTTTCTGCACAAATCCCTTTTTTTATATATCGTTGGTAAATCCTCATGGATGTCCCTCGCCCGGGGAAGGCGAGGGTGTCAGCCGGACTCTTACCGGCTAAAAACCAACGGTGTACCTCCTTCTAACCTAAGGCCGGGGTCACGGGATTCGCTATTACATGCACCGCAACCCCGGCATGTCTTGGCCCACCAGCTTCTTCTGGTGGACTTCTCCAGTGGTGGGGCAATATGTCCCTTACCCCACTTCCTTCTGAGAAGCGCGCGCGGAACACGGCGCGCCATCCTCCCGGGCCTGTTACTGGTCGGGTGACGGGTCCCTACGACCCGGATGGTTTAGGCTAACCGTTGGTAAAAACATAAAGCACCCGAAGCTATGTGAGATTTCCGTTTTTTCATGTATTTTTTCATAGTTGTTAGAACAAACAAAGATTTTTTAAATCCACCTAATCTATACCTACATAATAATAATTTCAGTTAAGCAAGTAATGTTGTTCTACGACTTCTACGCATACGAAGTTGCGGGCACAGCTAGTTTATAATAAAATACTTGATAAAAATAAACATATTTATAAAAAAGAATGTTCATTGTCCAATGGGAGACATGGTGACATCATTATTCTGGAACAAACAAAATATTGACATTAAAATCCAACCGAGAGTCATGCATTTATTTATTTGCATTAATTTGCCACATCGGGCAGGTAATGCCGGATTCACACTAGACTTTCGTGTCGTGTCGTCACGCATCAGTAGATATATCTGACGCTATCGGATTCATATATTTTGTATGACGTGATGCGACGCATCACGTCAGAATAGTGTGGATCCCGCATGAGATCATTGTTAACGATGTATCATATAGGTGTTAGGAATACTTAAAATGTGATTATTGTTCGTATTTTAATATTAAAAATAATAATTTATTATTTCCTAGTTCGCGATTAGTTGAGTTAGTATGTATGTATGAATTATTTTGTTATGGCGGCGCTGGTCGTCTGTGGGTAGTACCGGTTTTGTTTAGGTTGCGTTTCGGTTCCAGTTCAACTTCAGTTCAATTCAGCTCATATCATTCAGTTAAGATCAAACGACAACCGTAATCGCACATTTATTGAAACAGAACCGTTCCCCTGATAGCCATTAAAAACTCTTTAAAATCCTAGCGAAAAATATTTAAGGAACGATTAGATATTCCTAAACAAAGTCTTGACAAAATACTTTCTCATAATTTATCCATCAGCGAATCTGTGTTATTATTCGCCGTGTTTTGTCGTCAAATAAACAGTGCGATCACCAGAAACACGTTTACTGTTCAAAGTAAACGAGTTTCGTTTCCCTTCGCACGTGAAAATCGGATTTGTTTAATTTATTACTCTGTCTCGAAACACAGAGATGCCACGGTTACTTAGCTCTCGACACCTCACTGTAATAATAGGATCTCTAGGAGGATTTAAATTGAATCCTGTTGCAGGGTGCTCAAATGTATTTAAGTCTTCGTTGGCAAAATTCGTGATGGAGCATTTTGGGGCATTTGAGTACGGAGTTTTCGGAGTTAACGAGTTATTTTTGCGGAAGTAAAACAAGGTGCGGCTTATTGAAAATTGAAAAGTACAATTAAAGATTTATTAAGGAAGTTTTTGTAGGGTGTTTCTAAGTTACTCTGAGCAGTCGATTTGTAACAGACTTCTGTAACTTGGCAAGGGAAATTAATCAAAACACAATATACAAGGTGTATGAGAATTCGTGTAATGCCTTCAAACCTCGTGATCTGCTGGTGAGATAGATTGACCCTGCATGGGGAATTTTTCAGACTCAACAAAGATTAAAAAAAAAATATGGTCGGCGTCATTTTAACGCCCTGAGTTAACTGACTGCGTGGACCGATATCGCGCTAGCCGTGCCCGCCAGCTTTGTTGCAGTGCTGTCATTCATTTATGCGTCGCATCTAAATGTACTATCAAAGAATATTTTTCTTTGTAAAAATGTTTAAGCTATATCCCGTGCGGGTTTAAGGACGCTGTTACATTTTTCCTCAAATATCAATGTTTTTTTCACCCAAATAATTTACTTTTTCATTTATGAGAAAGATAATACAGTATAATAGTAGTTAATACATCCAGCGTTAATACATTATACACCCAGACTCCATTTTTCGTAATTTTCAGCAATTATTGCGATGGTAAAAACGTATTTATGTGAAAAATGTATATGTAACTGTACAATTTTTATGTAATATCTCTAGAAATGAATCTTATTATCTTTAATTTTATACTATGACATCCTCACAGTTGTTATTCCTGATTCATTCAATGGTATCAGAAAAACATTGATATTTGACGAAAAATCTAACAGCTTCCTTAAGGAAATACATGAATTTGTTTACATTCTGTAGGTATGTTTTGTGCAGTTGAATTGAATAGATTTGCTGACACTGATGTTAGTGGCTAGTGCTACTTTATCAGCATTGTGAATGCTATGCTAATAACTTAATTTGTCTATAAAAAGTACCATAGCATATTATGATAATTATCTTATTTATATCTCTTTATGGTACAGTCGGTACTTTACACGAATTGCAAGTACTATTTATCCACCATACACTACAATATAATCATAGAAATCTAAATAACTTAAGAACTGCCTCGTTGGTCTAGTGGTGGCAAGCGCGACTGCTGATCGTGATGTCCTGGGTTCGATCCCCATGTCGGGCAAAGTGTTATTGGGTTTTTCCATGTGTAATTCCTCAGTAGCGGCCCGGAGTTTGGATTTGTGCCCGGTTGATGGCAATAGGCTCGCCCCCTATTACATGGAACTTGATGAACATAACGGCGAAATGAGGGTATTACTATAGGTACACCTCTGCATTTTCCGTGATGTTATGTTATGTTAAATCTAAATAATATTATGATTTCTGTGACTTTTTTTTTTCCAGATATTAAAGTGCTATCGTTTTTTTCCCTAACTTGGTACATTCCTCTATTTTTACCCAGAAAATCTATCTTAATATACCATCCACTACGTCAGCTGTAGTTTTTAATAAAGAGCAAAAGTAGAATGTATTTCTTTACCCCTCACAATGTATCAAGACAAGACAAGGGTGCAAAAGGGCTGACTCCGGAACGAAAATAAACGTTGAACGATCGCTTAGACCCTTCACTTTGAACTGACGGGAGAAACAAAGGAACCTGTGTGAAATACCTATGTAATTACATAGAGGCATAGGAATTTTGTTTGGCCTAGATTTTTAGGAATGTTGCTAGGGTCCGTTTTCTGCAAAGGAATTTTACTGGGCACTCGTTAGCAAAATGTTTCCCGTCATCAGCGTAGTTTCCCAACTTTGTTGGGATCTGTTTCTAGTCTAACTGGGACACCAGAATATTAACGCGGAGCGACAGCCATTTGACATTTACAATCCAATCTCAGAGGTTTTTTTTTTTTTGTCTTTTTCCTATTCGACTCTTGTAGATGGTCTTGCGGACCTTTTCTACGTAACCGGGCTATTATTGGCGAGACCGGAAGGGTCTCCGAACCAATATCTAAACTAACTACCTAGCTAACTACGCTAACTACTGTAACATCATGACTGACTATTATAGCAGCAACACCTCTAAGGGTGTCCCCAAGGGGGGACTCGAACCTCTTAGGGTGTTGAATGCGAGAGGACTGGGAGGGATACGACAGCTTGATGAGGGCTGTATTAATCGCGGTGTGAGTGCGCGGAGTCAGAAGGGACGACCGGCTCCGCGGCTGCGGCGGGTGAGCACGGTGGATCGGGGGCGGCGGCGGTGGGACGTCGCGAGGGGCCTCGTCGGCGAGGGCGATACGCCGGTCGGCGGCGGCGGTGTATATGTATTGTGCTAGTCGATTTATTCGCCTCCTGGAGAAGGGTGATATCGTCATCGGGCTCTAGTAGCGCATGCCTGGGACGGCGTACTATACTGATTTGGGAGGGTTTATAATCGGACGCGGCGGTCACAAGGGGGTTCCGATGCCTCGGGGCATTATCGAAATAACGCTTAGACGTGCATTTGAGGTATTGCCTTACGGTTGGCATTTTTAAATCTAAGTGAAGTTGAACGTTGCGCATGTACCCCATGTTGAGCGCCCGCGGCTCTGCGCAATACGCGGTTTTGTAGAATTTGAAAAGCTTTAAATCGACATGGCTTAACGTGTGCGAACACGACGCTAGCGTAGGTTAAGATGGGGCGAATGCACGTCAAGTAAAGTCTCAACTTATTTCTAAGTGAGAGTTTACTGCGCGCCCTAATCATGGAATGGAGCCGGCCCACAACGAAAGCGGCGCGAGCGTGCACCGCTTTGATGTGTTTCCGGAACGTAAGGTGGTGATCTAGGATAACCCATAGGTACTTAACGCTCAGTTCCCAAGGGATCTCTTTTCCGAACATGACGACGGGGGGGATACGCGAGTGGTTATCGCCGTGCCTCTCGAAAAGAACGGCTGCGCTCTTTTCGGGATTCACTTCGATACGCCACTTCCGGAACCAAACGCCGAGGCGGTTGGCTGCGGTCTGGAGGATGCGAGAGATCGATTTTAAGTCACTACCGTGTAGTAAATGGCCGTGTCGTCGGCGAAAAGTGCCAACTGGGCCTTGCCACGAGTGGGAATGTCGCTGGTGTACAGCGTGAAAAGAAGGGGGGCTAGCACGGTGCCCTGCGGGACTCCGGCTCGGGTAGGATGTGGAAAGCGTGCCGTCTAATCGGTAGCGAAAGGCAATCTCTGAGGAATGCCGATATTCTGTATTATACTATATTAATTTCATTGCTAGATTTTGGGCCTTTGGTCTCACTACCAGTCTTCCTCCTAGCCTTTTTCCAATAATCTTGGAGTCAGCTTCCAGTCTAACCAGAAGCGGCTGAATACCAGTATTTTAAACGGAGCGACTGCTATCAGACGTCCGCAACCCAGTTACTGGGCAATGCCAATATCCTAAGGTTAGGTTCGGTCTCACTATCAGTAACGCCTGTTATATGTTTTTGGAACAGCCGGGATCGATGGATTAATATTATGTTCTTCAAAGGCAATCCTTCAAGGCAATCTCCAAGGGTGCTAGAGCACCCCATAGATGTATAAGGTGTGTCACTTAAGACTCGTCCACGGAAAACGCGGCTTATCCTTCAGATTTATCAAAATGCACGGTAACTATAATACAAACTTAGCATTTTGAAACGTGTAACTCTATGACCACTACAGACAGTAAACTGTGTAAGTAATGCAATTGAGGCAAGGTTTAATTACCCGACCACGTACCTGTTGTAGCATTACACATTACTCGACTAAATTTAAGCATCACACATCACACTACACATGTTGACTGGAGACCTATCAGGTCTCGCCAATAAACTACTCGGTCTCGTAGAAGCGGTCCGCAAGGACCATCTACAAGCAGTCCAATAGAAATAAAACTAAGAGTACCTAGTTCCACATCTGTCAGCGCGGAATCGGGTTTTTTCATGCTCTATCCTTTTCTGTCGCTCAGTAACGTCATTTAATAGAGCGAGAAAGACAACGTGAGATCGCACGCGATAGCACGGGACCGCACGCGATAGCACTCACGGTATCTTTCTCGCTCTATTAAATGACGTTCCTGAGGGACACAAAAGGATATAGCATTAAAAAACGCGATTTCGTGCTGACAGATGTGGGTCAACCCTAGAATTATGACGCACACCGCGCTGTTTGGTGTTCGTTCGTGTAGTTCTATGCTGTTTGGGCGAGTGAGATAGCGAGCTTCGGTCGAGACTCGGTCGCACGCGCGACCGACCTGCCGCTTAGTTGAGCTTTGATTTACAACCGTAATACTGTACAGACTCAATAAGATTTACGTTTTTTTAGCACAGCCACGGTAATATTTACGAGCGCATAGCGTTACGTACTATGCGTGCCAAATAAGAATAGCACTGTCAAGACGCCATTTGGTTCCGCAATACTCGTGAACTTCATTACCAAAGTGTAAGGTGTGCAAAAAAGTAAATAAAGAAATTATATTCAGTTTAATTATTTTTGTTCACTTTTTTGGTATTTCTTATCAATTTTACGCCAAATTAATTACACAGTAATTATATTATTATTATGGCGACATATTAGGGTGACCAGTAGCATTTCGTGAAGTTAACTATATATATTGGTTCATTTCTTTAATGAATACTGTTTTCAAATATTATTAAATTATCCAAAATTATCTATTTATGGAATTCAATAAATAACATTTTATAAAAATGAATGTAAATAATAATAAAATCTATGAATAAAAAAATATAACATTATTTTTTTCATAGTATTTTTTTGCTGGCAGTACAAATTTGACAGCTATCGTGTGAAGTTGTAGCAAGCGCGATCCTATTCTTATTTGGCACGCATAGTACCTACTTTCAAGTCGTCGTATCACAATATAACTCACCATCTCATGTAAAGTTTATCTATTACTATTGCACCCGAGCATTCCATTCACACAAGTGAGAGTGGGCTGTCGCACGGCGCAGCATCTCAGGTGAAGGTGTAATGTACGGTCAGCAACAAAAGTCGGTTAACACTGTTACTTTTATATAACATCTAAAAGACGTAAAATTATTCGATACACTGCTTTTCAGAATTTCATATAATAGTCAAGAGTTTGTGTTGTTTTATTGTTACATGTGTTTCGATTAAATTTGAACATTATTGTGTTCAGTTATGATTTAAAAAACTGAAGTGTTAACATACTTTTGTTGCTGACTGTACCTAATATCACTCGCCTACTCGCTACGAAATGAAATGCCATATTACATTACTTTTGAAATCACTGTTTTGTGCATGTCATCAGATACCTCTGGTATTCCTTTAGGGCTTGTACACAAAACTGTGATACGACATCGCATCGTAGAAATATACGAGCTCGCACGACGCATCGCAAGAACTCACGAATTGATTCGCGTAATTGATTTTTCTTATATCTTCTTATCAGTAACAGCAGTGCGCAAATCTTTTTACGCAAATTTATTCTATCTAGTTTAAAATACATTCAATACGGTTGGCGATCGTCGACGGATTGGTCATCTGAACCTTGGAAGGAAGATGCCTTGCCGCACGAAATCGCATCGCAGCAATTTGCGTCGCAGTTTTCTGCGTTGCGAATTCGCATCGGGCCGATTCGCAGTTTTGTGTACAAGCCCTTAATCACCTCAGACGACTCCCATCCCGAGGGGATTTGGAAACAATAAAATAGTATCTGTTTATAAAACATTCATGAACAACTGGATTGGTGTTTCGCGACAAAGAGGACTGTTACGTACTTGCTATCGGAAGCGGGGAACACACGTGCAATCAAACCGCAAGTCCGTGTAAGTATACTAGTCTTGCTTGTTCTGGCTAAGCCTTTCCCCAACAATTTTGGGGTCAGCTTCCAGTCTAACCAGATGCGGCTGAATTCTAGTATTTTACACGGAGCGACTGCCATCAGACCTCCACAACCCAATTACAGGGCAATGTCGATATCGTAGGGTTAGACCGGTTGGCAGACTTTCGCGCTTATGACAAGTCGTATCGACTGTCATAGGTATTCTTCTGACACCCGGGACCGACTGTTTAGCGTGCTCTCCGAGGCTCGAAGGGGTCTCGATGTGTAATGTAACGGTCACCCATCCACAGACTGATCACGGCAAGCGTTAACCGTGCAAATTTTATGATCCACGCGTATGGAAATTAGCCACGAGGCCCTCTGATACGACAGACGATACTAGTCTGTGCGTAACTTTATTTATTTATCGATGCTCTCTGTCGCACGCCTGTCGACACAACGCAGGTGTCGTATGCACACTACAATATATTATTACAAAGAGAAAATAAAAATTATTTTGTAGGTACCAAGAAATCAAATTAAATATTAACCATTTAGGTAGATTAAAAAAGATTGAACATTTTTCTGTAATAAAAATAAGAAAGGCAGAAGAACAAAGAACGTTAATTACATCTCCTATAATAACACTCATTTAGAGATAATAATTATATTCTGCCTAATTAAAATGAAAGTGGATATTAACATTATTTTCTATGAAAATAGAAAGAATTTTCCAAAAATTGTTTTATTTAATTAAGCTCTGTTATTTTAAACTGAAATAACGGGATCTAAAAAAAACTTTTCGTGTTTTAAACTGGTAACGCCTAAAGTATGAAACCGTTTTATTTCAGTTACATTTTAGGTTTTAATTTTAAATATTCAATGGTAATTTTAACCGTAATCAGTTATGATTAACCTTCTTTCTTTAACCTACAATTTAATGTTGATCTTTCCAGCCAGATGTATTATTGAGCGAGATTGAGCCTTTATGGTATTAATACATAACATAACATCACGCCTGTATTCCTCGAAGGGTTGGGCAGAGGTGTATAGTAACACCCTCATTTCGCCGTTATGTTTAAGTCCCACGTAATACGGGGCGAGCCTATTGCCATCAACAGAGCACAAATCCACACTCCGGGCTGCTAATGAGGAATTCCTCACGGAAAAACCCAATAACACTTGCCCGACCTGGGGATCGAACCCAGGACCTCACGATCAGCAGTCGCGCTTGCCACTACTAGACTAACAAGGCAGTTTATCAGGCAGTATAATGGTATCAGTAGTATACTAATAAAGGCTCGTACAAACGTGACGATGATCGAAATTTATAGTAATGTGAATGTTCAGTGAATGTTCAATAGCTCAACCGTCATGTCTATGCAAAACGATCGTTTAGCATGTCATCGGACAAGTAATTTGTAAATATCAGTCCAGCGAATCTGGTGCAACAATATCTTACTCTATTGTGTACATTGAGAAGCTAACAACTATAAAGGTTGAGTGCTTGTTTTATACGCTACGAGTTGCTAGTTCGATTTCCACACGGAATAAATGTCCATATGTTCGGTATAAATATTCGTGATGTTCCAATGCTGAGATCGGGCTTTTCCTCAGAATGAGAAGGGTTTAAGCCTGGTGCGATTTTGCAGACTATACACACTATCAAGAATTTTAAGAGCCATCCCATAGATGTTTTTCTTCGCTGTTAACGCTTGTGATAATCAAATTCTGATCCTTACTAATATTATAAACGTGAAAGTTTGTATGTATGGATGTATGGATGTTTGTTACTCTTTCACGCAAAAACGGCTGAACGGATTTGGATGAGATTTGGCACACAGATAGTCTATGCCCTGGATTAACACATAGAACACTTTTTATCCGGGTACATCAAGTAGTTTCCCTAGGATGCGGGTGAAACCGCGGGCAACGGCTAGTCCGCACATGAATTTGATACATCAAAGGGCTTGTCTCGATATCAGTCCCTCCTGCATGGAAGGCAATCGTATTATTGGCTTTTACATATTATATGCAATGCTAGTATTGCCAGCAGGATATTGTGGTTCCTAGTTTGGGTGTTTGAGCATGCAAAATTTCACACGCACCATTCAGGAAAAATAATAGAGCGGGGGCTTCGCTTACAAAAATCATACGGAAAATTGAGACTAAACTAAGTAGACTTTTGCTTTGCCATAATAATACGATGTCGCTTGATACATAGCCAACAAGTCCTGTTCTTTTTCTCCTACATACATTAGGGGTCGCCTTTAGTGCTGTTGTTGCTAGTAGTCATGATGTTAGAGTAGTAATAGTAGTAAGTAATAGTAGCTTAGGTTAAGTATTTTACTTCGTCCCCATTGGCTGAAGACTCAGGTCTTGCCGATAACTGCTCGGTTACGTAGAAGCGGCCCGCAGACCATCTAAAAGACGTACAATAAAAAAAAATACAAAACATTGAACTATTATAACCGTCAGGTGTACGCGGTTATAAAATTTTCCCTTTTCAAACCAGACCGTTATCGCGCTTCCCTGACCTTTCATTCACCCTGTGACAGTGGGAAATTTCTGTGCAAATGTCTCAATTAACACAGAAAATGGTGATCAAGGCGACAGAGAGTAAATTGGTGCCAATTTTGTACCTAACGACAATTCAGTGGCTGAGCTAAAATCATCACGCCAGCCAGACCTTTATTATAGTCTAATAAGGGAATAATCGCCGGCCAATTGCCACAGTTCACCATCTGGCTAATGAAAAAAGTAAATAACGGCTATAAGTTATGGAACCCAAATTTTGTTGAGTAGTTACGCCCAATGAATTGTTTACAGTTCCAAACTTTTTTCTTCCAAGTTGAAGTTAAGTTTTCCTTTCGTATTTCTTCTGCATTCCGACATAATACTCGTTTGAAAATGTTTGTAGATTGATCTCTTGTAACACTACACTGTTTTGTTACACAAATTAAAATAAATAGGAATTTTGAGAAGGAAATCCTCTTTTGTTTCTATAGTTTCAGCACCTTGTTTTATCAGCAGAATAATACTGAGTTTTAACAGTAAAATAATGTTTTAGTCACCCTACAAAACATTTTTTTTAAATTTAATGGACTTGACGACATCTTTTGGAGTCAATATGAAATTCATTTTATGTTCACTGTACCGTGTTCGCAGTTTTAGTACTCAGACAAAATATTTATAAGGAATAAATCTTTAAACCATTGTGACTACAGCACTTGTACATTTTTGCTCGTAAAGAAGCGAAAATATGATTATTTTGACCGTCATCTTTTAACTTAATTAATTAGTTTTCATAGTGTAGTGATTTTATATTAATACCAAGAATTCTAGTGTGTGGTGAATAACAGTAAACACGTATTTTACATCCTTCATTTTGTTGACCGTTCTTAGAATTTTCCGTGTAGGTACCAACCGTGAAATGTGAGCAATATTTGAAAGCAGGAACACTTAAAGCGGAACCGTCGAAAACGTTCTCGAATATGTGTTTAATTATACGCATTTTGTACTTGTAGCCGTGTTGCAGTCACATTAAAATTGTTTGTTTGTTCGCCTCAAATGTATCACGGCTACAACAATTGGGACCGCTAGGAACTGCAGTTTATCCACACAGAACGACGCACACAATCTCAAGTGCCCATTCTATACGTCGTCAAGCCTTAATGGGTACCTACCAACAAACGGTGCTATTTATCGTAAAATCGACACTAATAAAAACAGAGTATTTCATCGTTTCAGTAAAACACGTAGTAAATTTTATACGTCCTGATGTTTAAGACGACTTACGTTAAACTTTATTTTGTTAAACGTTTTAGGATTTTGAAAATTGGAAAGTTCTCTTTGTGTACTGTGGATTGATCGCCAATAAAATCGGTAGTGTGTCGGCAAAGTGACCCCTAGATGTTTATTTTCTTTAAACTTTTCGATCGTCAAGTGAAGTCTAATATCTCTGTGGATTTCACCAAGAGCCCATATCAATCTAACCTTTACAGCGAGGGTCATGAAACATACGTTCTGAGCAAATAAAATGTTTAGTGCTGGCGTTGCAAACCTTGCATTTCAAGTTCATCTGGGAATTGGTTTGCGTTTTATATTTCATTATTCTTAGTCGCTACTTTTAATGCTACATAAATGAATTAGGTATACATATGTTTAAAGTAATTACATCAAAAACAGGATTTTTTCGGGTACTTTTCTTAAAATATTTAGAAATTGAAATATTTAAAAAATCTCTGCAATCTCGTCAATTCTAATGATCCACAACAATTTTCGTGTTTTATAGCTATTTTACGACAATCTTGAGAGTATGGCGCTATCATTAAACATACGGGTTGATCGCGGAGGAAATTGCTCAACAAAACGCCACAAAAACGGGATAAAAGCACTAAAATTTATGTTCGGGGCTCATCGTGGACCATTAACACGTAGTAGCGTTCTGCATAAGACATTAAAATGTCGTGACACACCGCCTGTAGTATTATTTACGTTCGTACATATTAGCAATTTTCAATTATTTTGTCGTAGCTAGTAGAAGCAGGTGCTCTTTGCTATCCCAAGATTGGCGCTATTTGGAAATTTCAGTGAAAATTATGTGGCCATTTTTTTCTGAATAAGAAATGACTACGTAATATGTAAAATTGGTTATTGCTATAACTACGAGTCCAATATAAAAAAAATATTCAGTGAAAAACGTAACGTCAAGACTGTTTGTGACCAGTCAAATCCATACCGCACCGCTGGGTTAATTGCGTTTGTTCCGTCGTTGCATGCGCTAAGTTAGTGTATTATAATCGCATCAAAATCGGTCCATTCGTTTGGGAGCTACAATGCCACAGACAGACACACAGATACACGTGTTAAACTTATAACACCCCTCTTTTTTGTCGGGGGTTAAAAAAAATATTAATAAAACTTATTATTCGACAAACTATTCATTTATTATTCATGTTATTTTGTAAAACAACGTTTGGAATATTGCATTATTACGCATGGCTACGTTTTACTTTAATCGACATGATTAGGTTAGGTCTTTTTTTAATCCTTGAAATTCCATCTGGGGTGGACCCAACATGGTTAGGTTAGGTTAGAAGGCCAAGGCGGGAGCGGAGCTGCCCCGCCTTAGCCTTCGTGGCTTTTTTAAAGCCTTGAAATTCAATTAGTAAATGAAAAATTTATGAAAAATTAAATATCATGTGAAACATTTGTAAAGTCAGCCAAATTAATGTTTGTAAAGTGAGTGTTTATAAAATAAAACGTTTGCGGAATAAGTTCTTTGTGAAATAAATAGTACCTATATGAAACGTTGGTTGTAAACTAAAAAATTGTGAATGGTGTTTTGGTGAAACATTAGTGAACCGGTTATATTATGTGGACTTACACATCTGGCAGAAAAAAATATAGTTGTGAGATTAATAGGATAATATTAAATATAAAAATCAAAACATCGTACCTAATTTTTCCGATTAATGATGAATAGTGCAATCTGCACTTCAGTGGCACACGTGGCTTGTAAAATGTAATAATGTTGTTTTGGGATTGGCGATAGCGTCGTGCTCGCGGTGTTCGGGTGGTCCAGCTTCGGCTGCCGACACACTCACGTTATGCGCAACAGACGACGCGACACGACTTTGAATAATTAGCTAATAATCTCATTGTTGTCTATTCAAGCGTTCACAACTTTCTTACATAGTCATTATGCGTGTTCGGACCGACTTGAAAGAATCCTTTGTTAAACGATATTAAAAGAAATATAGATTTGTCGACCTGCTCCTAAAGAATATGTTAAGTTTTGTTTCTGCAATTTGTAGAACAGGGTATTAAAATTATGACGTCTAATAAATGCAAAGTGCTTTCGTAACATTTTAGTATCCCATATAAAATAAATTGGTATTCTGAAGTATAATGAATAGACTGATGAATTAATATAACCTTGAAGTCTATCCCTTGTAAAATTCCGGTTTTCATTGAAAATCAATTTTTTGATTTGCATAATATTATGTAGTACTTGCAGCATGTTAGAAAATGCGGAACGATTTTTAAAACCACAACCACAAATATGCAAAAAGTCCTCTTTTGTTCTTCTGTGTTTTGTCTTCGTTATGAAGAAGTCTTTAGTTGCACCTGGCAAGCAGGTCACGACCCAGCCTCGGCCCTCGGGTCTCAAGATCGAGAACAGAGCTAAGATTCATTGATATCGGAATACCGTCCGAACATTCTCTCAGTTTCAAAGGTTTTGCTCTAAATTGGAGACGGTATAAATTGTGAAACTATTTCGAAGGTGAAGTATGTGTGCTCATTATTTAGTTTCAAGTAGATACATTTTCTAAGAAAGGAATTAATTAAATTTTCCATGATATTTGAATTTGTCACATATTTTTCCCTGTTATATACTTTTGGGAGTTTGATACCTTTAACATTTTAACCTGAAAAAGTGATGTAGGTTTCTAAGTATGCGATAAATTGGTTTAAAAAAATCATAGATATCTATGGAGTTACGATTTAATAAATTCGATTTGAAAAAAAATATGCTGTCGTTAGCTTACACCTGATTGAGTTATCTTTCTTCAACCGCCATCCAAAAAACCCATCCAAAGATACGGCTTACAATTAATGAGTACCAAAACAATTCTATTGAAATGTCCCCAAAATAGTGAGATCTTTTATCAATCCGGTCACGCCTCATTCTAATGAAGTGAGGAGTTTGTCACGTAACTCCTGGGGTAGCATTCGGAATCGCGATATAAGGAAAATTTACTGCCGCCCTAAATACTTGTAAGTACCTAGGTATAAATTCTTTAGGTGCTAAGGAATAAAGAGTCTGATTATTGAGTTACTACCTATACCTACCAAGCTAATCTTGGATTCTTGGAAAAAATTGCCGCGTAATCTCGTTTCGTTGTTAACGTTTAATACGACTATGGTATTTTTCAGCATGCTACCGTGCGCTTGCGTTAATATCTTGCTTGTTCAGCATAGCTCACAGCGCATCAATAGGAGGATGCCTAAGTTCAGCAGTGGACGCTTAAATCATGGCGTATTGATGAATCGCTTTCCCGTTTAAATGTCACGTAAAACTCCTGGGGTAGCATTCGGTATTGAGATCAAAGAAACATTTACCCTTAATAATTGCAAGTACTTACCTATAATTTTTTTAGGTGCTAATGAATTATTTTTATTATTTTTTATAAGTTAAAATACCGTAGACAGTCGAATTTTATAAAAGTATACACCCATATTCTAAGACGTTCCTCCAAAACTTACTCGTCTCAGGACGCCTTGAGGACGGCCTCGAAAACACCTTCAAATTTGTATTCTTAGTCGTAATTTCGAGTGAACTTTGAGGTTCCTCGACCGAGGGATCCTCAGATGAGTAGAGGTGAAGTCATTACATCATAATTTCGAGGATTTTTGTTTATCTGCATCGCGCAAATAACGCCGCAATAAATAGTTGTAAGGATTATCGTAAGTATATTCGAAAACGTCTTCTAAATTCATTTTTGTTACAAACGACCTTTGACACTACCTTCCTTAAGGATGCCTTAAGGAAGGTTTCGAGGTACCTTGAGTTTGACAGATGATTCCTTACCTCGGTTGAGGAAAATCTCGAGTCAAGGACGTTTATTCCAACTATAATTACCGATGGCAGTGAGAAAGGCTTAGTCTAGGTGGAGTCGAGTCGAGTAAGTTTCGGAGGAACGTCTTAGAATATGGGTGATAGTGTATGATAAATTGTATATTTTTTGTAAATGACGTGCAAAGTCTACTTTTGAAATACAAAAACCGTTTTGTGGTATTATGGATATCCAAAGCTTTCAGTTTCAATAAACGGATTACATACTACGTAATGTTAGCTGCATTTGCACAGCGCAAACAGAAACGCATAGGAAAAATGTAAAATCCAACAAAATCTTCTATCGCAAATTGTATTTGATATAACCAAAGCGAGAGATGGAAGCGGCCTGGTCGAATCTAGATAATGCAAATACGGGGTTGCAACGTCCGATGTACGGAACTCTTTTGACCGCGAGCCCCGAATAACATTTCGTTAATTTTGTACAGGGTTACCACCCGGTTCGATTTCCCAGGATTCTTTTATTTTTAAAGGTGGGATTATGAATTTTGTTTTTTACACACACATTTATGGCCTTTCCACATTACCGCTTTTCGGCGAAACAGCGATAAGAGAGACAAGCATAGAACATCCTATCAAGTTAGAGCGGGATAACACATACGTGTGATATCGCGGTTCGTGGTGGAAAGCGGTAGGTAGTGTGATAACGGACGTTATGACGCCTTGACGCCTTGTATTCCCCGAAGAGTTCGGCAGAGTTGTTTTTAGTACACCCTCGTTTCGCCAGTTATGTTTAAGTCCCATGTAATAGGGGGCGAGCCTATTGCTATCAACCGGGCACAAATCTAAACTCCGGGAATTCCACGTGGAAATACCCAATAACACTGCCCGACCTGGGTATCGAATCCAGAACCTCAAGATCAGCTGTCGCGCTTGTCAACACTAGACCAACAAGGCAGTTTTTGGTAATCCGAAAAGATAGCTGTAGAAATATGTGATCGGATATGTTAAGAGAAGCGAACACAATCACAACTAGTTTCTTTAAATAAACATCACTCGCACGTGATGTACGTCGATGCACCCTTGGTGCTACTGACAAGCGTACCGATATAGAATACCGAGAAATAGCAGCATTACCCATCAGCAGTGAACTAGTGGGCTGAACTGATGATCATGATGATATAGTCGCTGGCACGTAACTTGGCAAGGTTTTGGCGTAGTCGGAGTAAGTTTGCGCATGTACACTTAGTACAACAAAAAAATTGATCACTTTTATTGCTTGTTATTATTCTATGGTTATTGCCGTAATTTATTTTTAAACATGTCTGTTTAGAAGAAAATAAAAAGGAGAGAAATTCTCTTCTCTACTCTTGCCAAGTTACGTCTATATCTTATACCTACTATCGGTCCGTCCCGGCTTCGCACCAGTGGACATTTTTCCCGTTTTTGCAACATTTTTCATTTAAGCTCCGCCTCTATCGATTGTAGCGTGATGTTATATAGCCTATAACCTTCCTCGATAAATGGACTATCCGACACAAAAATATTTTTTCAATTCCAACCAGTAGTTCTTGAGATTAGCGCGTTCAAACAAACAAACATACTATTCAGCTTTATAATATTAGTATAGATTACACTTGGACGACTTAAAAAACAAACTTCATTGTATACCTACACTGAACTGAGGATCACTGAAAGTTTTCCAGCTTGCTGTCTCATTTTTTAATTTCCGATGGTGACCTTACTTATATCAAATACCAGGTCAAAAGCGGCGGCGAGCGGTCACGGCGAATGTTGTTTTTAAATAAAATGACACTGATTTAATCTGGGCTCACTGGTAAATTACCATTTTTTTCAGAAGGATTATTCAGAACCCAAGTAAAATGAATTACGTCATATCTGCAGTAATAAAAGGGTGCTGTTAAAAATATATATTTGTTTGGACTGTTATATTTTCTAAATTTAATTAAAACTGGAAGACAATGGTACAGCATTCAATTATTTTGACGTGGTTGTTGTAAGATATGATCCTGAAACTTGAAAACAGTTTTTTTTTTGGTCTGGGCATCTTTCATATCTTTAAGATAATCTTTACTATACAACATGTAACGTAATTAACGCACACCCTCAAACACTCCAATTAGAATATTATGTTATAATCATAATACATACACTGAAATTTTAGTTTAACATGTATATGCATTGTTATTCACTAAATTAACGTTCTTGAAATAAGGTTTATTTTTCTTTATTTTGTATTGAATGACAGAATTTGTATTAATACAAATAAAAATGCACTTTTAAAAGAGTTTTTGCCTTGATTTACGGTCCATTTCAGTTTGTTTTGACTGTACAGGGGTAATGTGACTAATTTCCGTAGTTTTAATTATTTTTGGTATAAAAAATTACCTATATTAAAAATGATAGAAATCGATTCAGTAAACGATTCTGAACAAACTACTTTCAGGATGTGCGTAAATATGTTACATATTGTATAGGTATAAGATCAGCTAATCTAATATTTGTTACTTACTCTAAGTTCGTTAGGATTTAGAAACTAATAAAGTAGTTTAATTTAATCCATAGTAGTTACTCCGCTATCTGCCATGCGCAGACAGATTTTCATCAAACTAAAATTTCAAAACTTCATACCTCGACAGGCTATAAAATTCTTCGATTCCATAAATTATATCGAAATTTCTGGTACTTTTAATGTTTTATTCACGCAGTGGCTACGCGTTAACGGCCCCGATGAATTTTTGAGAGGAGCTCCTCGGCTTAGTTTTAAATAAAATTTTGATATAGGCGGCAGTTAGGCATCAGCTATTCTGAGTGGATCCCGAGACTACGAAATTAATTTATAAATATTTCTAAGTGCTAAGTTTCGTTACGCAGATAATTCTTTTTTTGGGGAGAAAATAATGAAATTCTTGTGAGGTTGTTTATGAATTTGTGTTGGTAATTAAAGTTGAAATATAAAAACGGTCAAGTGCGAGTTTGACGCGCATAGAGGGTCAGTACAGTACAGTAAACTAAACATAGTACAGACAGTCAGAGTACAGTAAACTTTTAAACCACAATCAATAATTTTTCAACACTTAAGTACGTACGAACGTATCAAAAGATTCTAAAACGAAGCTAACCGACTGTAAAATTAAATTTCTTGACGGTAGAATATTGTAAAAGGGAATGCCAAGATCCGGCCTAGTAACTAGTAGTTCCGTCAGACATACTGTAATTTGGATAATTCGTGTTTATTTTTTGTAAGATTTGTGCAATATAAATAAAATCTGGGGAAGTACACCGCCATACACTGCATACTGCATTCCGCTCTCGGACGCCGGACAGAGCACACGTGCTCTCGACTCCACGCCCGATCGCTGCGCGCCCCGCCGCGCACCTCTGACGTCACTGCGCGCCCCGCCACGCAGCTACGCACACTCCGTTTCCGGTCGACGCGGCTCAGTACACTCGTAACGCTGTTACGAGTTGTGCTAGCCACACGACCGCTCGATTCAAAGCTCGTCTTTTTCAAGACAAGTGGCGAACATCACTGTCTCCTTCGAGGGTAAACCATCAAAACGTATTAGTCCCCCTTCAGGGAAAAACCACTCTTATATAGTGGTCCTCGGTGGAAACCAAACGGTGCCAACGAAACCGAGGTGGTGTGGACCCGGCACACCATTCTATAAGCCGGTAGGGGTTTGGACTCACCGGCCTTGGGGGATCTCCTAGTCGGACCCAACTCATAACCCGTTCTCTTCCCAGCATTCCCGAGGTAATTAATTTTACTAAGGGACTTAGGAACCCGATTGCACAATAAGATCGGCGATCGGGATTTCAAGCTTAGGGAACACCGCAGGTACACAACCTCCCTGTCTACACCCGACAGGGAGGGTTACTCATCTCCGGCCAATCCCACCCGGAGAGCTAGGTTTTTAGGCCCTTCAGGCGATATCGAACAACACAGAGTGTAGCTACCGAGTTTGTTTATGGTTTTCTTCTCGGTAGTATAACACTAGGAAAACCTTACGGGTGGGCTTTTTCGTGGGAGTTGTTCGCCCGGGGCGACACGTACGTGTCTCCTCGGGACTGGATAGGAGTTAGGTCTCCCCCCCCCATTAAACTGCCCCCTACTCCATCATGACGGACGCTAGTATACTAGCGGCCGTCAAGGAGCTTCTTCATCAAGACAAGGCGTTCGCAGCGGCGTACAGCCTTAAAATCTTCGGGGTTCCCTTCAGGAACTCCGCGGATTGCCCTCAGTCACCTGAGCTTAGGCGCGATGCTCAATATTCGAGCATTCGTATCGATGACGGAGTTAACTCCGTATCATCTAACTCGTCCGGTAAACCGCCCTCAGCGGTAGTTGCCCCGGCCCCGTCCGTTCGACCGCCCTCCGCGGTAGTTGTCCCTGCCCCGTCCGTGCAACCGCCTTCCGCGGTAGAAGCCCCGTCCGTCATGGACGTTTGCGGCCCCTCTTCTGAGTCCGACTCCGAGTCGAACTCAAATAATGACTCATCATCCTCCTCTGAAGGCTACACGCTAGTAGCCGGCAAGGGGAAGAAGCGCGCGCGTAAGACCCAGTCTGCCCCGACCGATCTCCCCGCTAAGGCCCTTAAAACGGTCACAGCGACCCCCGCGACCCCCGCGATCCCCGCGATCCCCGCGATCCCCGCGATCCCCGCGACTCCCGCGACCTCCGCGAAACCCGCGAAACCCGCTAAACCCTCAGTTCCGAGGAAAGAGCCCGCTCCACCGCCTGTGTTCATTCAGGACAAGGCTAAGTGGATGGACGTGGGTCGTCTGTGCACAGCACAGAAGATCCACTTCCTGAGCGCCCGCTCTACCCCTCAAGGCATCAAAGTCATGGTGCAAAATTCTACCGACTTTCGCAATATGACGCGATTGCTCCAAGAAATGAAGGTGTCCTTCCACACCTACGCCCTCCCCGACGAGCGTCTCCTAAGGGTAGTCATTCGTGGCATCCCCCTGGGAGTTACCCCCCAAGAGGTTCTTGAGGACCTTCAGTCCCAGAACGTCCCCGTTTTAGAAGTCCACCGCATGCACCGCGGCAGAGGTGGCGCCCCCTATGAGATGGTCCTCGCCGTCTGCGAACCATTGGCCGAATCAAAGGCCATTTTCAACATCCGTACCCTCTGCTACGCTACCGGTATCGTAGTAGAGCGCCCCAACAAAGGCGGCCCTCCAGGGCAATGCCATCATTGCCAATTATATGGCCATTCGCAGCGTAACTGCTACGCGACGCCCAGGTGCGTTAAGTGCTTGGGCGCTCACGGCACGAGCGACTGCAGCAGGCCTAAGGACAGGGCTCTGTGTACAGAGCCCCCAAGCTGCGTACTGTGCGGCGTGGAGGGTCACCCAGCGAATTATCGCGGGTGCCCCAAAGCGCCAAAACAGCGCAGCCCTAAGCTGGCTCAGCGCTCGGCCGTTCGCCAACAGAGGGAGAGCTACTCCATGGCCCCCCTCTTGTCCTCCCATATCCCCGACCGCCTCAGTCCACAGAGGCCTTCCCCCTGGAACATGCTGCAACACCAGCAGTCGTTCCCAGCCCTTCAGCAAAGGCGCCCACCACCACCTCCGAGCGCGGTTCCCACCGCCCCGCCGGTGGTGGCGGCAGCTATTCCCCCGCAACAACCTATTGTCGCCCCAACCACAATGCCGGCTGCCTCACAGCGACAGGCACAAATCGCACCACCGGTCCACTATGCACCGGCCCCCGTAACACCATCCAGGCCCTCAGCACCCGCGGCCCCCATCCCCTCACTCATGGCCACGAAAGTGTTCTTCCAGGACACTCTTCCGAGCCTGCTCAAATCTTTGTCCTCCTGCAATATGGATTGGGCACAAAATATGGTTTCCGCTTGGAACGCCACTCAAGGCAATCCAATCGCGCGTATCAATGTCCTCCGCGATTTTGAGGACATTCTGAACCAACTAATCTCGCTACCCTCTAATGGATACTGAGACCAACACTAGAATCAAACCCCGATCCCTTAGGTTAGGTTTCTTCAACGCGAATAGCGTAGCCGGTCAACGAGATGAGATCGCAATCTTTCTGCGTGATCATCAAATTGACATATTTCTAGTACAGGAAACGTTTCTGAAGCCCCACAATAGGAATCCTGGAATTGCCAACTACAAGTTAGTTCGCAACGACAGGACCCGTTGTGGCGGTGGTGGTACCCTCATATACTACAAACGTTCCCTGTACTGCACCCCGTTAGACCCCCCTCCCGATCTCCAGTATCTGGAAACCTCTATCTGTCGGTTAGGCATGACAGGACATCAGCCGATCACTATCGTGTCGGTCTACAACCCCCCGTCTAGTCTGAGACTTCCTCTCGAGAGCGACCTTAGAGCTCTATTCGATCTCGGCGGAGGCTCCGTTATCATAGCGGGCGACCTCAACGCCAAACACATCACTTGGAGCTGTCACTCCAATAACCCGGCCGGCCGGACACTCGAAGCACTGAGCCCTCTGCTCGACTTCGATGTGATAGCCCCCATGTCCCCTACTCACTATCCCGCCAACGTTGATGACAGACCCGACATACTCGACATTGCGCTCCTAAAGAACGTAGGCCTCGCCATACGCTCGATAGAAACGCATGAAGAGTTAGACTCTGACCACCGACCCGTTGTCCTAGACCTGGGTCCCCGGGGCGGTCCCCCGGATCCCGGTCTACCCGCGCTTACTAAAACGATCACGGACTGGCGGAAGCTAGAGGAGCGTCTCAAGTCTCCATCGTCCGCACATTTAGATTCAATCCCCGACAACATAGTGACAATCGCCGACACGTTGGGCGCTATCGACTCCCTCACAGGTCACGTACAGTCCGCGGTGAACGAGTGTTCACGACAGATTCCAGCGGTGGAAGATCACCGCTGGAAACTGCCTGACGATGTGCGTGAACTGTTGACGGAGAAGAATGCGTCCGTACGCGAGTATGACACTTTTCCCTGCGAAGGCAACCGCCTCCATATGCGTTCTATGCAGCGTGCTGTAAAGAAACGCATACAGGAGGTTAGGGAGTCCCGCTGGGACAAGATGTTAGGCGAATTAGAGCCATCCCATCTCGCTTTCTGGCGTTTACAACGCGCCCTCAAAAATGAATGTGTAGCCTCTACTCCCCCTCTCAACCGTCCGAATCAAAGGCCGGCCTTTGAAGACGACGAAAAGTCCGAATGCCTAGCCGACAGTCTAGAAGCCCAGTGTACGCCCAGCGCATTACCAGTAGACCCGGTCCATCTGTCCAAGGTGGATACCGAAGTCGAACGTAAAGCCGCTCTCCCCCCCGTAGAAGATCCTGATGATCCCCTGCCCCCTGTCACCGCGGATGAGGTGCAGGCGATAATCAAGAATCTTAAGCCCAGGAAAGCCCCCGGTCACGATGGCATCACGAACAAGGTGATTAAACTCTTTTCCGCCCAGCTCATAGTCCTAATGACCGCCATCTTCAATGGCGCTCTTAGCAATAACCTCTTTCCGCAAGCTTGGAAACAAGCCACAGTTATAGGCATCCCCAAACCCGGCAAACCCAAGTGTGAGCCGTCCAGTTATCGCCCCATAAGCCTTCTCAATTCGTTTGGGAAGATTTATGAGCGTATCATTTATTCGCGTTTAAAGGGATTCGCATATTCCCATAACCTCATTCCCGACCAGCAGTTTGGTTTTCGTCCCACCCACTGCTGCACTAGACAACTTCACCGTATTGTCGAACACATAAGCTCCGGCTTCATGTTTTCATACAAGACAGGCATGCTGTTCTTCGACGTAGCGAAAGCCTTCGACAAGGTCTGGCACAACGGTTTATTATATAAACTGTACCAATTCAACGTGCCAGACCGTCTCGTGCTCATCATTCGAGACTTTCTGTCGGATCGCACCTTTCGCTACCGAATAGACGGCACGCTTTCGTCTCCACATCCGATCCGAGCCGGAGTCCCTCAGGGCTCCGTGCTAGCCCCCCTTCTGTTCACGCTGTACACCAGCGACATTCCCACTCAAGGCAAGGCCCAGTTGGCACTTTTCGCCGACGACACGGCTATTTACTACACGGGTAGTGACCTAAAATCTATCTCTCGCATCTTACAGACCGCAGCCAACCGCCTCGGCGCTTGGTTTCGGAAGTGGCGTATCGAGGTGAATCCCGAAAAGAGCGCAGCAGTTTTTTTCGAGAGGCACGGCGATAACCACTCGCGTTGTCCCCCAGTAGTCATGTTTGGAAAAGAGATCCCTTGGGAACTGAGCGTCAGGTACCTGGGGGTTATCCTAGACCACCACCTCTCGTTCCGGCAACACATCAAAAAGGTGCACGCTCGCGCCTCTTTTGTTGTGGGCCGGTTACACCCTATGATTAGGGCGCGCAGTAAGCTCTCGCTTAGAAATAAGTTGAGACTTTACCTGACGTGCATTCGCCCCATATTAACCTACGCCAGCGTCGTGTTCGCACACGTTAGGCCATGTCGCTTTAAAGCATTCCAGATCTTGCAAAACCGCGTATTGCGCAGAGCCGCGGGCGCTCCGTGGTATATGCGCAACGTTCAGCTTCATTTAGACTTAAAAATGCCAACGGTAAGGCAATATCTCAAACGCACGTCTAAGCGTTACTTCGACCATGCCCCGAGGCATCGGAACCCCCTCGTGACCGCCGCGTCCGATTATAAACCCTCCCAGATTAGCATAGTCCGCCGTCCCCGGCATGCGCTACTAGAGCCCGATGACGAGATCACCCTCCTCCAGGAGGCGAATAAATCGACTAGTACTATACACATACACCGCCGCCGCCGACCGGCGTATCGCCCTCGCCGACGAGGCCCCTCGCGACGTCCCACCGCCGCCGCCCCCGATCCACCGTGCTCACCCGCCGCAGCCGCGGAGCCGGTCGTCCCTTCTGACTCCGCGCAGTCACCATGACGCGAGAATACAGCCCTCATCAAGCTGTCGTATCCCTCCCAGTCCTCTTGCATTCGACACCCTAAGAGTTCGAGTCCCCCCTTGGGGACACTCTCAGAGGTGTCGCTGCTATAGTCATAGCCATGATGTTACAGTAGTTAGCTTTGCGTAGTTAGCTAGGTAGTTAGAATAGTAGGTATTGGTTCGGAGACCCTTCTGGTCTCGCCAATAATAGTCAGGTTACGTAGAAAAGGTCCGCAAGACCATCTACAATAGTCGATTAGGAAAAAAAAAAAAAAAAAAAAAAAAAAAAAAAAAAAAAAAAAAAAAAAAAAAAAAGTACACCGCCGAATTGTCATTTTAAATAGTAAAATATAATTTATAATATCGTAGAAGTTTCAACCATTGATCTCAAAATAATAATTCTTTCACTTTTTTTACAATTCAATTACAGTTAGAAATATGGCCAGTATAAAAATAAAAACATTTCGATTATAAAATTACATTTGAAAATCGATTACAACTCTCAAACAATGTGGGATATTTATGGAAACATAAATAATTGTATCATATTAAATCATGTTATTTATTTAAACAAGTACCTACCTATTTATTTATTTATCCCGCTTTCATCATTGAGAAATAATTATGGAAGTTATATAAATTGGCAGAATTGATTGAATCAATTGAATTGATGACTCATTTATCTTTATTAAAACGCAAATTCAAATGATATTAGCAACATGCACTTTCAAAATTAATACGATTACTCTATATCTGGCATCGTGATAAAGTATCGCTATTCCGTTTAATATCAAAGAGTAATCCATTCATGTCAGTGAACAAAAGCAATATCGCCAATGAAAACTGGTATTCGTTAAGCATCCTTTGTAAGACTATTGAAAATATTCGATAACATTTCATGAATGTCTTTATGCGTGGAATGTTCGGGAAAATGTAAATTACTTACGTTTTTTGAAATTCTAGGGGAATAACTTTTGTGTATGAATCTAATTTGTATTAATGAAAAACGTCTGGGTTGTCTGAAAAATTTGTGGGCATAAATAGAAAGGTCCCATTTGTGAACTGAAGCTGTAAAATAGTTGTCCCAGTCATACCTAATGTAAAAAACGAAAAGAAAGAACAAAAGCTCAGGACACAATATCATGCCGGGGTTACAGTGCATGCTTTTGTGAATCCCGCGACCCCGGCCGAACGGTCAAGAGGAGGAACACCGGTTGGTTTTTAGCCGGTAAGTCTGGCAGACCCCCTCGCCTTCCCCGGGTGAGGGACATCCATAAGGATATTCCAACGATAAAAAAAGGACACAATAATGACAATAAGTACCTATAACATCACGCCCGTATTCCCAGAAGTGTTGGGCAGAGGTGTATAGTAACACCCTCATTTCGCCGTTATGTTTAAGTCCTATGTAATAGGGGATGAGCCATCAACCGGGCACAAATCCAAACTCTGGGCTGCTACTAAGGAATTCCATACGGAAAAACACAATAGAACTTTGCCCGACCTGGGGATCGAACCCAGGACCTCACGATCAGCAGTCGCGCTTGCCACCGCTAGACCAACGAGGCAGTCTCATAGACAATGACAAAATAGGATAAAATATACACTTTTATATAACCCAAATATTAATTAAATATGCTGTCAATCATGACCGTGCCGTCTGGTCACCAACTCAGCATTTGCTGGGCGTGAAACACCCAACGCTGATTTTCAGTTGCTACTCTTGCAAGGGCACACGGACCGAGGTAATGTTAAATAGGTCATAATGTTCAGGTTTATCTTGAAAGAAAAATCTTTGCCATAAACACCTTGGAAGATGGATTGGTGATGACGACCTTTGCCTATATGATTACTTGGGAGGTAACAGCTTCTTAAACTCCGGATGTCCCGCAAACAGCTCATATAGTACCCAGTAAAGTGATGGAGTAATCCGTTAAAGATAGCCGCTAATAAACCACTAGTACCTACTATCTTCCAAAGCGAGAAAGTTTAAAACTATAAATAACCCACTCCAGCGGAAAACCTAGAACAGATGACCCAGTAATTATTATTCCAACACCATTAAAGCTATGATATTTTTTGGCCATCGTTGGACAATATTATGTCCAAAATTCACAGACATTGTTCATCATAAAATGCAAATTCGTGTAAGTAGGGTACGAGACCCCACGAGTGGCCAATAAATAACAAATCAGTCACAGGCATAATGGGACCATTCCTCAGCGCCAAGAAGTTGGAGTTGGCTGTAGTTCAAGTAAAGTTCTTGGTCCTGCGTTGTTGGATGCTTGGATGTAAGTAGACGTTAGACGGATCGGATTAACAATTGATGATTAATCTTTTAACCGCTTGAGTCGCATTTCTGTGACAAATATTTCCATGCCCATACCGCGCGTGTCGTATTTCTGCGACAGAGAACATGTATGGTTTTTTTGTTCTATTTTCGTCCTATGAACTGCGTGGTACAACTAAAACGATTATTCAATAGAGATATGATTCACAACAATTACTTAAAATTGTTTCATAGCTCTAAGTATTGAAAAAGCTTAATATATTTATTGTAGGTATTATTTTATCGATTCGTAGGGGCACGGCAATTGATATTTAGCCACGCGCTTAAAAGGTTAAAATTAGTAAATAGTTATCGGCTAAGCATTATGTCATCTGCTTGCGATACACTATGTCGTTTATTTATGTGGTTTGACGTAAAATCTAGGTTGGCGATGGGTAGTAACTTCACCAGAGTGACAAGCCTAGCTGTGCGATCATTAAGTCGCTTGCCCAGCATGGTGACTACGACATTGCTCAAGCCTTAGATTATACAGGGTGTAAACAAATTCCTTCAAACCTCGTGATGTACTGCTGACATATATTAACCCTGAAAGGGATACTTTTGGAGACAACAAAAAAAAAAGTAAACATTGTGTTTTTAACCTGAAGCATTTTAGCACCCGAGTTAAATAACCGCGCGGCGAGCGAAAGCCGCGCAATTCACAATTCGCTCGGGGCGCTACAATGCCTCACGTTAAGAACACATGTTTACTTCTTGTAATTTTTTTTTATGAATCCAAAAGTATCCCGTGCAGGGTATGCTATGTCCCGGGGTTGCGGTGAATACTCTTGCGAATCCCGCGACCCCGGCCGAACGGTCAGGAGAAGGAACACCGTTGGTTTTTAGCCGGTAAGAGTCCGGCAGACCCCCTCGCCTTCCCCAGGCGAGGGACATCCATGAGGATGTTCCAAAGAGAAAAAAAAAGGGTGTGCTATGTCAGCAGTAAATCACGAGGTATGAAGGAATTACATGATTTTGTTTACACCCTGTATACTTCTAGATAGAGCCACCGCGTGACCGCTCATGAGACAGCAATAAAAGGCTGAATTTCTGCATCCTCCCATTGTAGAGCATACAATATACACTAAACACTTAACTAATGGAGTCTTTGTCTCACAAATACAAGAATACGGGGAAACCGACGTTCTGTGACAGTGAGTTGGCTAACAATAAAAAGTTCGCCAAGCTAAAAAACGACACGCCATATGAAACAAGATATGATGTTTTGTCTCAGTTTTCTTAATAATTTTGTAAATATGCTTCTCACTTCCACACTTCCTACTGTAATCATCAGAGATCGGATAATCGGATGCATATTTACCTAAAGTTCAGGTGTTGGCTAATATGGAACGCACTTTTGTAGGTATCGAAAAAATCACGCTATTCCGGGATCGTCGAAAGTGTTCTGTAGAATAGAATCATATTTATCTAGAATTGGATGCATATTTACTTATTTACATACCTAAAGTTGTACCTTGTTATTAACTAACACAGACATGCACTTTCTTACAGCCTACATACACACATATTTGCATCGGGGGTTAAAAATTTACTTCAAGTAATTGTATGCATTCGATTAGTTATGCAATCCCCGTGATACCGGGTTATTTTTTTCTAATAAATTATTTTCATAAGCCTTTTCCATAGTTTCGTAGCAATAAATTTACTTTAGGTAAATATGCATCCGACTATCCGATCTCTGGTAATCATGGCTACATCTAGAGGTATTTAATCTAAGGCTCTAGCAGTGGCGTGTGGTATTTTGCATATTAACATAAATGAGAAGCAGTCGGTATTATTAGAAAATAAATACATACCACCAACAACTGCCTCGTTGGTCTAGTGGTGGCATGCGCGACTGCTGATCGTGAGGTCCTGGGTTCAATCCCCAGGTCTGGCGAAGTGTTATTGGGTTTTTCCGTTTGGAATTTCTCAGTAGCAGTCCGAAGTTTGGATTCGTGACCGATTGATGGCAATAGGCTCGCCCCCTACTATATGGGACTTAAACATAACGGCGAAATGAGGTTATTACTATACACCACTGCCATCCCTTCCGGGAATACAGGCGTGATGTAATGATATTACCACCAGCAACTAAGTACTGGCCGAAACAACAAATGAAATGTAAAAAAAAGAAACTAAAAATATTATTCCGTATTCCGAGTAACAATAACTTACCACACAGCATTCTATACACTCGTATATGAAATATTCAACCAAATACATCGCGATTGCAGGCCGTCGCCGAATGTACCACTCGAAACTGGACCAGGGCTGGAATTGTTTCACAGAACGACAAGGCTCAATAAAAAGAAATTTGAATAAATAAAATACAGGAAACGTTATGGCATTTCGTTCGCTTTTTAACTGTAAAATCAAAGCTTTTGATGAAATTTAACTTTGAGGTTAAATCTGCAAAATAACGCTGTATAAATATCTTTTTCAGGGAAACTGTGGCATTTAACTGATAGAACACAAAAGAAATCAGAATTTATTGTAAATTCTGCAGGTTAATTGTGTAACGTAATCAGGATGACAAAGTACGTCGACATTATTACTTTCATTATGATAGTTGATATGTCTGGACGTACTTCAAATGAAACAATTGGAATTACGTAATAATTTTTTAGCCCGTAGGTAAAAACAGTGATACCCTAGTGGTGTGACCGTCGGACTTCCAAGTCACAGGTCTCGAGTTCGAACCTAAGGCACGCACCTCTGACTTTTCAGATTCATGTGCGTATTGTATAATTATTACTTGCTTAAAGACGGTGAAGGAAAACATCGTGAGTAAACCGGCATGCCTGAGAGATATTTCTCGACGGCATTTGAAGCCAAGTCAAAGGCCCAAGGGCGGCATGAACTCTGACACCAGGTTAGTCACTAACAACACCAAAAGAAGAAGCCCGTAAAAGTAGATGCTGAAAATGGGTTTTCGAAAAAATTGCTCCGTTGCAAAGTCACTACGCCGTTCAAACGCTTGGTGATCCCAGTTTTTTTATTAACGCTCTAACAATAAAATAGTTTCCATTTCAAAGATTATAAAAGACAAATTCCACTTGAATTATCGGTTTAAATCCTTCTAGAATTAGATTCTATTCTAGACTTACGGTTCCCATATCTTCAAATTACCGTTCGTTCTACAAATCCGATGTAATGAAATGAAATTTTCTTCATAAGAACTTGGATGTAAGAATTAGCTTCGGCACACGACCCGACGTTGTCCTGCTCTGTCTACAAATGCTCGCCTTGATCCTCTGAAATTGAAATTTAAGACCTTATGAAACCTTATCTTGGTAAAAGTTTTACCTGGAGTCTAGCACGTGTTCGTACATACATATACAATATCTGGTAACTTACGATGCATTATTATAGAAATAATTTTGTAAATACACACCGAGTACGAGTTTACAAAATAAATAAATAGTCGATATAAGTTACTGCAGTTCTTTTTAGGGTTCCGTACCCAAAGGGTAAAACGGGACTCTATTACTATGACTCCGCTGTCCGTTCGTCCGTCCGTCCGTCCGTCTGTCACCAGGCTGTATCTCATGAACCGTGATAGTTAAACAATTGAAATTTTCCCAGATGATGTATTTCTGTTGCCGCTATAACAACAACATACAACAAACGTGATTTTATTGCTCGTTTTTGCTCAATATTGATAACGACTACAGGTAGACGCTTGAAATATTCACAGAATATTTAATTATATATTCCCTTTAAAAATAAATCATTAAATTAAAATAAAACAAATATTTAAGGGGGCTCCCATACAACAAACGTGATTTTTTTTGCCGTTTTTATAGATAATGGTACGGAACCCTTCGTGCTTGAGTCCGACTCGCACTTGGCCGGTTTTTTCTTTATTAACTTTCTTTAACGTTTTAATTCTTTCTTATTTTTCATGGTTATGCGCGAAGCTTCTTCTGTCTGAGATTGAATACCTACTCTTATAAAACAGATATCGTGATGTCATCAGTGTGCAATGAATGCTTTTGCTTAACCGTCGGTGGTTATTTAGTTTCCCTTTCTGCACCCTCACGATAAAACTGGTTGGTCTGGTCTTGACATAGCACACACAGACAATGAGCAGTCAATGTCTTTTTCATGAAAGAAAGAAAGAAAGAAATTTATATGGCACGAAAGCAGTCAGACACACAGACAAAAAAAAATATAGGAGACAAAAAAAAAAAAAAGATAAAGTAGCTGTGTGTCTAGCGGATGCGCCAAATAGGTTCAGTTCAGCATAAATGTCAGACCACTAGTGCCTGACGCTGGTTTTCAACTGAACCCTTTGTGACGTAATTGATGTAAACCAGTTCCAAATAGATAAATAGCGTGCTTAAATAAATAAACAAATAAAAAATAAATACTGTTGACCCGTAATTACGGATGTCTCGGTGGTCATGCCAGTAAACTTAAACCAACATGTGTGTGTATATATGAGCAGTGAATGTGTGTGTGAATATAGTTGTGTACTAGTTTAGAATAAACGGAAATAAATAATTCGATTATAAATATTACTTATGAAATAATAAATAAATAACATAATTAAAATGTTGATAAATAAATGTTAAATGTTACAATTACAATTAAAAATGAACTATAAACGATTCATAGTTTTAATTTGTCCTGTTCAAAGTAGGTCTTTGTTGCGTCGGCAAAGCAGATTATTTATTGCAAGTCGCTCCAACGTGCCGCGAATGGCAGATCCGCAAAAGACAACAGCACGCTATGTATGACTCAATAAGAAAATCTTTCGCTCTGTGCAGTGTCTAAAACATATTGAATATAAATAATTTGTTAGACTTTTATTCAGCTCTGTGTCCAGTATTTCTTATAAAGTGGAAGAATGATGCATGAAGATCAAAACCGAAAAGATTGAAAAAATTGTAGAATAAAAAAAATAAAAAATAAAAAGCGGTAGAACAAAAAATAATAATAATTAAAAGAGGTAAGCATATTTATTCATACATATTTATAATTGTGTAATTTGACTGTAACTAATCATCATGCTACAAAAAAAGGTGGTATACCTTAATAATTGCAACAAGTCACATAGTTTTTCAAAATAATGAATAGGATTTATTTATGTAGATAACATATAGGTTTATCTTTGTCCTTTACAATGGTAATAGGAGACTCCAGTGGTGCCTTAAATGTCTCATGGTTAGTAGGGACGCACTTAACAGTGATGTATCGCCATCATTTCATACGAACATCATAAAATACTTAGTCGTAGGCTATTTTTCCTGATTTGCCCAAAGAGATAAACAGCTATAGTAGTTTCCTTTTAGTTTCTGAAACAAATATGAAAACAGAGAGAATAATTTTCTTATTTCACCTGAAAAGTCTGATGAAGAAATTTGTAATTTTTACCAAAATATTCGTTAAATAGTTATTTAATATTATTGTAACATAACATCACGCCTGTATTTCCTGAAGTGTTGGGTAGAGGTGTATAGTAACACCCTCATTTCGCCGTTAAGTTTAAGTCCCATGTAATAGGTGGCGAGCCTATTGCCATCAACCGGGCACAAGTCCAAACTCCGAGCTGCTACTGAGGAATTCCACACGGAAAAACCCAATAACACTTTGTCCGATCTGATCACCACTAGACCATTGAGGTAGTTTTTATATTATTGTAGTCTGAAGCAAATATAGAATTTCTCGCAAATCGTAAGGTTGTAAGTAGTTACCTAACATAATAATGTTCCTACCTTAATATTTGTTCTTATTCTAATTTTTTTTTGCCTAAAATTACGAGTTACGATAAAATGTATAATTTTTTACAATACTATTTATCAAAAATTCATTACCTACGGCCTGCGGCGTAACGGCTATGGGAGGTACGTATAATAATAATACTGGAAAGTCCCGAAATAACTCGACGAGTTTACAGACGCGTTAGCTCATGCTCCACCGGGATTAATAAAATGTTTTTCAAACGTGAATATACGTTTGAAAAACATTTTATTAACTTTACTCCGTAACCCGTACTCATTTTATACTTATGTTTTAAGGCAAGGATCCACAGTTGCGCACAGCCACGCTACGCAGGTTTCTTTTTCTATTCTACTTCTTGTAGAGATGGTCATGCGGACCGTTTTTACGTAAACGGGCAGTTATTGGCGAGACCTGAAGGGTCTCCAACCAATGGGGACGATAGTAAAATACTTAACCTAAGCTAACTACTACTACTAACATCATGACTAGCTAGCAACAACAGCACTAAGGGCGACCCCTAATGGGACTCGTACCTCGGCCTAGGGCGTTGCTTGCGAGAGGCCTGGGAGGGAGACAGCTTGATAGAACTGAATTAACGGTGTAACTGCGGAGTCAGAAAAGACAACCGGCTCCGCGGCTGCGGTGGGTGAGCACGGTGGATCATGGACACGCTACGCACGTTTTTCAACTTCGCTTTGTATGAAAATATATGAGAGTGTATCCACTGCTGCGTAAGTCCACGCTACGCACGGATTCATGGGTTTATGACGTCACAAACAAAAGCATGCTAGGTCGCAAACGTCGCACATGGACATGCACACGTAGATTTCTTAAAATAAATAAATACTTTTATGTTAAAAAATTTAGTAATTTGTAAGTATGATATAATGTTAATAATGATATAAAGATAATATAGTGATATAAAGCCTCCTGAGGATTTCTGTGCGATCACTAGAAACGACTGAATGTACTAAATGGTTTCAAAGCTAATTCAGATTTCGAAGTAAATCGATGATTATCCAATAACACACTTCTAATGAATTAGATAATAATTGAGATGGACGCTGTCAAAGCGATAGCAAAGTATATTGAGAAATCATTCCTATTAAAACCATTATATTTAATCAAATTGGAAAGGGCTAACAAGAATCAACTAAGCTGACTTGCTATAATAAGCTCTCTATTATGTGGCGAACAAAAGACAATGAAATTATTAAATCTATATGGACAACAAGATCTTCTTTCTGTTCTAAAAAGTACTAACTGCCATCTCCAATCCGATGCCCAACCGTGGTAATTATGACGGTTTTCCTTCACGTCCTATTCGAGTGACCTATTAGGACACCCATGTTTAGGAATCCATTGATATAAACCAAACAAGAGTCTCTTCCACCTAGCCTTTTCCCAACTATGCTGGGGTCAGCTTCCAGTCCAACCAGATGTGGCTGAAACCAGTATTTTACACGGAGCGACTGCCATAAGACCTCCGCAACCAATTTATTGGGCAATACCAATATCCTACGGATAGACCGGTTGTCAGACTTTCGGGCTTACTACTAGACTACTACTGACTACCCTTAACGGCTGTCATAGGTATTCGTATGATACCGACCAACAGTTAAACGTGCTCACCGAGTGACGGAGGGGTCTCGATGTGTAACGAACGGTCACCCATCCGCAGACTGACCACGGCAAGTGCAGCTTAACCTCACAAATTGTATGATCTGCGCGGTTGTTAATTAGCCACCAGCCCCTTAACCAAACAAGAGTATCTAAGGAAAAACGCCTTACCCATTTTCATTTAGCGCAAACTTTCCCGCGAATATTTACAATTTAATAAGCTAAACAACAATCATGTCATAAACTCAGCGTAAATACTGCCTCAGCTATAAAACAGAAAAGTTATACAGCAGAATTTTAATTACAATCAAGCAAACAACGGCGAAGGTCACAATAAAACGTAATGAATTTTCGTTGTCATTAATACACAGTGGCATTTAGTGGCCATTCGTATTCACACTCACGACTGCCATGTTTGCGAATCGCACGTGGATGTAAAAACATGGTAAAGGGTGCAGGATGACGTCATTGGTCCAACGCGCACCCCTCCACTTGGTTCGAGTACAGTATTACAATATCACGAGTAGTGTGTGCAACGACGGTTCAACGCTTTGTTTTATATGTACGTTTGAATATGTTAGACGAGTATGTATTGTTGTGTTGGTGTCGAGAAGACGTATAAAGACCTTTAACAATACAGCTATGTAGTTAAAAATAATGTAAGGTATTTAAAACTACATTGATGGCTAAAAATGTTATTTAGCTAATAACTGAAGTATCTACGTCCGGCCAACTTTGCTGACTGGGTAATCTCTTCACCACGGTATGAGCTATCGTGCCGACACGTGAAATGCTAATAACTCGCACTTATCCGACGTGGTCTTGCTTTCTTATATCGATGAACTAATCTAAGAGCCGAGAATTTAAATGCGGATGTAAGATTTAATCTTCGATATCGTTTTTTTATATTTATAGGCAGTGATAGCCTTTTTTTATCGTTGGATAATCCTCATGGATGTCCCTCGCCCACGGAAGGCGAGGTGGTCTGCCGGACTCTTACCGGCTATAAACCAAAGGTGTTCCTTCTCCTGATCGTTCGGCCGGGGTCGCGGGATTCGCAAAAGCATGAACCGAAACCCCTGGGTCAGCGATAGCCTAACGGTTGAAAGTTTACCTTCCATGCAGATCTTCTTCGAATTCATATGCAGATCATAATTTGAGTAGGTAACTATCACTTGCGTTAACGGTGAAGAAAAACATCGTAAGGAAACATGCAAACCTGAGAGGGCTCCATACAGTTCTCGATAGGGTGTGTAGTCCGCCAACTCGCATCAGGCCAGCATGGAGGAGTAAGGCCTAAACCCTTCTCATTCTGAGAAGAGGCCCGTGCCCAGCAGTAGGACAGTAATGGGCTGGTTATGTTATGTATCTATTTACTTTACTTTAAGATAAATTCATACTTATAGAGCTTATTTCATAGCATTGAAAAAAAAACCGGTTAACACCACATTTCAAGGTTAGCTCGTTCTTTAATTAGGTAGGCGCGGTTGAGGTTTATGATGATATTCATTGTACGTAGTACATATACAATTACTAAGATTTGCTTCTTCAAAAAACTAGAAGTTATTGTATACCCACATCCATATGCTTAAATAAATGTATTTCATCGGATACAAGCTAATGATAATCCCGTAGTCACGTGCCACACAAGAGATGATAATAAATAAGAAAACACAAAAAGGAACAAATACACTGCGTCTACTGATTTTATCCCCAATAACAAATGAGCGGTAATCAAGTCTGCCTACAATATTTTGTATCTCAAAGAAAACCTGCCAAGTGCGAGTCGGACTTAGCATAGAGTCCTACATAGTGTAATAGTCTTAAAAATATAGTAAAAAGTTGATTGTGTCTTTTAGAAAAAAAAATGAGCAAATCTGACTGAAAGCTGGCCTAACATCATACAATCTCGAATTTATTGTAAGATTAATTTCCATCGTTTTTTTTTAAATCTTAATATCTAATTAAAATTCGCAAGTATAGGTAAGTTTTTTTCTGAGCGAGCGTGCTTCGTAGACTTTATCATCAGGTGAGATAGTAGTCAAACGCAATTCCATCTAGTATCTGGCATAAAAAAATGTAAAGCTGGAAGAAAAGGAGGACACAACGTAAAGAAGTCCTTGTTTTTATTACTACGGAATCCTACAAAACAGTGTAAGAATATTTGAACCTAGATAGTAGAATCTTATTTATTCATAGCAAACTCGTGGCCTGGGTGTACAGTATTGAGTATTACGTAAGTGCCTAATACAGGCCTTGAAACGCGGGCCTTAAAAACTAATATAAGCAATATTGTCCCGAAGTGCCCTATATACTAAATAAATCTCGTATTGTATTATTTACATGTATGTTTTCCGGCTACATTGAAAAAATTGGTTACTATCACATATTAACTAGTGTGACGAGTGGTGGCGGTCTGGCGGGGATCCGGGCCTATAAAAGGTCGGGCACGCTGCAGATCGTCCTCTCGCGGCGCTGCAGTTGCCAAGTTAAGTGCTACACCTGTTTAAGAAGACCCTGGACTCCTCGTATTGCTACAAACCACGCCTTGATGATCTATTTGTAATTCTTATTAAAATATATATAGTGTACGGTTACAAGTGTTATTCTTCATCCTCCTGTAAGTACACGCCTGCTAAATTTTATGTGCACGTGCTTGTTGAGGGTTGTCTCTTAAAGCCACCCTAAAGTGTGACACTAGATTGAAGGACAAGCTTGTGCAATCATTATTTTATTTAAGAATGTAATTGTTTGGTCAACTGCTGATCGTGAGGACCTGATGGCGTCTTATGATGTGTTAAAATCATAATTGTTCTATTGTGACGTTACGGCGCTTTACGACCTGCATAGCCGCGTCACTTTCTCTCACCGGAACAGTGATGGTTTTAACACGGCCCCTGGGTTCGATCCCTAGGTTGGGCAAAGTGTTATTGGGTTTTTTCGTGTGGAATTCCTCAGTAGCAGCCCGGAATTTGGATTTGTGCCCGGTTGATGGCAATAGGCTCGCCCTTTATTACATAGGACTTAAACATGACGGCAAAATGAGGGCGTTACTATACACCTCTGCCTAACCCTTCCGGGAATACAGGGGTGATGTTATGTTATGTAATTGTTTGGAAAATGTTGCATGTACATTAAGATGTACGTGTCTATTTAAACATGCGTCACCCACAACGCCTGATCGTTTTCTTTTTGTAATCGGTGGGTCCCAAGTCTACTAATTTACGAACGCTTCAATGGAGTGTCGATCCTGTGTCGATAGAATAAATTTAGATGTTTAGTATTCTGATAGTTATTAAGACCAGTGGCTTTCCACTGACTTTTCATTGAACTGGCATTTCATTTCAATAGTAAACATTAGCAAGTTTTAGCAGAATATCCCATCTCACAATCGTAATGGAATATCCACAGGGTATCGGTCGTATGACAATTTGTAGGTAATTATATTTAAATTAGTAGACTTTGTTCCAGATGTAAAGTGTTTATCGCCACCTGTAATCCCAAGAGTATTGCTGATGCGTTGACAGCAGATAAAGTAAAAAAAGACATGTGAATTTCACCGGCACTATCCTTTAAACTGGAACTCAGTAATGCTGCTTAGTGGCAGAAATAGTATGGTAGTAGTATATGGTAGTACTTTCCCAGACAAAGTCTTTCATAAGGAGCTGTTATACTACTACTCAAATTAATTGTTGTTATTACTGCAAATGCTGCTACCCATCTTCTTAACATAATCCCCTATTCCCCTTTTACTACACCTTTCTTCTTCTTCTTTTCCCTGCTCTTAACCCGTCAAGTGTCGGGCGCACATACGGGTGTGCGTAAGAAATTCGGGCGCGAAGTGTCGGAGGCACACACAGGTGTGCGTAAGGAACGCGCTCCTATAAATTCGGTTCGTGTAAACAGTAAAATAAAACGTACAAAATCCGCTACCTTAGGAGCGCGTTCCTTACGCACACCCGTGAGTGCCTCCGACACTTCGCGCCCGAATTTCTTACGCACACCCGTATGTGCGCCCGACACTTGACGGGTTAACCCACACTAGATGGGGTCGGCACAACGTGTATTTCATAAATTCATGTTGTTAGAGGTTTTGGCTTATTGCTTAATGACCGGCTGCCTGCCTGACATCAACCCTCCTTGAGAATACTCGTTGTGCGTTCGCGCGGGTGTCCCAATGTGCTTACTGATATTATGCACTGGGTTCCAAAATGATATGCTTGTCAATCTTATTGCCGACAACTAAGTAGGCTGTGTTCTTCTAGGTGGGGTATCAGTGGCGAAGGGTGAATTTTCTTAAAAGGGAAGCCGAACCAAAAAATACTTACCTTGCTCAAGTGTGATGCGTGAATTCCAGTAACTACTCGTATAGCTGTGGCCCTGTGGCTGACTTCGAAATCTTGTACAGATGAATTGGCTTTAGCTCACCGTTGGAATCTTTTGCGACCTCTCTAAGGCGTTCGATTGCGTACACCATGAGACACTTCTGCTGAAACTAGAGCACTATGGTATTAGGAATACAGCTCTTAATTTACTAAGATCATACCTGAAAGATAGAAAGGTTAAAGTTCAAGTAAACGGCGTTAACTCATTGGGGTCTGAAATGGCAATGGGCGTTCCTCAAGGTTCGATATTGGGTCCATTCCTCTTTTTAGTTTACATTAATGATTTACCCCAATTATTTCAAAATCAACCGAAAATGGTGTTATTTGCAGATGACACATCTTTGATATTTAAAATAGACCGACGGTCACAAAATCTTGACGACGTGAATAACTCTATTCTTCAGGTCCAAGATTGGTTTACGGTAAATAATTTGGTACTAAATAAAACTAAAACCAAATGCATTAGATTTAAATTACCCAATGTTAGAAGTAGCGAATGTGATATTATATTGAATGGAGAAAAACTGGAATTTATTAGTCAAACGGTTTTCCTAGGAATCACTTTAGACGAGAAATTACAATGGGGACCACATATAACATCTCTAGCGGGGCGGCTAAGCTCGGCTGCTTATGCTGTTAGAAAGATAAGACAGTTAACAGATGTAGAAACCGCGCGTTTGGTCTATTTTAGCTACTTTCACAGCATTATGTCATATGGCATTTTACTGTGGGGTCGGGCTGCTGATATTGATTCCATCTTTATTTTGCAAAAGAGAGCTGTCAGAGCCATTTATAATCTACGTTACCGCGAATCTCTTAGGGAACTATTTAAAGGGATTAATATTATGACGGTACCTTGCCAATTCATTTATGAAAATATTAACTATGTAAGAAAAAATCTACATCTTTTTGATAAAATAAGCGATAGACATAACTCTAATACTAGAAATAAAGATAAACTTGATCGACCATTTTTCAGATTATCTAAAGTACAGACATCTTTTATGGGGTACTGTGTTAAATGTTACAACAAAATACCTTGTGATATATTGCAATTAAATGAAAGAAAATTTAAAAGTCATATTAAAAGTACACTTTGTAAACAAGCATATTACAAATTAGACGATTATATCCAGGATAAGAACGCTTGGAAACATGCTGGTCCAGCTCCATAGGACAATCTAGAGTCTAGAGAAAATCAAACTGGTTGCTATTTTAATTGTATAATTTATTTTTTTAAAGCCGTTTATTTTAGATTCTATGAGTAAGTACCTAAACTCATACACTGACCTATTACTTTTATTTTTTTGGGAAAACGTATACTTTTGCAATGTTTGTAAATATGTGAGCACCATGTACCTATCACATAATTGATATGTCATTGTTTCATTTTTTATTTTTTTTTACCTTTTGTGGTATAGTAATTATATTCTAGGTGCATCGTTTTCACATATAATTGTATAATTAATGTACCTATACAAAATATTGTAAGACATTTTAAAAGAGTAACGGTGGAGTTTCTTGCCCATTCTTCTCCATACGAAACTACCTTTTGGAAGGGGCAACTAGAATCAATTCTATTTTCTTTGTAACTTTAACGTTCAAAAGTGCCTTTTATGTGCCTAATTGAAATAAATACTTTGACTTTGACTTTGACTCACTTTCACTATACATGTAAGCACTGATACATAGGTAGAAACAGTGTCTTGCAAGTATAATAAAAGTGGCTTTGAGAAAAGCTATTTGGGGATGGATATGAGAAGAACATCAGCAGTCCGACTGACGCTAACGTCATAGAAACCAAGAAAACGTTCTTCGATTCCAGTTTCAGATAAATACCTAAATATTATCGTTAGTTGCTCCCTATGACTAACATCGGGCGTTTCGTCAATCATGACCGATACAAACTGAGCCTTATTTATTTCCAACTTTAATTTAAAACGAATGCGATAGTTTGTATTAAATCATTTTGTATATCACTCGAAAGGCCAGAGAATGTGGGATTCTGTGTTGAGGAGCATTGTTCCAAATGCGAATCGATTACGGTATCATACTTGCTTAAATATAACAACGTTTCGATATAGTTACCGCAGTTATCGGATGCCGGATTTTCGTGGTGGCCGCGAAAAGCTAATTATTTTTTACCTAGCAAAATTACTGTGTCGATGAACCGTTTCATTAAACTTCTATTCCGATCTACTTTATTTCTATTATGAACTTCATACGTATTAGCAAAAAATGTTTCTATCCTACGATTTCCGAAATCATGCAACTTCGGATATGTTTTTCGGTCTGAAAATGTTTTTTGGACGAAATTGAAAGATTATTAATATCTTTAAATCCCGTGTGGCTCCATAAGCTACTAGAATCTGAGAATAATATGCAAGGAAAACAAAACATTTTATTTAATTTACAACTTCCCGTAAGCCAAGGGTATTTGTCGTAGGTACTTACAAAGAACTGTTAAAATGTTTGAAAAAACCATCGCGTCGTTTGTAATTTATAATCATGGCAAGGCGAGCACGGCCTAACTGAATTACCTACATGTTCAAAACTCAACTTTGAAAAGGATGTTTCCTCAGTCAACAAATAATCTGTCAGACAGCATTCTACGTTCACTAATGCCGCCATGGTATCGAATTTACTTAATAATAACAAAATCACTACTTAAATAACTACTTTCTAATAAAACTACAAACTAAAAAAACTATCTTAGTAATCCTTACTTACCTAAATACCTATTTAAATAGACGATCACCAAATAATACAACGCCACTAACCTTGTTATTACTGCACTATCACTTCGCAAAACTATCACTAGTTTACACAAATAAATCAATTTCAACAATAATACATGAATAATGCTATAAGATTCTAAATTATGATACGAATATATCAAATCAAATGCAAATGAATAAGTGAAAACAATAATATAAACAAGCGCGAAAAAAATCTGTTGTGAATCTGTCATCCAAATATTACTATCTGAACAAATTACGAACTTCAGTAGCATTATTTCCATCTCGTTCTGGCGTACGCCTTTCCTATCTCTGTCCTTATCGTAATAACTCGATGGATCGCGGCTTGCCATCGTCCGTATATCTAGCGGTGTTATGTTGCCTCAAGGTCACGATCGCTACAAGTGAAACTATGAATTAAATGTACTGGATTCCTGCCGCGCCTGACCGGCTTTTCTTTTGCGTCATTACAACATTTTGCGCCGAAAAAAATGTAGGCGTTTATTTATTTGTTTGATTGTTACTTTCATAAGCAAATGTTACCTATACCTGCAATGTAACTTCGTAAATACCTAATTATTTGTTTAAATGATAATTGATAATAATAGATACTAGTATTTGCCATATTTCGAAAGGGAAGCCGATAGGAATCGAGTTGTATGGAGCCTTCGCCACTGTGGGGTATACTTGAAGTTCCTCGACCCACTCATTCAGTTTTGCTAGGGACTTTGGTTCTGGACACATCGTGAACTAATATAGCACCGTGAGCGTCTCTCGTCTTTTACTACACCCATGGACGAAAAAAACAGTTGGCATATTCTTTGCCGTCAAACACCGAATTATTTATATGTTGTCCTGCCTAGCCTTTTCCCAACCAAACCAAACCACCCCAATATTGGGGTCGGTTTCCAGTCTAACCAGATGCGGCTGAATACCAGTATTTTACACAGAGCGACTGCTATCAGACCTCCACAACCGGGCAATGCCGATATCCTAAGGTTAGACCGATGGTCAGACTTTCGGGCTTCTGACTACCCGTAACGGTTTTATAAGTATTCGTCTGACAACCGGGACCGACGTTTTAAGTTGCTCTCCGAGCAATCATCAACTTATTTATATCCTATAGTAAATTCAGTTTTCTTTACAGATCATTTCAGCCAATTTACGTACTTTGAATGTGTGTGGTGGAAATTTACGACAATTCACACAAATATTTGGTGCATGAAGATTTAAAATTGTGCGCGATAGTGAATGGCCAATATGTGTTTTTATAGTCATTAAATATGACTGGTAGTTAAGGACACATTTTTATTTTATTTTACTGTATAAGTAAGTACTAAGGACCAGTTGCACCAACTATATAGTTGAAACCGTAACCATACTTTTTTTTCGAATCAGTAAGTAATTTTTTGAAATAACGATTTTCACCGTTACAACAATGTCAAAATAGCATGCCAACAATGCGTAGTTAAGGTTATTGTTAATTAGCAGTCAAATGTTGCACATTTATCTATACTAATATTAAGAGGAAAGATTTGTATGTTTATATTTTTGTATGTAACGAATAAACTTAAAAACTACGGGACCGATTGAGTAACATAGGTTATATTTATTACTGGAATAAAACTTCTTACGCGGGCGGAGCCGTGAGGACACATAATCTACAAATTTAAGTTATAAAACTTACATTTTTAACAAAAAATATGTGGCGGCTTAGCTTATTGTAGGGTTATTAAGTAACGTTAGTTAAAGTTAAGTTGCACCAAGTGCCTGTTTATTGATATTGTCAAAGTAAAGTTTAATAGTTAATGGAATTGTTAAACTTTGCTTTGACAATATCAATAAACAGGCACTTGGTGCAACTGAGCCTGAGTATCCCTCTCGATATTATGTTAATGGATACAACATGAGACCTAACCAAACATTTGGCCTTACATATTTTACAAGTAAATTAGAAGTTAGTACATAAATGTTTGTGAGAACATTTATATACACCCAGGTTACCAATATCGCTAAATAACCAGTATCACTTGAAATTACGGTGTAAGTAATGAATTCCAAAGTTTTAAGTCCGTTAGTTATCGACAAGTTAGCTCAGCAACTTGCTTATATATTTCGGTCATGTTGATACCTACGTACACTTTAAAAGGGATTTGAACAAGTTAGTTACTTAGTTGGTGGGATCCCTTTGAAATAACATAGAAGATAGTTAACACTTGGAGGACACCTACGTAAAGTAGACTATCTACGGACAATCATGCATTACAATGTGACAAAATGTTTAAAGAAATTATGCATTGTATAAACAGGAATATTTTCTGCATAATAAATGGTATCGTGCTGTAAATATATTTCAAAAATAATCTTAATGATAACAGTGAATCTGGTTCAATATAGTTAGACTTTATATCAAAGGATCTAAAAGTATTAGTAATCACAAAGTACAAAAATATATTTCCTATAAAAGCAGCTTAGCAGATAAAGAATAGTCTCAGTATTTTAGCCGACACAAAACGCCATATCGACATGGAAATGTCTGTCGACGTTCACAATAAGAGCAAATTACTGTCTATACAGTTGGAAAATGCGACACAAGGAATAAAGGTTCAAACGGATTGAAGTAAAACCGCTCGATGTTGATTTTAATTTTTTGCTTAACTTTATTGTGGTAACGCGGGTCCGTCCAACTTTTAAAAGTCATTCTCTTTGAATAGTATTTAATAAAAATAAGGCAATTGTAATTGATGTTGTAGTTTTAATTGCTTTACTTCTTATTTCCACAGTGGAAGAACTATGCGAACATGAGTTGAACAGGTATAACATTTTTCAGTAATAAAATAGGGGAAGCCGGGGCATAGCGGGCCCCCGGGGAAAGACGGACACCTCCTCTTCTCCACAGAATAATGAACCGAGATCCTCGGAATTAATCGATTCGCGTTGTAGGCGACCTCGTGCTAGCGAGACATGTGGATGTGGGTGCGTATCTGCACGTCGTTCGTCGACAGAACGAAAATACGAAAATTGATACATTTGATAATATTTTTCATTTTTAAGTCTGTGTTATAGTTAATTCATGACTGTGTTAAATTCTCAGTTATTAAGTAAATTACTACGTTCAATCATGTGACTAAATAACTAGAAAGAATTGTGAACTAACTATCAGTTATTCTTTCAATTGGGTTAACATTTATTTTATATGACCTGGGGGGCGTTATGGTCGGGGCAAAATAGGCAGGATGCCCGTTTTGCCTCGGATATTTTGTTAAGATACAATTATGGTTCTCACAACAAAAGGAAGACAGAACATGCAAAATAGAGCTTGGAGGAGATGAAAGCAGCCGTAGGGATGTGGCAAGCAGGAGACTAAACTAAAAACGGGACGGAGAAAAACGGTATTAATAACCAGTCCGCCTTATAAGAAGAATCTGGAAGAAGTGCAGATAAAGAAATCAGTGCCTTGCGAAATGAAAGGAAAAAAGAAAAAGGCGAAGAAATATGAAAAATAAATGGAAAACGAATCGAAGGAAGAAGACGTAGAGTATTTGTACTGTGAATATTGATACTCGGAATCTAGAGAGGATTGGGTTACTTGCTGTGCATGCCACAGATGAGTTCACTGTTACTGCACCGGAGTAGAGGATAATGATGATGAATCCCTCCATATTTGCTATTTTTGTGCTCGGTTTTAGACCTGCATAAGTGTATATGCCTGTCATTGCCTATTCTGCCCCGCATATGACCATTTTACCCCATACACGGGGCATAACCGGCAGTTTCTTCTTTTTCTTTAGATAATTACTGTACGTTATATTTAAAGAAGATTAATGAAACTAATAAATGGCTGTTGATTTTTTTTATTATCTTTTTTTTTCCAAGGTTTTATTCGTTATTTTCCTTAAGGGGCCCGCATTGCCCCGGTTTCCCCTAACTGACTCTCAATTTGCCAGGAACATTTTTTTTTAAATTTATTCAACTAAATTCAGTTTTTTTTTCATAAAACATAAATCTACATTTCAAATTATAGACTATGTAATAAGATGCGACCCAAAGAATAAACGATATAAACCAGCATGCTGATGCACCAGAAACCTCTTCAGACACGGATGCCAACGCAGGTGAGATTATAACAGTTACTAACAAAAACGATCACGCAGAATTTATGATAGAACAAATAAGATCTCCAAATTAACTTAAATAATTCAACATTGATATTCACAAACATTAAGAAACATACGACAAAAAATCGAAAAAAATTGACATATCAAAACATGAATCCAAATTGTAAATTACTGTCTTTTAAGGAAGACAGGACACAAAGAATAACCGATAAAAAAAACATTTGATGCACAAGACAGCCGATGAAATGAGATAGATGAAGTGAGAACTTAAGAGAAGTTACAATCGTTATCAACAAATATGATCCTGGGGATTTTAAGATAAAAACAATGAAATCACCAAATAAAGTTAAATAGTTCAACATTGATATCGTCAAACATTATGAAACGTACGACAAGCATACTAAAATCTGACAATTCCAAACAATATACCAAAACATGAGACTGCATCGCAAATTACAGCCTATGTAAGGAAGACGCGACACAAAGAATAAGAGATAAAAAACAAGTCATTTGATGCACGAGACAGCCCTTCAGACAATGGGGCGCACTTAATGCCCGTATCATGTACCAGCGTGTGATACAGATGTTTTCGTAATTAGCAGAGCTGGCGATGACTGAGTTAAGACCTAGTTAATGAGCGGACAGTTTTGATAATTTTATATTTAATTTGAATTTAGGTTATTACGGATCTTTTAGAGCAAGTTATTGTGTCAAGTATAAAGGCTTGAATGATTGCAAAACTTGATTACTTTTTTGGTGTGTCTATGTGGTTTTGTAAGCAATATTTTATATGAGGTCAGCCTCCATTACATAATATTTTTTAATTCGGTAGTTCATATCGTCAAGATTTTTCATAAAATTGTCTACAAATCGGTGGAGAAACACGTTTTTGTAACTTGCCGAGCAAACAGTAATTCCTTCAACATTGATAATGATTACAGCGTGATCTAATATATGAAAACATTGCAAGGTCATGTACTTCCTAGAAATTTGAATATGGACATAATTATACTACATATACGTATAAAGATATCTACACTTTCACGTATTCATAAAGTTTTTGACATAGGTAAACGAATAAAGAAGAAAATATAAAATCTAATCCTTTAATCCTCAAGGAGCCTATAGAAATGTTCTTCATCCAGTACTTATTTATGAAATAAAATATAGAATAATTTATGTTGGCAAGTTTATCTCACACTTTGTAACAATAGCGTGTTTGTTTATGATTTCCCCTGAGCACCCCTACACCTATTTGTAGAAGCCTTGAAGGGCGATAGAACGTTTTCATTACCCACGTTATGAGTTGTTGTAGAGAATTATGTCGCAACATATCAAACTTGGTGCTAGGAGTAAAACTATACGCGTCATTGCTGTAATCCCTGAAGGTAAACTTTATAACATTTAGCTGGTGACAGTATTAGGTCTTAATGTAATAAACGAAGCAAATTACCAAATAAACACCACACACGATTCCCATTCTGGACTAACAACGCTGAGAATTCTCTGAAAGAAATAATTATCTGTATAGATTACGTGAAGGGTAGATTGATCTTCGAACACAAGGCTAATGAAGCGACTATTATAATTTATGAAATTGTTTACTTTTTAAGTATAATGAGAGCACTAAACGCGTGCGTTTGTATTAAAACCTACTTTTCTGGTATTTTATTAATGTATAATTAAAAAGCACAGCACATCATTATTTCTAGTTCACAAATATTTCGGAAATTTTTACAAAAAATTTGTTCGTAAATTCTGAAACGTCTTCCTCTTAATGACTCAGTTGTTTATTGTGGAAGGTAAGAGCACTTTTGTAGCTGCTGCTTTCCTTTTTGAAAGCAAACAAAATAAAATGCTGTAGGCTTCCGCCTCTGATATTTCTGCAAGTTTAAATCTTATGTTACCTCTTGAGTCTTACGGAATAAGTACTGCTTCAATTGTACAAAACCACTTTAAGGACTATCAGCTAGATAGTTTTGATGTTAATTATATGTTTATGAATCTACTGGTTCGGTAGGTGTTGTTCTGACTAGCCTTTTCCCAACTATGTTGGGGTCAGCTTCCAGTCTAACTAGATGCGGCTGAATACCAGTATTTTACACGGAGCGGCTACCATCAGACCTTCCCAACCCAGTTACTGGGTAATGCTGATATCCTAAGGTTAGACCGGTTGACAGACTTTCGTCTGATTACCCGTAACGACTGCCATAGGTATTTTTATGATACCTGGGGCCAATGGTTTAATGTGCTCTCTGAGGCACGGAAGATTCTCGATGTGTAACGAATGATCACCAATCCACGGAAAGACTGCGGCAAGCGCAGCTTAACTTCGCAAATCGTATGATCCGTGCAGTTATTATTTAGTAACGAACCTATAACTAGCTAGGTAGGTCTATCGAGTTATTTAGGAGCTTTAATATCTGCGTCTAAAAATATTTTATTCCATAGTGTGATGTTCTTTTTGTTGTAGATTTTGAAACACACATTTTTCTAACTAATGTCTGATTTCAGTTTTTTTTATGAATCATTGATTTGGATTGTCCACATTACCTAAAACAGATTCGAGATCAGTGCTCAACCAGTAATTTAATTTGTAATGTTGAATTTAGTTTAAAGGAATTGGCATTTAACTTATAAAGCTAGATGCTTATTAGCTTAAAATAAATATTATATTATGTATATTATGACATTAATTCCGGTACAAAACTTTTCATAATATTAACCGCACACCTGTCAAAATGTCCAGAACTTCTAATGATATTATGACTTAATTACAATACTAATTAACAGCGGATTACATAATTATAGGTAAATTAGGCGAGGTTATATGTAAGCCGCACTTCGTAGTCCAAACATAATTACCTAAAACTGTTATTGTTGTGATCCCAGCATTAATTGAATTTACTCTGAAGTTTATACAGACGAGGTTACTGAAGGCAATCGCTGGCTCTTTGATTAAACTAAACAATGTTTGTTGCCTTACAATTATTCATGATACGGTCCCTCTGTTTAATTTAGTAGGTACATACTTTAAGATAGATCCGATAGTTGTGGTTAGTGTAAACCGTAACTTATATAATAAAATATGTTAGCTACCCAAATTTTGTAACAAATAGGCTTCATTTTAATTTCAGGTACGGAGTAAACCGAAAAGTTATAAAAGGCTTTGTATCATTTTGCGGATTCTAGGCCCAGGTAATAATATTCTTATTTGGGAAGTATATTTCAGTTGGGTTATGTTAATGTCGTAAAATATTACGTCTGTTCTAATATTTCTTACTGAAAAGACTGCTAGTGCAGAGCTGGGATCGTTAGCTTTGTCGCAACCATTTAAGTTCTTTGTAACAAAGTCGGATGAGACACTTACTACCTATTTTATTACGCAATTCTTCTAAACAATTCTATTCTATAGAAGCGACTTAATTCACTCACTATTCTCGGGCTTTCTAAGACTGCTCAGCAAATACATGGCTATATCATAAAAAACCAAGATTATATCTGCTTGGTAGTTACAATATTAATCTCGAAAATCCCAACAAGTTTTAGTAAGGTCTAACTGCGACTTTTTCTGTACGTGTTGGTCATAAGATACGTAATAAAACAACCTTTTATTAAAAGCCTTATTTGATATATTAAAATAATGTTACGTCAAGTCAAACTCTAGCTAGATAAAATTAAATATTTGCTTATGTACGCGTATTATAAATCATAGTTAGGTACTTGAATTAATTTCAGTAATATTAATTTGCCGACATACCATGTAATCTAGGCACGTTGTTAATTTACGAAATAAGGTTAAACGAGTACTCGACGTATCTCTCCAAATATTTATACATAATGGAAAAGATGAAACGTGGGCTCATTGCCTTTGTTGAATAATTTATGTTTTATTCCTCATACAATCCCGTTCTGACGTCCTTACTATGCGAGTCTATGAGCCTCGGGCAGTATTCATTTTTTAGACATAGGAGTTCCAAAAGAATAATGAACAAAGAAAAATCGAGGGATTTTATTATTTTTTGTGATTACAATTTTTTTTTTTTAGACTTTTGTTAAGTATTAAGACGGTTCAAAATTAGATTGTTTCTACATAATTTTTATTAAAATATGTCTTATGTTATTCTATGAAACCTTTAGTTAGTTATATATTTTTAAATTTTTGTTAAGCTAGTAATTATTTATGGACTACTTTCCAAACTCATTTAGGTTGTTAAGGTTTCAAATGGCATTTGGAAGTCTCGAAAACTTGAGTGCCGTATACATATTAATGTCTTTTATAATATTCGCCTAAGGACTCTAAGGTCAAGTAAAATTGCTCGACTTAAAATTTTGTCAAGAAAAATTACAATTATAGGCACAATAATTTAGAGAGGTATATTTTAGCGTACCCTGCGACAATGTAACTTGTCAAACCTTCGTCCTTCGTGCCTTCGTGAGTACAGTCAGCGTCAAATTGACGTAAGCGTCTGAAGTCGTCAAAAGGATCAGAAAGGGCATAAATTCATTTATGCAGACCAAATACACATATTGTTGTAAGCATCCAAAGTTGGCAATATGTCTTAGCAACCACGAAGATAGAATATTTAGTTTGGCCCGGAATATTTACTTTGATGGTCTATCTCTTTCCAAATAGGGTATTTAGAAAGAGCTAGAGCACCAAAGTAAATATTCAAAGCGAAATGTTTTGACTTTCAGTGGGTGTTCGTAGTGTGATCTCCATTTTATTACCTATACCTTCATGTTAGTAACACAGTTTTATGTTCTTTTTGTGCGCTTGAAAGCAGAATGTATGCCCTTCTGATCCTTTTGACTACCTCGGACGCTTACGTCAATTTAACGCTGACGCGTGACGGTACCAACTTCACTGGCATATAGCACCGCATTGTAACAGTACCCGATTGTACAGCAAATTATTTTAAAAGAGTATCCATGGAGTTTCTTGCCGGCTTCTTCTCCATAGGATCTACTTTTTGGAATCGTGCAACTAAATTGTCGAGATGTTTCCTAAGTGCATGTACTGTGCCTATTCGAAATAAAAAAATTGAATTTGAATTTGAAAAATACAAATTTTGTAAATTACAAAAAACTTCAAGTCCACCTAGTACATAAACTGCAGTGTCTAAAACCTTAATGAGCAACTACAATACCAGGATCGCAGAAAACAAAAGAACATTTCTTAAATTTTCAATTTGGAGTCTGAACGAGGGTTGAGCATAGCAGACGCTCATAATGCCGCACTCGACACGAGGGTCTGACCGCGGCTACTTCGACAGCTTCACATTTTAAGTGGCTGGTGGAAGTAAGTAACTGACAGGGTTGTGGGTCCCTATTGCCTAATTTCTACTAAATATAACCGTTATGAGTGGTTAGTGAAAAATTATAATAAATACAAAAATCAATCGATTTAGTAACAACTTATCTTTGCTGCTTGTCGTCATCGAAATCGAGACTTCCGAGATCCTAGGTACCTTGTAAGTACGATAACTCGGTCCCAGTTGTCATTGAATATACAACATGATAAGATTATATACATGAAGAATTATTACAATAGTCATAAGCCAAAGTCTGCCTATAGTTTAACTTTAGAATACCAGCATCAAATTGCCTATCTGTCTTTCAAAGTAAAATGCAAAAATTAAAAGCTTCCACCTCTTATCACTTGGACCACACACTAGGTTTTACTCATTCAACCTCTTACAACTGGCCACTGAATGAAACGTCAATTTTAAGCCTCCAAATAGCCTTTTAAAAATGTCTATACGTTTTGTTCGACGATACGTTTGGCGCAGTGGTTAAGTGATTGGCTTTCTGCGGTACGGGTCGTGGGTTCGACTCCCGCACAGAAATAAATATTTGTATGGCCTACCGATGGTTGTTCCGAGTCTGGGTGTTTGTGAATGTAAAGATTTATGTCTGTAAACGCACCCACGATATAGAAGAATTCCTAGTGTAAGGCAACCTTTTTTGAAAAAGAAAGAATGAAAAAAACAAGACATCACTCACGCCTGTATTCCTCGAAGGATTGGGCAGAGGTGACACCCTCATTTCGCCGTTATGTTTAGGTCCCATGTAATAGGGGGCGAGCCTATTGCCATCAACCGGGCACAAATCCAACCCCCGGGCTGGTACTGAGGAAAGATAGAAAAGTATGTTAATTTTGTTTCTACTTGAGTGTAGCGACAGTATTGTGTTAGCAATTACATTGTTTCAAATACTTGTTGAAACTTTTGCTTTATTCAAATAGAATACAGCATCTGAAGCAACAAACAAATATAATATTTAAAATATTGTTTAATTTAGGAACATAGAAGCTGAATATTGGAGTTACAGTTCTGTCTTAAGTTCAGTGCACGTTTAACAGACGGGCGAGACAGGGGCGACGTTGGCGACGTTTTTTTTTCACATTCGACTTTTTATGAAAATCATCAGAAAATATTTATGAACCGCGATGCTATAGGACAGGGATGGCCATCCAGTCGATCGCGATCGACCGGTCGCTCGCGGCTTTTAATCCAGCCGATCATGGCAAGGCAAAGAAAATTATAAGTTTAATATAAGTTTAATGAAGAGGTACTGATTATGTAATTGATAGATCGCACAGAGTCTACTCAGTAAACAGTAGTCTTGGGTCGAGTCATGTTGGTCACTCCTGCTATAGGGTCTGAGAATCTTAACTGCCCCACCACAGGAGAGGTCCACCAGAAGAAGCTGGTGGACCGAGACCTGCCGGGGTCGCGGTGCATGCAGCAGCGAATCCCGTGACCCCGGCCTTAGGTCAGAAGGAGGGACACCGTGTGGTTTTAGCCAGTAAGAGTCTGGCACACCCCCCCGTCTTCCCCAGACGGGGGATAGTCCATGATGATTGCCCCACGCTAAAAAAAAAAAGAAAAAGGGTTTGAGAATTTCAGCTCCGCTCTGTAGGAACAACCTCTGTTACCACTTTGAACCTGACGGGTTCTTAATATAACGCCGTGAGCTCGAAGGTGGATTACTGTAAGGAGTATGCTAAAATCATTATTTGCCTTTATACATTATACTTTTAGATTTAGATATTGAATTTAATCAATCCGACAATCCGCCTCTAATAATCTTCTGCCCAAATCCGAACTATGGAGATATCTGAAAACAAAAGCATCTTGGCTTTACAAGCAACTGATTGGCTAAAATTGAAAGCGAACTTTACCTTTTGACCCAGGTCTTATTCACTATCTCAATATTCTAGCATCCAGGGACCTCGTTAAATTGGGAAACCGTACGTTTACCGCCATTGTATCGGGGTAAACGGCATTCTTCACACCCCTGGCTCGTAAAAGGGAATGTCGAGATATTATAGCCGACTTTGTGAAGGGTCATCGCGGCCCTTATTAGGAACGTCTTTAGTGTCGTATTTCTTAAGGGTCAGGTCAGGTTTGACTCGCAGTATAAATTATTCGGAGCATATGGAGCGGCTGTGGTTTGAGGGCAGAGATCAGAGAATGGATACATATATAGAACAATCTCCTGTATTAAGTTTTGTTTGCTAAGATTTTAGTGTTGTGTGTTCATTATCTCAGTAACATCTCTTCGTTCATTTTATATGGAGCTTTCATTTGTTTACTCATGTTAAAACTGCTTTTACAAACTAATAATATGAAATCTTTACAATAGAAATCTATGTGGACATTTTCGCACGAAGCCACATGTGCAGACGTTTAAACTGGATATCATTTGAACGATTAGCTAAATATTGAGGTCTTGGTCAGGGAAAACGTATAATTGATCAGTGGAGAAAATTGTGTCAGATTTTCGACAAAAAGCTATTCGGTGTCGTTAAAAAAACAAGTAAATACTTACATACACATATATATTACATGGGACTTAAACCTAACGGCGAAATGAGGGTGTTACTATACACCTCTGCCCAACCCTTCAGGGAATACAGGCGTGATGTTATGTATATGTGTATGTGAATATTTCTAAACTATTCTAACCGAGTCAGGATGCTCAAACGATTTAAAACACGATTGTTCTTGTTAACTAAATGCTTATATAATTAAAATACTTACTTTTTTCTTGAAGTATAGAATTGAATCTCGTAATACTATAAACATTTATGTATACTTCTCCAGTACGATGTTCGACACTAAAAAACCAAATTTTTACATAAGATTTTTAGAGCGGTGTCGGAACTAGATTGCGCCTGACTCATTTACCTGAAACGTTTCAGAGGCACATGTTAAACTCTGGATTTTCCTCATATAGATTACGCCACGTAAAAGTTATGTTTTCATCTTGTACAAAACCACAACACCCAATATTCACATCTTGACGCTCCTGCATCGTAAAAATTTACGACAATGTTATATGTTTAAAGAATCGTAACTTTGTGGGTGTTGATGTTTCAATATTTCTTACAAGGTAGGTACGCTTTGTATTTTACGATAGAAAAATATGAAAATTATTAAAATTTAACCCCTGTATACTTTTATTGCAGAAAGACGCGTATTTATACCAACTCAGGTATAAAGGTAAAAAAGGCGTCAGGCACACAACCCATTTTAGATCCAACAACGCGTGTGTATTAATCAAATCAAAGGCTAGAATAGTACTGGAAATCTCAAGCCGATGGTAATAGAATCAAAGGATCGCATCAAAATTGTTAATATATCAATAACATCGAAACAGTAATTGAAATGCTAGTTTAATAAAATATCATATCTGCCTAGCCTTTTCCCTGCTATGTTAAAGTCAGCTTCCAGTCTAACCAGATGCGGCTGAATACCAGTATTTTACACGGAGTGACTGCCATCAGACCCACGCAACCCAGTTACTGGGCAATGGCGATAGTCTAAGCTAAGATTGGTTGTCAGACTTTCGGGCTTCTGACTACCTGTAACGATAGGTATTCGTATAACACCCGGGACCGACTGTTTAACGTGCTCTCCGAGGCACAGAGTGGTCTCGATATGCAACGAACGGTCACCCATCCACGGACTGACCGCGGCAAGTGCGGTTTAACCTCGCAAACCGTATGATCCGAGTGGTTGGTAATAAGCCACGAGCCCCTCATGAAATATGGAAATGATGTTGGTGAAATTGTTGATTACATTAGCATCAACTACTGAGATTGCCAAGTTCAAATAGTGATCAGTGCTATAAAATTCTTAAGAATATCAAGTATCAAAACTGTTCGGTATTCGGGACACATTAAAGGCGTAAGTAAGGTCTGCTCCACTTGGTCAGTATTTGCCTATTCGCTTTTATTCTTAGTCTGTGAATAAGTAATTTGATTGCCAACCGCAAGATGTTTTAGACATTAGGTTTATATTAAGATAGCTATTGAGCCCACAGATGGGCAAAGGCCTTTTTTATTGAACTTTTCTGCGCAATAAAAGATAATTGGATTAGCTTTTTATTCACTTTGATTTTTTTATAATCAAGATTCCAATCTCGTTTAGAATGCTTATATTAAGGTTCGAATCTAAATGTAATCGAATAGACAGCTTAAGTAAACATAGTTTGAAAAGTTTTTAGTTTTATAAAACGCTGACATTTAGAGAAGCGGACGATTTTAATTTAAATGGAAAATGTAATTGTGTGCAGCGAACATCATCTACAGACGTCGTTTAAGGATAAAAGAACAGTTACAAAGAAATATTTTCTATATTATAATCTTATTTAAATTTTGTCATTTAATTTTATTTAAACAATCTTTGTGATTTTAGTGTCTTTAAGCGCAATTAATGGTGTTTTAATATAATTAGATAACTTTTTAACACGCCTCGATAAACTTAACAAGAGAGGCCTTTTCTTTGCCTGAAACCAAACAGCATTTTACCTCGTGTGGGGACGGGTTAAAATATAAAACTTCCTCACCTCACGCTGGAAATAGACGCGTGTTGTAAGATTCAACAAAACTCTGTTCCTTGGATTCGTGTGATCCATCTTAGACCCTGTTTGTGCTTACCATCAGGCGAGACTAGGACCAAACGCGGCCAAGTCAAGAATATAAAAAAATAATAAATAAGGATGATCATTTCATTCTGTATTTACTAAAGTTTCCATAACTAAGATAATACTGGCAACAAAAGCGGCTATTTCCTGCAAGTCTTGTTGTTACGTATCATCGGCTGTCACGCCGACTGCCGGCGTTTCGCCACAGTACGCGATTTCCGAGCGTTCATTACAATGATTGGCATTCGATTATGCATTTCTGATTACCCATAGAATTTATGGAAGCTTGATGACACCTCTGTCAATAAATGCTTAGATAAGTAAGATTTCTGGATTATATAGGATTTAATATAGGAGCGACTGCTCCTGTGATGTTTAAATATTTTAAGGCAATCGTCTTAAATCAAAAGGATTTCGGATTTCTAAATCTGTTTTTTTTTTCTATTGGGCTGCTTGTAGATGATATTGTGGACCGTTTCTACGTAACCGGATAGTTATAGGCGAGACCTGAAATGTCTCCAACCAATGGGGACGAGTAAAATATTTAACCTAAACTAAATACTACTACTAACATCATGACTACTAGCAACAACAGCACTAAGGACGAACCCTAATGGGACTCAGACTTCGGCTCAGGGCGTTGTTGGCGCACTAGGAGGGAGACAGCTTTATGAGGGCTGAATTATGGGTGTGACTGCGAAGTCAAAAGGGAGTCTATTTAGACTCCCTTCTGACTCCGCAGTCACAGATTTATGTGTGTTAGAATTACTGCCTAGGTTACCTAGTGCGTTCTTTACATTATTGGACTGTAATGGCATTTCCAATTTGCGCTCAAATGTGGACATGCCCTAAGATTTGTTTACCTATTGGCTTTAGAATCAGAGTATTAGTTTTGATTCTCAACCAATAAATACATCTTGATAATAATTTATTCTTTGGCTAGGTATTGTTTGACAGATTTTCACCAGCTGCATAAATACATACCTATTAAGATTTAAGTAAAACATGTTCTTTTAAGATTATTTTGGGAAATGTTTTGTTTCTTAAAAAGGATTTTCTCATTTCTGTAAGAAGCTAACCACTTTATATTAAACAAATTACACGTGCAATTTTCCTCACAATCACATTAACTAGCAACCTTGCTTTTTCTTAAACATGTGGCAAGAACCCTTAGTTAAATTAACCAGACGTGACCCCGACATAATAATAAAACTAGTTATTATCAGGGTTCGTTGCCTTTTACTGTCTCTGCTTTCTTTACAATGTGCTTCTTATTGTTTCGATAGTACGGTATAGTCCGCGCGCGCTCGTCTATTGTTTCGCTCCCCCCTCTCGCCGCTCACATACCGCAGGCGGTGACTAGCCCTCGCGCGCGGACTATAGTCAAATTAGTTTGGCCCAGTAGGTGGTTACGCCGATTGCGTTATCAGTGGCCTGATTAAGGTCCTCCGTGGTGCAGATGTAAGAACACAGAGGACACCGGACCAGATAGGCCATTGTCTGCTCGACAGCGCCACACTTACAGTCAACTTGGTCTGGGTTGATGATCCCTATTTTGCCATATTGAGTTTGTAGCGACATACTTGTGATCTCAACCGGTTTGAAGACTTCTAAATAGGCCACAACAGTTGGTGCCCGTGAGGTAGGCGTTCCTGAGATTTGACATAATCTGGTGGCGTAGGGTGGGTTTCTTGCCAGAGTTTATGCCTTTTTATGGCCGACTGATCTTTAATGGACTGTGTTGTGCGGAGCTTTCTTGACTCTTAAATCTACCTGGAGCTGTGTGGATGTAGTCATAAAAAGAATGTCGTGAGTTAGATAACGATTTCTGTTTTTTTTTGTGCACACATGACATCCCTTCCATCGGCAGGTGGTGCAATGCCTGCAAGGGGGTAAATATTCTCAGTGGGGTTAGTTTTAGGCCGCCTGTTGTTTTTCGGTACGATTCATTGAGCGTAATTTCAACCTGCTTTGCGTGAGCGGATTGTTGCCATTTTGGAGATGCGGATTCACTAGCAGAAAAACAGAGGGACACGCCAATGGTGCGAAGAATCTCAGGTGATATTCCCCAGTTAGTTGCTATTAGTCGGCAGAGCAAGTTGTTACGGGTTGTTACTTATTATATTAGAATTCTTTCTTCGTCTTCCAGCGGATAAATGACGTAGAATCAAAGTGAATATTCTGGATTTTTTAAAAACAATGTTGCGTGACTTTAGTCGACAAAGGAGCAGAAGACTAGAGACGTGTTAATTAATGGAACTGTCTAGTTTATTATTCAGTTTAAATAAGAAATGGACTGGTTTAAAAGGTCCTTTGACACGAAGACAGCCTTGGGCATGATATCTTTGTTATCTTTTGTTATACTTAGGTATTATTTTAATCTATTACATAAAAACACAATAAGACGGCTATTTTGTCATAGAAGTATACATTTTTCCAATACTCAATCTCCTGAATGGTATGAAAATAACGTTTTCTCTACATACCGCTATCGTGTTTTGTTATTTGTGATATACGTCGACGTTACCGCAGCAACGAGAGTTGTAACATTTCTGTCAAATAAAGAAGAACGGCGAGGTAGGACCCACGTAATTTAAAAATCAACGGAGCGCCGTTTACGGTCTAGTTTATATTAATTATAGTAACGAGTTTGACAGAGTTCTATATAAAAATATTGAGTTACTAGGGGATGGGAATAAAAAGTTATGAATGATTTTAATTTAGATAAAAATAAGTCATCGTGCAGTTTCCGAACGCAACGTTTGACATTGATACATTCCAATCTACTTTAATGATTTACCTTGTTACACTTATGTACGTTTTTTGCTTGGCGGTTTCCCATTCTTTTGTGCTTACATCTTGATAAATAAACTAAAAACGTTTAATACAGAACACAAAAAGTACCTACCTACAATGTAAACAGATCGTAAAAATATATAAATTATTTTGTGCTGTAAACGGTATTGAAAACATGGAACGGAGAAATGGAACGTCAGTGTCAAATTCATCTGTGCCAATCTGTGGAAGTGTGGACCATTGACCATTCCAGTGTTGCCATATATACAGATTTCTCCGTATTTATACAGATTTTCGATGCGGGATACAGATTAGCACTGGATACAGATTTTTATGCAGAATTTTCTCATTATATTGAATAAAAACAAAATAAATGACGCAGTAAAATGCGTAGACAAACTAACGACTGTCTACGGTAAAACGCCACATGCGAACTATCCTGCATCGCGGTATCAAGATTTGACACGGAGTTAGTATATATACAACTTCCCAACATCAACCGTTGGGCAGTGGCCCGCCAGGCACAAGACTCCGCCTGGTTGGAGGATCCTCCCTTTTCGAAGGCGGAACACAATATCTCGTTCCCCTACATCTTCAATACTTTGTAATTAATTATTAAGTAAAATAAAATAGATTTTTTAAATCAATATTTTTTTATTTACAAACCTCTAGTTGAAATGCTAACAGAGCAAAGATGTGTATTTATAGGATATTCCAGGAGATCAATAGCTGACTCCTTAGCTTGTCATGGTATGTATAAAAAAAATATAAAACTATTTTATTTATTTCGACACTATAGAAAGAGACACTGATAATATTGGAGATGTCCTTAAAAAAGTCAGGTGCGTAGTACTTTGCGACGCGCGTTTTATGACCCAAATGTATGAACGTGGACGAAGCAGAAGAATCGTAGCATAGCGTTCTATAGTTTCTGCCTACCCTCACGGGAAATAGGTGTGATTTCAAGTAAATATGTATAAGTATGCCATTCTACTACTAAATAATAACCAATAAGTCCGTGCTTTAAGTTCTTTTAAATTAGTTTAGGTTATAATCTTCTACCTTTCATATCTTTTTTCTCCCAACTTCTATAACCTACTTCCCATTTGCTTTTTTGTTAGTCTTAAGTCGTTCTTTAACTATTCATAAGTTTCCACGATATACGCTACCCCTATCAATGGGTCCCAAATTACATGCAATCTCGCCATTCTTCTTTATACTTTTACTAAATATATTAACTATTTTATTTAACATTTTGGCAACGAAATATCGGAAATACGCGATCTATTCACCAAATTAATACGCTTCTCCCGGTCTCCTTACCAGCCAAAGAGATTAACATCTACTACTATTGAATGTCTTTGTTAACAGCTTATTTTCGGAACGGAGGTGAGGATGAAGCTACACTTGATGTTGCGGAAACCACCACGATGAAAACCTGTTACAAGGGGAACGCGATGCTCCAAAGAGAGTTGGAGGTGGGAGATAGAATACAAGCCAGGGGCTACTGATCTCCAATTCGCAAGTGGGAGTTCGGCAAAATAGTGTTGCGACTGGGAAGGTTTCATTACCAGGTGCTGTCAGACGACGGCATCGTGTGACTGGCACCTGGACCAGCTGCCTGCAAGTGAAATTACAGGGGAGGACTGTGATGTATATTGACGTTACCGCAGTAACGAGAGTTGTAACATGTCTGTCCAATGATTATTATACTTACTTTTACTACATATATCTACGAAGTATTTTATTTAACATCATACATATTATCCTTTATCACAATATAAGTCCTACTTTAATTTAAGATACCGACACATAAGAACACGCATAATCGTTCTAAATATTACACCAAAGCCACTATTCCATACTGGTTTATTAACGCCGGCAATAATGTCGTAACTTCAAATCCGACCATCAAAGCACAATTAGAACGTGCCCGGAGACCGTTTTGTCCCTCAGTCATGTCTTGAATAATATCCATTACCGACACATAAGCTTAACCCTTCATAAGATATTAACATCTAAGACATTATTAACACGTAATCCTTCAGACGAGAGGTGACCCAAGCTTTCATATGTTAATTCTGACCTATTAAAACGCCGCATAATCTTGACAGAGATATTAATTATGTGAAAGAGTTGTTTCCTATTAGCGCGAAAGATGTTGCGATTATACACAAGATGATGATATCTTAAAGAATATTTATGGTTATGTAATTAACGGTTGGCCATCAGTAGGCATAACACGAATCTTTGACGTATAGTATCGTACACGTATCGCTGTACGTGTGAATAAAACTAGCACTCAATCTTACCGCTCGAAAACACAGCGGATCCGTTTTAACGGATCCGTCGGTACTGGATGTGTTGTTCACATCTGGCGGATCACTTAAACAAATGGCAGCTGCGTCGCACCTGGCAGACAGGATACGATAAAAATAACGGATCCAGTATTTTTTACTGGATTCGGAATACTGTCGTGTATGTGAACTCGCTTATACATCAAAAGGCGCCATCATCAAAATTAAATAAAAAGGGATCCGCTAAAACGTATCCTGTAAACGGTTTCTGTGTGAACTAGCTGTTACCTTTATATCAGTTTATTTGATCGGTGCGATAATAATCCCACAATATCTCTATTCTTTTGTTCCTTCTGTAAACTGCGGAAACTCATTACACAAAAAAATTTAACCGCCATTAAAAGTCCGTTACAATTTTTAGCCAAAACAACATTGTCTGTACATTAGTACAATTTGTGAGCAGTCCACGTTATTAATAATGCATAATCAAGCTAAAAGCTTGCAGCTGGGTCGACAACTACTGGACATACGTTTACGAAGCTAAAAGCCAGTTGCTTAGCAGTTTAGACGACAGTTTCGGATGTAACGGTGGCTACTTAGTATAGAGAACAGTTAATATGATTAGTGTGGTCTTGCTACTTAGTTGTTGAGCATTCTCTTTGTGAAAATTGTCTGAATAATGAATAATGCATGCTGCTGTCCTTACTCCGTCTGCACTAGACTTTGATAACGCCTTAGTTCATGCCTAACTATCCAGGATGCGCTTAGCCATAAAAATGTGTTGCACCAACCTTAAGCGGCTACCTACACGCATAGGACATGCCCTTACTTTAAGACACCGATTTTCCGAGTCTTAGCACTCCGCAACTGATTACCAAGTGTCAAAACAGCAAAATGGTAAAGAGAATAGAATCAGTAGCAAAAGGTTTCAAGTCTTAACCCCAAAATCATGACTGAAAATAATGATTTCGAGAGTTTTATGGAATTTCGGGAGTTGATCGAAGACCTAGATAATCCAACAAACAGGCTGTGTATCATCAGGCTACGTCAAAACCCATTTGAAACTTTCGATGATGTTGCTTTTTCAAAAGATATCGTATTTCAAAGGCTGCATTGTTCCTTTACATTCTACAAATTATTATTGTTTATTATTATTCACCCATGATCATCCCATTGCAGGGCAAAGGTCTCCCTACCCTCCTTCCATTCCTCTCGGTATAAGGTTTGGAGAAGGAGATGACGGAACGAACTAGGCACTTATTGGAAGGACTGGCCACAGAAAACCTTCAAAAATTCTTTATTGATGAAGTCCTGGAGTGCGAGAGTGATCGGTAAGGTGTTTTCCTATTTATTACGAGTTTTTTACTACCTAACCTATAAGCACGAGTTTTGCTACAGGCCGCGCACAAGTGCTTGTCACCTCCTGAGGTATGGGAGCGGCAGGAGGGGGGTGCCCGTGGTAGACAAGATAAAGCAAACTGACAGAGCGCGTCTATTGTTTCGCACCCCCCTCCTGCCGCTCTCATTACCTTAGAAGGTGACTAGCAATTGCGCGCAGACTACATTGGTTCTATTCTCTTTGACGTTTTGTTGTTTTGACACTTTGTAAGCAGTTGCTTTGCGTTAAGACCCGGAAAATCGGTGTCGTAAAGTTAGGACATGTCCTAAGCATGTAGACAGCCGCTTAAGGTTGGTGCAACGCATTTTCATGGCTAAGCGCGTCCTAAAAAGTTAGGCATGAACTTAGGCGTTGTCAAAGTTTGGTGCAGACGGACATTATGCCTGTCTGTACTAAACTTAGTTCAACTCTGACTTAGCCGAGTTTAGTGCTGACGGGCAAATGTCGCAGTTTCAAGTGTAGAGTGTGAATGGGTATTTTAGAGTTGTGGTATGGAGATATATGACAAGGTATTAGTTTGAACTAGTGTTGTTTGACTCATGTTTGTTTGTATGGAATTTCGTCTTGTTTTAGTTGTTTTCGACTATGGTGATTACTTCTTAACTGTTTACAAAGCGTAGCGTAACCTCTATAACATAGCGTAGCCTCCTTAACATAAAGTGGTGTCTAATGCAACAAAGCATAATAGATCCTCCCATTAATTAGATTCTGTTTAAATTTTTTAGCAACAGTTTTGCATTGGCAGGCAAAATGATGAGTTTTTAATATAGGAAGTCTGTATTGTACGACATAATGACAATGTCACGATAAAACACAACAACATCAAATAAGCTTTACTGTCCCAAACATCCAATCATGACAAACGAGAATAAAGCTATTAAGTAAATGAATATTAATTATCACATTATGTTTTTGGCACAAACAGGCATAATCTGGCAAACCGTTGGGACATAAAATATTGGCGTTTCGTCAATACTAGAGTAGCTATCGGACGTTTTAACCATAAATCCTGCTTACAAACATCGACTCATTCCCGCAAACGCATTGCAGGGCTTACGTTGTACGAAAAGCACATCGGGAACGCGTCATCACAATTGATGAAAGCGTACAACGAGCTACGAACAACCGATTATAGACAACATATTTTTTTGTTTCAGTTTTATTTGGAGTGAAATCGTTTCCTCTTATTATGTCAATAGTATCTTTATTTGGATGAACATGATACAAATAAGATCTTACATACATTATTGTGATAAAAATCATATTCTGCCATGCGTGGCATGCAAATAATAACAAAATAAGTCGTTAAGAATACAAAAAATAAAAAAGCAGATAGGTATGTATAGGAGAAAAAACGAAATTAAAATTTGGTACATTTATAAATTATATTGTTTTGTTCCAAGCGTCATTCATAAAATCTGTAAGAGTATAATAGCACTTTATGCTTAGAAGAACCTTTAACTTTTTTCTAAATAGGTCTACTGTTAGCTCTTTGTAAGATGCTGATCATACTGCTTATTAGCTGGTGTACAGAGGTGGGGAGCGTTCTGCGTTCCATATTGGACCTCACGTTTGTGTCGCCGATCAAAACTTTGAATGCAGGTTGCAGAATGCAGGAACACAGCTTGTGTGCACGAGGTATAAAGCGTTAAACGATAGGTATTCAGGAAAGTTTTAAAAGTAGGTAAAGTAAATTTTATTTCATTCAGATTGTCGGATTTAAAATGTTCACTTTATAACATCGTGGTCTTTGATAATTCTATAGTGAAACAGTCTATATCGTCAGTGGAATAAATATTATTAAATTATCTATTTAATATGTACTTACTCTAAGAAAAATAACTATGTTTATTTTCTTAAAAAAATACAATACTTTGAATCTCTCTCCTGTAAAGTAGATATATTGGCGCTTTAGTCTTTTTACCTTTCCAATGACGATATTTTCTTCTTATCGCGAGATTTGTCGACCATAGACAATCGAGAAAATCGTGTAATAATCAATGATTGGCATTGATTCTTTCACGACTTGCTGCTAAAACTAACTTAGGAAACTAGTCAAATTGGTTAATTTAGGAACTACGTCAAGCCATTTGGTATATTGTGTCAGATGTACATACTGAACACGAACGATACACATTCGGAACACAGTCTTAATTCCCGTGCACTTTTATATAATTATGCTACCAGATAGAACTATCAAGCTAAGATCTTAATCAATAATGCAAATGTATATAGGTACCTTTTTTTTTAGCGTGGGGAAATCCTCATGGACTATCCCCCGTCTGGGGAAGACGGGGGGGTGTGCCAGACTCTTACTGGCTAAAACCACCACGATGTCCCTCCTTCTGACCTAAGGCCGGAGTCACGGGATTCGCTATTGCATGCACCGCGACCCCGGCAGGTCTCGGTCCACCAGCTTCTTCTGGTGGACCTCTCCTGTGGTGGGGCAGTTGCTCCCCTGCCCCACATCCTTCCGAGAGGCGCGCGCAGGACACGACGCGCCATCCTCCCTGGGCCCGTTACTGGTCGGGCGACGGGTTCCCCAACCCGCCGCCCGCAGGTCACTCACTAGGGTGGCCGGAGATCGTCACGCGCCCTCCGGCGCCCGGTGCGTCTAGCGCGAGAAGGGAGAGAAGAAGCGGCCTCCCTCTCCCTCTCCACTACCTCCTTGGTCGCCATCACCCCCTCGCAAAAGGAGGCGATGGCTTCCCACGCAGTCTCGCTCCCGACCATGGACAGAACCACGGCCGGAAGCGAGAGGTAATGTATATAGAATAGAATATAATATACTTTATTGTACACCAAAATTGTTACACAGCTCTTATAAAATAACAAACATTAAAGGGTACAATGGCGGTCTTATCGCTGATAGCGATATCTACCAGACAACCTTTGGATGAATATGAAGTCAATGAATAAGATAGGCGGGATAGTCCATGGTGTACTGCTGCAAAAAAATATACTACCCACCATACATAGACATAATACTCACATATATGTATATATATAAATATTGTAATATATATATATGATATAGGTACCTACTTTAAGTTAGTATAGACGTAGGCCTAATAGTTCTAATAAATTAAGGTAATAACTACCTCTGTAAAATTACAGCAGAAATTCCACAAAAGTAAGTGCACTTTACACTTTTATTTACTGAAATATTTAGCATTGTATATTAATGAGAGCAATTCCGTAATTCTACTGAATCGCTTTATAGTACACTCAGGCTAATTCTTAATTTCCTACAGGATGATGCTAGTAATTCTCAGGCTACGTTATAAAAAAGGGAATTCTGTTCGATTAATCATTCGTAGTTTCACGTTTGTGTCCATTATACAAAATGGAAGCGCAGGATTTCAAGTTCATTAGACTTCGCATCTCGTTAGCGCATAGTCGAGTGCTTTTCCAATATTGGTCTTCTGGACAATACGTAGGTAAGTTCATGATTTACATTCATGCATTAGCTATTTATGTAGGCTTTATAACAAGAATAAATCAACTGGTTGGACGACTAAATAAACGTGGCTACTGGATGTAAGAATGAAGTTAAACATGTTCATTTTATATTGGAATGTTTTGTTTATTAAGGAGTTGTGTAAAACGGCTGCTTTTGTGGGTTTGATTTGATTGCCGTCGTTTATAATTTATAAATCATTTACTATTTGGACAAAACGTTTGTTGGTTTGAAAGATGTTAAAGATTTTCAACTCTGGATAAATATGGAATTTGAATGAAAAATAAGTTACATCTACCTAACATGTTCACTGAACATCATTTTTCTTTTTATTGGGCGAAATCAAAGAGAGTTACTATGTCTTTAATAAATAGATAGATACTCATAGGAAGCGTTTATCATTCGCAAAGCAAACGGCTTTAAACATGATTGTATTGTCCAACATTATCCAAGGCTGCAGCTAAAACTAGTTTTGCTTTGGAAAAATCGCAACAGCGAAATGAAAACTCTTTTCAGAATAAAAAGCTATACTCCGACAACTTTTTCACTTTGATCTTATTATTTAAAAATATACGTACCGCGCTCTATGTTTATGGTCGTGATATAACGATTCTTTATGTAAGATAATAACGTGCATACTTTTTTTTTGCATGAAAAGGTAACGAGATAAATGATTTTAATGTGAAGCATGCTTTAGAAAGACGTACACAGAAGTTATTAGTTGCATGGTATTAAAACCTACGAGCATATGAAAAGATGCACGATTATGAAAGAAGGAAAATGCGTATGTTCCATCTGATTAATTAAATATGGTATAAGAACCTCTGCCTCTCGCTCTCACGCGTTGTCTGTGAGCGAAAGGCAGATACTGGATTCGCCATTTCTTTTCTTACTTTTTAAGTAATCGGATTGTAAGGGTCATAGCACGTACCTACCTACCCCACTGCAAAAAGGCGTGCGATGTATTTACATGTTTTCTAATCACAATTTATGGGTCACCCTGGACAAGCCAATAAGTCCGTATCAAATCGCGGCCAAATAGTCGTCTTGTAACTTTAAGCGATTTGTGTGGTCAGAGCAATTTGCGTGGACAATGATTTAACAGCTATTGTAATTAGTGTGCCGAGGAATTAATGCAATTATAATGGAACTGCATCGAATTCTGGCCGGCCGTGTTTGTGTTAATGTGTCATTATAGTATGTAGGTATACATACATACATAAACTTACGCCTTTATTCCATGGAGGTATGCAGAAACTATAGGACGCCACATGCTACGATCCTTACATACTCCTTTCGCTTCATTCACATTCATACATCTTGTCATACACGCACGCCGGTTGAAAGTATTACGCACCTGTCCTTTGTGAAGAACATCACCAATAACATTGATTTATGTCATTCTAGGACGTCCTCTAAGGGCGTTTCCACTGACACCCTTTTATTAATTGTAGGTATATGCTTGAATTATTATACTGTGTTAGAGCTTCTAATAACTTAGGTCTAGAAGAAGCTGTTCTTCTGCATTCGTGTCGGCACGAGGTATACAAGAGTCGCTCCTGCCGTGGTGAGAAGATAAGCCAATCAGCAAAGTTGTTAACAGGGCTATCTGCCCAGGATACACCCGACGGACGAAGGTTCTTTAGCAGTAATAAAAAAACAAGCTGTATAATCATCAGATCCATTTCAACTCATATTTTGAACTAAGGTGTATAATAATTCGTGTTTTATTTTTTATTTTTTTTATTCCTTAACTATATTATACCAACTTTTAAGAAAACTGGCTCGTTGGTCTACTGGTGGCGACTGCTGATCGTGAGGTCCTGGGTTCAATCCCCAGGTCAGGCAAAGAAATGTCATTGGGTTTTTCAACAGCCCAGAGTTTGGATTTGTGACCGGTTGATAGCAATAGGCTTGCTCCCTATTACATGGGACTTTAAACTGTATAGATGTGTATACCTCTGCCCAAGCCTGCGGGGAATACAGCCGTGATGTTATGTTTACCTAATAGACCAATATTCTGACTTGGTGGTTTTGTATATAGCATGTAGACAGTATCAAATGGTAGGTGGTGGGTTACAGTTTCAGAACCGTTTGACAAACGTAAATTAGCGGAATTAGCCCCCAGTAATTAAACCTTCATTGTTTTGTAGCAATTAAGCACTAATCGCACCTCTGACTACCCATCAGGGATTACAGTTTCGAGTTTCAGGCGTTTTTCGACTTTCAGGCTACAGAAAACAAGGAAAACGTCCCCTTAATTGATTGACATGGCAAGCATTTCCCAAACGTGTTTTCCGGGAGAAATCATTTCGACATTACGAATGGGATGCATAAAAGCCACCGCTGACACAAATAAAAACCGTAAGTAGGCACAAAACGTTTTTAATCTGAACCATTTAAATATTCACTTGTCGTTTTTATTCCCCTTAAATTCTTTTTAAACAAAACAGTATTCTTTTGTGGACGTCTAATGAGAATCTTGGCGATGTTCACGGGCCAGGGGTCAAAGTGGCCTCAACTTAGAAGCTTGAAACAATCTCAGCAACGTTCGTTATCTCGCAAGAAAATTGAACTTGCCAACATTGTCATCGTAATGAAATTCCTCTCGGATAATGTCACATTGCTGCCCTTCGCAGTTTGCATTTTGTCTAGTTGAAAAAATCTAGTTATTACTTGGTGGTTTAAAAAATGTTATTAAGATATATTTTTTTGATAAAAAGTAATAATTGAACTATAAATGGTAAATTGAGCTAGAAAGGATTGAAGTGAAAAACTGTTAGACTCTGGCGATATTCAAGTGTTCTCTCATGCACACTTTCGACTCTTGACCAGTGTTCACAACCTGAAGCCAAGAAGCTATCGTACCAGTGTCGTAAAATTATCGTATATGGATCAAAATTATCGTATCCATCAGGATAATGGCTAAATACATAAAAAAATCATATGAAATGTAACAATAATATGTGGCAAATGCTTCATGGTTTAAATCTTTTAAACTTCTGTTTTATAAATTGAAAAAAAAAAACACTGACAAGCCATCGTTTGAACTTCTCGTTTGTAAGCCAAGCGTCTCGGAATTTCTGTTGGCGGTGTTTGTTGCTAACTTTCGCAATTTTAAAGCAAACCAATGAAAGGATTGTACCACGAAGCAACAGCATGTGTTCCTGATATGTTCCTAAGAAAGAAATGAGCCAATAGATGGCGCTAACAGTAAAAAACCACTGTAATTGTTATTGAGGTATTGGCTATCAGTGTAATCATTCAATTTTGCATCATAATGGAAATCATCGTACAATCTGCGTACGATAGTAGTGTACCATCGTACATCGTACGTACTTATGAAATTATCCCACATGTACGATAATTATCGTACGGTTCCGAACGCTGCTTTTGACTGTTGTCCAAAAATTCACTGACAGGCAAACACTATTTTTGTCCGTTTCATGATACGACATGAACATTGAACATAATAGACCTTGTCTGACGTGATTTTAGTTCGAAGTTATCATGTTCATCATTGTATGTAGTTACTAAAAATTTTACCGTAAGAATCTGATTTTAAATTCCCCTAAAATTAGTAAGCTCTGGTAAATCATATCATAACATCACGCCTATATTCCCCGAACGGTTAGGCAAAGGTGTATAGTAACAACCTCATTTCTTCATTAATAGGGGGCGAGCCTATTACCTTCAACCGGACACAAATCCAAACTCCGGGCTGCGACTGAGGAATTCCACACGAAAAAACCCAATAACACTTTGCCCTACCTGAGGATCGAACCCTCACGATCAGCAGTCGCGCTTGCCATCACTAGACCAATGAGGCAGTAAATTATGTTGAAAAAATAAAGATGCATTTTCACCCTCAATATTGTGTGCAGTTAATCGCTTCCCTCTCTTTGTTGAATGGCTACCAATTGGAGCAAACTGTGTCAGTACGCTTACACACTTAGACAGGCTCTGGCCGGCCAATGGTCAATATTAAAAGACTTCAAATGTACGAACGTGCAGCGAGTCAAAAGTTTTACATGGAGAGTTACCACTCTGTGACTCGTTCTTACACAAGTATCGTCGTTGTGTGCACACCACTAGGTAATAGGCTATGATTGATGACCGTACCAACTGCTGAAGGGCTCTAAATTCATTTGCGAATCGATTCGTCATTTATTATTTGTTATCATTGAAACAAAATGACATTCGGAATTATCATAATCGATTTTTGTAGATTGTACTAAAAGCGTTGAAGTTAATCCGATATCTTTTTATCTTCGATACAACTTTACATTCGGAAAAAAAATAAAGCTTATGGCAATAGCCATAAACGTTATTTGAAGTTCTGAATATTAACACCAGTTATTAGGGTCCAAAGCCTCGTGCAAGATGGCGGGTAGACGCGGATTAAAATTAAAATAAATTGCTTTACACTTTAATTGTATTTAAGGATAATTTTCCATGCTCCTGAATTCTAGAGTTGCTAGCTGATGTTATGAAGATATGAAGACATTGAGTGGTGTGGAGGAGATGGGACTAAATAAATAATTATGTCAAGCACAGTATTGAAATTTTTCTATTAGATGTGGGCAATTGGTAGTACTAAGGTTTCAAAGGATGCAGGTACTAGAATTTGTGATATGAATATGAAATACCTACAGTAATAATACAATTACATATCGGATCTTCAACATTCATCGCTTCACTGCATTTCAACGATGTCAATATCTTTGTATTATAACTTTCGTGAGACACATTCATATTTATGATTATTTACGGTTTACTCACGTGCATTTTCTGGATTGCCCGACTAGTTTCGAACCCAAACGGAGCCCTTAATCATGAGCTGATCACGCGGCGAGGTCGCGAGTCAATATTACTTCTTATTAAAAAAATGTTGGAATAAAAGCACTTTTTCAATAGTTGCAATGCTCGTAAAAGAATTTGTTATGCCCTTTTAAATTCGCTATCAAAAATGAAAGGTTAGGTACATAAAATATTTACATCGCAATTCTTCTCCACGGACGTCGGATTCCATTCGGCATACTCTAAATTTCATTAGGCGTTTAAGTCGAGCCACCGCCGCCATGTAATTGCTCATTTTCTCCGTCATCTCCTGGAAAAAACTTTACAGGGTAGTAGTATTTTGGTTCTTAATTGTACTGATAAAATAATAGTTGCACTTGCAAAGAGTTTTAGCACAGTTATGGTTTAGCACTTAGTTATTGAAGGTTTAAAAGCGAAGAGAGGGAATTAAAAATATAAAGAGGTTTTTTTATTTTGATCCTCTTAGTACACTTAAAGATTTCAATTGGATACTGGAAGTACACATTTAAATGGCTCTAGTGATATAATGTGTAATAATATACAAGGTTAGTCGGAAAGGGGGTACTAAGCCGAAAGTGTGTTAAAGTACCCATAATAATGGATAACTTTTGTTCTACAACTTTCCCCAAAACTCGATAGTTTAAGAGAAATAGCTTTTTAAAATCTATTAGTCTACAGGTATGATCAGCTGTTTTTACAATTTAGGTCATATTTGGGGTCACGGACTAGAAAAAAAAAATTAACTCATAACTAAAGCAGGTACCTATGTTTTTTTTTGAAAAATTAAAATAGAAATATTTTTTCATGCAAATAAAAATGATTGAATTTTGAAATTTTAACAATTGCTTTATAATAGTCATTAGGTGGCCCGCGGCTTAGTACCCCCTTTCCGACTAACCTTGTATAGAAGTCGAAAAAAACAGCTGCATTATCTAATTTCAAATAGGTATTTAACGGATCAATCACATATCAATTTACTATAGTAAAAGGTACTAACAAATAAAATGCGTACAAAAATATTTTAAAAGATACAATATAACAAACATTCTGCGTTGAACCCATTTTTATACGATCCCATAAAAATCTGTAATCCCGTTCCGATTGCCGCACGCACAAACGCGAAAGTTGAACACGTTTTGTCCCTAAACATACAAAAGGTACATATAAAAAAAAACATTACTTTAAAGCGATAATAATTAAATGCAATTCATTAATTGCAATAGTCGAATAAAAAGACTGAAGATACTTGCTTCTGCCCAAACCATAGAACCTACACAATATTTCAATCCTATAGTTTAACACCTTATAAAGCTATTCCACAATAAATACGGTAATCCAGTCTTCACACAGCTTTACTAAACCGAAAATTTCTAATTAAAAATGCACAATGTGACAAAAAATATTGCAGCTTAATATTTTAAATGCATCGTATATAATCGGTAATCCGGCCCGCAAAAATCGAACACAATTTGTCCCGAAACAAACAAAAGCGGACCGCATTATGAAAAAAACTCATTACTTTAAAGCGATATCAATGAAGTGCATTCCAGCTTTACCGAGGCCGCCAGGAATTGAATTAAAAAAAAGTGCACTTGCAATTACGCCATTCAAATGCCCCTCTCGCGTTTCAATCTTTTATAGCGGCCTCTATGAATCCGAATGGAGTGCAATATGAGATGAGAGGGCCAATAATGAAATATAAAAACAGAAATAAGCACTCCTTTCCCCGGCTATGGGCCGTCGAGTATTCTCCATTATTCCCATTCAGTAGATTTGCTTTGACGAGTGTCCTTACGGAGCGTTTAAATTATTTCACTTATTTTTTGGTTAAGGTAACTCTGAGAAACAAGTGCTTCGATCTTGTGGTATCAACATTTTACAAAAACTAAAGTATTTCGGTAGGGTTTTAAAAACTCTGAAAACTGTGACTTTTTTGACAAAGGGTCAAATAAAACTTTTACAAACAAAAAAACGAAAGTTCACAAATAGTAGTTTCAGATTCATTTATTCCACCCACACAGTTGTTGTCAGTGCCTTTACATGCATAGACATTCTTATTAAGCACAAGTCCATACAAATATCTGTACCGATAACGATGCAGAAATGGAAGCCCCGAAGAATCTATCAAATCCTCTTCTATCAGATACTCCGAGTTTTCAATAGGCACTCCACTATTGCGAGATTCGTGTCGTGAAATTGTGTTCTGCTCAATCCGGCGTGTCTTGTAACTACCAAATTATGCACCACAAAAATGCATCGGAAAACAACATAACGAGACTTTTGCAAGACTTGAAATATATGTTTTTCTTTTCGTGCATTTGAAATGGTAGAAAAAGAATCGGTAGGTAATAACATGTAAAGAAATTCTAAGATTGCCTGTAACGGCATTCCCTACTGGCGGGCTATGTAGCGAGATGCGATGTAACACGCAATTGTTCATCATCGCGTCGCGTTTTCGCTTAAGCAGGACACCCCGTAAGCAATATGCCTTCTATACTAGTGGCTTACATGAGCAGTGCATCTAACAGAGCGGCGTGTATGGTTTGTCGATTTGAATGCGGCAGAAATTTATATTTTGTCTTAGGGTGATTTGATGTCGCCGATCTTCCGCCGATCTTCCGCCATCTTCCGCCGGTATGCATAATCTTTACATAGTATAAAACAAAGTCGCTCCCGCCGTCTGTACGCTTAGATCTTTTAAATTACGCAACGGATTTTAATGCAGTTTTCAGCAATAGATAGAGTGATTCAAGAGGAAGGTTTATATGCCCCACATTAGTATCTACATTGCACCCGTGCGAAGCCGCGGCGGGTCGCTAGTTCCGTATTAACATCTCACACCGTACACATTTGACCCGTGTGCGTTTCGATGGCGCGACCACGGCGAAAAAATCTATGCCAAGATTTTGTAAAAATTTCTAAAAGTTGATTCCCAAAACCATACATTTGTCAAAGTTATGGTTAAAAAGTTATAAGGGTTTGAACGTGGCCGCGCCATCGAAACGCGGAAAACCGCGCGGCCATGGAGATCTTTAAAACTAAGCGTTGCAGAGACCTGAAATTTAGGTAAATAACAAATAGAATTTGTAAAAAAATTGTAAACATATAGAACAATGCGTTACTAAAATTCCTTTAGTAAATTACGCAACGGATGATCGGCGACGTATCTCCCGTCAGATGTGGCTTGGCCCTTAGTTGTCAAATACTATAAAGGCTGTATTATAGCGCAGCTCCTAGGACACGTCGACTACGCCGTAACGCGCTGCTTTAACATGCGCCGCACTACCCGATGCGACACTGCTACACGCTGCCCAGCTAGGACAGAGCCTTAGGTGTTTTTTTAATTTATTTGGCTTTTAAGCGACTAGACAGGTTTTTCTTTCCATCACCAACGATATTTCACTTTAACATCTCTGGACTATTGTACCTTACAAGAACATTAATCTAAACTGTACCAAAATGAACTAAAAGACGTATTCATTCAATGTCGCCGACAAAACACGCAACGCACGCGAAACGCACAAAATAGAAAAGAAAAATGTCACCGTATCGTTAGTTGGAGCAAATAAAATTGTTTCCTGTAGGACATCCACAGTGGTAACAAAAGGTGTCATGAGAATGTTGTAATTGCTTATAATTTTATTTTGGGGAATTTCTTGAAAATATGTTCCTTACCGCTGAAGCTGTAGAAAGTTTTTGGATTATCAAGTTTTGCAACTGTAGAACAGCTTATTTAAATTTCGTTTCACACACTTAAGTATATTAGTTGCTTGCTGTTTCGAAAACTTGGTATTGGAGAATTTGATTTGATAGAATATCCTCCCAGCACCACAATCAGCTGACGTATTTTGAGAATTTTATGAGAGTGCCAGTTTAGGTATTCATCAAAAATATAAAGGATTATAATTAAGAATTACCGTTTTAAGAAAGTTTCCGCTGCCGAGCGATAAATTTAAGTAAATGTATGTTAGAGCCTATTGTAGTTACTTATCTGTTAGCTAATAAAAATACTCTTCCGTGGTTGAAACTACTTGACAATGTAGGTAATTCACCATAAGAGAATAAGAAATAACTCACGCAGTGCACGTTATGCACCCACTGAGGAGGCAACAAATCACTGAGCGGCCTAGCTGCAACACATTAAACGACGCGTGCGAAATAGAACAAAACGCAACGTCTGTACCCGGCCTGGGCGCGCATTGAGGTTCTGTTTCTTTAGGTGGATCACAAACGACTGAAAAACTATAATATTAATCGGTAACACTAAACACCGTGTTTTAATGCAAAAGTCCCACAGTACAAATATCGAAGCAGTTGGCTAACACCAGTCGATTTGAACCGACAATTGATAGCACAATTCGGATGAAAGGATTAAACATACGAGTGAATACGCATAAATGCAGGACGTGTGCGTTCAGTCAGTAGAAAATCTAACTGGGTTACCTGCAGGAATCGTAAGTTGTCGGACACAAATCCATGACCGATAAAAATTGATCGTTTGTGTGAGGCCTAAAGGCGACAGTTTCAATTTAGACTAACAATTTCTTTTCACTTTAGAATGTAATCTATTCTATGTAGTTCTGCAATGTAAAATGACATTAACGTTTAACGAGACACTTAATGTGCAGAACATAGGACATTTAATTGAATAATCTGTTTTCTATTTTGTGTTGAGTGTTAAACTGGTACTATTTTCTGGAATTAATCTGCGCTTTGATTTTATTTTTACCGAGAAAGTCTCATACAATTAAAGGAGACATTTACTGCTTCCAGTATTTTTCTTTTTTGGAGTGATGCTATCTCTTAAGACCATTAGGGAACCAGCACACAAATTGCGACCGGTTGCGTACTTAACCAAAATTACACTTTTACGTACGACGTATATAAAAGTTTCAAGTTTTACAGAGACGCTCACGGTGCTATATTAGTTTACGATGTGTCAGTACCAAAGTTCCTAGCAAAACTGAATAAGTGGGTTGAGGAACTTCAAGTATACCCCACCAAGAACATAGTCTACTTAGTTGTCGACAATAAGATTGATAAGCATATCATGTTGGGACTCAGCAAGCACATTGGGTCACCCGCGCGAACACTCTACGAGTATTCCCAAGGAGGGTTGATGTCAAGCAGGCAGCTGGTCATAAAACAATAAGCCAAAACCTCTAACAACATAGATTTATGAAATATGTTGTTCCGACCCCACCTAGTGTGGGATAAGGGCAGGAAGAAGAAGAAGATGTGCGACGTATGTACGTTCAAACCAATGCGTTCAGCTTGCGGCCGCGGTGGTGTGCACGATTGTGATCAGGCCTAATTCCGCTAATTTACAACGCTTGTCAAACGGTTCTGTTTCAATTAATGTTCAATTACGGTCATCTTTCCATCTTAACCCAATTATTTGTGCTGAATTAAACTGAAGCTGAACTGGAACCGAATCGCAACCGGCACAAAACTATTAGGTAGTTATTAACTTCGAGTTATTACCTACAGACCCCAGTGCTGTCATAACAAAATAATTAATTCGGGTACATACATACTAACTCGACTAATCGTGAAATAAGAAAAAATCTTTTTTATAATATTAAAATACAAATATTAATAAACATAATACCTAAGTCTTTCTAATACATTCAATTGATGTGTGATAGCTTATACCTATATACACATTGTTTAAAGGAAAATTGGGCAAGGGACGATTGAATTCATAAGAATTGGCTAATAAAAAAACTGGCTTCAATTTTTACAAGATATCCCATCAAGGCCAAGTCTCGCGACTCTTTTGCCAATTCGACACTTTCGTTAATCTCTATGTTGACAACTTCCTAGGACAGGCACATTCGTTCAACAGACAGTTTGGTCAATTCGATACTATCACTAACTGCACACGTTCTTTAATTCAAAAATCCAAGTACATTGAGACATAGTATTCTATTAAAAATTGTGATGACGGTGACTAGCTCGGACAAACATCGGTATACCTGTTGGTATATACGTACTGCATGAGCATGAATATATACTGCGTAGTTAGACTACTCGTTTACCGTGGTATAGATTTGTTTAAATATGAAACAAGGGTTTAAAATAAAATAATATGAACTAATTACATTTCACGATTTTCAAATTAATATTTCCTTCCTAAACTTTAACGGTATGCAAAATTTCAAACTAGTAGTAGGTCTGCGAGAAGAACCTTAGAATTTTGATGACCGGTATGTGACTAAGTAATGAAACCTTGATGGCAGTTATTTTATAAGCAGTAATGCTGAATTTTGTTAAGTACCTACATTAAGTACTCTCTGTGACATAATTTTCAGGCTTTCGCTCTCCTCTGTAAAATAAAGATATAGGGAGCTTTAAAGTGCTTTAACTTGCTTCGAGAAAAGGATTTACAAGCTAATATATTTATTTATTTCTCAGTATACGGTACATTGAGATCTTAATATTATAACAGTTTCACTTATACTACCGTTGCCGGTGCAGAAATATAAAAATTGGAGTAGGTAACTACATCAAATTAGTTGGAAATATACAATTTCTATAAATTATTTATGAATGACATATCAACATTTACTAATTATATATAGATAATGTCAAATGCTTTAAAAATAAAGAAAAAAAATCATACAAAATAGAATTCAATATTGGTACACACACAAAGTATTGATATAATGTCAAGTTAAAATTTATAATTTAAAAATTCGAATAGAAACAGTTTTCTAAAAGCCAGGAAAATATTGTTTTCCTGAATTTATTGATAGGCAACACTGATGCATGGGGGTAAATTATTGTAGATTTTGATTGTCATGCAATTAGAATTCCTGCTATATAAATGTAGTCTCTGGCTAGGTGCAAGTAATTTATTTGGGTTTCTGCTTTCAACCATGTTCATACAATGGGAACGTGTGCGGATATCTTTTTATAAACAAACAAATTTCAAAAATGTAAAGGCAAGGAAGTGGAAGAATTTTTAGTGCTTTAAATAATGGCTTACAATGCTCTAAATATTCTGCTCCATACACAGCTCTCACACATTTTTTTTGTGCAATGAATGCTCTGTTCACAACTAGTGAATTTCCCCATATCACGAGGCTGTAACGTAGCACTGATGAAACATAGCCATGATATGCATTAAGGACTGTTTCTTTACTGGCTATTCTTCTCAGTTTTCGAAGAGCAAACACAAATTTGTCAAGGCTAGTGCAGGCTTTTTTTATTTGTTCTTTCCAATTTAATTTATCATCAATAAAGATTCCCAAGAATAAGGTTGATGGCACTGGCTCTAAAATTTAATTATTGTATTGTATTTGAGGTGGTTTTACTAACAAATAGTATATTTGGAATTGTACTAATTTTGTTTTTTCAATATTTACACGCAAATTATTGAATTCCAGCCATTTCGTCGCTTTTAGTATTTCATTGTTAGTGTCAGTTTCTAGGTCATTCCTATTTGTAGATTTTATTGTCAGAGTAGTGTCATCAGCAAATAGTGTACAATGATGTTTTAGGTTCTTGCAAAGGTCATTTATGTATATTATAAATAACGGAGGCCCTAATATGCTTCCCTGAGGGACACCACAACTATTTATTTTTAACTCTGAACTGTATGTTATTTTTGTGTTATTGTAAATTGTTAGTAGAAGGTCTGGAAGAAGTGCCTTAGAATTTTGATGATCGGTGAGTGTGTGACGAACAAACGAAACTTTGATAGCAGTTATAAACTGTTTTGGTTAGAAACTTGTAATTTAGGAACTTCGTTAAGACATTAAATAGGTACTCTCTGTGACATAATTTTCATGTTTCCGCTCTCCTCTGTAAAACACAGATATAGGGAGCTTTAAAGTGCCTTGAGCTGATTTGACAAAAGGACGTATGGCCGTGCTTGCTCGACTTGGGGACGGCACTAACGTGCCCCCAAATGATCAAAGGTTGACAATTTAAGAGTTTATAATTATTATTATAATAAATAAAAAATAAAGGTAGAAAAATCAACTTTTAAACTAGTAGCTTTCCTGTGAATAAAATTACGGTGAGTATTTAACGATGAGCTACTAATAATAATAAAATATTTTAGACTAGATTAGACGCGTTTGTTTACGTATGTACAGAGGAAGAAGATTAAGTCACCCCTTAGTTGCAACTTCTTTAGACCGGGGTATTATTTTATCATAAATTTATTATATTTTATAATTTATCTAGAAACAAGCCTCACCTTTTGGGCCAAATGTCTCTGTAGCTGTAAAGGTCAGTTTCCACCAAGCGGAAAAATCCTCACGCACTTTTTTAATGTCACTGAATAAACAACTGTATCAGTATTGCCTTCAAATTATAAGATTCGACTCTCGGGCATGCGCAAGGAAACCCTTGATGTCTACATTGAATTTTATACTTATCGTCAATATTGATACAGTTACTTAATCAGTGAAATTAAAAAAATGCTCAAGCATCGGTGAGTTGTTTTCCGTTTGGTAGAAACTGACCCAAAGCCATACAATATATTTAGGTTTAGAACATGTAATTCTGAACACAAAAAACGGAGTTCTGAGCGAGAGTTAATCAGGTTGTCAATTCGTAATTATGACTGAAACAAGTATCCTCAAATTATTTAATTACTTCATCATCACACATAAAGTCATAACAATTTTGAATTAGCTAAAAAATTCACTCTATTCTACGAGTAGGCCTCGAGCATCTTGGGCGTATAGTTGTAGCTGTGGCTTTACCAAGCCGGGCCTGAATTAATTGTGAAATTAGTCAAGTTACATAATACCTCGATGATGGGCCTCAAGCTCCTTTACTTAAGGTTTAGTACTTAATAACCTGTTCTAGCCGGTTGGGATTAAACGTTCCATGTCAACAGAGCCTAAATTGATAAATTACGAGGATTTGAGAACAAAGTGCTCTTATATTAACGTTAATACTTTGGTTTTACTTATGAAATATTAAGTACACGAAAACTTATTGCTGTCTTTCATACTGTTAAGATTTTTTGTAAGTGGTGTCTCTTAGACGTGTGGCTTCGGGCTAGGATTAGGCCGCTACTTTCTCATCCCGTGATTGTCATGAAAGATGATTATGGGATGCCTGGGACGTAGGACGTGACATGTAAGTCTGGTATGCACGCCTGCATACAAAATATATTAATATGAATCCGATAGCGTCAGACGCACCTACTGATGCGTTGAGAGACGACACGTAAGTCTAATATGAATGCAGCAATAGAATTATAAAGTCAATCCTTCGTAAACACAAAAGGCTCTGTCAGTTAATGTGTCAATTTCAGTTGTATGTTTTTATTTTTTTATTCTTGACTTGGTCGCGTTTGGCCCTAGTCACACCTGATAGTAAGCGCAGACAGAGTCTAAGATGGAGCACACGAATCTTAGGAACAGAGATATAGAGGCATTCCCCTATCTCACCATACACACGACTTAACACTGTAAACTGCTTGGCGCCAGAGTGGTAGCTAGCCAGGCGGACCGTATAGATCCTACCATCACATCAAGCGTTTTGTTGAATCTTACAACACGCGTCTATTCCCATCGTGCGCTGAGGAAGTTATATTCTAACCTGTCTTTAACCACACGGGGTAAAACTAGTAGAGTATTGTAACTATCAAAGATTAAAATTCTGAGAAGTGACAATGGTTGCGAGTATATACCCAAATAATCTGTTTCATATATATCTAGAGGAGCATGAGACCTTGCATCAAACAACAATTCCATACTCACGGGATCAGAATGGGGTTAGTGAACGAGCCAACAGGACAATAGTTGAAAAGGCCCGATGTATGTATGTTGCAGGATGCGGGATTGGATAAACGTTTATTTATTTATTTATTCACTTTATGTACACACAGAATACAATAAAAAAGATTACATAGGAGTGTACTAAAGCACGTAATGCTTACCTTTTATAAAAACCTTTTGCAGCGAACCTGCAAGAGGAAGATTTTAATACAAGAAATGTAAACACAGTGGTGTGGATACCGTTGCACATTTTGACACCACTAAACTAGACTAAACGTAACTGTCACTTTCTTTTTATATTGAAACAGAAAGAGATAAAGCTATTAGTTTAGTATAATCCTGTCAAATTGCGCAACAAACTCGACACCGTTGTGTAATGGAGAAATTACACACGATAAAACTCAATAACACTTAGCACGACCTGGGGATCGAACCCAGGACCTCACGATCAGCAGTCGCGCTTGCCACCACTAGACCAACGTGGCAATTACTTATATTATATACGAAGACATTCAAAGGCATGAATAATTGAAGGATCAGTTTGAAAAATTAATCAAAAAAACAGAAGAAAATTAAAAATAGAGTCAATGAAAATTAACAATACACTTATAAACAAGATTCGTAGACGAGAGGGTCGCATGAATGTGGTGTAAATATAATGTAAACACCACACATGTTTATTTCAGCAAAGCCATTCATTGTAGCAGGAGGCTTTGAACATAAATTAATCACAATACGAACAGTTGTTCCAAGCCACAATGTTTAAAAATGCAAATAACGCGGAAACATAGACCACAGCATGTTGTGGTATTATTACAACATATCACAAAGCCAAATACGTGTTGTGGTTCTATTGATAAATCAACCACATCGCGGCCTGCCGGGGAATGAACCGTTATATTCACCATCAACCTAGCCTTAGGCAGTAGCCTAGTTAGGTTCCTGCTTGTATTGCATCCAGAAGCAACCCGCTAGATTGAACTTCATCAATGCAGTCGGAAGTTGTTTTTATAACTGTCTTGTCTTTACAGAATCCGTAAGACTTGGTCAATTCCACACTCAAGGTGTTTACTGTATTCTATTCTCACATAGTTTGCCAATCTTGATGTGATGTTAATGGGAAGTAGTGGTAGGAGGCAAGCCTGTTCCATTCTATAAAGCACATAGAGTTCCAATTACTCTTATTCTGAATAAATTTCTACACTTCTTTACATAAAATCCGTCCATATTCTGAAAGGAATAACCCAACAAGTCAAGAATGAAAGTTTCAGAAATACTCATTAATAACTAAAACATCTTATAGTATCTGGCAATCGTCACTGAGCATCAAAGAAGCCCGCTTCGACATACAAGCACCTGCCATTCGGAATTAGATTGATTGTGTAATTAATACGTTGTGGCACTTCTCCTTTGACTGAGGCCGTTGTGGTCATCCGCACGAAACCACAAGAAGCTTCGACGCACTTTCCGCTCACTGCCCAGCCTTGTGGTTGATTTTTTGTTCAACGAACTAGGTTAAATTAAGTCAAGATTTGACAAAAGAATCTTTGTAATTTCCATTCTTGAACAAGTTTCTTAGAGTCAAAGAAAGACATTAATTAATCCGAGAAATAGATGCTATTCAAATAGCGCTAGACATTAATATTAAATCAGAATTTCTGCGTCCTTTGTGTTCGTACTCAAAGCGGCTCCTATCGACATACCAATCATTCATCTAGGATATAAATCTTTTGCTAGCGTCTGCCGACAGAAGGTTGATTCGGGGTTCCTGTTTTTGCTTAAGGGTCGAGTGAAACGTTACAAAAAAGTCGTTCTGTCATCTGGACCCTATCAGATAGACAACATTGCGAAATTTTAGGATGATTCCAGAAAAGTTTTTGTACCTAACACAACTAGTTTGGTGTTGATGTTTTTTGTAATATTTACCTAGTCGCAAATATCCTTTATATTTATTCATTTTTCTTTTTCGATGGGATTTTCTTCGAACCAAATTTTGAGAGGTAGATAATGCCTAAAAGCATTAACATTATGTCCCACTATTGTGCATTAAACTAGTAAAAAAAAGGTGAATGGCAATCATCGAATAATCACTTTTTAACAAAAATAAAACCGACTTCAAATTGTCTATCTCCGAAGTTCTTCATCAGATCTTCACCAAATTTGAATGGGACCATTTCGAAAGAATACTCTTTCAAACAAAAAAAGAATCATTAAAATCGGTTCACAATTAGCAAAGATATCGCGTAACAAACATACAAAAAAAAAAACATACAGTCGAATTATTGAGAACCTCCTCCTTTTTTGAAAGTCGGTTAAAATTTCAACGAAATAGAGCCCGTCTGTAGGTATTTTCCTGTGTTAAAATAAGAAGTACTCTAATCTGATTAAATAACTCTCTGCAATACATCAAAAAGTTATTTAGAAACATATTAAATTAACATGTTCGTATTACAATAGCCTTGACATAATGGTAGGGAGTTCCGTGAGAGCAACGAATTTGTAACTCAATCACCTAATTAGAGTTTGTTTGGAACAACTCCAGACTGTAGGTGAGTACCTAATTAATAGGCTTTGTTATCTTAAATGTACAAAGAATAACAATATAGATACGATGAAAACCTATGACGCATTTTGTACCATTCATAAATTAAATAAAAACTATCATCATTTATTGAATTAATTAAACAATACTTTAAATAAGTTGGTAATTAGCTTTTACAGTGTAGCTAGTAAAATATCTGTTCTGCGTAGCTTTATCTAAACTTATGTATGTTATCCGGACTATGTTGGCTTTCAGTCCAACCAGTACTTTACATGGAGCGACTGCTATCAGACCTCTGCAACTCAGTTACTGGGCAATGCCGATATCCTAAGGTTAGACCGGTCAGGCTTTCGGGCTTCTGATTACCCGTAACGACCGACTGTCGTAGGTATTCGTATATCACTCAGGACCGAGATTTTAACGTGGTCTTCGCATCATGAAGGGGCCTTGATTAAAACAAATCGTCACCCATCCACAGAATGACCACGGCAAGCCGTAATCCACGCGGGGGTCAATTTGCCACGAGCCCCACGTAAAATTTATATTCTATCAACTAGCTGAGCTTATCACCTATTGCGGTCCACTGCTGGACATAGGTCTCATCCAAGTTGGTCTATAGTTTCAAACTATTTACCTATTGATCCAGAAAAGACAGCATAAAGGAACACTGTACGTTCCTAACCTATTCATAAAATACACAACCTCTTTAAAAATATCATTAAACTGTTCCAAGCCTAATGAAAAATGAACAGCGACGGAACCGCACGAAATCAACTTATTATCACTTATTAGATTTACTCGATACGTTGCTTTTCTGTTGTCTAGTCAATTTACCGTCGGCAAGTTAGTCGAGGGGACGGCATGGTGGAACGTTCACTCAATTAGTTAATTTTGTTAAATATCCTTGATTGAGCAGCGGACGGCAATCAGCCAAGCAAATTCCCTCCGTCATTTCCGAGACTGCCAAAATAGGATTTCGCTAAACGCAGTGTATTTAGCTCTGCGTTGTTATAAATTGTTCGTGCGGAACGAACGGTACAATGAATGAGGTGAATAATTTTGTAATATTTGAATAGAGAAGCTTTTATTATTTTTGTCATTTTGACTAATTTTGTAGAGTGGTGCAGTATTAGGCAAGATTTTTGTATTCTTTTTAAACATAACATAGCATAATATCACGCCTGTATTCCCCGAAAGGTTGTGCAGAGGTGTATAGTAACACCTTCGTTTCGCCGTTATGTTTGTCTCATGTAATAGGGGGCGAGCCAATGGCTGCTACTGAGGAGTTCGAAACGGAAAAGCCCAATAACACTTTGCCCTATCTGGGGACCGAACCCAGGACTTCACCATCAGTAGTCGCGCTTGCCACCACTACACCAACGAAGTAGTTATTCTTTCTACTTTGCATTTAAAGGCTTACATAGATTATGATATAATTTTAGAATGGCAGTATCATTTTAAATATTCTTTCCCGTTATCACCAGGTCGTAGGCTGGTAGCCGATAAAGCCAAGCAGCCCATTCTAGCTATTTTGTTGAGGAAATCTATGGGGCCTTATGATGGCCACAAAAGACAAAGAAAATTCGTATTTTACTTAATTCCAAATAGTTATTTTCACATAAAAAATGGCCATTGGCGAGTTGTCGATTTTTAATCTTATAAAGAAAAGAGTTTTATAGTTTCACAGTACCCCTAGTAAAGTCCTAACTAAAACGATGTAATTACTTACATATCGCACAAATACATGCTTGTTTCCCTTTAATATCACGTCATAACAAACGCCATGAGCGCCATGACACACCACAGCGTTGTCACATCACTGAACTTTAATTCACTGCGTTTGTAAAGGCTTATTCAGATAGAAGCTATATTAACTTCTGGCTACGATAGGGATAGAGGTAATAACCATCGACAATGGTATTTATTACTTGTGGTTGATTAAGAACCGCGCGGATCGTACAATCTGCGAGGTAAGGCTACACTTGCAGATGTCATTCCATGGATGGGTAACCGTTCCTTACACATCGAAACCCCTTCATGCCTCAGTTGTCATACGAGTATCAATGACAGTTTGTTACGGGTTAGAAGCCCAAAAGTCTAACAACTTGTGTATCCTAAGGATGTCAATATAGGTATTGCCTATAGTAATTAGGTTACGGGGTTCTGATGGCAGTCGCTCCGTGTAAAATACTGGTATTCAGCCGCATCAGGCTAGCCTGGGTGCCGAACACAACATATTTAGAGAAAAGGTTAGAAGAAAGAGTTTCGTGGTGATATTATGATGATGTCCTTTCGGGACTTTTGGCTTTCACATGGTTCCTCAATTACAATGACAGTAACGGGTCATTGCATACCTACGCCTCGTGCATCTGTCAAAACTCGGAGCGTAGACTAATTCTACAATGTCTTTTTAAAGCCTACCCGCGACAAGAGGCCAAGTTCGATTGTTTTAGTGCAATTTATATTATCTTTATTTATTTTTAAGTAAAATATACAGTTGTAAAATTTAATTCACATGGTCATAGTTAAATCATCTTTATGCATTGTTGCAGTGTAACTCACTTATATCAATAATTTTTTTCCCAAACCAAGGATATTTGGAGTAGAATTTAAATGTGATTTCCCAAACAAACTATATGGGAAACTTTTGCCGCCAAAGTATTGGATTTTAGAAGAGCACGTCAATACAACGGCCTGCACTGCCAGGCTGGTACGGCGGGTATTGGTCGTATAGCTCTGTCATTATTATAAAACTCAATGTGAGCTACGCGGCATGCCGTAACAGCCGCGCTGTACAGGATGGAATGGGTTTCTCCGAGATCTTCGCTGCCATTACAATAACTTGACAGCAGCGAATCCAGAGCACACATTAGCGCCCTGTTTTTTTTATTCATAGGCCTACTGTAGCTCTAGCACGTACATTTGACGTATATAGGTAGTATTGTATCTTCAATCCGTCTTCTCGACATTCTTGAAATGTCAAAATCAAAGCTATTGCGATTGCGAGTACTTACATTTCGCAATTAGGCTGCTGGTCTTCCACTCAGTATAAAGAGAGAAGTTTTCAATAGTAGCTAAGCATAGTCCGTAATGATTAGTCAGTGGATGGCAATAAGCTCGCCGAATTCCATGTGAACCTAATGATTTCAATACAAATTGGTGAATTCAAGGTGTATAACAAAGCCACTAACGGGTATCACATGTGATTTGATTACTGTGTCATGCCAAAATGCATAATTTAAAATCACGTTGCAACAGTACATTCTAAAATGGTACCGTTAATAATAGGGTATTTAGAAAGAGATAACAGTAGTGCTAGCGTAGTGGTGTGACCGTCGGACTGCCAAGTCCCTATGACTTGGCAGTCTCAAATTCGAACCCAAGGCATGCACCTCTGTCTTTTCAGATTCATGGGCGTATTGTATAATTATCAGTTGCTTAAAAACGGTGAAGGAAAACATCGAGAAGAAACCGGCATGCTTGAGATATATTTCTTGACAGCACGTGAAGCCAAGTCAGAGACAGGCGGCAAAAACTTTGACATCAGATTAGTCACTAAGCACACGAAAAGAAGAGATATAATTTTTCAACGTAAAATTTTTCGACATCACTAAGGTGTTCGCAGTGTGGTTTCCATTTTTACGTATACCTTCATGCACGAAAAATATTTATAATACATACCTACGTTATTAACGAATGCAGACATTAATTTAGTCAGTCAATTATTAGTTTGCTTTATTAACTCAGTGTAGGCGTAGGTAGGTACTTAAATCAATCTCATACAAATCTATTCTAAATTATGTAGGACCTAGTTTAGTAGAATTATATTAACACAACTTGATTACGCAACTGCGATCTAAATAAATCAATACAATTTGAATATTTTAGTTGATTAAAATAATTATTTCTGGCTCCTATTTTCAATATTGATTAATGAACACAGTAAATCTGTTTAGCTGACGTAACTAATGTCATTAAAGTCAGTGGTATTAAAATAGATGTGTTTATCCAATTTATCGTTTCAACGAAGTATTTAATAGTAGAATACAAAACGTCTTGTTAATGTTTGTGTTTCATGTTGTCGTACCATTTTAGTGAAGAAATAGTTCTTCACTAAAATGGTACGACAAAATATAGAGTAAACTATAGAGTTAAATAAATATTTTTTCCCAAAACACATACAGTCAGTCAAGACTTTCATCGGACATAGGTACTTCTTATTTCTGACTGAAAATGATAATAAATTGTTATAAGTACCTACCGAAAGATCAAAATCACTTATTTAAGTCTGCAACCTAGGTTTAAGAACTATGTGCTTCTGATAATACCTCTACAAATGGAAAAGATCAAACAATTTTGTTTTTCATTTGCATGTTACCCAGATTCACTGGGTAACTCGGTATCTCCTGGCTATAACGCGCGTCTGGGTCATAACGAAGGTACGCTAAAATGCACCAATGGCAAGCAGCCTGCTCGCATGCCGAAACGCACCGTATAAATGAGGTCTTATTACCAAAATAAGGTTGCTATTTCCACAGCAACACTGTCTCTTAAAATAATAATATGCTAGTACATGCATTTAGGTACCACCGCCCCACTCTCTTACTCGGCCGCAATCGTCGACCGCATGTAAACAACCCTCTATACGGGGTGGGTTTTGTTCAGCAACATTTACAAGAGCTTGTTGTTAGTCTAATAAGGATTTCTAACTAATGTAATTTTAAATTCTTGTTAGGATTATCTGCTAACCTTCATTAAGTGGTTGGGTAGATCGATATTTTTGTAAAAAAAAATTATTTGTGTTCTTCGGAGGCTTGAGTTTGGGCAAAGACGGAGCATACAAATATTTTATTAAATTATCAAATCACTGCACACAACCATTCGACTTCATACTATTTTGCTGCAAATATTGATCATGTTATTGTACTATTAAATGAGCGAACACGAAACACATTACTGAAAACGCCGGCGTTATTTTAATTAAAACATACATACATAGTCGTAACCTGCATGATGCAGGCTGCATCCACTCAAACACGCACACATTTACAGACGTATGTGTGAACGCACAAAAATACACATCAAAGCAACGCACACAGCAAAATCGTACTACAACGGTAGGCCCACTGTTACGAGAACAAAAAATTTGTTCTACTTAGTTATGGTGCAGGATAGGTGCAGGCACCACAACTGCGTTCAAATTTAGAATCCGTAAATTGTTCATATCTTTTTTGACAGTTGATTGGAACACAACATTAGGAAACATTGTGTCTCGGAGAAGTCTTTGTCAAAGAAGTCTCAACTCAGCATAATTTTCAAGAATGTTGGCTGCTTGTTACACAACAGTGTGGCATTTCCAACGAAATTAACCCTACTACACACTACCGAGTCATTAACACACCACACCATTTCAGGTTATGTGCCAAAAGGCCAAAACTACATATTGTTACGCTCTAACATATTAAGGTCTGTTCAGATATATTATAAGCGGTTTTCGGCACCACCGAGTAATCCCTCTCCAACCATGGATGTCGTAAAAAGCGAGTATGGGATTGAAATGGGCAGCAAGGTCATACTGTCTGCTAAATAATAGCTTACTGGGTTTTCTTATCCGTTTGCTTTCTAATATTTATGTGTACGATAAAGAATAAGGATATAATATGCTAATCAATGAATATCTGGGCTACCAGCCAGCTACCAAATTGTGCTCACTAATGCTAATGAGTGAGCACAATTTGGTATCAACATCTGTTCTTCAAAGGTCAAGTACAATCTGCTGTCGATAACTGGTAACACTAGACAATGTTGATAAAGGAAAGTAGTTGTCGATATAGATCAACAAACTCATCATTATGATGGCGGTTGACATTTGACGAAGCGTAGCTTTCTGTGTCGATCATCCGACGAAGTCTGACCTTTTTACATCTGATTAGTTTGTCCTTATTTTCTGATTTGTGTAAATTATTATATTTTGAACTAGCTTCTGTAACTAATCAGAGTATTTATATTTATAATTACTCTCAGTGGTGGAGAGTCTATGTTGGTTTCCTTTACTATTTTTTCCATGCTCGCAACCCTGAAAGACCGATATTAACTATAACTGTAATGATAGATTCACCCCTACACGATTCTGCTGTTGTCTTTTACAAATCTGAAAATACTATCATATTAGGTTACCTATGAAATTGGCGGTTTTTTCTCACAAATAGAGAACCTCGTCACTTCTATGATGTAAAAATATTCATCAATTGCTTGATATCATATCCAATAATGACCATCATAGACAACTACCAATAGTAAAAAAAACCTCATTACTTATAATTTTCTACACATAAAAAATACCTTAAAAGTGACTCCTCTTTTTGTTAGCAGAAATGACCACTATTCTTGTTTTAACTTAGCTAAAACTTAGTTTTGTCGCATAATCTAAGTGGCATACGTTATCTTAGTTTTTAAACATTAGTGCATAAAAGTTTTAAAACATTAGTGTTCATAGTTGTTAAATAAATTAAGAAAATGTTAGTATGAAAAATTCTCCATACAAAACGCTGATTTCATAGGTGGGGACCTAATACTTTGTATCTGTTGCTTTCTTCGGAAGTGGTAGTATATTGCAATTTGTTAATGAGTGTGTGGCTTGTGAAGGTCCATACGCGGTTTATAATCATGTTTCTGTAATATGCTATGCAGGTTTCAAGTTTAAAGATCTTTCTTATTGTCAAGTTAAGCTAAGAATAACCCAAAGAAAACAAAAGTGGCTTTTCATGAACGAATGAAAAACGGAATTTGCATCTATCACCTAAAAACAAGCCCATTCTCGATATGTCTACTAGCAACCGCCCAGTACCCACCTTCCGGCTCATGACATCAGCTCGAAGATACCAGATTATTATTTGGTCATCAGAATTACACACATTCGCAAAGTTTAACATCGATGCTATAGTTAGAAGTGGGTGAAAATCATTTCCAAGGTTTTTTTACAAACTTCGGTAGTTACAGGTGCAGCTAACATAAGCGTATTAAGATAAGAAACACATGATAATTCATTTGCATTTGAAGTACAAGAGTACAATGTTTCCAAATTAAAGAGGACAAGATAACGTATAGTCTCAGAAATGAAGTGGTTTTTGTAAACTACTGAATGTTTTGATACGAAATTTTTTCATCGTATTGCTATTGCCATTTTTAGCTAAGATTTATTGCACTATACCTTGTGACCACCTTTGCCTGACGAACAGTGCGATACAATTTATTTATAGTTGTTTAGTTATCCATATAGTTAATTAAGTCGCAAATATCCATAAAAAAATTTTTTGTGCCTCTCTTTTCAATGCTGTTCTCTTTGACCCAAAGGTTGACTGGTAGAGAATGCCTTGTGGCATTAAGTCCGCCTTATGTACCACCATTGTGCATTGAAGTATTAAATAAATAAATACAATACAACATTGAGGCAATATTTTAAGTTCATAAATTCACAAGATACCGAAGCACTTTTCTGAAAACAACGTGTGTAACAGATATAAATACTTACGTCAGTCAACCTTAGCGACATCTGGTGAGCGAAAAATTATTTACCCTCATTAGGTGCCGTTCCACCAAGCAAACAGAGCTTATTCAATCAATTATTTTTTTCAAATCAATTTCCTCGTTCATTTCTAAATACTTAGCTAATTAGAAAAAATATCTACCAATTACATTTTTAAAGGATTCTTTTTCTAATTAAACGTTGCAGCGTTGCTTCCTTAACATTGACACGTGGGGCGCTGAACGATTCACTCAGTATTATTATTCATTTCACCGAGGGAGTCCGTTCTCATTAATTAGAAAGTAAAATGACTCCGCAGAATTTGTTCATTAAGCAACAGAACATAATATAGTACTATAAATTTGCTTATCTGCATTTTATCAAAGACATTTTACTGACAAAAGTTAGGTTTAATGTTACAGTTTATTCGCCTTGTTTGAATAAAAAGTTTGGTAATTAAAGCGTCGTTGGCTATTTGGTGTACGAACTTATGTTTTATGTTGTCTCGGTTTGTTTTAGTACGTAATTATGTTTTAGCTCCTAACTTTACTAGTATTTTATAGGCTTTAGAATAATTATTATGTTGTCTTCAATGGATCCATGGCCCACCTTAAACACCCGTTACAAAAATTTAATCATAAAGTACTTGCGAAAGTATTAATTATAATTATGTGTTGAAAAACAGAGAAGACAATAATCCTGGGAAGTTCAGACTATCTGATGACAGCCAAATTATTACAATGCCGTAAAACCGCTGCGAGACAATCGTTCCAACACAACTGAAACCTTCGGACGCTCACAAAGCTTGGCTAGTTATAACTCTCTCGTTATCGTCTCGGTGTTTCCGCAATTAATCCTATCTCGGCGATAAGGCTGTTTCAAGTTAAGGGCCAGTCACTAGGGATCTAAGCAATCTTTACGGGTGACTTGTCAAAGTGAGAAAAGGGTCGGAAGCTCGAGAGACTTTTAACAATGCTTGTTATCTTAGAAGTAAGCCAAGAACGCACCTAATGATACCAATTTTAAAATAAATACAAGGTTCCGGTGATGGTATTCAGCTCTTGGGAAAAGATTTCGTCTTTGTCATGACAAAAGAACGCTCAGATAAATTTGATAAAGAACCAAGAAATAATCTATTCTCGGTAATAGCACTGAGAAAGTTAAGAAACATTTTCCAAAGTAAAATATATAAATACATATTCAAACCGCAACAATTTTGCAAATAAAACCGTGTTTATAAACTCTGAAAGTCGCAACGAAAATGTTTATTTAACGAGATTAAAACTTTCTCATTGCGGTACATATAGGTGTGGAACAGAGGAATCGTTTGAGGCAAATAAACACAACGTAACCAAAAGTTAATATGGTCGTAGTGGAGTTCAATAAAACGATCCGTGTTCGTGACGGATGTCGACAGGGGTTGCGAACATTTGCTTTTATTTCGTCGTGCAACTCGTTTAGCACATGCCGACTGACAATCAATCTCAGTCAATATAGGGACAAAGGATCGTTGTTTCTGTGTTGTCGCGGTCTAATGAAATTTTTCTGGTGCGCTTTTTTGCAACTGAACTCGATAGCGAAGTGGACATAAAAGCCTGCTTAACGCGGACATTATTGCGAGAATTTTTCATCATTTTGCGAAAAAGGGATTCCAAACATGCGCGTGTTTTTCGACGGAAATATGTGTCGAAAATGGGCTTCGTTCGGAACATTAAATAAAAATCGTTTGTGAAATTGTCACTCATTGTCTATATTTTGAGCCAAGTTCCACCAGGGCTCCAGTGTTTTAGTTCTCTGGTTTTAGTTCATCATGTGCAATGTGCATTATTGACGGCTAGTTTGTCTTGAAACGACATTCTAAATATCCGACCAGATTTTCCAACTTCATTCCGTCAGCCAGTAACAGCCATCCGCATAGCATCTGTTAGTGAGTCACGGACTACTTCCCAAGTTTTAATATTCACAAATGGGCTATCTTAATTTGTGGCCTACCCTTATCACGAGTGATATAAAACAGCACCCTATTAATTTATGCTCACTGTTAACTAATAAAGAAAAACGAGTGAACACGGATCCCCCTAGCAGCTACATTGAAAATCACCTCTGTCTGGCCGACAAATTAAATTTCCTACACATTGATTTTCACGGAGCGCAGTAATTACTTAATTTACCGATTAGTTTACAGAGTCGTGAGCGCAGCCAATGGGGGGAAGATTTATGGACTAATTTTATAAGGGAGCTCCTCAGGTATCGAGATATTCAATTACGGAGATTGTGCTGTGAAAAAATTCTTGCGAGATAATTTAGGGATTTTTTTTTTATCTTTGTCATTATTATGGTCAATGTTAACTTTTTGCGGTTTATGCGACAATCGTTGAAGGTCTTGGGGACACTGGGATATTAATTTATCAAAATTAACTTATTTCGTACTGCATAAGATATAAGCATCTAATATTGAAATTTTACTGAGTGCATTAAAACTTGCGAAAGTTCGCGTTCGGATTTAAATAAATACTGATAATAACTGCAATATAAAAAAACAAAGTACCTATATGTACAGTAGGTATTTATGTCACTTAAATACAACTTTATCTTATTGAAAAGGTCCCGCAGCAGAAGTAAGTATGTTATTGGGCATTCTACCCCACCTTCCGTTCCATCGGCTCACTTCGTTCGACTCCGTCACTCTCGGTGTGGTGAATGCCTAATAATATCGATGGTTTAACTGTGTCAGCCAGGTATCGGCTTCGTTCTTGTTGGTGCCGGTCAAACAGTGGTGCTATATTTAATTTCTTATTGTGATGACCTAAGTGTGTGACGTGTATTTAGTGCGATCGAAGTGCATCAAGAACTTGTAAATTGTAAAAATATGTCTCAAAATAAATAAAAACTTCGATGAGACATGATATCACACGTATAAGATGTGCTTATTTTCATTCAAACATTATTAAACAAAGGCTGATTCAATGAAAAGATTGGTGGTGGAAATGGTTGACACTGGATTATTTTATTGTGGAAATAATATCAATAATAAAACTGCATATTTTTTATGAGGAGGTGCCATTAAGGATTGGAAGATTTACGATGATTCTTGGATGCATCATGCTTTAAATTTTCCTGAATATTTTAAAAGCCATGAAAGGAAGAGATTATATAAATTAGTGTCGGTACCAGAACGCAGAATTTCATAATATATGTTAGAAACTGATGCCGATGGAACGGAAAGTGGGGTAAAATGGCTAATAATATGCTACTCGCAGCATTCATCAGCCTATTAACACGATACCGATACTTTGCGATACAGATCTGTCAATTATGTCATCGGAGAGTAGAGTATTAATTGCAGATTATTTTGATCAGATATTTAATAAGTCCTATACCAAATAATACTTTGATACGGTTACTTTTGTTTACAATGTTTTTAAATATATCAGTTCAGATATATGATGGAATCAGGCGTTACTTTGCGGAAATCCATGATCTATAAATATACAATAAAATATTTAGTGTTAATTTCGCGTCCAAGCGGTCGACGAGTCAACATCACCTGAGGATGCCCCGTGGAGGGGCGAAACACGTGTCGTATCGGTTTGTTTTGCTTGTGTGTTGCATGTTATTAATCGCACCTTCTGCATTTGCATATATTTGCGGGCGGGAGGGCGGTGCTGCATACTGCATTCAGGCTTGATCAACTGTTTTTTCGCGGAATTAACACTAAATATTTTATTGTATATTTATATATCAGTTCAGTTAAATATCAGTATAAATTTCAGTTTTAATATTAAAATAAATTAACATTTAAAGAACTTTAGAACTTGGTCAGGGTTTGTTTTTCTATCTTTTATTTTCGAATTTATACAGTCTTCTAACTTCAGAAAACTAAAGTCAAACCCATTCAAACGTGATTGCTTTTAAATGTATGCTTATTAATGCATGTAGAAACAACCATAGGTACTTAGGGTAAAAACACTGGTCGGCTCGAATAATAAAACATGCATGTTCTACAAGTAGGCACACGCGCGGTCACTAGTTTAAGTACTAAGTGCTCAACAAAGAGGTGGGTTGGACGCAGGCTTAGTGCCACTTAGTTCTAATTATACATTCATGTTGATCAAAAGAATGGGTGCTTTCAAAAGCCCACAAATGGAAGCCGATTTTTTTTATGAATTAGTACATTAAAAGGAACCACTAGAGGCTCACAGCGGTCAACAGTGCTTTTGACGACCAAATGACCGGCCCTCGGTTAGAGAGCACTCGGAACAACCCCTGTGATCAATATTACGCGTGATTCCTACACAGCTATGTGAAGCTAATCCCATATATGATTTTTTTCATTTGAAAATAAAAAGGAATGCTAAGATTTCCTTTACGACTTGGCTAGAACCTTTAAAAAAGGGCAAATATGTTGTAGAATTTCTTACAATAATAAAATTTCCGCTGAAAGTACACCAAAAAAAGACTGATGTAGATCAATAAAGACGACCATAATAGTAGATCTATAACTTAACCGAGCGAAGATAAACAATTCGGAAATCGAACTAAGATGTTTATACTTTGTCTACATTTTCATGAATTCTGTTTTTTAATCCTTATCGTACTTGACAGTGACAGAACTACTGTATACAACCTTAATATTTTTGTTGTATTTGATTTAGGTAAGTATTTAATTATGTGAATAACGAAATAAAACCATTTTTCCGGTCAGAAAATACAGGTATTATATTTTTCAAAAATAGAACTGGCCAGGGTGATCCCGCGTTAACAGAAAAGTCAAGTTTTGTAAGTCCACAAAATAAAGAATTTGTAACATTTCGACCAATGACCAAAGATTCTTTAAGTTTGGTAATTGATTTCGTCACACCGTAACTCCGTGACAATGTCACGCCACACTATACTAATATGATTGAGAATGCAAAATATAAGATTTCACAAACACACAAGCTACGATAAAATTCGTCTTGCAATGAGTTTTTGTATTTGATTGCAATTCTTAGTTGTAGGAGGCCAATGATCAGCAGTACCTATCTAAACGGTGTAAATAGACCCTTAACGAAGCCGAAAGGCACTTATTCTCCACGTCATGCGATAATTTTTTTGTTCTGGACTATGCCTGTGAATCTTCTAGTTACGGAGATATTGGAGGTCAAAGTTCCATCTTTTTCACAACTTTTTAGGCACTTATTCTCCACGTAATTGCGATATTGTTTTTTGTTCTGGACTATGTCTGTGAATCTTCTAGTTACGGAGATATTGGAGGTCAAAGTTTCATCTTTTTCACAACTTTTTAGGCACTTATTCTCCACGTCATTGTGATATTTTTTTTGTTCTGGACTATGCCTGTGAATCTTCTAGTTACGGAGATATTGGAGGTCAAATTTCCATCTTTTTCACAACTTTTTTTTAATACTAATTTTGTAGATTGCAAAATGTACTTGAAATACCTCCTTTACCCGTTTACTATTCATTGCATCCATTAGCACAATGTTTTGTGTGCGTTTCATTGAGCTTTACCGTAAAACGATATTCTTCACCCAAAAAAAGTCGTTTCCCAGTGACAATTTTTGCGTAGGGTTACTTAGTTTGATGTACTGAATGCATGGTTGACGGCTTCGTGAAGGGTCTTTTTACACCTTGTATAAGCTTAAAATCAAAGAAAATCAGTGACATCTCTATCGTATAATTATAATCTTAGAACATATCACGTGTAACAAAATTAAACACAGCAATACTCCAATGAGTACCTATAATCTTCCTATATCTATACTAATAGTGGAGGAAGTTTATCAGTTCTCGGCACGTTTTGCCTGTTACAGGGAACTTCATTAACGCACACTATTCAACCGGGAATTTATGCTTAGCGACATATAATGACGTTAACTAGTGAATTATTACGTGACTGTATTAGAATGTATAACTCTTGGTTGACTGCTTAAGTACTTTGATTGATATGAAAGTTCGTTTCTTGTTTATTAGAAAGTGATGGTCTTTTTTTGGTATGACCGAATGTTACAATATGCCCTTTATTCTCGAATAACATATCATCTTGCCTGTATTCCCTGAAGGGTTGGGCAGAGGTGTATAGTAACACCCTCATTAATTTCGCCATTATTTAAGTCTCATGTAATAGGGGGGGAGCATATTGCCATCAACCGGGCACAAATCCGTACTCTGGACTGCAATTGAAAAATTCCAAACGGAAAAACCCAATAACACTGCCCGATTTGGAGGTTGAACCTTCTTGAAACTTCGAACAATTCCTTACATTTCTTTATACATTTTTCAAAACTAAAACCAAAACCTTTGTCAAACAATCTGATAAATTACTCAGACAATAACGGATAGAGAGAATGTAGTTGAAAAAATCTATATCTGTCTGACAAACGGTTTAACCTTAGGATATCGGCATTGCCCAGTTACTGGGTTGCGGAGGTCTGATGGCAGTCGCTCCGTGTAAAATACTGGTATTTAGCCGCATCTGGTTAGACTGGAAGCTGACCCCAAGATAATTGGGAAAAGGCTAAAAGGAAGAAGTTGAAAAAATCTATATCTATTGTAAAACAAACGCACTGTTTTGAGCGAATGTTCTTGGACCCAAAAAAAAAATTAATAATTACCGGGTATATACCGCACGGCCTTTTATAAGAAACGCGCTAACATTGAACGGAGAATACGTGTGTTAAAGCTAAAATGCAGCCGACCTATATCCAACACAATGGCCGATGTTTTCGGTAGCACAATGCGATCCCATCGTTCACTCCAGTTGCAGTTTGTACAGGTGCTCGCGATTTTTGCTCACAACGCCATTTTTGTTTAAAATTCTTGTTTAAAAATAGAGATATAATTTTGCTTTATGGCTTTGAGGATTTTTAAAGGAGAGTTTTGGGTAGAAACTCTTGAAAAATTGTAGAAATGTATTGAGTTGGTTGGTTTCTTTCTTAGTTTTCTATTCTTTATCTTGTGTATAACTTAGATCAGCTAAAGTGTATCTTTGACTTGACCTAGATTTAGGTCTAGTGTATAAATAGGTCTGTAATGTTAAGGGTCCTTATTTAAAACATAACATAACATCACGCCTTGTATGCCTCAAAGGGTTCGGCAGAGGTGTTTTAGAACATCCTCGTTTCGCCAGTTATGTTTAAAGTCACCACGCCAGTGACTTTAAACATAACACGGCATACACTGCAATGTCGTGTGTTGTAGTAACCGGGCACAAATCCAGACTCCGGGCAGCTACTGAAAATTTCCTAATGGAAAAACCCAATAACACTGCCCAACCTAGGGATCGAACCAAGGACTCCATGTTCAGAAGTCGCGGTTGCGACCACTAGACCGATAACGCAGTCAATATTATTATTTCTCTTCCAAAAAAATGTGAGAAGTTTGTACGTTAAAAGTCCCCGTGACGAACTGACTTCCTTTCACCTACGTTTGAATAATATAGGAATTCATGCAACGTGTCCATTATTTTCTTAGGTAGGTGTATAATAAATCTACATAGTTACAAAAGTATAAAAAAAACTATAAACTACTTTCAGAGTGATTAGTTTGAAGATAGACGACAGAAGGCCATAAAAAAATTATAAAAATAAAATTACAAAACTAATTTCAGAGAAAAATCCTTATAACAGTCACATAACAATCTCAATCTCTAAACGAAAGTACAGCTCGTATCGGAAATTCCCAGTGGAAACTTGAACAATAAGAACAGCGCATCTTGTACAGTCGACCAATCTTAAGTGCATAGCGTAGTCATGTTCTGCATTTAGACATTCGTATTCAATCTCCTTGCCATTGTTGAATCTTTCGATAAGGAATTTAACTGAATTTCGTGAAATAGATTATTGTTATATGACTGTTTTGTTCAAACTTCTGTGGTAATGATGAAGGGTATCTGATTATTATCCCGTGCAAATTAAGGTATCAAGATATCTTTATGCTGTGGAGAATGAGGTATGATGTTCCTCCAACGAAAAGGGAGGATCCTCCAGCCAGGAGGGTCTTATGCCTGGCGGGCTACTGCCCAACGGTTGATATTGGGAAGTTGTATAATAATATGTCGCAGCAAGGAGGCCGCAGATTAAGAAATTCTAAACGTCATTTTTGAAAAAGTGGCGATTGTTTGAGAAGTGTCAGTGGGAGTGTCATTCATTGCTCTGCCGGAAAACGTGTGCTGGTAATCAGAAGACCTCACGACCTCCATCCATCATTTTCCATCGCGAAAACTAATGTACGAGGAGGAACGCGTGCCTGTAAGTAGCACTCTTGTTCCCTCGCCGTCATAGGAATATCTGCGTATCAAATCTTGATATCGCGATGCAAGATTTGTGACGTCATATTTCGAGAGTTGTCATTATTGTCGCTGTAGTCTGCTAGACAACCGTGGTGCTACGTAGTTAGCATGTGGCATGATAGATGCCGCCACAATACGTACTAAACAACAGGACATAGAAAGACAGGGCTTGGAATTTGATACCCATTTTTCCCTGTAAAAGTTGACTAAAATATGTCAAAAGGATGGGACACATTTGCTTATAACAACTCTAGTGATCACATACCCGTTTTCTCATTCATTTGATCGGATCAGCTCTTGGGGAAAACGAGCAACAACATTTTTTTGGTTCGATTTTTAATCTGACCGTTTCCACATAGGGGTTTTTCCGTGGCTGGATTTTGTGTGACGTGTTTCATAGAAAATGGAACGATGAGAGTATACCGTCACCGCCGTCAAAACGGGATGCTTTGGTTTTTTTCAAACGCCCTCTTTTTGAACGCTGTGAATGGTTATTATTCCTTACTAATTTGCACAGACGCAACAAATCAGCTGTTCGCAGCCAGTTTTAAATTTGAGCTTCCATGAAGACCGCTACGTTGAGGAATAATTTCCATAATACATAATATAATTAGTTCATTACTGTGCCACTGCTGGGCACGGGCCTCTTCTCAGAATGAGAAGGATTTAGGTCTTAGTTCACCACACTGGCCTGGTGTGGGTTAGCAGACTTCACACACTATCGAGATTCTTAAGGAGCCCTCTCAGGTGTGCAAGTTTTCTCACGATGTTATTCCTTCACCGTTAATGCAAGTGATAATCAAATTCTGATCCGTATGTGAATTCGAAAAGTTAGAGGTATGGGCCGGGATCGAACTCAGACACTCCTGCCTGGACGGCCAGCTCAACCGCAAGGCTATCACTGCTTGAGGACTTGAGCTGTGCTGTTTGAGGAGTGATTAAGGAAGAAATAATAGATTCGTAATCGGATTTGCAGTCGCAGTACTCAGCAGTACGTAGCAGTATGCTTCAACTCAGGATAAATAGTAGCATGTTTCTGTTCGACTGCTAAAGAGCCTCCTAATAATCCTCTACCAAGAACGGTCGAGAGAATAATCATAATAAAATTAGATTGTCATGCCTGTTTGCTGTTATTATGCGGTTGCCAATCCCATTGGTAGAATTTGACTATCACTTACTTTCACTTGTGTTAACGGTGAAGGAAAACATCGTGAGGAAAAGTGGACGCGTCAGAAGGTTCCAAAAAATAAGATCTTTATGGTATGTGTAGTCCGCCAACACGCATCAAACTAGCGTGGTGTATTAAGGCTTTAACCCATCATATTTTAAGATGAGGCCCGTGCACAGCAGTGGGACAATAATAGCCTGATAATGGAATCCTATTAACGTAATCCCTGTCTCCTTTATGACACCTACAGTTAAGAAGATAGTGGCCTATTCTTTGCCGCAAAACGAACCTGTTTACGTCAAAGTTCACAATTTGAGCGTGAGTGTCAAGCGTATCAGCTTGTTTACTTCCCACGCATTCCATAAGACTTGACTTGAAATATAATATCAAAGGGCAACATGTGCGCAAAACTATCCAGTCAATATTTGTACATTATTTTGTCCATTATTTTGTCCATTATTAGGCTTATTTGAGGGGCTCGTGGCTAATTATCAACCGCGCGGATCATACGATTTGCGAGGTTAAGCTGCGCTTGTCGCGGTCTGTCATTGGTTGGGTGACCGTTCGTTAACCCCCCCGGTGGGTTCCCGCATTGTCGTTGCGGGGGGGCTTAGTAGCCGTGGCTTCGAGCCCCACGGTGAAGCGAAGAGGAACCCGAGGAGGGGCTGCTCGTCGGGGCTTGGGCCCCATCTGGTTAGACTGCAAGCTGATCCCAACATAGTTGGGAAAAGGCTAGGCAGAACATTTTGTCCATTATTTGCCTTAAGAATGACCATGTTGAAACCAAGGCAATGCATAGGTTAACTAGATATGAGTATTACAAGCTTTTTTTTCATTTGGCTTATTGCCATCCACCGCTGGGATCATGGTTCTTTGTTTAACAATAAACGATGCTCTATTCTCTGCATTCAATCTTCTGCTACTTTCCGTTCTTTTTTCGGGGCATGACTTTCTTGGTTTTCTTTAAAAAATTAGGAAGAATTAAATATTGTATATCAAAAAAAAAGGTATAAAAATAAAACGATCTTTAAAAATATAAATAAAATTAATCCAAAAATAGAGGAGATTCACGTTTTTCAAGTTTTTGAATGGCGCATTTTCTGTTCTTGTCGCACCAAACGGAGATTGTACGGAGTAATGTCAAGTTACTATGAAGTTTTGAAGTATGACGTCATCCTTCAATAGTACGGTCTAGTTAACAATATTAAATCGCTTATAACTTGGCCATTTTATTATATATTTTATTGGTGTTTTCATAGTTGCCTATGTTTTTTATAAAAGTGTAAGATAATTATTATTAATAAAAAAATGTCAACTACCCAATTGTTGTTTTGCTTACAAACTATTGAGTTATGAAAGTGTGGCGGCATCTATCACGCCACATGAGAACTACGCAGCATGACGAGTGTCTAGCAGACTATAGTGACAACAATGACAGCTGTCAAATGAAATGCCACAAACCCTGCATCGCGATATCAAGATTTGACATGCAGATAGCTTATATACAACTTCCCAACATCAACCGTTGGGCAGTGGCCCGCCAGGCATACGACCCGCCTGGTAGGAGGAACCTCCCTTTTCATAGGAGGAAAACTATACCTCGTTCCCCTACAAAAGAACTGCTGTCACCAAAATATGTGTTATATAAATAAAACATAATCAGTCCATTACTGTCCCACTGCTGGGCACGGTCTCTTCTCAGAACGAGAAGGTTTTAGGCCTTAGTCCACCATACTAGCCTGGTAAAGTTTGGGGGATTACAGACGTACACCATCGAGAACATTAAGGACTCTCAGGTGTGCATGATTCCTCGCGATGTTTTCCTTCACCGTTAACACAAATGATAATCGAATTCTCATCCGCACATGATTCGAATATTCATGCATGGAATGCAAGCGTTTAACCGCTAAGCTGGCACTGATATCATGTAGCATATTAATAGAGTCTATACCAGTGATCCCCAAAGTGATCTATATCGACCACCAGGGGTCGACGACGACTTACAAGGGGTCCATGTGGCTGACAAAAATAATTGGGGGTCCGTGAGATGTAAACGGGTGTCCACAATAGTGGGTCTCATTTAAGCAGGTCGTGACTTTAATTTTGACGTTCCATTAATGGAATAACCCACATACACAGATGATATGTTGCTTAGTTTTTACCTGAAAACGTAAACAAACAGACCGGCGACGATAGCAATATTGGAGGTACTGTCGTAGGTTTAATAAATGTATAAAATGTGTTTTTTATTGTTTTTTCGGTCTACAGTTAGGAATCAGTCAAAAACATATTTGAAGTCGAAGAATTTGCAAAAATGCAATATTAGCTAAGCAGGGGTCTACCCAAAAGAGAAAAACATGGCAAGTGGTCTATGAAACAAAAAAGTTTGGGGACCTCTGGTCTATACTATAGAATGTATTAATTATTTAAAGTATTCATTATTTAAAGTATTAATTAAAAATTAACTCTATAAACTCTATAGTTTTTTTTAATTGCCTCGTTGGTCTAGTGTTGGCAAGCGCAACTGCTGATCGTGAGGTCCTGGGTTCGATCCCCAGGTCGGCAAAGTGTTATTGGGTTTTTCCATGTGGAATCTCTCAGTAGCAGCCCGAAGTTTGGAATTGTGCCCGATTGATAGCAATAGGCTCGCTCCCTATTACATGGGACTTAAACATAACGGCGACATGGGGGTGTTACTGTACACCTCTGCCTAACCCTTCGAAGAATACAGGCGTGATGTTATGTTTTTTTTTTACAAAATGTGGACAAGATTTTACTACAAAGAATAATGAAATTGCTCTTTACATATATGTATACTAAAATAACAGACTATGGCAATAAAGTTAACTCACTCGAAATAAAATGCGCGAATCTTACTTTAATTCAAATGGTTTAAACCTACGGATTATAAACTAGGAGATTTCCACCTACACGTTCTTGCTACTAAAATACAAAGAGTCGTTAGTCGTTTTGTGAGAACAGACTTATCCCGAGGGCGGGCACTATCCTCTAGGTTTGTTTTTAATCTAGTAATTAGCTTCACGGGATAAAGGAGTTATATTATCATGTTGTGTGGGTATTACTACTAGCTGTAAAGTTCTATTATCTAAGAGCAGATTAGGTGTGTCTTTTTGGGTCTCAGCAAGGGGTTTATAATTTAGGCAACTAACTAACCAACTTAATATCTGGTTTTGCAAGCTGGCCACTATGATAAAATTTTGAATAAAGAATGATAATTCTATTTTCAAATTATTTATTATCTTCGTTTCTTTACGAATCAACGCAGTGATGACGAAACTAGAGCGGCAATTACATAATTATTTGTGCAATTAACAAAAAAAAAAATATTTATACATTTTAGACATAAAAGGTTTTAGAAATGTTTTGGTAACGTTATAATTAATTCTAGTGAGAGCTTGGACCCACTGCAATAGGATTATTAAAAAACAACGTGCAAAAAAAAAAAACATAAATGAAATTAATATTGATTCACCACTTTGAATTAAGTAAGACTTCATCCACTTCAACACAAAAATCCTATTTAATAATAGTTAGCTTAAATTTTTGTTAATTTACAAACAAAACTATTTTAAATCAGCGTCTATTTCACAATCGTACTAGACCTCTGCAGCTAATAAAGGCAGTGCGTACTTGTAGTTTTGGTGCCTAATTGGCCGCCTGTTCAGCTTGCTCTCAGATAATTGGATTATCTTGCGAGTGTTCCCGACGCCCGTATCCTCGTTTGGTGGTTAACTGATTGTCGGGCATTCGCCCCTGACGCCTCCGTCTTTGTTAGAATTTTGTCACAGATATGTAATTGGGCATGTAATTTGCTTGCTTGGATTTGACAAGCAAATAACTAATTTTGGTGGTTTAATAATTATCCGTCGAACATAATCACATGTTTTTTTTTATTGAGGTTGAAAAAATCTGCGGTATTTTTAAGATTTGACATACACGAAGTACCTACTTAGGTGTTATCTTCTTCTATCTATTCTATCTATACATATAATAAATCTGTAGAGTTGGCGTGTCTGTACATAGCAAATATTTTGAAAAAACCTGGTTGGGGTGTTAAACGATAACCAATAGAACCCATTTTTAACATTTTTGAAATTTTTGTCTGTTTGTATGTTTATCTGTTTGTTTGTGCAAGCATCACGTAAAAACAACTGATCCAATGTTGTTGAATTTTATAAACAAATATTGTGCTTATCTCCATGTAACATTTCGTTTTTGTTTCATCGCAATCGGTTCACGCAATTAAAAGATATGCGAATTTTAAGTGCCCTGGAAGAAGTTAGCATGTATTCGTTTATACCATTTCATTTCAATAAATGGCGTTAGGTGTATCAAATCACGTTGTGAGGAAATATATTACAACGAATAAATCCACAAATTACCTAATATTAATTGTTGAATTGGTACCTATTCTCAGTCTACGGAAGGTCTATTGAAATGCTATCCCCATGAAGAAGCTTTGATAAAAAAAAATCGAAGATATTGTTATTTAGAATTTATTAGGTACCTATCTATCTGAATGGCAGTGGAAGAGAAATACACTCAATTTCATAAGTGAATGTATTCTAAATTGTTCATTGTGCAAGGCAATACGATAGATTAATTTGAAATACTCATAATATATTTTATTAATATTATCATAAATCTGTAGATTTGCCGTGTTTGAAAATAGAAAATATTTTTAAAATATTAGTGGGGATGGTTAAAAGGTAAGAAAAAAAAACCATTTCGATCATTTTTGGACTTTGTGTCTATTTGTTTGACTCAGTGTGATTGACCAACGATACATAAAAAAAGGGATTTGTGCATAAAGATAGCTCAGGTTGCTTAGGTACACGGGAGAGAGCCACATAGAGCTAATCGTGCGAGAAGCAGCTTCATAGCATAATAAGCAACCTGAGCTATCTTTATGCACAAATCTCTTTTTTTATATATCGTTGGTAAATCCTCATGGATGTCCCTCGCCCGGGGAAGGCGAGGGGGTCTGCCGGACTCTTGCCGGCTAAAAACCAACGGTGTATCTCCTTGTAACCTAAGGCCGGGGTCACGGGATTCTCTATTACATGCACCGCAACCAGCAAGCCATGTCTTGGCCCACCGGCTTCTTCTGGTGGACTTCTCCAGTGGTGGGGCAATTTGTCCCCTGCCCCACTTCCTTCTGAGAGGCGCGCGCGGAACACGGCGCGCCATCCTCCCGGGCCTGTTACTGGTCGGGTGACGGGTTCCGAACCCACCGCCCGCAGGCCACTCACTAGGGTCGCCGGAGATCGTCACGCGCCCTCCGGCGCCCGGTGCGTCTAACGCGAGAAGGGAGGGAGGAAGACGCCTCCCTCTCCCTCTCCGCTACCTCCTTGGTGACCATAACTTCCTCGCAAAAGGAAGCGACGGCCTCCCACGCACTCTCGCTCCCCACCATGGACAGAACCACAGCCGGAAGCGAGAGGTCTCACCCACTGCCGCAACCAGGTCACGGCACTGCGCTGTCCATGCAGCGCACACTTGCAGCGTGTGCTGCGCCGTGTGCTCCTAACAGTCCACACAGTGGTGACACCCGGGTATCTGCTCCCGGCCTATACGACACAGGCACTTCCCGAAACAGCCATGTCCCGAGAGTACCTGCGTCAGCCGGAAGCTGAGGGCGCCATGATGCCTCCCCAGCCACATGCACACATCCCTGGTGTTTCTACTGCTAACATTATTCACCGGGAAACCTGTACTGATAATGGACTAATGGACCTGTCTACTGATAGAAATACAACATATTTTGTTTAGTAAAAATTCTAATTTTCTAATCTAATAACTAATAACAATAATAACAATCTAATCTAAAAACATCTACTCAGCCTAAACCGTTGGTAAAAACATAAAGCACCCGAAGCTATGTGAGGTTTCCATTTTTTTATGTATTTTTTCATAGTTGTTAGAACAAACAAAGATTTTTTAAATCCACCTAATCTATACTTACTTAATAATAATTTCAGTTAAGCAAGTAATGTTGTTCTACGACTTCTACGCATACGAAGTTGCGGGCACAGCTAGTAAAAACATAAAGTACTATGCGTGCCAAATAAGAATAGTACTGTCAAGACGCCATTTTGTTCCGCAATACTCGTGAACTTCATTACCGAAGCGTAAGGTGTGCAAAAAAGTAAATAAAGAAATTATACTCAGTTTAATTATTTTTCGTTCACTTTTTTGGTATTTCTAATCAATTTTACGCCAAATTAATTACACAGTAATTATATTATTATTATGGCGACATATTAGGGTGACCAGTAGCATTTCGTGAAGTTAACTTTATATATTGGTTCATTTTTTTAATGAATACTGCTTCCAAATATTATTAATTTATCCAAAATTATCTATTTATGGAATTCAAGAAATAACATTTTATAAAAATGAATATAAATAATAATGAAATCTATGAATAAAAATAATTACATTTTTATTTTCATAGTGTTTTTTTGCTGGCGGTACTAATTTGACAGCTATCGTGTGAAGTTGTAGCAAGCGCGATCCTATTCTTATTTGGCACGCATAGTACATTTAGTTAGAATTTGTTTTTTTTTTATTTTACTGCTAGTAAATGAATTTGCTTAGTTGTTACTTATAATTTCCAAACTTTTAACTTCTTTACATAGTATAAACAAAGTCGCTCCCGCTGTTTGTCTGTCCCTATGTATGCTTAGATCTTTAAAACTACGCAACGGATTTAGATGCGGTTTTTTTAATAGTTAGATTCAAGAGGAAGGTTTATATGCCCCACATTAGTATCTACATTGCAGCCGTGCCAAGCCGGGGCGGGTCGCTAGTTAATAGATAAATGATTAATCATCACAGACCTGCACTGCTGAAAATGGTTCACCAAATAGATTCCCTAAAATAAATTCATATGAATATAAAGTTCTCAAATGTTTTCTTCACTTTTTACGTTACTTACACTCTTAAGCTTGAAGCACCTACCTAAGTACCTACATATAACGTAATGCCATCCACGCCTAGCAAGATGTTCAGAACCGCGCAAAGTTACAGATTGTTTACTCAAGTAAATTGCTTTGTAAGGCTTGGGGCGGTTAAAAAATGTTTCTATATCTGTCACGAGAGCGCCAAGCATAATCATCTTACGTCTGCAACGTTATTTATATGGCCTGTTTGTACAGTCGCGGAATGAAAATGTTATACACCTTAAGGTCTATTTCTGCTTGCATAGTGCAAGAAATGAACTATTTTACCGACCACGAATTCTATAATGTTGGCAATAGCATAACATTATAGAAAAGAAAATACTAGTATTTTTTGACAAAATATTATGGTGACATGTATGGTGACATGGTGACAGTCAAGTAATGCCAATCTATTTAATCATCGATTTGATTGATGTCATGACATCAATCAAAAAACCATGGTCGTAAAAACCATGGTTTTTACGACCAAACTCCTTAAACCAAATCAAAGACATTACATGGCACTAATACGTCATAATGGAGGCAAAAGGCAATTTTGATCTTTGCTACCCAATAATTAAACATAATTTTCCATGCATTGGTCTTTTCCGTTCAACATTTTGAAAAGGTAACATGTGCCTGTGAAATGGGAAAGGAATGAATTTGAAAACTGACGAACCTTATCATTCCCCTACTGTACCTTGGTATTAAATGTCAACGGGGAAATTTATATCCTGATACCAAAGATTTTTCTACGGTGTTGCCTGTCCAAATATTATTCTAACCTTGGTTGGGAAGCTTCTCTTTGGAATATAATGAGTTGTAAGTAGAAAAAGTTGTAGGACTCGGATCTACAGATCCGAGCGTTGGAAATTCAATATGGCGGTTGCTAATGATTATAAAGTAATTTTATCTACCTTTTGGGTATCCTATATATTCTGAAATTACCTCTGATATACGATAGTATTTTTCTTGTATCTTATGGTTATTTTGTGCGTCGTCATCTTGTATGAAAATTATTTTTTATTTGCTACTTTCATATTGAAAAGTAGGTATTACTACGTGCGGAGCAGAGCAGAAGTGCAATTGCATGAGACTAACTGCTACCTAGGGTATTGCACCTCAATGTTGACCATAGAGACTTCCTGCGAAGAGGTTAGTACCACCATATTTCGCAACCAGGTTAATGATTGCAAAGGGTAGTCAGTCGTCTTGGATATAGTGCTCCCTGAAACCCGCCAAAAGTATTGGAATTCACAAGGCGTTGGTATTCCTGCCTGTCTGTCGGTTCAGCGTCTCGCCAGTCTGCAGCAGAGAGCACTGCGTCCAGGTCAAGTTGACATAAAGCTTGAACTGTATTAATTATCCAGCTTGATAATCTGCCTATTAATATTTTATAATAATACCGATTTTGGATAAACATTTAAATTAGGGCAGTAACTGGCATTATTTAACGTAATTATTATTAATTTCCTTTGTTTGTCAAATTTTCAGTAATGGAAACATTACGTAGCAATTATGAACAATACGTAGGGTACCATAATAATTCGCAAACGATATGGAAATGTACGAAATTATAATAATTTTAATACAATTAACGAATCATATCAATCAAATTATTTTAATTAATTTTCATGCTTGTTTACTTTGATGTTTAATTAAGCAGGTTGCAGTATATTGACGTATAATATATTTGCATTAAAAGCTGGCATGATGAATTAATGAATAAGTAGTATTATGTGTGATATTTAATGGTCATTTTGACAATCAATACATTGATTAATAAATATCACGATCCCGGATCGCAATTCAAATATCATTATATTTATATACGTGATACGTGAACATCGAAAATTGTTGATTTTTTTAGTGTTTATTATAAAAAATGAGGGGAATAAAACTTATACTATTCGAATGGTACTGTGATTTGCACAAAAAAAGTGTATATATTACCGTTAAGACAGGTGAAATAATAGTCGAATGTTGACCACACGCGATATAGTTATTTCATCTCACGAAGACGAGTAAATAATTTCAATTTGAACCTTACATCAAAGACATAAAAGTCACAACACTCGCCTTCGCGAGATGAAATAACTTACTAGTTGTGATAAATATTGGACACAAAACAGATAGGTACAGAAGTCAATCACATGTATGTACTTCACTTTTCATACCTACGCTCGGCGGTCGCTCTATCTATATATCTATCTCTCTCAAGCGCATGGCACTCGGGCTCGCACCCACTCGCACTCTAGTCCCAAACAGTCCGAGATATCGTGTCCGTGAGCAGTGTCTATGTGTACGTTGCTCGAGCGCACTTGTATGTAGATTGACTTCTGTACCTATCTGTTTTGTGTATTGGACGTGTTGCATGCGCCTTACGTTCAAAATCCCTTCTCAAAATCATCATCAAGTCCCAACTCTCTAATAGAGTATCATCAAAAACCTCAATGTATCGGAAAAAGCACTTATTTCGATACCGGCAGCATGATCTAAGTTCGTGATTGTTCTCACAACTTGTTCATTCAGTTTATAATTAAACTTGGGTCAAGTCCTAGTTGACTTCGCTGTAGTTGCCCGGGCTCTTGGGAACTTTCTTCGTTTGTTTACAACTATACTGCTTTGATTATCCTTTAAGTGCCTCCCAGATTGATAAATATTCAATTAGTAGATTACTCTGTATTAGCGGTTGACACTTAGAAATTCTGCCTACGAGATGTATTTTGAGTAGGCTTGATTTAATTAGTAACTTTTATACTAAGTAGCAGCAGTAAGGTTTTATTATTTGATTGCTTTCTTTTATTACTAGGTATCCAAAAGGTTTAGGTATAAAAGGCTCCACTCCTTAAGAATGTTTGAAGTGAGTTGAGAATAAATACTTTTTAATTATCTTAATTGGTAAATTAAGATAAAACCAATATTATAATAAAACATTATCAGAAATTGTTATCTACTACAAGTATTTCATATTTTGGAAGTAAGGAGTTTAACATAACATCACGCCAGTATTCCCCGAAGGGTTGGGCAGAGGTGTGCTTATTGTAACACCATCATTTCGCCGTTATGTTGAAGTTACACGTAATAGGGGGCGAGCCTATTGCCATCAACCGGGCATAAATCCAAACTCACATTTAATTACTGTTTATTTAGATATGATTCTACGAATCTGTTGGAGAATTCCACAGGGACTATTTATTCATTCTAAATTACTAGAATATGTATGCTGTTTCATGTTGGGAATAAAAGCGGTCTCCCTTTTATTAAAAAAATACAAAGTACTATGAAAATTCTAACATTGGTGTGCGGTTGCCTCGGGAACAGGGCAGTGAGATAGATTTTAATTTTAGATTCAGTTCATAATTCGTATGAAATTGAAATGTTAAAAACTAAGTTTCACTTTAGACAAAACGCTCCACTGAGTTGTTTGAACGTGTAGTTGTTTTTTTTATTATTTTTAAATGCAACTTGCTTATGAGACATATTTTTAAAATTTAGGTTTAGAAGAGCACTTATAAACGCTACGTAGTATTTTCTATCCATCGCTGAAATTTTTAATAATATCTACTAATATTTTTAACAAAATTCTCTACAGCAAAATTACCAGTTACTTTCTATATCTATCTTCATACGTTTCTAATACAACAAGAGGAATAAAACAAGTTATCTGCAAAACAACACATGGAACAGTTATATTGTGGAGTTAGTAGCATGTCAGACAACAGGCCGATAACCTAGGGAGCCCGTCGAACTATAAAGTGGGCTTGCACTTCCCCCAAGGGGGTACAACGTCGAACTGTTGGCCATGTACAACCGGAGCTATCCGGCTGAAAGTACCGTTGTCAGGAAAAGTCAGATAAAATAAAGAAGATAATATTATCATAGAAGAAATTGATGATGAAGGAAATATTTTTAAATTATTAAAAATGGTGTAGATATACTTATTCTCGGTATGAAATACAGTATCTTTATAAATAATGATGTGTAGTAAAACACAATTTCAGAATATAATATAGGTGTCAGAGAGTTGGAAAGTCAATTAACGATTAAGTTGGTACTAATGCCTGTATCTAAATAAATGCACTCTAAGCAACTGTGAAATGGAACGTACAAAATCGCAACGCTTATCGAAATTACCATATTATAAAATTAACAGTTTCATAAGTGGATGCTAAGAACCAAATTGAAGGCACTGATTTATGAAACTGTTAATTTTATAATATGGTAATTATTTTACTCCTTTCAGTTTTATAAGTCTCTTTTTAGTTTTTTATTTAAAACTTTTTAGTAGGTACCACAAATGACAAAAATGTACAAATTTCTGGACCAATACTACAACTACATCGTTATCTATATAGGTAATTAATTTTTTAACTAATAATAAAATTGTATAAAAAAAACTACATAACCAAAGTCAATGAAATTCACGTGAGACCAACTCGAGAGTATTTCGAACCAAATAAAAAAAGAGAATTACTCAAATAGGTCTACAAATCTCGGAGAAAACGGTGTACATACTACATTAGAAAAAACCCTAAAAAGAAAAAAGATACACATTGAATTGATAACCTCCTCTTTTTGAGAGTCGGTTAAAAAACCACCATGTAAGCTACGCACAAATTGAACCCCCTCAGACAGGACGTATTAAAATTTCCAGAGTTTAACTTTGGGGTGCGCGGTGCGATGCGTTTTGGTATTCACGTATACGCACCTACCAACTTATATATCTATACATCGGATTTTCTCTATAGGCCTAGCCGATTACTCAAATTTACACCCTAATTCTAGAAAATAAAGTCGAAATTAGAACAACGTGTTTAACACTGTTGATCGCCAGGAAATTGTTGAAATATTAATGGGTACGTTATGCTCAATTTCCTGGCTTTCAACGAGTAGCTATCGGTAACTTTGTCCTCTAAAATGTTAATAGGAATACTTGGTTGAATTAGTTGATAGATAATTAGCAGTTTAAATAAGGCGTGTCATTGTTTTAGTTTATCGGGCAGGATATTAATTAGTGGTTTATGTGACCGTAAACTGTGTTATATGAGGCATTGAACGTGGAGATTTACAATCGTAATTAAAATTTATATAATTATTACTTATAAAAAGAATATGTACTTTGTTATGAAGCACTAAATATTTATGAAGCTTTCGTTATTTTAAAACAAAGAGCAATCAAAATAATTTGTATTGGTTATAATTTTTAGCCCTTAACGTGCAGTGCCCCTGTGTTTCCTAACACCAGCTTTCATATATCCAACATACATTTAGAATATTATAAATTAAAATTTCAAACCGGCTTTCAACATCAAACAAAAGTTCTGTCGAATTTCAAGCCACGGTTTCGTTATTTTAAACATGTTAGTCGGTCAGCAGCACTTTTGTAGGCTCGCGAGCGCCAACATAAGAGCTGCGAGAGTTTGACGCTTTTGAAAAATTACATTTATTAAATTTGCAAACGTTATTCAATGCGACATTCATTGATTATTCCAATTTTTCGCATCGGGCGTTCCCGTTAATTGTTTTCCCAGTCGATCCAATTCTCTCTTCAGTTAGCTTTACAATTTCAAAGTGTCATTTGATTCGTGATGGATTTCGGAAGTTTTTTGGCAATTTCACGGTTCACGAGTATCCCCCAATGGATTCTGTTTTGTTTCAACATACATCTGAATCGACGGATCAACGCCGATAACGTAGTTCCGCGCAATTGTCCCAAAAAAGTGTGTAGCGAATGAATCACGAATTTTATTTTTAAAGGAAAAAAATTGGTTAATTTTCTATGATAAATGACTGCGGGTACTACTTCGATTTTGTTTTTCTACTTGGTTTTTGTAACAAAGTTAATACGACTTCGATTAGTTTTAATAGTTGATGAATTGGCACCGAAGCCATAAAACAAGTAAAGATAAGTAATAATGTGTGCGACCTAATTAAATTAAATGAAACCTTACGAACATCTTTAATAAAAATTAGGAACGAATGAAGAAACTTTTACGTCATTGTGTTTTGCTTTTGTAATACGAAATATAACATTTATTTGGACACAGCACAAAGAAACACAACATTTGCAAAGACCTTCAACATGATGATAAATTCTTATCACACTAACTCCACAAAACATCAGCAGCTAATGATAGCAAAAAGTATTACAAAACAAACATTACCTACATTAAAAACAGTAATGATCATAAAAGTGTCACAATAAATAATATAGTTTAATTTAAAATATCGCACATAACGTGGCGAAATGTCTCAATTTATTTTACGTAAGCGTGACAAAAGCTGTTAATGTGAAATGGTCACTTGAATCACAGCAATTGCCACGCCTATGCTGACCAAAATTGTGTTTTCATGTAAAATTGCGTTAATTTTAAGTTATTCATTCCACAACATAACCAATTACGATAAGAGTTCTCTGATGACTTATTTTCTTTGCGCGTTTTCTTTTTCAAGTGAATCATGCCGTAAAGAGATTTAATATTCAATTTTGTCGGTGACATGCAGAATAAATTTCATTATCTACACAAATTGAGTCTTTTATAACAAAATAAACTCACGATTTAAGAAAATATGCAATATAAATATGTTTTCATCGAAGTGCTTTTGAAATCTAGGCATTCATGAGCACTCCTCTAATATTTAGCCCCGTTTCTCTTGAGATTTCGTCGTAATCGTGTAGTTGAGAACAATGCCACAGTTTCCTATCGATAACTGCAGCAGTATCGATTCTGCATTCGACATGCTTGGTAGGTATCGATATCCCCGTTTCCCTAAATGTCACAGTTTGCATACGAATGAGTTATCAATAAACATAGAATTGTATTGATGTCTTGTCTATGACAACTGAATTGAAAATCGAATGAATTATTGAAGTAAAAATTGGAATTTTGAAATAGGTACATTTGCATGACTTTATTAGTTTTTATTCAGATACAGTGTTAAGCAAAATATAAAAAAAATACTTGAACACGAGAACATCGAAATAATGGCTGCTACAAAAATTTTGAGGTGCTGAACCTTCTATTACGGACAAATACTGTTCTTGCAGCAATCAAAGGTAAGGTATTTTGCCCGTAATACCCATCTTCAAGTGAAGCATGGCATTCGATCAGTAATCAAGCATCGATCCGAAAACGATTACCATATCTAATATGTACGTGCCTTCATCATTTCATTATGTTTAATTCTATACTAATAAGTTCCGATACTGTAAACCACATCAAAGGTCCGAATTAGCATGAGCGGGCACGTTTGAGGGATAATAAAGCGGTAGTGGTAGTCAGCTAGAGCACCTTAGGGGCTAATTTCGCTTGGCAAGTAATGATTATGAGTCTGGCGCGAGGCCTGCAAAGGACCGCAATATGCAAATGATTTTAGCCTTTAGCGTTGAACTGTCTGACGCTCCTGTAAAATAATTATATAAAAATTAACTTCAATATTATTTTCATAGAATTTCATTATAGCCACAAAGTAAACCTAATAATGTCGGTGACGTAATAACAATCCAATTATGACGAATATTAAACATTAATTTTGACAGAATTCGTGAAATCCTGCTGATCGATGAATAAAATTATTATTGTTAGCTCTTATTTTATTTCTTTATAACATGTTGAGTGGGTTCATGCATATACATAAGATCAACAACATTTACTTAGAATTCTGAAAATAATATAGTTACGTCTAGGTGTATCCAAATATTTCATCGATAGCCATACACGTTCCACTGCTCAAAAATCACTATAGCCCTTAAAATGTACTGTCTTATCGCAAATCGTGTTTAACAGTTGTTTAGACTTAACAGAGATTAAAAGCCTTTTAAATTTACATATGAAATTTGGCGTTAGACACGGTTTGTCTAAACTTTTTTGTATTGGTAAGTTACTATTACCCAGTGTTATGTTGTCAGCATCTCAAAACTTCATTTTTTTTTAATCTTCAATAAATGTTTCTAAGAACCACTCGAAACAAAAGGATAGATTTATATTCAACGTTAAAATTCCTCTTACAAAGATTAACTACGAGGAGAATGCTCCATTTAGGCGATTAAGCTTTTGTTAATAAGCGCTTCACTGTAACAACAAAGGGGTGACAAATAATTCGTTTATTTTCCCTCTTAAGATAGGATAATCATTCAAGAAGACGGTAATCGGGCAAGACTTAAATTATTGGATACTTTTGTTGGTTTAATCACTTGATAACATGAAAATATTACTGGCTCTTGTTGTGAAGTAACTCCAACTGCGGTGAGCTCTATGAACGGTCAATTAATTAAATATGTTATTGTGCCGAGTTGAGCGTATGCAATTCAAATGTTTAAAGATTCAAAGCTTCATCAAAAATGAGTGTCTCGAATGAGTTAACTGAAGTCACTCCAAGTGATAAGGTGTTTCTATTTCAGCGTTTTTTTATTCCTCCGTCGCTTAAAACATGTTATTTTACGACTTATCGAAATAAAAACATTCGGATCACGTATAATTATGTAGGTATAAGGCTCCATCCACAATATATTTCACCTTACGTGACGCGACGAGACATGCAACAAGCAACTCTATACATTATAGAAGTTTTTGACTTTAAAATGCACCATTTGCTCGGAGCTCTCGTCGACTTTTTAATCTGTTGATCAAACAGGCGGACGGCCGACGACAAATTTATTCTTGTACACAAAGATCTTAATCGCGATGTTTGTTTTTGAGCTTCAGCTCTTTTTAAACTGAAGATATATTTTGCTAAACTACGAGAAGAATTAAAATATAAAACGTTTGAAGTCGAGCTGTGAAAAGTTTGGTTGGAATAAATTTCCTTCAACTTTACGATCGTTATAATTTACGTTATTATATGGAAGGGAAGTTAATTATTATTTTGAGATTATATTAGAAAGACACCCTACGTACCTTATTTAAACTAATACTGAACTGATGTTAACGAAAGTGTAAAAAAAATCAGTAGGTATGGAAATTAAAGAAACTATATAATATATTTGTTCTACGTCAGATGATGATTAAAACTCACGCATATTAGTCTTTAAAATGTAACTATGACACTGTTATGACACGTTTACAAGAAAAAAGTCGTATAATATGGTGTCAGTTTTGTCACCAATCATTAATGTGTTATCGCTCTACAAAAAGTGTCGAAATTGAACAAAAAACTAACAATAGATGCCAAATTATGATTTGTTTGTGAATCTTTGTTACACCGTCTGTCAGGTGTGTCATGTATTTTTGCTTTGGCATCCGGCCAAGTCATTGTTATTTAAAAAAAAAATTAAACCACAACAGTTATACTTTCCAAAAATTTGCCCGCACTCAAATTACTCAAATTACATCGCATACTAGCATACATTGTGGAACATGCAACTGACACGCGTTAAATGTTCAATTATGACGGTTGTGACGTGAAAATCCTGTAATATTAAATTTATACATTTGCATTCTCATTTCTTCAGAAATCAAAAATTGTTTATCTGCGGGGTAATACAGCATTTTCTTTAACTTGAGTAAGTTGGTATATATTATACATTATTGACACTGTAAAAACCTGATAAAGACAAATAATTAGATATTTCAAGAACGACAGAAATCCGCCGAATAATGTATTGGTACAGCTTGAACAGAAATCCGCCGAAAAATCCGTTGTTCTTGAAATACTAATTATTTGTCTTTTTCAGGTTTTTACAGTGACAATAATATATAAGGTCTAACTAAAATACCTGGACAAACTTTTACACAGTGTTCAATACGCTTAACTAATCACATCTATGTAAAAAAAAACGAGACCCAAGTGTTTTTTTCTAACAAAAAAATAATAATGTTTTAAATTGCCTGTACTCTCTAAGAATAAACTCATCCATTTCTTATGCATCGACCGCCATTGGGGTGCGTGCTAATTCCGGGCCGCGTTTTACCTACACAGCGAAGTGAAAAATGTAAAAAAATAATAATAATTAAAGTAAAATTAAAGTTAAAAAAAAATTTGGTTAGAAAAAAAAACACTTTGATCTCGTTTTTTTTGCATAGATATATTCAGTTACACTTACTGAACACTGTGAAAAAGTTTGTCCAGGTATTTTGGTTGGACCTTATATATAAAATATGAAACAAAATAACGTGTTACCTTCTCTACATATTTTTAAAGAAACCAACATTACGGCAGACAATATCGATTCTCCCAAAATTAACCCACAGAATCTGAAGCTGCAACTGGTTGCTAAATTATTATAATAAGCGGTAGGGTCAGTGTGCAAATTGTGGGGCATTAAGCAAATTCGGTCAAATTAGCGCCGGTACGGCCAATAATAACTGCAGACTGCTTCCAGCGAGTTCTGCCAACAGTTGCACAACTAAAAACAACGCTATTTACATGATTTTGCATCTTTAAGTTGGTATATTTTCTTCGATGTTGTTGTAACTTGTAATCTTCGTTCGCTGATTGACTGATGTTGTGGATTTTAAAGGAAACTTAAGGTTGGTAGTAGTAATTGCATTTCATAAATTTGTAGTTCAGAAGCATTTTGTTCGTAATGCTTCCGTTTGCGAACAGGAAATTATGAATTGTGTTACTGTAAATCTAATTTCATATTGTTTGATTTTCAGTGTTTTCTAGTTTAAACTCCGGCAACGTTTTCCTATTGTGTTCCATTTATGTTGTAGTTTTTTTTTGTTACCGGTGGTTTATTTATTTTCCTGCATTTTATAATAACGCTAGAATTTTCTTTCTTTGGTAAGTAAAAGTAGGTACTTGGATTGATGTACATTTAAATAATTTATTTTCATTGTATCCAGTTGTCAAGTTTTCTCGTTATTATCTGCGTATTGTTTACGTAAGCCAGTTATTTAGGATAATAATGACAAATAATTATCACTTACATCAAACGAAAAAGAATTTAAATTTAAGAATATAACATTCCATTTTTCAGAATAGAATCAGCAGAATAGTCATATTTTAGGTCAAGTCAAAATTTGAACGTTGGTCGGCTACTAACTATTCATGACAAAATTGAGGTGAAACACACTTCTACACTGTTTGATTTTATTATTTTAATTTCAAAATATATTTAACAGGTGCTATTTATAACACTAAAAAAGTACAAACGTTGCAACACTTGCAACGTAAATAAAATGTGTCAGGTCGCATATAATTTATGCGGTCCACATTTTGTGGCGAATTCGTAAAGGGGCCAGCACGCGCTAAATTAAACGAAACAACTGTTTTTAGTCTGTGGTGCTGCAGTGACGTTGTTGGCAATTTCAACTAATGACGTCAGACGTCTGACATTTGACGTTTGACGCCAGATGGAACGCACCGGTTGAAGGGAAGTATTTACAAATTGATTTTCACGTTTGGACGGACAGGTATCATCTGCTTGTCATTAGTTGTCGTCTTGTGTCAGTTCTTAGAATGAAATGAGATGGATGCGCTTTTCTGGTGTAAGTAAGTAGGTGATGAGCTAGTTAGTTGTTCGATTTTCAGCGTCTTGATCTATGAATAGTTGAAATGTTTGGATATCACATGAAATTGCGTAAAAATAAATTGTGATAATATTAAATGTTATGTCCATCGCAGCATTCCGCTCCAACCTGTCGTATGCTTTTTTTTTGCCAGAGGCCAATAACATTCCAAAATATTTTTTTGTGAATTCAATGCTCATTTATTTTTAAACTGAAAGAAACAAGAGACATAAAAACATTTTGCAAAATTCTTCAAGAAGGGTCTATTGTCTACCTAAATAATAATTCCATCTTGAAATTCAACTGCGGTAGGTAGATAAACCAAGTTCGCTTATCTCACAAGCGATAAGAAGGTGATACATAGAAACCAGCCAGTGGAGATCGAAACATTCCACTTTGAGCATCGATTCTTTGGGCACATCTCGTAGAGAGACATGGGAAAGGAGAAGTTCAGGAGTGAAACAAATTGCGTCAAGCTAGGAGATACCTCCTCTCTGTTTTAAAACCAGAAAGTGAATGTGAGTTAAATAGCATAATAACATATACGTAATAACCTCACTTTAGACCCTTCTGGATGAACTACGCTTCAATACGACAATCTAGAGGAAAACCAATTAGTGTCCAATTAAAATCGAGGACTTATTGGTTTTTTCTTGACCTTATTCATAATAATACCGCTTTAATTTCGTGCAAAACTGACGAAGAGAAAATTTAAAATTACGGCTTGATGGCGGACAACGTTTTATAAAGGGCTAAATCCCTTAAAATCCTCATGCGGTTGCCAGAAAAGCCGTGTACCTCGCCAGTTTTGTTCACACAGGCTAACATAATCCGTAGATTACGCGAATTAAAAAAAATGTAAAAAGGACGTATGTATTAATCTTTTATTCGCTTTGTGGACCATACCTACACTGTTTTGTGGGAGATAGTGCTTAAATTATTATTGTTTATGTTGGTTTATTTTTTATTGCAGTATACTACAAAGATAATGGTACCTACATAAAATTGTTTTATTTATTATGTTACGATGTTACTCTGTAACAATTGCATTTGGATTTATTTTATAAATTTATTTTATTTATAGTGAAATAGAACCGAATCTTTTTGTAATAACTATATTTTCAGCTGCATAGCATTTTGGGGCTCATTTAATAGGCTTACCTAATATTATTATTTTTCTTTTTTCTTTCCGATTACAATTCAAGTTTATTTAACTACATCTAATTTAGTCTGCAAATAAATTACGACTATGAAATAAAGACTGTTTAACTATGTTCAATTTTGGGTCCCTTTTGACCAAGGTAGTTTAACTAAACGGGTTCTGCCTAGCCTTATTCCCAACTATGTTGGTGTCAGCTTCCAGTCTAACCAAATGCGGGTGAATATCAGTATTTTACACGGAACGACTGCCATCAGACCCAGTTACAGGGCAATGCCGATATCTTAAGTTTCGGCTTCTGAATTTCCGTAACGATTGTCATAGGTATTTGTATGACACTCGGGACGGCCTGTTAAACGTACCTACTGTCTGAAGGACGGAGGGGTCTCGATGTGTAACGAACAGTCACCTATCCACAGACTGACCGCGGCAAACGCAGTTCAACCTCGCAAATAGTATGATCCGCGCGGTTGGTAATTAACCACGAGCCCCTCGGTAGGTAGTTTTACTAAATACGCGAAAAAATTACATAGCAAAAGTAAATAAAATGAAATAGCATTGGCAAATAACCCCACATAAAAACACCTCATACGCGTATAAAAGTTACCTCGATCCAACATGGCGTCATGATGGCTCCCCCACAGACATGCAGGAAGCATTGTTTAGGAGCGTACTTAAAAACTAATCCAGCCTAGTGCTATTAAAACAAAGCACACTCTCGACCGTGACAGCCTCTGATTGGTCGTCGACCGTCCCTTTACAGACATTACTCATTGTTCTACAAGTCTAGTTCCCCCCACTCTGAGTCTGTTTCCCCTTTATGTTAAAACTACTCTTGTATTAATAAAACTACTGACATTTTGTTGAGTTTTGCTTTGAAAAGGCTCGAAAACAAATGGTTTGTTTTAGAATATTTATGTATATTTAGCTATCTTTGTGAAAATGAAAAGCTAGTTGTTTAGTATTAAAATAAAGTTTCTAGTTAGTTTCACTCCATTTGTTTCATTGAAATGTTTTAGATTGATTTTGGACTGGTGAAAAAAGAGGCTTTATTCTCGGGCACTTCTTAAGATAATTTTGTTACTGTAGGTACGCCAGTCTGATGAATTCTTATATCGGTCAGATGAGAAGTTTTGAGATACAATCTAAATAAAACCTTTTAAGAATCCAAAAAAAAAACAAAAATTTTGCTGGCCTATTTTATTTCCCACTGCTGAGCAAAGACCTCACCTTTTACCTTCCAAACATCTCTATTTTATGCCGTTTCTAACCATGTCAGTCCCGCAAACACGTCTAGATCGTGACACCACCTACGCCACGGCCGACCTCGGTGACGATGTCCTCCTTCAGGCGTCTAGTGAGTGACGATCGTTGTCCATCTGTCCGGGTGCATTCGAGCGACACGACCGGCCCACTCTCACTTATGCCTGGCTGTTTTTTCTCCAACATCTGCTACATGTGTTATGGAGCGCAGGGTAGTGTTTTTAACATGATCGATTAGTTTTACACCCAAGGTGCTATGCTCCATTGCTCGTTGGAAAATCTTGATTTTGGACTTTTGTTCTTCAGTAAGCGATCAGGTTTGAGCATCGTAGGTTAGGACGAGACAGGAGAGGGGGAGAGGGAGACCTAAGAAAAGATGGATTGATTGTGTGAGGAAGGATATGAAAGATAAGGGAGTAAATGATAATGAGACGGCTGACAGGGAAGAGTGGAAGAGAAAAACATATATTGCGCCAACCCCAAGTAAATTGGGACCAGGGCAGGAAGAAGAAGGTTAGGACAAGACGAGATAGCCAATGGTGCCGATTGTGTTGTTCACCAACTAAACTAAAATTAGAAAAATGCTATTTTTTACTAACACATAGCGCGAGAAAAGGACGGTGAAAGATAAGAACCAATTTAGAGATGTTAAACTATTTTACGCCTTGAACTTCACCGTGTTTTTAGTCGACACAGTTGAATTAAATTTGACAGCTCTTATTTACGCCCGTCTCTTTCTTATTATATCAGAGTGAAAAAGATGAAAATAGCATAAAATAAGTTAAGTTTGTGCGGAACAGAATCGGCACCAATACTTCCGTTTTTTTATACATAGAATACATAGTAGTACCTACCAAGTTTTGATCACAACTAATTGTGCTAGGTACCTATAATGATTTACACCGTACCGTCCGTAAGCTAATTCAGTACGCGGTCCTGTTTAGGTACTATTGAAACGTAATATATATTGGTTATCGTGTACAATATACTTTAAATAAGCAGATGTTTCTATTTACAAAAAGAACAAAGACTATACATGCATTATTATAGTGTTCAACAAAATGAAGCGCTCCGATTGGTTAAAAATTCAAGAATAGCGGCATTCAACCCCTTTGCTGCAGTATCAAATTGCGGTTATGGAGCTTGAGTATCAATTAACCAAAATGGCCGCCGGTATAAACTTAGGGCAAATAACTACCAGCAGATGGATAAAATAAAATTCTCAGAATAAATTCTTTTTATCAATTTTGTGCCTCGTCGATATTAAAGTGCTTTAAAATTAATATTTCAGTAACTATTCAACGCATTTTCACTGTCATTAAATTATATGAAAGTGAAGAAATTAACTACTTATCAAGTGCAATAATTCTATTTTATCTGAATATTATTGCTGAAAGTTTTCAATTAAGTTTTTGATGACTTTCAATTCGGTTTGAATTCTACATTTTATGTTTTCTGAAGATTTGAATGGTTGAAGACAAGATAAAAAAACTGCATGCTACATTACAACCAACGTAAGAAAGAAAGTATATTATCTTCAAGGCTATTTTTTATTAAAGTGCAGGCAATTAACTTTTCTATTATTAAATTTGACTATGCCCCTAAGATGACACTGGCCAACATTTTGGCACTTACGAGTTGACTTTACTAGGTTTTTCTTTGTTAACAGTTAACTGTCTGATGTAGACAGGTTTACGAATAGATCATGTTTTACAATAAACTATGTTTGGCTATTAATTGGAAAAGAGCCCTGTTCGTTCTGCCTAACCTTTTCCCAACTATGTTGGGGTTAGCTTCCAGCCTAACCAGATGCGGCTGAATAACATTATTTTACATGGAGCGCCTGCCATAAGACATACACAACCCAGTTACTGGACAATGCCGATATCCTAAGGTCAGACCGGTTGTCAGACATTCGGGCTACTGATTACCCGTAACGACTGCAGTCATAGGTATTCGGGACCCGGGATCGACGGTATAAAGTGCTCACCGACGCACGGAAGGGTTTCGAAAAGAACCCTGTATAATAATAAAAAAGAGCTTCCTTCTTACCCTAACTTATAGTCATCAATCTTTATTTTCTCTCGTGTAGGCACCGATTATACGAGATTATCTCATGCCGTGGTGAGAAGATTAGCCAGTCAGCAAGGTTGGTAGCGAGGCTGACTGCCCAGGGTGTGCCGGACGTCACTCGTTGAGACTCGCATAATGCACCCCCTAAGTTATAAATCAAGAGGAATAAATCTATTTGTACGTGTGAACCACACGTTTGTAAAACGTAAACTTATAAATCTTCGTTGACGTTATCAGTTTATTGAATATTATAAATATTGATAAACGACAACCGAGTGTTGTAAACAATAGGTTTATTGCTTCCCGTTTCAGATCATTTAACTTGCACGTGACTGACTTCGATAGGGTTGCCAAATGTTTGTTATTATTGTATTTATTGATTCTGATATTCCGATATAAACAGGGGTGGTGAGTGCGGGAGCTTTTTATTGACGATTATAATGTAATTTATGAGTTTAAGCACGATCCAATAATCAATAGTTTATGACGGGGGGTTTTAAAATCTTTAATTCTTTATACATAGGTACTACTAGAGAGAAAAAAAAAAATTTATTATAAGCCAACTTACTTGTGAAAAGGCTGAAACACAACACAACAGAAACGTTCGCAAAGATATAAACATATTTTATTCCACAAAATATTGTGCATGAGTTCATCCTATTTGTTTCACTTTTAACAGATTATTTTAATCCTGTGCTGATTCAACCAAAGACCAGACCAAGACATCCCTAAGCCTAGGCGTATACGGAGGCGCTTGCGGTGCATGCTTTTGCGAATCCCGCGACCCTGGCCGAACGGTCAGGAGAAGGCACACCGTTGGTTTTTAGTTGGTAAGAGTCCGGCAGACCCCCTCGCCTTCCCCGGGCGAGGGACATCCATGAGGATTTTCCAACGATAAAAAAACAAGGTCGCACAGGCAACAGTTCAGTTCAATCACAGTTTTACAATCCATATACTTGGGCAACGCCTACACGGGCGGTGGCATTACCCGATATCAAAGGCGTTGCCCAAATGAACTTTAAAACTGTCATTCAACTGTGTTGCCTGTGCGACCAGTGCCTCCGTATACGCCCAGCTTAAGTCCGTATCACATAACTTAAACGCAATGGTACACGTTCGCCAAATCACGCCAAAACGAGATTACGTAACCTATAACCGCTTATAACGTCGTAATGTTACTAAATTACTGCCGGCTCATCGAATATTTTGTTTATTTAGTTTGCGGGTAGTTCACAACAAGCCTGTTTGCTATGCCGCAAACTGAATAAATAATTGTTGGTCCCTTGTTAAATATTAAAATGGGGCTAGATGTTGTACACGGGCAATTTGATATCGATGTTATTGGGGTAGATAAGGGGCGACGGATGATAATTAGTTGTAATTTATTTTATTGGTGTTTATTCTTTGGTTAATTCGTCAGATAACTAATAACAATTGGTGTGTAAACAAAATTTATAGTGACGAATTTTCGTCAACTTATTTTTCATAGTTTTTTTATGATTATGATAATAATGACCACCGGTAGCTTGGACCCTGTTCCCGATGCCCGCGGGCTGCTAGTTTTTTATACATTTAAATGTACTTTTTATTTTATTTATATAATATTTAAATATGTTAATTATTATGTATAGTTAATAGATAAACGACGATAATAAAGTCTTTAAAAACGTAGATATATGTAAACATCTTTTTTAAATGAATAATTATTTACTACCGAAAAGTGTTTTAAGATTTACGTTATCATCAAGGCTTGGTAAGTCTAATAATAAACTTGTGATCTCACTGTTATAAATTTTTTATCAAAATCCCAAGAAGTAATCTATACGGTTTGCGTCTGCAGTATCTCGTCTGCAATGTTACGTACTGATTGAACTTCTAATAAAGTGGTACATTTAAAATTTATTATAGATTCCCTAGACTCTTGAATTCTGCAAGACTACAAGAGCTTTGAATACTTAATACTTACGAAACTAATTTAATTTTTACCTTTTCTCTCCTCTCGCAGGTCTGCTGGAACAAACGCTGATAAGCACTAGCATACTTTGGTACTTTTACACTTATTTAATCTTCAGTGTATTTTCTATGTACAATATAAGTTGCATTTGTTTTTTTCGTAGTTCCCACTCGGTCACACATCAGTGAACACAGCCAAATAAGGTGTCCTTCCAAAAAAAAACTTAGACTTATTATGTAATTAATACTCTTCAAAAACGACATACGTACCTACATTTTAATAATTATTAAGCGCATTAGGTAAGAAAAGATAAAACAGGCTCATAATAGGGCCCAAAAAATGGCAATAGACTCGCCACCTATTACATGGGACTTGATACTACAGATAAAATGTAATAGGAGAACCCCTCTGCTTACCCCTTCGGGGATTACAGGCGTGGATATAATAACTATGTATGTAAGATAAACATGTCAAATCTCGTAGACCTCCTTAGTAACTACGTACGTACTTAATTTGTCAGTAAGTAAAGGCACATCTCTACTAAGTAGGTACGCTCAGAAGGAATTATTAATACCTGCTTACTCCATTCCTTTTACTAATAATGGTACCTACATACATAATAGTTGAACAGCCTTTCCCTTAACATTTCTATTATTTTTCCCAAGTCGGTGGTAGGGTAGGCACACCAAATTTTGGCCGTGATCCTCCCCTATTTACATATGCGAATGTGTTCGGTTTTGTTTCTATTTGCGCTAGTAGGGTGTGTACTCGTAATTACGGCATTGGGACAAGTCCCGAGGCGAGGCGGCCGCAAACGCAGATTTAAGTTTTCTACTACTGGAAGAGAACACGGATTGAAAAAAAATGTATTTTTATTTTTGTTATATTCCTCGCTATTCTGTCTTTTATGACTAGAAAGACGAGTAGAATAGACTATAAGAGTAAGTATTAGGTCCCCACCTATGAAATCAGCGTTTTGTATGGAGAATTTTAAAGAAGTTGCATTTTTCATACTAACATTTTCTTAATTTATTTAACAACTATAAACACTAATGTTTAAAAACTAAGATAACGTATTCCACTTAGATTATGCGACAAAAATAAGTTTTGGCTAAGTTAAAACAAAAATAGTGTACATTTCTGCTAACAAAAAGAGGAGGCATTATTAAGTAATTTTTTATGTTTAGAAAACTATAAATAATAAGGTTTTTTTTACTATTGGTAGTTGCCTATGATGGTCATTATTCGATATAATATCAAGCAATCAATTAATATTTTAAATCATAGAAGTGACGAGGCCCTCTATTTGTGAGAAAAAAACGCCAATTTCATAGGTAAGGACCTAATATTATTTATTGTTTTGTATAAAACTTTGCCGTACTTAATATACTTAAACGTACTTACATAGATTAATGCCCAATCAAGAAATGTTGTTGCTGCTTAGAGTTCTTCTCTCGTCGAGCGGAAAAGGAACGATCTCCACCGCTTTTCATATGGAAATACATATAGTACCTATACCCACAAATATGAACACACACTGAATTGAATATTCTTGCTGTAATTTCCATTTTTCGTTCCCGGATCGTTGTCTATTCCAGTAACCTACACTTCACTGACCACCCCTGTCTTCTCTAAATGAACTGGGCCCGTGTTCATGGTAATTCTGGGCCTCACCTGAATGTCGATGCGCCACTAAAGGGAATAGAGGATACATATTATTGTATCCGTATGTCTACCATCTCGGAACTGTGGCTTGTTGCTCTAATATTAATATTTGCCCTCTAATATAGCGGACGGCTTCTGATTTCAAAAATGTATGTACAAGATAAGTAACAATTGAGAATCGTTTTGTATGGAGTTTTATTTAAAATCATGCCCAAATCTTACCTCTTGCTTAGCATTAAATACTTAACTCAGAAACCGGGCGTAATGGAAATAGTGTGAAAACTTAATTATTTTTGGTACAAACAGACTAATGAAACTCAGGAAGATTAATATTTTATGATTAAGTGTTTGAGTAGATGCCAAGCGTGCTGATGATAACAATGTTATTCCTTCTTCATCATTTATTGTAGTAGTCTATTAAAAAGATCATAGTGAGCAGATGACATTTACGGGTAGGTTAAATATGAGTAAAATGTTGAGTTTAAAGGATGAAAGATTTTTAAAGCTGCGCTCCATAAAGTAAAACATAAAAGTATCTTAACGTAAATTGACCAATTTCATACTAACTTCCGACAGTGGCCAGAAAACGCACTCCGTTGAAAATATTTTAAAATAAGTTGCGAGTAGCTTCAACACGTAGAATATTACAAAATAAAAATGTCCGAGAAAACGATTACACGTAGATGCACACCACATAATGTTTGCTTAATCCTTAGTTTATTAAGACATGAAATTCTAATTTCTCCCGAGTGTTCATTATAAATACATTGAGCAAAGAGAATAAACACAAAGCAGATAATTTTATGATGATTACATTAAGTAAGTACAGCGAAAACATTTTATAAAATTAATTCAAAATAAGCAGAGAAAATCCCTAATCTTATTTCTGTCAAATCCCTGTGAATAGAATTTCATCCCCTTGTTTCTTTGTATCGAATATTGGACGATTTTTTAAAGCTATTTCTTGCATAAGTCTACTTAAAAGTCAATACAGTCCCACAGTAGTCGTTTCAATCAATCAAAGTCCGATTGAAAATTCAATCGCAATAAGAGATGACGAGAGAAGGATTACGTGACTACATTACAGGATATCGTTAAAATATTTTCAGATTTTTCCTTTTGAGGCAGCTCTTAATTTTATCGCAAAGCTGTCAATTCTTTATCATTACTTTGGATGATGTTTGTATTCGTGTTTGGATTTGTTTGCTTTATACCGTAGATACATAAATTATACGTTGATGTTTAAAGTGCCGCCTTTCGCGTTATAGATTAACTAGGGAAGCACAACACAACGTGCGCAATACGCCACTCACACATTAATAACGATTATTGACTGACCCATGATATTCTCTACGGGCCTGCAAGTGTAAAGATCCTTATTTACTTTAAAGGTGAACTATTTCACACAGTTGTGGGAATATAAATCTGTAAAACTTATATCGCTGAAGGAATCTAATAAAAGTTTTGTACGTATTAAAATAATGGAAAAGATGAAATCAATATTTTTAAGTGTAATTGCTAAGACAAAAGAATTATGTGCGCGCACAGTTCAAAACATGTCTATTTCCATTTCACTGTTATTGACGTCTTGTTTGTAGTATGATTCTGCGAACGTTTTGCTGTTTTAATGAAAATATTATTACGGACATGAACCATTCATTATGTCAGTGCCTTTCCGCGAGTGTGTTTCGATAGATTTTAACATAATTTTATTCGATATCAATGTGATTACTTTAGATTATTATTGTTACATATAATCTATTGAATAAAGACATTCTATCGTGGTACCTAAGACAGAGGCAAAACATTTTCTTGCTTCTGTATCCATGTTTTTGAGAGTTTTTTTTTAAATATTTTGGTATTTAATCCTAATTTGACTAAGCGACAATACTTTAAATATTTTTAATTAATAATATTACAAATTAGATCTTTTGTACGATCAAATAATAGTTTCTGGTGAGTTCCCGGTATCAAACTCGAAATAATGCATACAAAGCTACTTTAAGTGTTTGGTGGCACCATATCAAAAATGAGTATTTGAATCGCTAACTCTTCTAAAGATCGGTTCGATGTTAAGTGAAACTTAAACAAATCGACCACTAAATTAAATCCCCAAAATAATTCAATAGTCGTCTCTTACTAAATAATGAAAACAAACCCCGCGATCCATATCTCGCTCTCAGTCGAAAGCGCGTGCGCCTCGACCGGGCGTGTAGTGCACACGATAGTCATCTACGGCTGATATGCAGTTAATAATGTTACGCGATAAATAATGCAGGTGGAATACCTCTCAACTCCTGCGTCCTTGTTCGCCGCCATTCAATGCAATGCACTTCCTACCGATAAGCTATGTCTCGTATTAGAAATTGATTTCAGATAATTTATTGTACGCTCGGGGTTGTGTTCTTAAGGGTGCAATACGTTTCAATAACATTGGCTGTTGAATGTGTTTATTAATAGATTTGTGCTTGCTTCTATTTTGTAAAATGGATGGTGTTTAAATAAAAGGTTACTTACTGTACCTATACTGTTGACGGGGAAAATATAATTTAATATTTTATTTTAATAAAAGTGTTAATGTATTTCGCTGATAGGGAAAATACACAATTTTTCATAATTTAGTTAGGCATATGATTTAGGGAATTGGAGAAATAGAAATGTGTTGGAATTACGTAGATATGATCTGTTTTGGTTTAACCAACGCCTATAGGAACTACGGATATCGAAAAACTGAACATATAACATAACGCTTCTCTTTACAATCTCTGTTTGTTTTGTATATTGGATGAAGTATGAAAGAGTTTAGTGCAGTATACCTATTAACAGCCGGATTTCGCTTATCTCTTTGTGAATCCGATCACAGTTTCATATGCAGTTAGCAAAACTGTATCATCCGCGTTCATCCGCAAACGTATCAAAATCGTAGCAAGCTATTTACGACAGTATCATGAATTTTTAGGTGTCCCCGTTTCGAGCGAGCGCATCCCAATGTCGAGCTGAAGCAGTAAATTATTTGTTTACTCCCGCCACCCATATTTAAAAATGTATAATTTAATATCTGTCGAGTGCCAGACGTAATTTTTCTCTTACTATATGACCCCCATTATAGGTGATTCACGTTTATGCATCATAATAAAAATGCCATAAAATCGCCTTTATTGGCCATCCTCCATGCACGAGTGGTAACACTAAATTAAATTATTCAGTGTTTATTAAATTTAAGTTGGCTCTGCGAGCATATTTTAAAACTGTTACAAGAGCAAATTAAATTCATATGCGCCAAATGATCTAGTTTGTACGCAAACTTCGTTTATTGAACTGCAACTGCATGTTTTTATTAAATTGAACCATTACGATTTAAAAGTATTTGTAAAATGTTTATTGACAAGCTTCACTGAATTTGAAACAATAATAAATCTAATTAAAACAATGCAATGAGAGCAAAAATATTTTTCATTTATTGGATTAACTAATTCAATGTAGCTATCTAATTTCTTTAAAAGTGAAATTACATTAGTCGGGTAACCAATTATTGGAACGGATTAGTTCTGCATCGGGTTAATTTTCTTGCCTGATGAGAAAATAGATCAGCACAGGGTTCCAAGCTTAATGTGTTAACATTAGAAATTCACAGTCGCCTGTCAGATTAAGGCAAACCAACGTTCCGGACTTCACTGTATACCTATTTGGGTTAATGTACAAGCAGGTGCATTTTGTAGTATTTTCGCCATTACTTCAACATTTGTCGAGACAGGTTTTGGTGCATAAATTCTGCGTATGTTGGCAGGCGAATTTTTAATTACTTACGTTTAATAACTACCCAAATTAATGTCCTCAAATTCAGCTGCCTGAATTTCGAATCTGGGCACTTTTAAAATTCAGACCAGTTCATTCGATATATCAGGGGAATTAGCTGGCTTATCAGTATAAAAATTACCATAGGTCCTTTTTCGGGACAGGTTTTCCCTACGTAATCTCGCAAGTTTTTCAACGTGATATGTCATTGAGCAATAAAATATGAAACTTTGTACAGACTTTCGGAATTTTAATATACGAGTATCTCAAAACTTAAAGTGAAACCCCTTAGGTTTATAAAATATAATAGTTTTTGTAGTCCAAGTAATAAAATGTTCAGCCGTAAAATATGAGGGCTTTTACCGTGAGTCAGACTTTTTTAACAGAATCAGGAGTTTTATGACAAAATTGGCAATAAATGGTAACCCTAGTTAGTCGGGAGGCTCTGACACGCTTCATTTAATTCCTATTGATTTTCGTGGTTCGTTACAAATGCAAAAACTTCTAAGTATTAGGCATTCCTCCGCAGGCTTTAGTATGTAAATTCTGCTCTTAAGCGAAACAATAGATTTCGGTTTACCCCTGTATTGTCCCATGATAAAACTTTACAAAATTAATCATAAATTAGACAGTCCACTGAATTTGTGATTCTATGGAACCAGTCTTGCTTCCGCCTTAGAAAGTTGTTCGGTAGTTCACTTTAATAACAATGGATGTCCCTGTATTAAAATTGTAAGGGAATAGAATTTTTCGAGTGAGTTTTTTAAATTATTTTTTTTACATTATGTCTACGATTTTCAAATCAGAATGTACGGACAAGACAAGTAGGTATTAATAAAAAAATAAAATGCATTTTTATTCATGTCAAACTTATTTATTAAATGTAATTACGTGAATGATATTAAGCCTTTGGCCAGACTGCAAACGCGGGCGCGGTGCGGCGAGTTCAAACAGAAGAACTTCATTTGAGTGTGGGCATAGTGGGCACGCGGGCGCGGGAAGCGGCGCGGCCTACATGGCGCGGGGAGCACGCGGGTAGCTCACGCCATAGCTCGTTCATACAAGTGGCCGCAGTGAGAGCGCGGGCGGCAAGCGACAACCCGCGCGGGAGCCGGGGATCTCAAACTAGTTCGAGCTGACCACGCGCGTTGTTGTGATGGCGTCTTCAAAATTAAATGTTGAAGAATTAATAAGTAGTGCTATTCAAGCGCGATCTGCACTGTGGATGTCGAAACATCGTTTTTTAGTAAGAATTTTCCAATAAAAATAAGTCTTCTTCATCCATATTATATTTTGACAAACACTGGACACGACAACGCTCAGAACGAAGCCGCGCTCCACTGCGGACAGGTAAATCGCGAGCGTTCCCGCACCCGCGCCGCTCCCCGCACCGCGCTGCCAGTCTGGCCAAACACTTATTGTCAATAAATAAAATACATAAGAACAATAAAATTACACTACCATCCTACACGCTTTCATATCAGCGATCGTACACAATCGGCAACTCAAAGTCAAAATAAATAATTCCACACTAGTCCTTCTATCCAGGCCAATAAGAACCATAATTCTGGCCTAATTAATACACGACTGTTACGTTTTTATTAGGTACTTATAAAGTGCGTGGCATTAGAACAAAGGTAAATGTTTCCTGTGTTTGAGTAACGGGTACAAATATTTCTACTTAGCGACTTGGTCACCTTTCGGACACAATTTAAAGCCGTTAGGCGGCAACTTTGTACTGCGTCAGTTTATTTTGTTGTTGTTAGGACGAAGTACTAATATGAGCTTGGTTGTATAATGAAACGTAAGCAGGAAGGAACAAGAAAGATTACATTACCATAACAATACAATGTTTTTAGTACACCACTTTGATAATGCGTATGTGAGTATAAAATGTTATGTCCATCTGTACTTGACTGATGACGTATTTTTGGTGTTAGGTTTAAATAGGTACTAACTTGGAAGTTGCTGAGTTGACTGACTTGTTGGTTTAGTAGTCGCAAGCGCGACTGCTGAGCATGGGGTCCTGGGTTCGATCGCCAGGTCGGGCAAAGTGTTATTGGGTTTTTCCATTAGGAATTTTTCAGTAGATTGTTTCAGTTTGTTTTGCTTGTGTGTTGCATGTTATTAATCGCACCTTCTGCATTTGCATATATAGGTATTTGCGGGCGGGAGGGCGGGCGGTGCTGCATACTGCATTCAGGCTTGATCAACTGTTTTTCGCGGAATTAACACTAAATATTTTATTGTATATTTACTGAATAATAGCACTTCCAAAAACAGTAAGGAAACCATCAATACCAATACAGTAAAGCAGAGAGATACAAAAAAGTAAGAAGCAATAAATATAATGTTAATATCACTACATTTCGATAGAAACCTGGACCACACGCGATCAAAGCGACGCGCTGCTATAAAAGATCTTTTTTCGGAAATAGCCACATTCGATTTCCCAGTGTTACCAACTGTAGTGATAATAAACATATCAACAGTCGACTATTCACTACGTTTAACGTTTCACAGAAATTTTAAATTTGGTCTAGTGTTGCCTTGTATTTATTTTTAGACCAAAATATATTGATATATATGTAGGAAGTGTTATTTCAAATATTATTTCCTTTAAAATCATTTTACGAGATTTTGAAATTATTGAATTACAAATTAATTAATAGGTTTACATGCACTTCGTGTACATTTATAAAATTGCTATGAATTTTATAAAATATAACATAAACATAACAACACGCCTGTATTCCCCGAAGGGTTGGGCAGAGGTCTATAGTAACAACCTCATTTCGCTGTTTAAGTCCCATGTAATAGAGGGCGAGCCTATTGCCATCAACCGGGCAGAAATCCAAACTCCGGAGTGCTACTGAGGAATTCCACACGGAAAAACCCAATAACACTTTGCCCGACTTGGGGATCGAACCCAAGACCTCATGATCAGCAGTCGCGCTTCCACCACTAGACCAAAGAGGCAGTTTATGAAATACTAGCGACCCGCCCCGTCTTCGCACGGGTGCAATGTAGATACTAATGTGGAGCATATAAACCTTCCTCTTGAATCACTCTATCTATTGCTGAAAACTGCATCAAAATCCGTGACGTAGTTTAAAAGATCTAAGCGTACAGACAGCGGGAGCGAGTTTGTTTTATACTATGTAAAGATTTGGGAAAATAATCCTATTTTCTCCATATTTACAAACCTAATTTAATTTCCCACAGTTTGAATGTTTTACAAAAATAACTTTGGGTAATCTGTGGCTCTCAAGAAGCTCGTAACATAATTAAGAATTTGGCCTAAAACTAAAATATATAAACCAAGTTAGAGGTGACCTTTACCATAGTTTAAAAATAGCAGTTGGAAATATATTTTGCGGTCGCCTATTTTTAGAGCGCGAATTTTATAATATCTTTACAGCCAAAAATAAATTAACTTTGATACAGAGTTTATTTATATCAAAAAGTCTAGTAATCTCGGAATGCATATGCAGAGGTATATAATTTATGATAAAACGAACACCTACGTGAAGTTCTACCATAATTATCCGGGCCACTCAATTCGAAACGATTAATGTTTTCATATTCATTCTACCCTTCCTCAGGTTCCGCTGTGCCTAAAGAATAATCAGCGGCAGTCCCGTGGTACATGCGCAACGTTCAGCTCCTTCTCGATCTGAAAATGTCGACCATCAGGCAATACCTCAAACGTATATTTAAGCGTTACTTCGACACTGCTCTGCATTACCTGAATCCTCTGGTGGCCGCAGCGGCCGATTATAGTCCCTCACTTATCACTACAGTACGCCGTCATTCACCAGAGAACGAAAGTTACCGACATAGCTCAGCAGATTAGCAAACTGAAGTGGCAGTGGGCTGGTCATATTTGCCGCAGAACCGATAACCGTTGGGGAAGACGAGTTCTAGAGTGGAGACCGTGACTCGGCAAACGTAGTGTAGGACGTCCTGCGACTAGGTGGAGCGACGATATACGTAGGGTAGCTGGCAGCGACTGGAGAAGGAGAGCCGAAGATTGGGCTCAGTGGCGTGCTTTGGGAGAGGCCTATGTCCAGCAGTGGACTGATGTAGGTTGGTGATGATGACGCCGTCCCTGGCATAAACTCTAAGAATCCGATGACGATATTACCCTCCTCCAGGAGACGAGTAAATCGGCCAGCACATTACACAGCGCCCAACGCCGCCCGGCATACCGTCAACGCCAGCGTGACCCGTCGCGACGTCCCACCGCCGCCGTGCATGATCCACCGTGATCTTCCGCCGCGAGCCGGTCGTCTCTTCAGACTCCGTAGTCACACCGTTCATTCACACCTCGTCAAGCTGTCTCCCTCCCAATTCTCCCGCCAGCAACGCCCTAAGCTCAAGTCCGAGTCCCATTAGGGGTCGTTGCTAGTAGTCATGAGTTAGAGTAGTAATAATAGTTACATACATACATACAATCACGCCTGTTTCCCATTGGGGTAGGCAGATACAGCTTCATCTACATTCATTTTCCTTCCCATGCATGCTCGTTGGTTTAGGGGTAATAACTAGGTAATAATAGTTAGCTTTAGGTTAAGTATTTTAATTTCGTCCCCATTGGCTGGAGAGCCATCTGGTCTCACGAATAACAGTCCGGTTATGTAGAAGCGGTCCGCAATCTGCAAGGACTACCTATCTACAAGAAGATCAATAGAAAAAAAAACAACCGCTCACCACCAGCGCGCGTGCATGACAAGATGTATGAACATGGCGATTTGTAGTTTCTACCTACCTCCATGGAAAAAGGCGTGAGTTTATGTATGTATGTATGTAAATAATTGCAAGGACTATCAGTGCTTCAAACTGGATCAATCTTCTTCGGCACTGCATCCACATTTGTGTAGAAAAAACACAATCCAAGCTAAGATGGTGAAATAAAGTGAGATTTGGTGCCTTTGAAAACAAAACAAGGATTAAAATATGATAACTTTCATCCTAGCCTAATTTTAGGGTTCCGTACTTTCAGGTACAAAAGAAATCCTACTGGTGAGACTTCGGTATTTGTCTGCCTGTCTGTTCATCAGTGTGTAACAGTCCATATTTTTTTCTTAGTAACTATTTACACCCATATTCTAAGACGTTCCTCCAAAACTTACTCGACTCGACTCCACCTCAACTTGTCATAAACGTCCTCGACTCGAGATTTTTCCTCAGTCGAGGTAAGGAATCATCTGACAAAGTCAAAGTACCTCGGAACCTACCTTAAGGAAGGAAGTGTCAAAGTTCGTATGTAACAAAAAAATATTTTGAAAACTTTATCAAATATGCTTACGATAATCCTTACAAGTATTTATCGCGGCGTTATGTACGCGATGCAGATAATTCAAATTATGAAGTAATGACTCCGTCTAGGAACTTTAAAGTTCACTCGAAATTGTGACTAAGAATACAATTTTGAAGGTGTTTTCGAGGCCGTCCCGAGTCGAGTATGAGTTGAGTAAGTTTTGGAGGAACGTCTTAGAATATGGGTGTAAATATTTATTTTAGTCACCAACACTTGAAGATCATGGTGCAGGTACATACAAAAGAAACACCGTATTGATAAAGACATCTTTCCACCCCTCCGTTCTACGTGACCCTAATTGTAATCATTGCCATTTCCTAAGTATAGCTAAGCTACCTTCTTACTAAGTTAAAAATGGAGTGTAGCGTGAATAAAGAATGGAATTCCAATCCGCTAAAGCCCACGCAATCGTGTTGCTTCTATTTTGCTTTTTAACGTTCTGAAGCTAAATGCGATTGTTGTGAACGTACATTCGTAGGTACAAACTTACCATGAACTTAGAACTCGGCAAAAACAAATTGATAGCTAATTATGCTAGTGATAATGGTACTGCAACTAGAGAGGTTCAATAGTGGACTGATATAGGCTGAGTCGATTGATACACACGCATGCTCACACACACACTCACACATAAACACACTTTGCACCTACCCTTACATGCACTCTCTTCTATATGGACAATAATTATGACAGTTATACTCGAATTCTACTTTTTCCTTTAAGGCGTGATGGCGTGTCCTATATGCAACAAATTGTACCTATGTACCCTAGCTGAACTTCAATATAGTTTTGTGAAAAATATCCAGAATTCGTTATTAAATTATTTAACTTTGAAGGAACAAATTGAATGACTTTGATTTCCATATTAATTTATATATAGCTGATACTTTAACAAAGCTTTTCACGCATTTGAATGTTCAAGAATACCAACCAGTAAAATTGAATTAAATACATGTTTACCTAATGACACTTTTATATTCGAGATTTTATTGTTCCTACTTTGCACCACTGCGCCCGATACGAGCCTTAATTCCGTATGATAGTTCGCTTTTCTTAATTATTTTATTATCTTCCTCAACACTTATATTTAGCCCACCTGCACTAGTGTGGAATATACTGTATTTAAGTGGCCCCAGACATAAGGGTTTGTGGAGTCTTTTTATTAATTTTCATGGCCTCAGCCCACTTTATTGGCCCTCACTAACAGATCTAACGATTGAGGAGACGTGTCGTCAGCCATAATAGACTCTGTGTACTCACATGCAAGACATGATCTCCGGGGTCCAGGATTGTTCGGAAATCATATTTCTTCCTTAGGTTACAAATCTCGCTATACCTTAATTAAATCAATATCAAATGCAGCAAGGTTTTGGAATTATAATTGTGTGCTATAACAGTGTTTTGTTGTCTTTAATAAACTAATAGCATTATTCTCATGGCGCTCTAATCTTTGTATATTTTTATGCACTATAGCTTTGTAAAATGAATAACGATACTGTGCGTAAGAATATTAATTTTAATCCAATTTAAATAAGTCGAATTTTTTCGTCTAGAAAGTAGTGCTCTAAAATATTAAAAAAAAAATCTCAGCTCCACCGGCGGGTCAAGGATTTTTTTATTGTTAAATATAAAGCTTAGTAACGCACTTGACTGGACAACCGCGATACTTGGCAAACCTATAAATTCTACTTGTCAAGAGACAGACTTGAGTTTTATCACTGTATGCAGTCGAGAAACCGTGGTATCGCTCCGAGGCGACAGGAAATAAGGGCCAATGTCCCCACCCCCGGCCACGGTGAGATTAATTCACTGAATAAATAAAAGTCAGCGGATTAGGCCAAAGTCGTTTCCTCCCTCTTAAGCTGACCTCGCGTGCTTTTGTGGAAAAATGCCCACCACATAAATAAAATTCGGACGACATCGAATCAAAGTGAAACACACGGATTTGTTGTTTCGGCGAATAATTACGAACGATAAATTACCCTCGGAAAATATTTTGTGGAACTGCTGGAATCTAATGACCCCGAAATGTTTTTCTCTCTCTCTAAAACTGTAGTCGAATGTATGTGTAGATAAGCCTGGTAGGTTCCCCGATTGTATCTGACTGACGATTTTTATATAAAAATTATTTGCCAATTCCTAAACATAGCGCAAAAATTTCGGACAATGTTTGCATAAAACAAATGTTAAATGTTTAATGTGGCGAGGTTAAACAAAGATACGCGTATGATGGTACCCAGTCACCGGGGAATGGAAAGATGAATCACGAAAATTTGAAAAACCTTTTTAAAAATTTCCCACGTAGCCAGACGTTGGGAGTCATAAAAATTTCAGCTTACAGCTTTCGCGCTTACAAAATGAAATAGTGGTTTGTTTTCAACGAGAAAGAATATTGCATTATTAACTTAATGTATTTTAATTTATTAAGCGAATGGATATTTGGGGTGCATTCTCGAAGTAGGTTGTGAAGATATCATCTCTTATTTGAGCATTAATATTATATTGCATTGTAGTAACGCAGGACGAGTGGTACCTACTTTAATTTAAGTAAGTACAGAAATAAAGTCGCCCCTTCAAAGTGGAACATCTTTCCTAGAACCAGATAAAAAGGCTGAATTGGGTAATGAACAAAAAAGCTTATCTCGATCCAATCTCTACATTCTTTACGTACCTAGTCTAAGTAAGGATAGTCCTTATTCCCAAGGACTTTAATCGGGCCTCTAAATTACCTTCAGATTACGAAGTATCAATGTGATCTTCAATCTGTCTACATGATTAGATAAGCGTGACTGTAATCCAGGATCGTTGGTATTTTAGTAAAGCAGTGACGTATATAGCCGGTAAGTTCAGAATCGTACCGCGCTAGGCGACGGTACGTACGCGGCTCCGATGTTACATTACCGCAAATTGCATTAAGGCTTGTGTGGATATTCCATAGTATACCGAAAATGTGAACAAAGTTTCATTGTTGTCAGTTTTTAAGGAAAGAATTTGAGTAAAGTAAATTTATTCAAATGAGGATTTTGTTGCTGGTCGGGGAATGGGAAAATAGTATAGGTACTGTAGAAGTTAATAAATAATTTAAAATTGGTCTACAAGAAAGCGTTATTATGTAACAAGTCCGCTGCTACTTACGCAGCAGTGCAATTTTACGTGTACATTATTGTTCTGCGACACTAACCCACCTCGTTGGTATTTCTTTGCTTTAAATTCATGTTGTATGGTTAAGGTGATGAAAAACCTAGAATTTTCTAGTTAAAAATATAAAAGTTTAAAGGCTATAAAGTTCTCCTTTACACACATACAACATAAATGAGGCAAAAACGTGTATTTTTAGTTGAGAAAAATCCTAGAATATCAGATAAAACAGTATACGGAAGTTTGCCTCGAGTAGCGAAGAAACTTACAGGATTTGCAGCAAACTTACTTTTATCTTGAAAAAGCAAATTTAGCATCTCATTTTGCCGTTTACTACATAAAGGGAACTGATCGAAGAAGTAGAACGGATCATAAAATGCACGTCGCTCGAAGAGAAGTTGGTTCAATCAATCACAGACTAATCGAAAATTCCAACTCAATAAGTGGAGAGGCGATCGAGGACGGATTATGTGTCTCATCATTAGATATTACTCGGATCACTCTAAGAAATTCTCATTCAAGTCCTTTCAATTCATCCACGTTTATTTCTTTATGATCAAAGACGAATAAATTATATCCGAAATGTAAGATCACTAAAGTTTCAGACGGTAATTGGAAAGTTTCTTAAGATATTCCCTAAATTAGGAGTATTTCTGCCTGCTTAGATTTACATAATATAAACGTAGGTAGGTAGGTAACAGAATTCGAAGCAGAATTAGCATTCTTAATTAACGTCTATTTTGAAATATTCCTATGTCTGGCATCAATCATAACATACATTTTAATTATAATATAACAGTTTGTAGTGAGATATTTTTATGGAACTGTTAATCAATTAATCATAAGGAACAGAATATATTTGCATAATTATATTTTGATTTCTTATAAAAAATAAGCTTTGAAGAAATTATAAACTAATGTGATAATTTTGAAATGACGGAATCCAGTGGCTCCACCAATTACTGACAATACTAATAAGTTCTATTATGTCGTAAATAAGTTCTAGAGGAATTATTGTTGAAACTACTCTGTACACAAAAAAATATTTTATGATAAAATGAAAGACCAACTTGCAAAATTTCTAACATATGCATTACTTTTTAAACGGTTTTAATTAGCTTCACTTCGTATATTTGTTTTTTGTTTGTTTGATTTAAATCTTGCGATAAATTTCTCAACTACTTCTGCTTAACCGATTGTCCTGACACTTCGCACACAATTTCAAATCCCATAACAATACAACATTATAATAATTTCCACCTTCAATCTTCAAATCCTGATGCTGCAAGGGTACTGCAAGATAAAACCGTTTAACTTAAAAGTATTTTTAAGAACCTATTAATATTCATATTAATTTAATTTATCTCGTTCTGTGGCAACAGACAGTTTCGGAGAGACTTAGCGCCCAAGTTGAGGACCGGGTTGAAGTTTCTCACTATTGGAATAGGAATGGAGTAGGAAATTAATATAAACTACCTTAAATGTTTATTACTTCCCCATCTCACTAAAATTGAGCTGAATTTAATCCAGAACTATGATGGAGTGAATATTACCTATATTATAAATGGGAAGAATGATGGCAAAGTAGGAAATGATTTCTCACAATAAGATGCTCTTATTAATTGTCATCAAAAGCGAAGAAGAATAAGTTAATATGTTTGAAACAAGTAAAATAAAAGGTGTTAATATTGTAAACATTAATATACAACAGTAGTTAGAATTATGTTGTAGCAATGAAAGACGTCTCTCATCAATTAAATCGAAAAAAGAAACAAACAGCATTAGGAGTATGGTCAAGAATCGCACTAAATACCAACTATTTACGAAACAAAAATCCACACACTATAAGCCATCAGCAAAAATCCGAAATAGAAATCCTCATATTTATGACTAGCAGATTGGGGTGTTGATGGAAATAATAACTCCATGGTTTTTTGTCCCGTTGGTAGTGAAAGATATTGCGACTAATGCTTAAAAGGGCGAGTCCTACTGCGACGTTTTATTGAATAACGACCGCTGACGCCGCGCCGAGGTAAATAAGCGGGCCAGAATAATGTGACCTCTGCTTTACGTTCCTTTCTGACTGGTTGGGCTGAATTTTTGTAAATACGCGCAATTTTTTGGATTAACTTCTAGGCTGTAGGGTTCGTGTTATTGCGTAAAAGGGCGTTACTTTTTCAATAATGATACTGAATGATATGCTACGGTGATGTTTCGTATTTCGTTAATAACAACTTCTTTAAGTATATTTTGATATTATACACTGGCCTGCAAAAATAAGTATCACACTTTTAAAATTTCATTTTTTTCTAAACTATAGAAGTTAGAGATTTAAAATAAAAAACGTTTCATAGCAATTTTTATCAGCTTTCTTTGAAACTATAGTAACAAAGTTAAACTCTTTTGAGTCCTTTTTGTTTCGAAAATATATCTTGTGTACCTAAAAAGTTATTGCAATTTTAAAAGTGTGATACTTATTTTTGCAGGCCAGTATAGTTTCACGGACGTTCTTAAGAGTAACAAGATATTTGAATATTTTTTTGGAGAAAATAAACAGTTGTTTCTATTTCCTAGTACGATAACTTTTTTAGAGAGGTTGTTTTATCCGATCAAGATACTTTTGAGTACATTTCACATTATACTTATTACTTTGTGGTGGTTGAACTGACTTTAATCATCTGACTGATTATTTTATCTGATACCGTGACTCTTTTACAGTAAAATAAGATTTATGCATGAAGATATAGGTCAAAATAGAGACCTCACTGCGAACAACTACTGAAAGTCGAAATATTTGGCCTTGAATATTTACTTTGGTGGTCTATCTCTTTCTAAATACCCTATTTAGAAAGATATATCTATAGTTTTCAGTTTCATGTGAAATGTTTAGGCTCTTTAAATTCGTTTGAGTATCAACCTAATATACACTGACATTAGAATGTTGATTGGCATGAATTGAACAGTTAGGAGCACTTTCTGTGCACCCGTCAACATTTACCTACACTTTTACTCCCATACAAGTAAAATGCACAAAACGCCAGAGCTCTAGGCAAATTGGACGTTTGTAAAAGTCAAAAGCAGTTTGACTCGCACCTGACCCTCGTTCGCAATATCAACACATGTGCACGGTTCGCTGCTGTCTCTTTAATTAAAGGGACATCACTTTTTACTGTAACAGAGGAAGGAAGGATAACAGAAAAATTACGACTTTTGTGTGACATCGGAGAAAGAATAGAATATTCGGTTTGTAGTTAAGTTTGTTGCTAGAGCTAGGAGAGTAGAAATTAATTTAGAAGTGGAACAAATAAATATTGACACAGCAACAACATTTATTTTGAAATTGTATTTTTTGGCAGAAACCTAAATTCAGTTTCGTTCCAGACTAGTTTAGAAGAGTATAAATAAAAACAGTTTTATAAGTTGACTTATTCACACTTTCAGACTCCGCTCTCGGCCACCGCAGCGCGCACACGTGCGCTACGCTCCGTCTCACACCGCACCTCGCACCCCGCACCCGCACGCTCCGTCGTCATCGCGCGCTACGTGCGTAGCGCCCGGCTACGAACGCGTCACCGCCGGCCACTAGCCCCGCCCTTTCGTAGCACCTCGCTACGGATTGTGCGCCGCTTAAGGTCGAAGTTCCGAAGCTGTCTTTTTTAAGACAGCGGACGAAAATTTCCTGTTTCTTTGATTGAGTACTCGTCAAACTTGCCCCCTTCAGGGAAAGTCCACTGTTTTTGTGGCCCTTGGTGGAAACCTAACGGTGTAAACGAAACCAAGTGTGGTGGGGACCCGGCACACCAGTCAATTGTCAGCCGGTAGGGGAAGGGGTAGCCGGCCTTGGGGGATCTCCTAGTCGGTCCCGACCTATAACCCGTTCTCTTCACAGCATTCCCAAGGTAACTAGGGTTGACGCCCAGTTACTAAGGGACTCAGGGAACCTGTCCGCACAATAAGATTGGCGGCAGGTATTCAAGCTTAGGGCACACCGTAGCACACAACCTCCCTGTTTATACCCAACAGGGAGGGTTACACATCCCCGGGTTATCCCGCCCGGGGAGTTAGGACATAGGCCCTTCAGGCATACGAACAACACATAGTGCAGCTACCGAGTTTGTTTGCGATTTTCTTCTCGGTAGTTTACCACTAGGAAAATCGTAAGGGAGGGCTTTTTGCGGGAGTTGTTCGCCCGGGGCGACACGTACGTGTCTCCTCGGGGCTGGTTAGGAGTTTAGTCTCCCCCCACCCCCCCCCTCTCTTTCTATTAATTTTTCCATTTTTCGCCGCCACCATGGCGGACGTACTTAATGACCTTTTTTATAATGTCCTTAAGGACATATTCCAGAAACAGCCCCATCTTATGGCCCAATATAAGGACCAACTTCCCACTGGCGTCACTGCTGCCTTACGCTGCACCGTCAAGGCCCCCGCGCACCCCGCGCCGTCCACCCGCGCACCTCGCGCCCGCCCCGCGCCCCTCGCGCCTACCGTCTCGCCCTCCGCGCCGCCCTCATCCACCCCCTCTGGCTCGAACATCGCCGCTTTTAGCGACGCGCTCGAGGCCCCCTCCTCCCCTCCTCCCGCTCGAGCGTCTTCGGCCGCCCCGACCGTGGAGGAGGTGATGGAGGACGAGGCGATGGAGGACGACGGCGATGAGGAATTTGAGACCGAGTCGGAAGAGTCGTGCACCTCGGCCTCCGAATCCACTTCCTCTGAAGACGACTACACGGTCGTCGGAAAGGGGAAGAGGAAGAAGGGCAAGGCACCCTCTAACGCATCCGCACCAAAAAAGGTGGTGGCCACAAAAGCCTCCCCTCCCCCCTCTGTGAGCGCCTTCCTGGCGGGGCGCCCGCCAAGCCCCATGGCCACAGCCACCCCGGCTGCGGCACCCAAGGCCACCCCGGCTAAGACCGCCCCGGCCACCTCGGCCACCCCCACTAAGTCCCGACCCCTGCCACCCTTTTTCATTCATGATAAAGGGATGTGGCTGGATGTGTCCTCAGCGATGAACGATCGCCACATCCAGTACACCAATGCCCGAGCTGTACAGCTGGGCATCAAGGTCACGATAACATCCGAAAAGGGTTATCGTGACATGGCCCATCTCCTCCGCGACATGAAGGTGCCTTACCACACCTACTCACTCAAAGAGGAGCGCCCCGTCAGGGTCGTCATTAAAGGCGTACCCGTAATCATCCCCACTGACCGCATTAAAAGCGACCTCGAGTCGCAGGATGTCCCTGTACAACACGTGCATCGCATGCACCGCAAGAGCGGAGAATCATATGACATGATTCTAGTTGTATGCGATCGCACTGAAGGTCACCATCCGATTTTTAACATCGCGACAATCTGTGGCCTCTATGGCATCCGGATTGAGAAACCACACGCGAGTGGCATTGTAACCCAATGCCACAAGTGTCAGCTCTATGGCCATGCACAGCGGAACTGTTACGGGAAGCCTAGATGCGTAAAGTGTCTGGGCGACCACGGAACAGCCGACTGCTCCCGCCCTAAAGACCGGACCCAATGCACGGAACCACCCAGCTGTGTTCTCTGCGGCGAGTCAGGCCATCCCGCGAACTACCGCGGATGCCCCAAGGCACCCAAGTCCTCGGCCCCTAAGTTGGCCTACCGTAATCTGATGAGGAGGCAACGAGAGGCACCTAGCCTCTCGCAGCCGCCCCCGGTCTCTCTTAGTCCTCAGCGCCCCAGCCCCTGGAGCGCGCTGAACCATCAGGCCCATTTCCCGGCCTTAGGTCCATTTAAACCTCCCCCGCCGCCTCCGGCGCCGGAGGCCCCCGCGCCCCCTGTTAGGCCGATCACTAAGACGGCCGCGCCTCTCGCGGCCCCACCCACCGTTGGAGCTCCTCCCGGAGCACCCACCCCAGCCGTGGCCCCCCCTCTTCGCCCCGCGACCCGACCTCTTCCGCCGAAACCGGCGTTTGATCCATATGACCCCTTCTGGGTCATCACGAGCACCTTCGGGGTATTCCATAGCCCCCGAGGGATTCAAATGTCTAGAGACATTATAGCCTGTAGAGGCGATTACTGTTCACTTGCCCGGGTATACGCGTCTTACCCGGACATCACACAAGCTCTTCGGAACTTGCCCCACAATGCGTAGATTAGGGCCCCAGTGTCGTAATTTACAGAAACATACCGACGCGCACCCGGCCCCGCCGCCGAGGCCCCCGCGAATTCATGTAAAATCAACCCCGACCCTTGTTTGACGAGCCAGCCCGCGTGCTGAGCCACTAGTTATAAAACAGCCCCTAAATAATCTACCCAGCCCGACCCTTGTTATATTCTCATATCGACCCACTAAGCCGAGGTTCTAACCCCACAGGGGGTGCCCTTAGTGTTCGGTTGATTTTCTCTCTCTAGTTTTTAAGCCCTGGCTGGGGGCCTTAATTTGGCCACCCACAGGAATAGTCCGGTTAAGCATAAGCAAAGCTCTCGGAGCTTTATTTGCGAGTGGTCCCATCTAAAAAAAAAAAAAAAAAAAAAAAAAAAAAAAAAAGTTGACTTATTTTTCAGTACAATCCGAATAAGAAATGAAACGAAGGCAAAAAAAGAAAACCCAATATAAAATAAAACATTGAGTGACGTTATTGTTTCGTGTTCTACTTTTCTCTTTATTTTGAACGGCTGTTCACGAACAAGGAAAACGATAGCGTACTCTCGACTCGAAAAAGATTTAGTAAAAAGATCCATTAAGCACCCATCCAGCTGGTTGACTCCAATAACAAAGCAAGGTGCTTTTTAACAATTTCCTAATAATTATAATCTTCCGCTCTGACGGGCCGGGACAGAGATAGAAATTAACATATTTCTTTAATTTTCAAGTCGACTATTGTCCCAGAAAATTAGACATCGGGTGAACTTAATCGTTAGCCCAGCAATTTGCTGTAAAAATTATGTGGCGTGGGAGCCAATTAGAAGGAATAAAGGTTACAGCGTAGGGCCAGCACGAAACGCGGCTTTGTGATCGTTAATTCATCTTAATTACCTTTTTTGATGGACTTTTCGAAGGTTGAAATCCTCCGTCACGGATTCAAAGGGATGGAGTTAGTTAATATTCCGGCAAAGTATAAAAGCGTCGAGGGGACAATATATTATGAGCACAGTGGTCGGAGTATGTCACTGGGTGTTGATAAATTAAGTGAGGTGAGGTAAAATAATGTTCAGTGGTGGCTCTAATAGTTTATACTTTTGTTTAACTTATTTCATTTCGAATAAATGTAATAGGGTGTCTTACTTTTCTGTCTATATTATGTACCTACAGTTCGATCTATAACTGAACATTTAAAATGCGTATTTAATTACACTTTGAAGCTAGTGTAAGCTGAATGGCATAAATAATCCCCTCCTAATTATCTTTAATAAAATTAGGCGATACTCATTTTAAGAACAATACAACATTTGCGCACACCACAAATTACATCGCGTTGGCTACGCCTTGCGGTCCTACAACACATTTACCGGGATAATGAGTAATAAATTTAAAAGGACTAGAGTAAAACAACGACTGTGATATTAAAAGTTTCACGGGACGCGTAGGCTCTTTAAAATAATGGGCTTGTACTACAAACGCGTAAACGAGAGCGTAAAACCCGGGGTGTTATTATAAAATCTGAATTTCATTAACCATAAATAAGTGGACCAATTTGTCGAGGGAGAGCTTAATTGCGTCCATGTCCAGTCTCCGGGCATCGACATCAATATTACTCTTTTTTTTTACTCGTACCTGGACGCTGAAGCTACTCCAATTTAAACATAATTAGACTCGAAATTATTGCTTAATTATTTTCTCTTATGATAAATATTATTGTAATCGATTCCGTTAATGACAGGATGTGGAACAAAGGATAACTTTAATCCTCTGTCATTTAGTTGAATAGTAATAATTTGAAAGGGAGAGCAAATAACCAACCATGATTATTAAAATTCATTTCAAACGTCCAGTATTACTTGAAACGTGTCCAATTCGTGGTCGCAAACATGAAGCGTGTCTTGTAAATTCCGCAATACTAAACTGCAGTCATAAACATATAAATGCTGCCACTTTCAACCGAGTCAAATTTTATTTATCCTTGGGGACAATTTCCTCTTGTCAAGCGACGGCCACCCGGGCATTCGCTATAATGAGAAAACGACGAAATCAACTTGGCCCAAATTAGACGCACACCGACGCGGCTTACATGGAGTTCATATAAATTATTGATATTATAATAATAACAATTTATTTCATTCTGTCGCGCTGTATCTGGAGCCCGAATAGACTATTATAACAATAATAAGGGTGTCGTACGAGGAGATTAAGGGCATTATGGCAGGAATATACTTGTGTACTATATCAGACACAAAAAACTGAATTTCGACAAACCCTTATTCGGCAGACGCTGCCGCGACACTTACCAACATTACATTACTCCATAATTATGGAACTTACACTTATCTACTCCGACAATACGTTAGTCCGCCCAACGTAAATGTTTTAACACTATTTTTTAAAGATTTTAATAAGATATTTTATACTTGTGCTGTAGTAGGTATCTACTAACATATTTAATAAATTGTTTTTACAAATAACTTAATTTGTTTATAAAGTTTCACGCTGTGCATGACGTTAACAGTTTTACAATTAATAATTCAAATTGTGAAATATGAGTTAATCATACATAGCAAACAAGTTTAGAAACCATAGGAATGATTACTGATATTAATATTTTTGTGTTTCTACAAATCATTATAACGTCTCTACTTCCTACTTAGCTGTTGTTTATTTAGTGTAGTTAACACTTGATATACCGTTCATCGATAGTATAATTCGATAACGATGTGAAAGGGCGAGCCCTTTCCAAATTTTTTCGTCAGTTAAATCATCCGTGACTTTGAGCAGTAAAACTGTTGCTTTGTACACTTAGTTCACATTAAGGGGTATTTCCCTTCATTAATAAATAGCTATAAATTACGCGACGAGACACTTTATTGTCCACTAATAGAGGTATGTATAACTTTATTGTCCACTAGTAGAGGTATCGTTCTGCCTAGCCTTTTCCAAACTATGTTGGGGTCAGCTTCCAGTCTAATCAGATGCGGCTGAATACCAGTATTATATATGGAGCGAGAGACTTCCGCAATCCAGTAAGTGGGCAATGCCAATATCCTAAGGTTAGACCGGTTGTCAGACTTTCGAGCTTCTGACTTCCCGTAACGACTGTAATAGGTATTCGTATGACATCCGGAACCAACAGTTTAACGTGCTCTACGAGGCATGGAAGGTAACGAACGGTCACCCATCCAAGGACTGACCGCGGCAAGCTTAGCTCGCAAATCGTATGATACGCGCGGTTGACAATTAGCCACGAGCCCCTTGGTACTAGTAGAGGTATGTATTACTTTATTGTTAGACAACGATGCAACGTATGCATTAAATTTTCATGGAATTTGTCTTAGGTATGTGACTTTAATTTGTACTGCAGTTTTATCGCTACTGCATTTTACGTTGTAAGAATTTTAGAGTTAAATGTATCATATCTAATACCTTTAAACGAGCAATTCTTGTATACAAGGTTAGTCGGAAAGGGGGTACTAAGCCGCAAACCTCTTAATGTATAACTGATGATTGTTCTAAAGAAAGTGTTAAAATTAAAAAATTCGATGATTTTTTTTTCCATCTAAAATTATTTTTATTTTAGTTTTTTCAAAAATTCTTCATCCCTGACTTAGTTGTGAATTCAGAAAATGCAGTTTCTAATCCGTGACCCCAAATATGACCTAAATAGTAAACACAGCTGATCATAGCTATGGACAAATAGATTTTAGTATATTTTTTACGGTATCTTTGAAAAGCTATTTCTCTTAAACCATCGAGTTTTGGGGAAAGTTGTAGAACAAAAGTTATCCCTTATTATAGGTGCTTTAACACCCTTTCGGCTTAGTACCCCCTTTCCGACTAACCTTGTATATATAATTTGAATCTCGGAAACGGCTCCAACGATTTTCATGAAATTTAGTATGCAGGGGTTTTCGGGGGCGATAAATCAATCTAGCTAGGTTTCATTTTTAGGAAACGTCGTTTTATCTGTTTTCAGGCAATGAAAAACTGCTACAATAACATTACAATATGAAAGTAAATTTTGCCGCGATCTGCAAGGTTAAAATAGCTCAGGTGGGAAATCGGACGGTCCCGAAATCAGAAGACTCGGTTCGAGTCCAACAGTCATTTGTTTCCCTTTTTTTTCAAGTTCCTTCTTTTTCTCTTTTTTTTCTTTCCAAAAATCACGATTTACCAAAAAAAAACTGAGCAAAGCTCGGTCATCCAGGTACTTATGTTAACTTGTCACATGAAATGCTGAATATTGTTATTGTTCTTTATTTATATTATAGTAATATAGAGTTCACATAATCGTCCGAACAATTAATTTTTAGTTACAAGACTTATAGAAATTGTCGTGATAATGAGACGTAATTATTAGGGAATTAGACATATTACATTGTGCACCAAAACTATCTAATTATATTACCTACAGCTACAAATGATTATTATGGTGATTTTTTTCTATTTTGACTAAGGCAATGAAACGTGATTTATTGTTTACTAGCGACCCGACCCGGCTTCGCACGGGTGCAATATAGATACTAATGTGGGGCATATAAACCTACCTCTTGAATCACTCTATCTATTAAAAAAACCGCATCAAAATCCGTTACGTAGTTTTAAAGATCTAAGCATACATAGGGATAGACAGACAGCGGGAGCGACTTTGTTTTCTAATATGTAAAGATTAACAACATTTTATTTTTATTATTACTTTAGAAGGCAAAAGGCCTTTGCTCAGCAGTGGGGCATAACATAGAATATAAAAAAAATGTTTTAATAGGCTAATAAAATTTTCTTTAAATGACATTCAAATTGCCATTACAATAACTAAAGAGCCGTACTTATAATGATAAAAAAAAACTTTCACAAATATTCACTATGAATAAAAAGAGCAGCATGTAAGCCGAGCCTGTCGTCACTTGTAGCTGAAACGTTACTTTAGCGCCACGTACAATTAAAGTCATGATCAGTATCTGTTCACCGAAGAGTTCACCCCTAACTTCGGTAATGTCATCAGACCGAAATAATTGTAGACTAAACTGTATTAAGGCAGACGGGAGACGGCAGGACATGTGCGCTTTAACAGTAACGACAGCCGACAATGTGGTAGGTATTATGTGTGGAAGTCATAGCACAGAAGTTTAGTTTAATATGTTCTGAGATTTGTTCACAGACGAATTATAACATAAACATAACATAACATCACGCCTGTATTCCCTGAAGGGTTCGGCAGAGGTGTATAGTAACACCACAGTCTACCCATATACCTATTAACTTCTTAGTAGGTACACTGTGGTAACACCCTAATTTCGCCGTTATGTTTAAGTCCCATGTAATGGCGGGCGAACCACGCATAACCACGAATTATAAATTTATAATCGACCTAAAAATATAGCGGGCATCGTTTTCTTCTTTTTCTCACGATGAAGTCTCTCTAAACCTACTTACTATTCAAGTTAACAAATAAGAAAGTGGCTAATTAGTGACATTCTTCTGCAGTCATTGTTGTCTCGATTTAAAACCTATTTGAACCGTTTCAGCGAAGAATTAATTCCTAATATTTTTGTTTACAGAAAAGCAACATACCTTGCACTTATTTATATCTACGAATAAAATAATTATCAGTCTTTTGAAAGACAGCGTAAAACTAATCTTCTGCTAATCCTATACAGTGACAAACAACGTCGACTTTCAAGATAACATTTTAAGTATGCTTAAACTTTTATGGCAAAATATTTTATGCTTTGGTGCCATAACTGGCCGAGCGGTAGCGACAATCTTTGATAAAATAAATGACGCGAATTATGCAACTTAGCGCGAATTGCTTTCATATGTGCGTCTGACTTGCGGCAAGTCACTTGTACGTACTTTTACGAGTTGCAAGTTGCAGTTGGGTGGGTTATTTTAAAACTGCACGACGGGGTTATCAGTATCAAGATTTATGACTCTGTCTTAAAATGCGGAAAATTTATATTGGGATTCTTGAGTTTGCTATCCGATTGGCATTCCAATTCGGAATGGTTAATAGTTGTTTTGATGGCTATAAAAATGAATAAGCAAATTGGTTAGTATAATTTGTCAGGTATGTGAAATATTTACAATATCGGGATGCTTACGATTAAGTAGCAAAAGCTATTAGCACGCCGAGCCATTATACAGGGTATCCCGTTATTAATGGACAACTTTGAAATGGGGTAAAGCAGAACTAAAGACCTTTAAAAAAACATACAAAAAAAACCCAAGATCTGTAATTTTTTTTTTTAAATATGCGATAGAAAAGTAACACAAGTATTTTTTTAAATGTGCAATATCTAGTCTTATTATTTACTGCTTATCTAAATAGTCAATGTAAATTATTATAAAAATATAAAACCGATGAAATTCATAATGAGGTACAAAAGAGCAGATCTTGGGTACTACTTGGGAAAAAAAACTTTTTTTTGAATGGTCATTCGTTCTACTATCTACGCCATTTCAAGGTTATCCATTAATTACATGACACCCCGTATTCGTAGTGCAAAATTGTTATTAGTGCTTGCATTATTATTTCCATTTCTATACACCTCGTTTATAGAAAAAACAGATCGGATAAATTCCTAGAACTATTATAACACTAAAATCCTATCAAACAAAAATCCCCTAGCGAAATAAATATCTTCCCATTTTAAAAAGCAACTGTCCTGTTTTTTCTATGGAGCTACAGGAAATTATTCAGAACGGCAAAGCTTCAAGCCGGCACTAAACTGATTAATATGCATTTAATATCCTTCTGTGTTCGTGAGTTCCCTGGAGTAATTTCACTCAAATTACCAATGCATTATTTTTATGTAAATGAAAATGTATGAATTCCTTTGAGATGTACTGTTTTAATGGGTGTTAGGGTGAAACGTTTTCATCGCGTTCTTCATTTTAGCTTTGATCTAAAAATAGAATGAAAATGGCGTTTATCAGTCTTGCGTTTCCTTGTTTTAGAAAGCAACGAGCAACGTTAATCTTTCTTTATTGGTCATGCATACGGCCAATATGATTAATAATCTTGCAATTACTAGCATAGTTTAATTCGGCGTTTAGTATTGGAATTGGACCCACCTATGTTCTGCCTAGTCTTTTCCCAACTATTTTAGGGTTAACATCCAATCTAACCAGATGCGGCTAAATACCAGTATTTTACACGGAGCGACTGCCATCAGACATCCGCAACCGAGTTATAGGGCAATGCCGATATCCTAAGGTTAGACCGGTTGTCAGATTGGAACTGGAATTGGACCTACCTATTAGTATATTGTACTAGAAAGTTAGGCTGTTTTACGCCATCTGCTGTAGGAACCTCGGCATCATCATAGCGCCTTTTTCCCGTCCACTGCTGGTAATAGGCACCTCGCGAGGTAAGAGTCTCGCTGGTTAGCAATGCAGGGTGCATTTCGTGCAAGCAATGTTTGAGTTTGAAGTAACAGTAGCAAAATAATCTATGGTAAGTAACAGCATGTTGTGTACTTTAAATCTGAACACACTTAAATTTGGAAAACCTAAATTTACCGCAAGAACTATTAAAGTGAAAGGATTAAAAAGAATAAGTGCTGCTTGTGTCTACAGCGTTTGATATTTATTTAACCCGAAAGCAGTCTCTAACTTTTTGTCGTTGTGTTTTTAACTACAAAATTTCGCAAGTTGATGTCAAAGCGTGGTAATAAAATAAAAACTAAGGTCTCATCCTCGGGCGAGAAAACTTCAGAGAAAAATATACTGACAGACTTTGTGGTGCCATCTCAAACTCTGCAAATTACTGTTTTGAAGCAGCATGCAAAGTGCGCGCCAGTTAACTCTGCGCGCGGCCCAAATCGGAACTAATCATGGTCCACCAGCGATGCCATTTTATTAATTTTGTCACTAAAACTACCTACCTGATTTTAGGAATGAAAGAAAATATAATGATAAAGATTATAATAGACCTCATTAGACGATAATAATCATAATGTATTCGTATTCTTATCAGATTTATTGTTAGTAACCTATACCGACATAAATTAGCTGAATAAAAAAAACTGTAAAAGAGGGCTGCCTAATTTTAATGCTCACAAATATAATAATACTTTTTCTTAAAAAGCGGTACTTTGTATTTTTGCGATCATGGCAACATTTAGCACACCCTCCGTCGAGCGCAGACTTATCTGGCGCGCATTCTAAACTTCTTAGATTCTCTTTTTTATAAAAATCCTTAGTTAATCTTATAATAGCTATTAAAAAAATAAAGCAATGGGTCCTTATTTAAAAGCACGTATAAACAGTATACATTGATTTATAAATTAAAACAAAATAATAAGAAAATGTGTACTTACATAAAGCAAATAATATTCGTATTCCAACTAAAAGCTTTTATTTAATATCAATCCTAAAGAGCTTATAAAACAAATATTCACTCTCTACTCCTATCAAACCAGATAACCAAATTAAAATAAAACAATAACTACTCGATTCCAAAGGTTTATTGATCAAACTACCCATGTGTTATCTTCTGTTGACTTTGTCCGATTTGTCACCAGCATCGCTGTCACAGGGCAATTAGTGGGACCACCCAGGACTCGTCAAAACGGACGGTGACGCCCGTCAGCTATGACCGGCTAAAACAATTTGTTACCATAGAAAAAGGAAAGAGACCTGATAATTGTAGGCAGTGGGCGCTTTGCTTTTGTTTGAGCTCAAATAATGGTGTCATTATCAGTAATGTATGAAGATGACATAATGCTATTAGGCCAGTTGCAATGGTTAGACTTCTATGCAGATTTTGTATGGGCCAAAATATTGTGGACACGAATAAACTCTTTCTATAGTTTCAAGTAATTTTATAGTTGGTAATCTAGTTAAGAAATAAATGAAAAAGCAATTAAATATCGAACAAATATATTCAAATTGAATAAAGATTATTCGAAGCTTAATAGATAATAATATATTTTATTGAAAATAAATCCAGCTCGGCAGACGGCTGCAGTAGCAGACTATTACAGCAAATTGAAACGATGTAATTGTTTATTTATATGATACTCAAAATCTAGATAAAGGTTAATTTAATCAAAACGATTAAACAAAGTAATCAAGATCTTAATAGATTCATATTAATTGCAATCTTTGAAAGGCCATAACGTTTTATAGGGTCGTCAAGTTGAAGGTCCAAGAAAATGTATACCTCTTTAAAATTTAATTATTTTCACTGAATTATATTACTGTTTTAAATAAATACAAATGTTTATTCCCTAGAAATAAAATATACCTACTTCTACTTTTTCTTAGATTTATTCTTGATACAGTAATTGAAGAAGTTTGTTCTAAACGATTTTCCTGAGTCACAGCTTTTCTTATTGGCAAAGATTCATCAACAGATAAGGGCACATCATCGACAAAAAGTTCGGCGAATCTCCGAAAAATCACGCGCAAGTACAGCGCAAATCTTCTACATCCAGAGCAGATGGTATCTCACACCGAGAATAATATCCCCATGAGCGATTTCCTTAATTTCGTGAGCGAATCAAGGGGATCGATCCGCCCTGATCGCCGGTTAGTGATAACGTATATGGACGAACGCCGGCTCGCAAATAACGAGTATCTTTCTTTCACTCGATCACGACCAAAAGCGGTCTTCGTGTCTGGATGTCAATTGGCAATAAGGTTGCGAACTTTGTCGAAGATACCGCGAGGTCGTCCGTTCTTGTTTTCGGAATTTGTTGGGTGGTTATGAATGTGTTGCCGATGAGAGATAAATATATTAGATAAGTTTGTATGAATTTTTATCTCGTCGTATAGGGTAGGATATAAATAGAAGAGGTTGTAAATGATGGGGATGTAATTAGAAGTAATTTGCTGCTCTATTCTATAAACTGATAACCGAAATTAGAATGGTCCTAATAATTGTGAAAATGTAAGCAACAGTGTTTTCCAAGCTTGTTCATAATATGGCCAAAAGTTTCGTCACAAACGTATATTACTGGTTGGAGCGCGGGAGCTATGAAGATGCTAATGTTCAACAGTGATAATGTTCACTTTATAAAGATATGTAAAAAAGGTAAATCCGTATTTTTTTTATAAGTTAGTATGCTTAAAATTAACCGCACCCAACAAAGCGTAACGTATCCCGGATTAAGAAAAACTTCACACCTACTCGTCACCGAAGAAGCCACCACAAAAATCCCTTTTAAAAACAGCTTAAAACTTTTATCGAAGTGACGTGGCATTACCAGTGTGATCCATGTGGTGCTGAAACCCTATACAGTAGGTAAGCCATGGTTCGTCGACCAATCGCCTGCGAGGCAGCGGGCTTACCGCGGCGGGGCGAGGCTTTGTGCAAGCTGTGTTCGGTTACATATCACATATTTATTGGAGTCTATGGTTTTAGCTGGAAGTTAGGCTGTAATATTACATGTTAGAAGTAGTTTTGGAAGATTTTGAACTTTTAAAGCTACTTGTAGTTCTGGATGAGGTGTGGGTGTGACTGTCGTATTATACCTTACGTAAAAATAATATTAAATTAGAAATATTTTTAGTTTTTCGTGTTCGTTTTTTTAGCAAAATGGAACACTTATTTTAAATTGAACACAACATCACACCTGTATTCCCAAAAGGGTTGGGCAGAGGTGTATAGTAACACCTTGATTTCGCCGTTATATTTAAGTCCCATGTAATAGGGGGCGAACCTATTGCCATCAACCGGGCACAACTCCAAACTCCGGGCTGTTACTGAGGAATTCCACTCGGAAAAACCCAATAACACTGCCCGACCCGAGGATTGAACCCAGGACCTCACGATCAGCAATCGCGCTTGCCACCACTAGACCAACCAGCCAGTTACTTTAATCCTTTTCGACATACACTAACGTTTACTTGGATTAATTCTTGAAAAAAACAGCTTTCATTTGATTATTGTCGATTGCTTACGCAATCTATAAAAAACAATCGATGAAGAGATTTTAATAAACATCCTCACTGAATCATCACATTCAATTACGCCCAAATAAGACAACAGAACCTTCACACGTCATTAAACATATTCCATGAACTCGAAATTACTCATACGCATTGTTCCAAGCACAACCGAGTCAGCGCAGAAGCAATTAAAGGCTCTTAAACGTCATCCGTGGATGACAGTCACAGGCCGACGACAACGACGTCGAAGCGTAATTGTCGATAATTCTGTCGTCATTGGGCCCAGAACGGCCCACCCAGGCCTCATCGCGTGTAATAAGGCCACCAGTGTAGCGTTTGGAATAGAATGGACTAGACTTCGTGCGAAATTTTATTTTACTTACATTATTGCCTCGGTCTTTTTTTTTGTTGGAAAGGAATGATAGGATGAAATTGTATAGTGAACATTAATCATGGTGTTGGGTGAAATGTTGGACTTAGAGCAGTACTTAAGAATATTTGTTAAGCTAAACATTGACAGCTTGAGGAACGTACCCATACTACGTGACCCATTTTTTACAAGTTTTTTACCCCCTCCCCCCCTCGGTGACCACCCTTAATATATGCCAATACCCGGGTCCACCTCTAGTTTTAACGTAGTGATTCATAAATATGGTTTTTAATAAATAAAAATGCAAATAGAAAATTATTGGCTCAATGTGCGTCAATGTTGCCACCTGTGAGTTTAAAAAGCGCTAAACGCTGCGAGCCATATTTGAGTATAGCTCGAAAAAATGCGAGATTTCCCTAGAGGATATTGACCACGTGACGAAAACCTAAGCCCGCCCCCCCCCCCCCCGCCCGTGTGACCAAGCGTGGTATTTTTAAAGATTCCCCTCCCCCCCCTGAACGGGTCACGTAGTATGGGTACGTTGACTTGCTGTCATTATATTCCGAAAACTGCTAGTGAACTAGTGGCTACACACTATTTCTGGATCTAAAACATAACATCATAACATCACGCATGTATTCCCCGAAGAGTTGTGCAGAGGTGTATAGTAACACCCTTATTTCGCCGATATGTTTTAAACTCCCATTACATGAAATACGTGGCGAGCCTATTGCTTAGATCCAAAAATCTGGAGATAATGTGGTCTTTACTTGTAGGATGTTTAAGACTGAAGGCAATATGGTGACCACTTAAACGAAACCTTATTACTAGTAATGCGTAAACTACTACGTATCTTGAAACAAAGTCTTATTTTTATTTTATTATTAAAGTTTAAAAGTAAAGGAGTTCAGCAGATGAGTCACACACCCGAACACGTTTGCCAAAAAAACCTTTTAATTTTAACCGACATGATCCACGAGTACTGATCAAGGTGCAGAGGCTCGATTATACCACCTTTTCTTTATATTTTTAGATTCAAAATCAGATATCAAATCACCGTATACAAGCTTGCTTGGGTTCTAATCTATTGCACAAAGTAAAACTATAAAATTAGAAGATGCTAAAGTTTTGGTGACTTTACGAGTGTACTAAGAAAAGTTAGCACTCTTTCTTAGTACGAAGTCATAGAAACTTGGAATTATGGCAACATCAAGAAGTTTGGTTCTAATTTGGCGTATCAACTCGCCGTAAATTTTTGTAGCTTTATTTACTATGTACGCGTTGCTTTTAAGATCGAAGGATTTATCGAATAAAAAGTTTTTTTTCGACATCTCTTTTTGCTGATTAAGATGTATTCTTTTGAAGCCTTTTGAGTCTTCATACTCTTCGTAAACCGTTGAGTTTATTTACAATTTATGCTTGTTTGGATTCCTAAAGTTACTATAAATCATTTATCAAATCTTGCAAGCGGTGTCTTGGCATCTGGTTGGAATATTTTGCACTGGATTAGTGTTGGATCACCTGCATCTCTGGTAAAATATATATGTTCAAATGCTGCCTTTGGCTGCTTTACTTCATTGCCACAAAATTTAAGTAATGCTGAAATTAATAACCTGTTAACTTCAAATGCCACTGCTTGGCCACAATTTTTTTTGGCTCTACGCTCTATCTGTCTCATAAATAAAAGTATCCTAACAAGTATTCTTTTAAAGAATGTCGAAGTATGACTTAAATCGGCCATTGTTTACAAGATCTATTAAACTAACCCTGCGCTTATTTTTAACGATTTTATGGCATCTTAAAAGGTCTTTACAACCAGTAGCATCATTGCTCTCTCCTTACACTACAATCATATTTAATTCGTTCTTTAAACTTTAATTCCTTGTTGGTCTAGTGGTCACAAGCGCGACTGCTGAACATGGGGTCCTGGGTTCGATCCCCAGGTCAGGCAAAGTGCTATTTTGCTTTTCCGTGTGGAATTTGAATCTGTGCCCGGTTGATGGCCGTAGGCTCGCCCCCTGTTACATGGGACTTAAACATAATTGGCGAAACGAGGGTCTACTAAAACACCTCTGCCGAACCCCTCGGGGAAAACAAGGCGTGATATTATGATGTTATGTTTAAACTTTAGCCTAATTAGACTGGTATCTATTTAACATATTATAGAAAACGAAAATTGTTTAACATTAAGGCTTCAGAAAACACCATTAATTTGAAATTAACTTCGTATTAAATTAATATTGGTATTAGCAACGCAATTTGAGAGTGCCGTTTGTTTCTTGTATCTAATCAGTTTAATATAAGTTTTCTCAATTTTAAATTAAAATTCATGTTGCGTTTTTTTGGGTTATCATTATTCATAAAACGGCTTTAGCTTGTTATAATATTCTGCGTCTTCGTTGTCTATGCTAATAAATAAATGTAACTCAATTTGTTTAAAAGTTGGAATGATAAACAAGTTAAATTTTATGAGACTGGGTGGCCATTGATGGAAAATCTGTGGAAACAATTTATTAAAATATATTACCTTGGTGTTCTTTGCGTACATTAGTTAGACTAGCGAATGCGTTCATTTTTACAAATGCGTTTATTAAGTACAAATGCAAACGTTTTTCAAATTTGCATAACATCGCCTTAGAGTGAAAACCTCGGGAATGCATTTTTGCTAAAATTTATTTTAATACGTTTTTAAGAAGAAAACTTCGCAACGCTCACCCTGATCTGACTAATTTGTTCATTCGATACTCGTAGTGCTATTTATGACAGTAAATGAGAACCTCGTAAATACAGTTTGGCGTGAATACCTTGCAACAAACTTGTCATTTCTTTATGTATTTCGGACAATCTTATAGTATCGAACAGTTCTGGATATAAAAACGGGTTAAATTTCCATATTAATTAATAAAAAAACATAAAAGACGCCGTACAAAAATTTTACAGTACGCAGTTTTGTACATATGACCGAAGCAAAGATGAATGGAACAAAGAATTCTATGTCTCTTCATGTATCGATGCACAGATAGACTAGGAACCGTCTGTCACGACCAGTCAAAGGCTTTTCTGCTTGAATTTATCAATGGAACTGACAAGCTTTTTCGTTCGAAACGATCTTAACGCGAGAAGTCTGGTAGCGCCTAAATCTACATGCTGTATGGTTTTGGCTGTGTCGCAAAATTGAACTAGCGATTTGGCTTCTCGTCTATTTTGACACATTTCCTGTTGTCACATCTATTAGCATGAGTTGACTGATGAGCGTTTTTGTGTGCCATACCAGCCTGTCTTATATGTAAACTTCCACCATAAAATATTAGGTCATCGCTTATCATTGATATACAAACCAGGGTCACAAAACAGATAGGTGGGGCATTCTTCGAAAAATATGAACAAAAATTGAGAACGTCATTAGCATCATCCCAAAGTTAAGAATGCAGATGTTTAATACTATAATTATGATAATGAAAACTGTAACTATACCGCTGCCGTCAAGCAATAAGACAAGAATAAAAACAATCTGACAATACTATAACGTTAACAACCCGGGAGAAGAATGATCTGTTAAAATAATGTTAAAAAATTTCGAAGAATCACCCAGGTACAGAAGTCAATCTACATACAAGTTCGCTCGAGCAACGCACACATAAACACTGCTCACGGACACGATATCTCGGACTGTTTGGGACTAGAGTGCGAGTGAGTGCGAGCCCGAGTGCCATGCGCTTGAGAGAGATAGATATATAGATAGAGCGACCGCCGAGCGTAGGTATGAAAAGTGAAGTACATACATGTGATTGACTTCTGTACCTATCTGTTTTGTGCCAGGATGTAAGACGATACAGCCATAAAAACCGCGCAGGCAAGCGGTTTGTTAAAACAAAAAACATTAACTAAACAATAAATTAGGAATAAAATCCTTTTGTATTGTCAGTTTACACTCGTATTTTGTTATTCGAACAAAATTAAAGAGCAATATCGAATCATTGTTATGTTAAATACGCAACGGAGAGAGAAACAAAATTTAAATCGCTGTCGGGTTTGCTTCGATACTCCGCTACAAGCTGTTATGTATACAGGGTCATTTGTAAAACACCGACAACCTCTCAGGAATATGTTACTAACATCATAATCAACAACATTTGTTCTATGACTTTTAAAAAATCATCATATTTTAGTTCATCAGATTTTCATACAAAAATAAAAATTAATTTAAATATTTTTATTTTTGTATGAAAATCTGATGAACTAAAATATGATGAATTTTTTAATTTCATAGGACAAAAATTATTGATTATAATGTTATTAACATAGTCCTGAGAGGTTGTCAGTGTTTTACAAATAACCCTGTATAAAAGTAAGACACACCAATAAAAATGAACGTTTCAAATATTAAGTTCTGTTCGACAACCGATAAACACATGTTTGGATACGGTCTTGTATATGAACTAAATAAAAGAACATCGTGTAAGTAATGATAATTGTTCTTTTCGCTCCGTATCGAATACACTTTGTTGCAAACTCGCTTGGTCTTAAACATCATAATTTTAATTTTATTGTAATAAGGTAGTTTCCTGTCAGTTTGGCTTGGGAGCTGTTTGAGTTAGCTGTACTTATTATAAGTTAATTGAAATTAGATAATGTATGATTTTGACTTTAATAAAGATTATTACTGTGCTTCGTAATTATGTGTGAAATTAACTTTTTGATATTAAAACGTATAATAGGATTAACGTGGAATGTATATTAATGGAAGTGACTCCATCAAGATTGAAATCGCTTATAATATTCGTTATGGATAATATGAAAAATAGATAACATCTCACTTTTATGTTATGCGTAGTTTCGTAGGGAATTCCGAATAGCAAGTTTGTAAGGACAAAAGTAAAGTGACTCTTCTTTTCAGTCTGTACAAAACAAAAACTAGTGCCAAATGATATTAGAATACATTATTTTCTATTTTTTTTTGCTTTGCTGTTATCGGGGTGAAATTATTGAACACAGTATTTTTATTTCAAATAAATTCAATAAAACTACCACCTTTACAACATTTTACAACTGATAAAAGCTGTTTGCTCGTCTACTGTCTCATTTATTTTTACAATATTCCCATTTTACGCGACGAGTCTGTGTTCGACTGAACTGTTCTGGGAAACAGGGCGCGTTGTCTGTCACATCCAATTGTACGCGGCCACCGTTTCGCAACCCCAACACATAAATTTCGATGCTATCTACACAACGCTACAGAGTTATTTAAATGTACAACATCACAAAAGGTTATTAACGTAAAGTGTCCATTGCGAACAATGACAATGACATCTACAGAGTTTAATTTAGATTTCAACCGTAATACCTATAAGTCGACGACTCTAATACAGGCTTGTTTCAGTCATTCATTCAAGTTGGAGTCTAATGTTTTTCGATAGATTGGATTTGGATAGCGCTCGCGTACCAAATTCGAATCGGCGTTTGAACGCTCTGGTAATACGCGTGCTCTGAGTTGAGACGTCGGCTTATATAGGTGTACAGAGTGGAATAGAATTCGAGCTGAGCCCTGCTTCACGCGTTGTCAGCCTGAATAAACTTCCAAATCGATTCCACAGCTGAGAGTGACACCCTTGGATAAGGTTGGCCCGCGTCTCGGCGTTTCTACATTTGCATAAAGAATATTGGATATGGGAGTATCTGCGACAGAGGTTTGCAATTTGCCGTTTTCTTTTTAAAATATTTTTATTCGAAGTCGTAACAATGCATGTAGTGCAATTTCATAGATTGTTCGCACACCGTTTCTATAACATTTACAATATCAGGACTCCTGATATTGTAAATGTTCACGAATTCTAACTATAAGCTCCTGATTCAGGAGCTTATAGTTAGAATTCGTGAAGCATAAGGTGCATGTTACACGTTCAATATTTATCATGATATTTGGATTGCGATCCTGGATCGTGATCCAAGATCTAAACGCTTAATAACTATCATGATCCAGGATCGCGATCCAAACACATAACGTAACTAGCCCATTACTGTCCCACTGCTGGGCACGGGCCTCTTCGCAGAATGAGAAGGGTTTAGGCCTTAGTCCACCACGCTGGCCTGGTGTGGGTTGGCAGACTACACCATCGAGAACTTTATAGAGCTCTCTCAGGTGTGCAGGTTTCGTCACGATTTTTTTCCCTCACTGTTACCGCAAGTTTTAATCAGATTCTGATCCGCACATGAACTCGAAAAGTCAGAGGCACGGCCCGGAATCGAACTCAGACCCTCCTGCATAGAAGGCAACCGTTCAACCGATAGGCTATCACTGCATCGCGATCCAAATATAGTGACAAATATTAAACGTGTAGCATGCGCCTTAAAGATAGAAAATTCAAACTTCTAATATGTATGAAAGTTCCTCTATCAATTTTAAGTATTTACATAACAAAATGAGTATAAATAAGTCATAATAACCGAATAGAAGGAAGCAACAAACTTTTATTCGCGTGTAATGTACATAAAAATGTCAAATGTTAACATTATGCCGGCCGTAACAGTTTTATTGCACCCGGCTCGAGTCATTTAACACATCAACCTATTGGTGGTCTAAACTTTTTTTATTGAAAAAATTTAAACCTTCATATTCGTAAAGTGAGAATAAAATGAATTTTCTCGAATACTTCGGCAAATTATTCGAGTTTTGATGTTATAATCTATCTTCTGAGCATTGATTTCAACTTCAAAAGCTATTAACAAAATAAAATAATTTGACATGAATTAGAAAATATACTTAATTTGATATCTTTTACATTATTGTTTGTTTTCAATGCTTCTTGTTTCTAATTCCTGAATTTCATAACCGGCACCCTATTTGCGTAACACACGTAATCGCAATAGCTTTGATTTTGACAATTCAACAATTTCCATAGCAACGCATAATGCATTGACAATTCGACTTCTCCTTAACCTTTCACCCCACAATGAATTTATTTATTAGATTGAGGATCGTCAATATTACAGACACTGCAAAATAATTAAAACATTATTTAACGAACGTTTTAGTGTTGCAACAATTATAGACAACCACAACATCGAATGAAAAAAAAAACATTAGCAAAAGGTGTAAAAAACAGAAGTAAAATTTCATTAATTATAAATTGACTAAAATCCGAGTAAAAATAGAATTCAAAAATACAATTTAAAAAAAGCAATATGATTTCATTAATATAAATGAATATGCTTGAATTGTCAAAATGACATCTATTATGATTTCGAGTTTTACGCAAAAGGATGCATCTACTGTTTCTCTTACACGTTGGACTTGTCAGCTAAAACCAACGACGTTGAAATAAATAGACACGCTATCTGGAATAGGCATCATTTGTGCCAAATGCATTGACGCAATAAGGTTCAAACCACCGCTAGACAGCTGTCAAGTTCAAAGGCACTGTGGTTCCGGAACCTCAACTCGTTGATACTCATAGACTTAAAATCGATGTTGATAACGTGTTGTTCTTCTAAACAGCGCATCTAGTACCTACGTAAGTACATATTACATCAATGGCTGAAACAATCTATTTGCTGTGACTTTTTACTACTTTTGCTAAATTCAATTTTGTGACTCATATGTCTATCCGCCTAGTCTTCAACCACTTAGTAGAAATTCCTCCAGGCTATCTCTTCAGAGATGACTAGATCAAAGTTCATTTTCGCTTGAAACTTTACTGTAAGTAATAACCCTTAAGCCCAACATGTTATGTCCTGGGGCGGTGCCGACACAACTAATGTTGTTCAGCGCAGCCATGCTGATAACTGTGCACAAATGAATAGCTCTGTGTTAGACGTGACGCAGCCAGCCCAGTGATGTTGTCCAATATCGTACGTATAATTTCCTTTCCGCTATGCTGCACTGCTCCGGTTTAGAATTTAGACCTCCTTAGTCAAACGCATATATATTGAAATAGGTATAGATATGTATTTATAAATAGAAAGCAGATATTATAGAATCTGCCAAATTATGAATTTCACTGCATAATACCTATATTGCTATTGAGGGCTATTGAAGGGGTCGTGGCTAATTACCAACTGTGGAGATCATACGATTTGCGAGGTTAAGCTGCGCTTGCCGTGGTCAGTCCGTGGATGGATGATCGTTCGTTAACACATCGAGATTATTCGAGATCCTTTCGTGCCTCGGAGAGCACGGTAAACTGTCGGTCCCGGGTGTCATACGAATACCTATGACGGTCGTTACGGAAAATTCGAAAGTCTGACAACCGGTCTAACCTTAGAATATCAGCATTGCCCAGTCCTGGTACTACGTTGCGGAAGCTGATGGCAGTCGTTCCGTGTAAAATACTGGTATTCAGCCGCATCTGGTTAGACTGGTAGCTAATCCTCACTTAGTTGGGAAAAGGCTAGGCAGAACAATACCTATATTGTTAACATATGGTAATCTAGAGAAGAAATATAGCAACTTTTGGAAGAAGTGACGAATGAAATACTCTTCGCCGCTGTACTTTTGTTTACAAGTGAACAGATAATCAAGGTAACCCTCTGTGTATGGGCTCTTTAGTGTAGGTACCTAACTAAAAATCTTTTATTGGTAAGACTTGTTTTCACCAAGAAACAAATTAAAACGTGATGGTAGGTAATGTTTCCTTAAAACGTTTCTAAGCCTAAACAATAACTTGTCCGATCCATGTAAGGGCCACAGATAAATTCATACCCCACAGTTTTCTTGAGATAATTATTTGAGTCAATATAGTGCTTTTAGCGAGGCGGCAGACAATCGATCAAGCAGCTGGTCGCGGAGCCGCGTAATTTGATACACATCGGAATGTGGACACAAATAAAATCACTTAGCTGAGGAGTGGCGTCCTGCAGAGCACATCTACCGCGCACTGCGGTGTACAAGGAAACAAAATGATGCTAGAAACGTTAGCCAACTCACGAATGCAGATTTCGCAACATCGAAAATCGTAAAAGATAACTAAACAAAGAGACATTGGTTTGGACTTATTATTGAGATTTCTGTGGGTTTGACACAATCGTGAATTATCGACATTACTGCATACAGAACAATCGCAATAAAAATATGTTAAAGATTTTATTAACGTGTGCTGTGGTTTTATCCAAACTTGCGGTTATTAAAAACAGTAAATTAAAAAAAATGCAAAATTGGTTGTAGCTTTTTCGAATTTTCGATGTACTGTTAGTAGTTACGCAAGATTTCATTATTTCATTAAACGATATTTACCTACTCAAAAATAAGCATAAATATCTATGAAAATCAATCTATTCATATGGATCAATAATATAATCTCTGAACTTTAAGATTAATGTAGATAATATTGTAGATTACCGTTTCCAAAGTTCTAGGGTATCTTTTACTTCTTGTATTTCAACAATAAATAAAACAAGATCAGATGCTATTACGAAAGAAATGAAGTCTCTAAAGAAACTTCAATTCTCACAGTTGGATTTCGCCACATCTGTCCGATTAAAACGTCAGAGTAGTAGTATATTGGTATATGAATTGACGTGGGGAAGGCTTTCAGAACTGAAATTGTTTAGGAATACTTGCCAATGAAAAACTTTATGTGAGTGTTACTTTATCAACTTTTTTATTTTGCTAGACGATTTGCTACGTTCTTATTTTATTATTTACTTTTAGTTTACCTACGATGGATGCATTTGTGTGAATCGATCGGTTCAACTTAGTTTTCACGCTTTAGTTTGATTGAAAATTCAATTTTGCTTTCCGCATCCAGTCTAGTCCCGCTGCCTTCTTTAAGTTATCTCTAGAGGAGTGAGCCAGCGAGTGCTGACGTAAAACTTCTGGAGATTTGTTTGTACGTACTTATATGTCAGAGTCTACGATAGGTTTGCATAATTGTTTAATATTTGTTTGAGTTAACGTTGACCGAATTCTATTTATGACATTTGAGCGAATTTTCAATGTAAATAAATATAGCCAAATGTCATAATTCACCATTACATTTAAATTGCACAATACGAGTTATTGATGTCTCATAATGAGTTTTTTTTTTATTTCTGCGTTTAATTGATCAAGTAATGAATCTTTAATTGTGTTATTATATACTGCATTATCAAAACTACACCGACTAATTGCTTTCGAATCTTCATTATTTACAGTAGTCACAGCGAATAATTGTGTATTATAGCATAACAGAAATAAATTAAGCAATTTATCTGAACATTTCGCGACTGCTAGCAAAATTAAATTGAATAAAGAATGGAGGTCATTTATTCACAGAAACTAAAATGGTGTGTAATAAAAAACCTCATACAAAGGCCGTGAGTCTCAACGTGAAATTTTCAACTACCGGACTAGAAAATTCGTAGGGGTAAAATAGGGCGTGAAATTGTTCCCCGAATAGGTGGTATTTGTTTATGGGCGCTCTACGGCAGTGAAATTTAGATGTAAATGCTCCTGATGTGTTCCGTGTGGTAGTGATGGTGTCGCATTTGTCACACCGACGATGTACTTGACATGTGTAGGTCCCGGAATATAGGTACATTATTTATCTTATGGAATTTTTGAGGTGGTAGTGTGTTAGAATTGTTCTGGGAGAAAATAATAGAGTATTACAACCATAGTAATGTATGTATAATTATTGAGTATTTTTTCTGGATAACATGGAGGTTGAAAGTCATAAAGCCTTATTTGAGACAACTCAACTAATATTGAAGCTATCTCATTATCACTTCTATCTGTATCTAGTATTCGTTAGTCTCATCTAGTCTTAAAAAAAACATTACATTGACTTATAAAAGTGTCTGTAACATATATTATTTATTTACAGCAATAAAAATCATTTATCATTTTGTAAAATAAGACAACAGTCATGTAGGATACACAGTCAACAATGTAACACCAAATTTTATGTAAGAAGTACCTACATATATACCTTAATTCCATTAAATAAATATTTTTTACATGATTTCAATATTTTTTTCATGATTATTAATTCTGTAGCTACATAAACCAACGCATATAAACTACCTCAATATACTCAAAGAAATACATAAAAGCCTACACAACTAAATTCAAACCAAATTCACAGAATACGGATGCACATTGACAAATAGCTGTAGTTTCTTCAGAACAAAGTGGGTTATATTTCGTTCCCACACTGTAAACGTTTATTGAATAAGTAAGCAGAGGATTTCATAAAGGAGGTAAGGTTTGTAGTTGATGCTGCATTTTTATCCTTGCGATAACAATTTGTTAGTTTCTTTGTTCAGGGTGATTTGTGGGGCTATTATTGAGATGTCTAGATGGTTTTTATTTTGAGATAAAAACTTGAAGTCTATGAATAGTTTTCATGGCTTTTTGGTATGGAGGATGTTAGGGAATGGACCAGAATCTGAATGAGGCAACTATATTCTTATTGGGTCTTCGAAGGCTCTTGTTAAATTCTTATTCAAGAAGTCGATGAACATAACATAACATCACGCCTTGTATTCCCTGAAGGGTTCGGCAGAGGTGTTTTTGTACACCCTCGTTTCGCCAGTTATGTTTAAGTCCCATGTAATAGGGGGCGAGCCTATTGCCATTAACCGGGCACAAATCCAGACATTCGGCTGCTACTGAGAAAATCCTAATGGGAAAACCCAATAACACTTTGCCCGACCAGGGGATCGAACCCAAGACCTCTCGATCAGCAGTCGCACTTGCCACCACTAGATCAACGAGGCAGTCAAGGATGTCGATGAAATATAATTATATTTCAGCGGGTGTTCAATGTTGTCCAATATTGGTCAAGTGTAATGAAGCCAGGAGTACAAATGATTAAAAAACAAAATGTTTCACATTTTTAGGGTTCCGTACCCAAAGGATAAAACGGGACCCTATTACTAAGACTCCGCTGTCCGTCCGTCCGTCAATTCGTCTGTCACCAGGCTGTATCTCATGAACCGTGATTGTTAGACAGTTGAAATTTTCACCGATGTTGTATTTCTGTTGCCGCTATAACAACAAATACTAAAAAACAGAGTAAAATTAATATTTAAGGGGGCTCCCATACAACAAACGTATCTTTTTTTGCTCGTTTTTGCTCGATATTGATAACGACAACAAGAAGACGCTTGAAATATTCACAGAATATTTAGTTATATATTCACTTTAAAAATAAATAATGATATTAAAATAAAACAAATATTTAATGGGGGCTCCCATAAAAAAACGTGTTTTTTTTTTGCCGTTTTTATAGATAATGTACGGAACCCTTCGTGTGCGAGTCCGACTCGCACTTGGCCGGTTTTTTTGTGTAATTAAACTAACTGCCAGTAATTCTATATCATTCCATTTAGACATAGGATCTAAATTCAAATTTAAATGTAAAGCGTGTACTTAGAATACATTTCACATAATTAGGATATTAAGCTAGCAAATGACATCATCACAATGTTCTCAGTGTGGTTCTGTCACACATAACGGCATCTGAAATGTATTCCCTCCGTGTCCCGACTTAGTTCCTACCATGTTGCGACAGTTTTTATCAACATAATAACCGAATATGTATTCAAGTGTGGTGCTTAGTGTTACTTTGCCTTACAAGAAATTTCATATATACCCCAACTAATTTTCAACCTTATTTCGTTTAAATAGAGTTTATAAATACAGTAAAAATAATATTGTAGAAGTAATAGAATGGTCTCACGCACTGATGGCGCCGCATGGTGGCGTTTTGTTGCAACTAAAAGTTCCTTGCCCTTATTAGATACCATAGCTCATAAATGATGCATGGTCGTATGAAAACATTAGATATTTATGACGCCATTAAAATATAATCATAACTATCTGGTACCTATGTAAGAAAGCGCTTTAAAATGATAATTCAAGCTATAAAACTGATCAAAATGATCTAGGCGCAGGATAAAATACGTGTTGTCGTCAATATTATCCAATGTTATTACTGTGAAGTACCTATTAACATTTATTTCGCTTGCGTATTACTGAAGGTATTTTTCACCGCTACGGCAGAACGTTTTTAATATACCTACCGCAAAAAAAAAATCGAACCCTTCGATAAAAAAGTTATAAAGAAGAAGTACAAATATTAATTATAACCCTGTAATATTCTCTCGCATTCAAATCGACAAGCATTAAATGACGAGTCGTCGCTCTGGGTTCGGTCATTCCGATTATCAGCTGGCATATCTTCGTCCGCCAACAATGAAAGACAACCCGTTAAATGTGCACTGCACTCGAACATCTTAATAATCCGTTGAAGGGCCGTGTCGGCCCAGCATGACGTGTACCCAACACAACCGTAATTATTTTTCCATGGAGTGACATTTTACGCAGAAATAAATAATTCCAATGCGCTCAGAAATTACGACTACATTAATTCGAATGTGCGAATAAATAATTTAGTGCCAACACGAAATTTAATTATTTCGACACAAAATGTACCGATCCAATTTAATATCAATTTTTGTCGCTCGAATTGGCTTAATGCGTGTTCGATTTTGAATAACAACGTGATCATTATATGACTAGTTTCCCGATACAACACGGAGTTTACTGTTCACAGCATCGTAACGGGGCAACAGTGCTTCGACTTGACATTTGACAAGCGTCTCCTATAAAGTTTAAAGTAATTCAACCGGCGGGGACGTCACGTCGATGCGCGTAGAAAGTCAACCTTTACGATGGTCGAGTGAACAAAACAAAACAAGTTGGACATGTCAATGCCCACGCCTTTGGTACGGTAACCTGATACAAGCAGGCGGATACATTTAACACCACTGAGAGGTTCGCAAGCGGTCGCGTCGCGTGAGCGCAGAGCATTAAGCGGAGCGATGAGCGATGCGGCGAGCGTAGGTCGAAGGACGCCGTCGATAGTTCAGCGCAGCTAAGTTATTCCACAACGACTGTAATCTTGCTGGAGACTACTAGATGTCACGCACGTTTGGTACGTGCTTTGTACTACTTAGGCATAGCTTTAAAGTTACAACGACAAGGCAAATTTAGCTTTTAGATAAAGGTCTACAGCCAGTACAATATTTCTTCATGTTTATCGAAAAGTAAACAGCACTTACCCTTAACTTGCAAGATCCGTTAAGTTGATTCGAAAGTACTTACTTATTTATCACAGTCATAAAGCTCTGAACTTCATTAATATCCTTGAAATTTTGGTCTCTCATATCACTATGGCCGCGACCTAACCTACCCATCCGCTCGCCCGTGTCATGAAAGAGGATACTTTAATATCCGATTCATTGTTCTGTTACAAATTTGTCAGTGATCTTTACATTAAACTTTTTCTCTTTTAAAATTTGAGATGGGTCCATAATCCTCGTGCGGCCGGCACATTGTAAGTAAATCTTCGTCACATAATGACGTTTAGACCACACAAATAAAAATATTAGATATCGTATTAAAGGGCTAAGCATTATACAATATGTCTTGTAAACGACTGTACAAACTTTAAGGGGGCGTAGTATGCTTTATTTTGTCGACAAAAACACCCCACTTCTGGGGTCGAAACCCCCCAAAAATATAGCAATTTTATTTAGTACTAGCGACCCGCCCCGGTTTCGCACGGGTGCAATGTAGATACTGATGTGGGGCATATAAACCTTCCTCTTGAATCACTCTTATCTATTGCTGAAAACTGCATTCAAATCCGTTGCGTAGTTTAAAAGATCTAAGCGTACAGACAGCGGGAGTGACTTTGTTTTATAGTATGTGAAGATTTTGATTATGTCGTGGTCTATTTCAACCACGACATAATCAAACAGCCACAACTTAAGACCTAGGCCTCACCGAGGCGTATATTTAAAGTCGTTTGAAAGACTGCAGCATAGATAACTTAAAAAAACATCAAAGTGCCATACATGAGTTAAGCTATTTTCGTAATAATACATGAAATTCAAATTTTAAACATAACATTCCACATATTTTTTACTTTTTCTTAAATACTACAAAAACTGCAAGGGGTGACACTCGACCACGACATAATCAAACAGCCACAACTTAAGACCTAGGCCTCACCGAGGCGTATATTTAAAGTCGTTTGAAAGACTGCAGCATAGATAACTTAAAAAAACATCAAAGTGCCATACATGAGTTAAGCTATTTTCGTAATAATACATGAAATTCAAATTTTAAACATAACATTCCACTTATTTTTTACTTTTTCTTAAATACTACAAAAACTGCAAGGGGTGACACGTGTCTTCTATGTTTCTTTATATTGGTCTTTAAGTGGTTCTACAAAACATGTAGAAGAGGTCGAAATATCTGGGTCAAATACCTACCTACTATCATTTTTCTATTTTTGAATTTCTATTTCCCACTTATAATTACCCCCCGTAATTATAAGTGGGGAATAGACCCCACAAGTGAGGTGTTTTTATCGATAAAATAAAGCATACTACGTCCCCTTAAAGTTTGTACAGTCGTTTACAGACACATTGTATAAGTGTCGATATTGATTACACTTTATTTTGATTTCTTTGAAAGTTTCCTATTTCAACCTGTTCGGTTTCTAGAATATTTTATCGGAACGTGCATTTTAAATGTGACACAGTATTGTTACAGTTCGAGGAATTTAATAAAATATAAACATGTAATGTGAAAACGAATACCATATTGTGCAGAAATGCGTAAGTCTGTTCTGTGTGTGAAAACAGTATATTGTAAATATTGTTATACTAGCAGAGGTGTATAGTAACACCCTCATTTCGCTGTTATGTTTAAGTCCCATGTCATAGGGGGTGAGTCTATTACCTACCATCAATCGGGCACAAATCCAAACTCCGTGCTGCTTTATTGATGAATTCTACACGGAAAAACCGAATACACCTCTGCCCAACCCTTTGGGGAATACAGGCGTAGGTAATGTTATGTTATTACATACTGTGCAAATAAAACTAGTAAATATTCTGTATTTTTAACAGGAAAACGGATTGTAATTTCTAAAATGTCCAAATTTCTCTATTGTGACGACATGTTTGTAAATATTCTCGCAACAAATAACGATTTCAGTATAAAGTTCATAGCGCAATTTAAAATCGCTTACAATTTCCCCGAAACATAAAAAAAGCGATTTTAATTTTTGGCAAATTAAAGCTTATTTGCATAAAATAAGAAACGTGCGTCCGTAAGGATCCGATCGACCGTAATTACTTATCATAATTATTAATATTTCGCTGCTGTCACGCGACGGGTTGCCTCAAGGCAGGCCTTAATGCTTCTCACTGATGATGGGTAGCATCCGCAGTAACAGTCTCAGACGATAATTTGAGATAATTTACGTAATTCGGCACAATTTCTACTCGAAGAGCATGTTATGCTCAGTTCAGCTGAAGTCATCGTCATTATGTGGAAGTGAGTTTTAAAATCGTTTGCGATCTAATTCTAAGTGCCTTCGAGCAGTTTACGCAAATTAGATTTTGCAGGACCTTCATTATTGGAACGCAAGCTTTACAAATACATGGAAAAAGGGTTGGAACAGTTATTCTATTGTTAACCAAACGCAATCTTGACTGGCTTCTATAAGGTGTAAGCTAATCGTTGTCTGGTAATATAAGTCATAGTTTTTAAGGTATCTATTTAATATCACAATTGCATTCTCACTGCTTCTATCATTTTTCACACGAAACTCAACGTACATTAAACACAATTTTTTCGTAACTGTACAAAAAAATTACTATACCTAGTTATAGCAGCAGTAATTAACTTTGATTGCGCAACAGAATCTCCCGTTGTGCATTAATGATATCAGTGGGAGAGGCAATACAGACTTACAGAGCATCGAAGCTCCCATACGATGTCGATCGGGATCGAACCGCGACGACACGCAGGGGACACAGACCAACAATGCCCAGAGGTGAACAACGATTTACGAACGTTATGTATGGCGTTTTTTGTTGCATCGTTTATTGACTTTGGAAGTTTGTTTATGGTGTGATTGTGGGTTCTAGTTTGCTTTTTATTTATCAGCTATTGTGTGTCACTAATAGGATGAGGAGATCGTGATACCAATACTAAGGCGTTATAAACCAACCCCAATATAGCTCTATTGACAATCACATCAATCAATGACATTTCGATAGCGACTCTAAATCTTTAAAAAGGTCACTGATATTAAAAATTTAAATCAAAACTGAATTATATATGTCATTGGATAATCGGAAAAATTTAATCTTTGCGATAATCCTAGGACCATTACAAAGGACCGGATATTTGGAATCTAAGGCAGATTTTTGTAATAATTCGCGCTATTTTCAGGCTCATTGCAGAAATCCCAGTTTGTTTAGGAGGATAATTATACATGTTTCATCTTAAGATTTTATATTATTAATCAAATCATCATCGAGTTGGGAAAAGTATAACTTAAGATCGATTTACAATATGAAAGCGGTTTATTTAATCTATATCTATACTAATATTATAAAGAGGAAAGATTTGTATTTTTGTATGTAACGAATAAACTTAAAAACTACTGGACTGATTTCAAAAATTCTTTTGCCTTTAGAAAGCTACATTACCACTGAGTAACATAGGCTACGGGCGGAGCTGTGAGGACACAGCTAGTACAAAATAAAATGTCATCTTGGTGTCACTCAAAATGGAATAACACTATAGAGATTTATGCAGTAACCATTTCCTATTTATAGGTTACTCGGCCGTTACCTGGCAGACAATGTAATTGCACTGGAAAGCCAGGCTGAGTGGCCAGGCGCATTATCCAATCCAATGGTCCTGCCGGCTACTAAAGCCAGTCTGACGTGCTGTACATAACGTCACGATAAGTTACTTTACTATATTAGTTTAACTAACCTAATGGCATGGTTGAACGCCATGAAAAGGTCTTCTTTTTCTCTTTGACCGCTTGTAGATGGTCCTTGCAGACCGCTTCTACGTAACCGGGAAGTTTATTGGCGAGACCTGATGCGTCTCCGGCCAGTGGAGGTGAAGTAATATATTTAACTTAAGCTTACTCTAACATCATGATTACTGGCAACAACAGCACTAAGGGCGACCCCTAATAGGACTCGGCGCTAGGCTTAGGGCGTTGCTGGCGGGAGGATTGGAAGGGAGACAGCTTGATGAGGGCTGAATGAAAGGTATGAAGAGACAACCGACTCCGCAGCGGGAAGCACTGTGCATCATGAACGGCGGCGGTGGGACGTCGCAAACGACCTCGCCGGCGAGGACGGTATGCTGGACGGCGGCGGGCGCGATGTCGCGAATCTTTGATCGTGATATTTTTTGAGCCTTTAAACAATACATTGATCTAAACGCTCAAAAATATCACGATCCAGGATTGCGATCCAAGTATCGTGATAAATACTGAACGTGTAGCATGCGCTAAGACTTTAGTGATGATCGGTTATTTATGAATAATATTAATATTACATTTTCACGTCTGCATTATTGCCTAGTCTACGTGTTGGATGCCGCTTCGCAAAGTTCATCAGATAATGAGCACATTTGTTGCGTGTGAAACTAGAATACTATTTTGCACGAAGCTACATTTCGCGTAAGCATCAAAGCTTGCTCTTAAACCACAGGCCCTTCGATAAATCATGTTTCGTTTAAAACATTCTAACGCTTCATTTTGCTGATCTGAACTGCCGATGCCGTCTTCAGTGGAAAACGTTCTTAACAGCTCTTTTGTAATAAATCCAAGGGAATGTTGCGTTACGACTGCAATAATACGAATCAGATTAAGTGTGGAGTGTATTACCTTTTGTTTAACGTTTGTGGTCTGCCTTTCGTTCGTAATTAATGTGTAGAATGTCAGTGGTCTGGCCTGGACATAACATCGAAGGCACGACTTCGACTGCGCTTCTTTTTTCACTTTCTGCTGTCTTTGTTGTTCTTTTCTTAAAATAACGTATTGCTTAAGAAAAGAGTACAGCCTGGACTGACGTTGTAAAAACTTTCAATAACTTTGCCTTCGATATTTTTTAAATATAAAAAAAAAAACTATTGAGTATATTGAGTTATTGTTTCCAGTCAGTCACAGGAGACAAGGAATGAATATTTATTTTGTGTTTTTTATCTCTTGCACCAACCAGGTAGAGTATTTTTACGAAATAAATATTATTAGTTAGTTAATTAGTTAGTTATATTATTAGTTAGCTCACATCGTAATTTTTCAAATGCCCTAATAACTTCTTTAGTCTTTTTGACTTCAAGTCCTCGAGAAAGTAATATAGTTTCATATTATCCTTAAGGTACTTTAAGGCAAAGAACCCATAAAAATGTACATTCCAGGTACGGCAGCAACCTCTGGCCTCTGATAAAAAAACAACTATTAATATAGAGCAAATAAATAACTAAAATTATTATCTAAGTTATAGAATAACAATAAAAATTCGTGATGGGATTCCCCGCTTTGTAAACTAATAAACATTACCATTCATTCGCATTCAATATGTCTAAAGCGTTTCGTGGTTAAGTGTCTACAAATAGCCACCATATTAAAATGCTTGCTTCAAATCATCAAAATTAATTTCTGTAATAAATAACTACGGCCATTGGCGTTCCAGTGGATTTAATGTAAACATACACCAGAGCTTCACGTAACGTTAAAAATGTATATTCGTCTAATAACTGTCGAATTCTTGTAGTAACAAATTACTGTGATGCGTTGACTTACTGAATGGACGATGGCAACAAATAGTGTAGTAATTCCGAAGAGTTTTGAATAGAGTCCAATACTATTTCGGTCGGCGAACGGTGATCTTTCAGCTTTTATTTCGTTTTGCTCGGAGATCGCTTGCCGATAGAATGACATTCCACTATTGCGAGATAAAGAAATGTTTTGGATATTATGAGGTTATATTTAGTATAAGAAATTATTGGAAGTTATTGATGTTCGAGATTAGGCTATTAACTATCTTTGAAGCGAAGATTTAAATATAAGATTTTATAATTATTTATTCTAAATCTTGCGCTTTGAGCTTAGCGATTCGGATTCTATTTTTTCTTCTGTTAAACGTTTGTTTTGTTAAATAAAAGAGTTTCGAATGCTCTTTATTATTATCAAATGGGTCGAATAATATCTGGTTTACTTAAAACTACTGCTATCTGACTCCCGCACTAATTACGGCAGCATTAAACTATCACCTTAGTGGCCCCTTACGTAACTTAAGAAATGAGATCTGGAATTGATTATCTAAGCAGAGTTGATATCTGACTGATGCCCGTTTGGTAATGTAGGGATCAGTATCAATAAAAACAAAGGTATCTTCAAGGAGTCTTCGTTTATTTTAAACTCCTTAAATAAATTCCTCTCATAATGACTCTTCATCGCAGTTCCACACGTTTCCACAGTAGGTACTTAATACAATTGAAATTAAAATCAAAATACGGTGTAGACTCTACGCTAAAAACATGCGTATCAGATCATGCGTATCAAGAAAAAATACAAAATAATAGGTTAGATGTCATTTTTTTATTGTCTCGAAGCTTTTACAATAAAACATAGGCAACAATGAAAAAACCAATGAAATCTTTACATAGTACAAAATAAAGTCGCTCCCGCTGTCTGTACGCTTAGTTTTTTTAAACTACGCAACAGATTTTAATGCAGTTTTCAGCAATAGATAGAGTGATTCAAGAAGGTTTATATGCCCCACATTAGTATCTACATTGCACCCGTACGAAGCCGGGGCGGGACGCTAGTATATAATAAAATGCCCAAATTGTAAGCGATTTAAAATTGTTAACTAGACAGAGACCGCACTATTGAGCGATGACGTAAACTTGAAAAAGGTGTATCTCCTCCATTTTTAGATTGATTTTATTTATTTTTAACGATCATTTTCTTTCTGTACCGTCTTTGATATAATATTAAATTAAGTATTCCCAATTTTTTTAAAGTAGTGCTACACCGAATTGTTAAAATTTATTTTACCTACCCTAATCATAATCAAACCATGTGTACGCCACATTGACGTCACAAAATCCTTACGTAACAAGTTCTAACACTGCCGCCATGATACCAACTTATGTAAACATACCTATTAATTCAACAACAACCACGAAGTACTTGGAAGGTTTCTCAAAAAACCGCAAAAAATATAATATCTAGCTTTTGGAGCGTGTCCATAGAAGCGACTAGTGCTGTGCAGCTGTGCCCGTTCGCATCTCAATAATGAATGTATTGTCCCGCGGTACGTACCCGATCGCAGACCAGACTATTTTTGCTCGAACCTGTCCGCGTCCGTCATGGAAAAAAATGTCGTGGAGTTGTTACAATGACTGGAAACTTTAGAAAAGAGACAACGCTATGTATTTTTCATGACTCGTATATAGATTTATGTAATAGATACGTGGACAAAAAGTTGGAGCCAGTTTTTTGGTCTGGTTCTGTGAATTCATGACTTAATTTTATAGTTTATCATTTTTTCTAAGAAATAAAATTGCCGCTGTTGTATAAAAATTCAATATTGTTGTTTATAAGAATTTTGATGAACACAATTCTTTAATTTCCACAAATTATAATAACTTAACTTTTTCTGGAAGGAATATTGAATAATTTATTTTTCTATTTCCAATGACAGACCTGAATGAATAAAATTGTCGCCATGTTTTTCATCTCCATACCATTCTAATGCCTCGGTCTACCGTCATGAATGAAGACACATTTGCCAACGACAGCGAATCCAACGGAGTTATTTGATTTATTCCAAGCCGGGACTATTGAAAACTTCCATCAGAAGTCATTATTTAGCCGCTGTAATGAAGCTGTGGCCAGGAGTCTTGAAGAGAAGACAAGTGCAAGCATCAGTTGTGGATCTTTTGTTATTTATTGCAAATGCTGTATTTGTGTATCGCATGTGGGAGATTATGCTAAGATCTTGTTCAGTTAAAACAATTTTAGTTGCATAATATGTTATGTTACTTTGTTTTCCTTTTTCTGAAGTCATCTTAGATTTTATATTTAGCCCGTGAAGGTACACTGCTGATCATTTGCCTCTTTGTAGACGGCTACAATGTGCAGTCGTGATCTTGATCGCAACATTGATATAATCACCGATATCACCACGCTTGGCAAACGTACTGGCGATCGTAATAAAGTTATTGTTGTTATTAGGGCACATGACGACGCTACTACCTATTCTCTTGGTATTATTCCTTTCATTAATAAAAGCTGTAAAAACGTAGTAACTTTCTACAAGTTTATGTTAACACTTTACTTAAGAATTGTTCCATTACAAAAGGTTTGTTACATATAACATTTTTCTTGTTACAAAGGTAATTGTTAAGCACTGCTTTAATTCTCTTACTTACTCATAAAGCACAAAAACAAAACTATTAATTCGGGAGTTTTTGTACACGTGCCTCTAATGAAACGTTTGAGCAAAGTTTTCAAGGAAATTCATTAATTATGTTCTCAGAAAGTTTAGAGAGGACTCCACTTGTAAGGTGGAATTAGTTGTTTCATTTTCGACGAAAACCAGCTGTAATGAATTAAAGTATTTTCGGGATATATTTTTAATAATAAATAAAGACACATATCAAAACTATTAGACAGAAATTTGTTTGTTTTTTGTGACAAAATATTTCCAATTATGATGCACTAAAATGTTCTCAGAATGCAAAAACTCGTCGTATCGCTAAACGATCGATCTTTAACATTTCCATGGTTCGTTGCCGTATCGCGTCGTGATGTCGTGGCGCTTCGAACAATCTTGCAATTTGTGAAATATTTGGAATAGCACCGGCGCGGCGGCGCGGCGGCCACCAACGAATATGGCAGAGAATCATTGGATGTGCGGCCCGCGAGCATTAGATACTTCGAATTGGTTTTTAACTAATTGTTAGCAGAATTAGCGGACCACCGACTAGATAGATTGGGAACACACAAGACTATAGAAATAATTATTATGCTATCTGCTGTCTTTAGTACCGTATCCTTATCGTGTCGACGTTTTGCAGCTACCTATACATACACAAGAATAATTCCGCAGTTACTCATAAACAAATCTCTAGCATCCAATGCAGCATTAATTGATCTTATAGTTGTGCAAATACGTAACATTTTATCTTAGACGTAAAATCTCACTGAATGTCCATAAAACGTGTGAATAAAGGAGAGCATAATTAGGTATATTGGTCACAAGCACTGACAGAAGTTATAGGCATAGTGAAGCACAACGCTCGTGTCGATATAATTATCGATAAAAACATTTTATAATTAAAGAGAAAAGGGAATAAATAAAATAATTTAGTAAAGTATATAAAATACAGGTTCGTATTTTATTAGGATTAAAAAGATTTAAAACAAGAATATTTTTTATGCAGGTATCACATGAACGCAGATAATTTTCTGCGTTAGAAGTATTTTAACATTTTTAATTTCTGTAGATACAGGAGCTAAGAAATATGTTATTAAAGTGCGCGCTACTATAAATATTCTGTAATAAGACAATACTCATCTATCATCATCATACACTTCTATGTGGAGAACATAAGGGAGGAACACAACGAATTAATTAAAGGACTTCAAGTGAAAGGAAAAGTATCTTCTCGAAGGGTATACGCATGTAATTTTTTAAATATAATAATCGATTGGTCATATAAAATTACTTAAAAATATAATTAAAGAAAAATTAATACTAAAAAAATATTACTATAAAAATGTTATACCCACTTATGATATTAATATTTAAACCGTCATCCGTCGCCGTTAGCCATCATTTTGGTGGGCTTGTGTCATAATGTCATGTGACGTCACATGAGTAACTCAATATCCTACGTTCTGTATTTTTTACAGTTGTTATGTCATTGTGACGTCACAACTATTGTTAATTTCGTTGAGTTTGATTTTTCTTTGAAAATTTTTCGTTTTAGATATTTTAAATGTGCTATTGCTAAAGGATTCAATAATAATACTCATTTCTCAATGGCTTAGAATAGATACAGCTAGGTGTATGGTGGCAGGTAAAGTCACCTTTACCTGCTATTTTTAGGCATAGTTATTACAACACTGAATGGTGTCAACAAAGAAAGGTCTTCTTGAAACACGATAACATATTATGTCATTACGTAAAGTTATAGTGTCTAAAAGAGGATCCCTCACATAATAAAGAAGAAAACAAGCATTATTTTGTGTAACAACGCTGCCGCTCCAAAACAGTAGCCCTTAACCTATTTCTGCCAATCCTGTCTCATTTTTTGCTAAATTTCCGCAACAACTTGGGGACTTGACACACAAGTGCTTCCAAGTGCATGGCCGTGTGTCCAACGCGGGTGGTCGCAACGTAGACGATTCAATAATGATGCCCCCTGATGTAATATGGCGGCTTTAGCCACGCAAAAACCGACTTGGCGGAACCATGGGCAATACAATAAAATGCACAAACAAACCTTCATACCTTATACCGCGGTATCTTTTACTTCCTTGAATTCTATTGCGTCATCCTATTCAAACAACCCGAGGAGTCATAAACTATTGTTGTACTAGTCTAATAAAATTGCCGATACCTTCTGTTGCCCTAATAAAATTGGCTCCAAATAAACGGTCCGTTGAAAAAGCGACCATAGACTTTTTTCTGTGAATTATATTATTAGATGTTCTTTACTGTTTTTCAGCTTTTTTGTTAAGTGTCTTCGCTATATAATAAAAAAAAAGCAAAAAGGGATGCGCTTGGTGCATAACTATACTAATATTAGGAAAGATTTGTAATTTTGTATGTAACGAATAAACTTAAAAACTACTGGTCCGATTTCAAAAAATCTTTTGCCGTTAGAAAACTATATTATCACTGAGTAACATAGGCTACGGGCGGAGCCGTGAGGACACAGCTAGTAATGCATATAATTAATTTTTATGATGTCAAACATTTGTATAAAATCACAAAAGAAAATAAAGAAATAGAAAAATGCAAAAAATAGATAGCAGAGCGTGGTTTCGATCCACGGACCTCTGGGTTATGGGCCCAGCACGCTTCCACTGCGCCACTCTGCTTACAAGATTACACAGCGAAATGTTTCTCCTGTATGTTTGGCTGATGCAATAACAGCTAAATATGGATCAAGGGTTTTGTACTATGTATTACTCATAAAATGATAAAAAGAATCGTTAGCAGAGCGTGGTTTCGATCCACGGACCTCTGGGTTATGGGCCCAGCACGCTTCCACTGCGCCACTCTGCTTTCAAGATTACACGGTAAAATGTTTCTCCTGTACATTTGGCTGATGCAATAACAGCTAAATATGGATCAAGTGTTTTGTACTATGTATTACTCATAAAATTATATAAGAAACTAAAAAAAAGAATCGTTAGCAGAGCGTGGTTTCGATCCACGGACCTCTGGGTTATGGGCCCAGCACGCTTCCACTGCGCCACTCTGCTTACAAGATTACACAGCGAAATATTTATCCTGTACGTGTGGCTGATGCAATAGCAGTTAAATATGGATCAAGGGTTTTGTACTATGTGTTACTGATAAAAGTGATGCAAGGAAGTAAAAAAAGTATGGTTAGCAGAGCGTGGTTTCGATCCACGGACCTCTGGGTTATGGGCCCAGCACGCTTCCACTGCGCCACTCTGCTTATATGAAATTTAAGTGAAAATGCTATACTGTATCGGTAAATAATTCATGTTATAATTTTCGTGAATATGATTCACAAACGTTTTGTTCTGCCCAGCCTTTTCCCAACTATGTTCGCGTTAGCTTCCAGTCTTAACAGATGCGGCTGAATACCAGTATTTTACACGGAGCGACTGCCACCAGACCTCCGCCACCTAGACCTGAGCAATACCGATACCCTAAGGTTAGACAGGTTTTCAGATTTTCGAGCTTCTGACTTCCCGTAACGACCATCATAGGTATTCCTATGACATCCGGAACCGACTGTTTAATGTGCTCTCCGAGGCACGGAGGGGTCTCGATGTGTAACAAAAGGTCACCCATTCACGGACTGACCTCGCAAACCATCCGCGCGGTTGGTAATGAGCCACGAGCCCTTCGCCACAAACATAATATCTAATAATGAAGAATGACTGCAGGAAAGTAGTAAAATGGTTAGGTATTTACTTTTTATCGTTGGGATAACCCAACATTATAAGGGCCAAACCAAATTTGACGGAAGATACGTCGCCAATCTTCCGCCGGTACACATAATTCCATATATAAACATCTCACATCATACATAGTTGCCAAAATTCCTCGAGTAAATTACGCCACGGAAGATCGGCTACGTATCTTCAGATGTGAGCTGTCAGATGTGGCTTAGCCCTAAGAATATGTTTACGTAAAGTTTACACCTGGTATTCGCAGAAGGATAGACTGTACCTACTGTTGTACAACCAATGTTTGCTGATGGAGGTATTAGGTCCGGCGTGAAATAGGGAGAGCTAATAACAAGAGTTGGGTTTATATCCTGCGAGTCCGACCTCGGAGCGTGACGAAGTTAACGATAAGTTCAAGATCTGTTCCAGTTTGAAACTTTTTTTTTCTAATTTTTCTCGAGGCTATAGTTCACTTTGCGTGACTATGGAAGCCTCTTAGGTACCTCCATAATATGCACGCGAGTATAATTAAGAAGTGGATGAAGCGAAAGTAGTATATAAGGATCGTAGCACGTGGCGTTCTATAGTTTCTGCCTACACCTATGGGAAAAAGGCGTGAGTTTATATATGTAGAACACTCAAAAGAAAAAAAAATTGCTGATTTTACGTTTTATAATCTAAACCTGCATTTTCACTAATGAGTCTAATTATTAATAACCACTAAATGGTGTAAGTAACTTAAATCGAAATTATAAACAAAAAATTTTGCACGCTTTTTGTAGGTGAACAAAAAGAGTTAACATTTTTCTCTCTTACGACTTGCGGTAGATAATAAACAGCTGTAACATTATATCCTTTAACTTGGAGATCAGTGTGAAAGAAACAATTAAAATATCTTCGTGGCTTAATGTAGTCTTAAATAAGATAAGCTATCTGGCCTTGTGCTTTAATATGGCAAAGTTCCAAAGTAACCAAGTTGTTTCAAGATTCCGAAACTTGTAAGTTTTTAGTAATGAAATGCTGGAACATGCTATTCCCATAACCCAGAGGTACGTGGCTTGAAATCACGTTCTGCATACACTACCCCCTTACTAATAAACGCTGAATAAAGTTATATCATGAATAATGTCAGTTTAACCATACATTTTATTGTTTAATTATCATTTGCTTAAAAACGGTGAAGGAAAACACCATGAGGAAACCGGTATGCCTGAGAGATATTTCTCGACGGCATGTCAAGCCAAGTCAAAGGCCCATGGGCGGTATAAACTGTGACACCAGGTTAGTCACTAATCACAAAAAGAAGAAGACCATACATTTTTCGATATATAAGCTTGTCATGAGTTTATTCAACGTTTATTAGTAACGCCATGTATGTTTAACTTCTTCAAAAAGCTATTTAAGCAATAGCAGGAGATATTTTTAATTAACTGGGAGGTAACACTGTGGTGGGATAAATTAGATGTTTTTTTTTTGATAATTCTAAGGCCGCCATTACACTTTTGAGTTGCTTCCGTAATATTTATGTCAGTAAATTATGACAATTAATTCGAATTTAGAAATCAGTCGATAAGCTACTTAAAACAGAGTTTACATTTACATTTAAGTACACCAGTTCCCAACATCACTTTAGTAACATTATTACATCGACGATATAGTAAAGTTGTATTACGATACCTACTTTTAATTTTTTCAAGATTCCCACTACCCACATTTATGCGACTAATATCATAGTAAATCAGAGCCATATACATTCTATATTTCATTTATGTCCGCTGTGGGTAAGGTTTCCAAACTAAAGTGCCCAATGACCTTTATCGTAAGTTAATTACGTGAGGAAATCTTACAGGTGTAAATCCGATCTAATGTTAAACTTTATTACAGCTGGATACTCACAAGCATTTGGCAAATCCCGTACCTAACCAATCATTGTACATGTACAGAATGGTTGCATCTTTTACATTTACGGAAACAATATTTCACAATGAACTCGTATACGCAGAATAGCAGTTGAAGCGTGTTGGGCCCATAACCCAGAAGTCCGTGGAGCCAAACCATGCTCTGCTAGCAATCATATTAACCTATAGAGTACCTCACATGACTTCTTCCTCATTTTACTATGGTTGCGTCACTGACTACGGATATGGAAGCGTTGTTTCAACTTGTGATTCTGTAAGCAGAGTGGCGCAGTGGAAGCGTGCTGGGCCCATAACCCAGAGGTCCGTGGATCGAAACCACGCTCTGCTAACAATTCTTTTTTTACTTCCTTACACCATTTTGGAAGTAATACATAGCACAAAACCCTTGATCCACATTTAGCTGTTATTGTGTCAGCCAACATGTACAGGCGAAACATTTCGCCGTATACTCTTGTAAGCAGAGTGGCGCAGTGGAAGCGTGCTGGGCCCATAACCCAGAGGTCCGTGGATCGAAACCACGCTCTGCTAACAATCCTTTTTTTATCTTTCTCACACCATTTTATTAGTAATATATAGTACAAAACCCTTGATCCACATTTTACTGTTATTGCATCAGCCACATGTATAGGAGAAACATTTCGCCGTGTACTCTTGTAAGCAGAGTGGCGCAGTGGAAGCGTGCTGGGCCCATAACCCAGAGGTCCGTGGATCGAAACCACGCTCTGCTAACAATTCTTTTTTTACTTCCTTACACCATTTTGGAAGTAATACATAGCACAAAACCCTTGATCCACATTTAGCTGTTATTGTGTCAGCCAACATGTACAGGCGAAACATTTCGCCGTATACTCTTGTAAGCAGAGTGGCGCAGTGGAAGCGTGCTGGGTCCATAACCCAGAGGTCCGTGGATTGAAACCACGCTCTGCTAACAATCCTTTTTTTATCGGGGGGCACGGCAGCGCCCCCGCCAAGTCGAGCGCGAAGCATCTTTCTTACACCATTTTATAAGTGGTACATAGAGCAAAACCCTTGATTCGCATTTATCTATAATGGCCTCCGACACACGTACAGGAGAAACATTTAGCCGTGTAGTCTTGTAAGCAGAGTGGCGCAGTGGAAGCGTGCTGGGCCCATAACCCAGAGGTCCGTGGATCGAAACCATGCTCTGCTAACAGCTTTTTGTTTCTTTTAACAACAAGGCCAAGAAATAATAGTAGATAGGAGTAAATAATCCAACTTATACCTATAAAGTAAGTATGTGTACCTACTATGTACGTGATACAAAACTAGTTTTTTGTTACTACCTAATTCTGATTTGCCGATTGAAATCAAAAACTAAAATTGAGTTTTAACTTAGACCTTGACAGCTGAAACAACATTGTAGGTGTGTGCTGTATAATTCTGTTATTTTCCAATCACCGAATTTCAATGCCCGTATTTTTAAACTTTGTTCGTTGATTTTTGTTATTCCAAAATTGATTTGAGGCCATTGGCAACCCAATTACGTTCAGCCGTACCCGTTGGACTGTAACTTTCTGTTATTATTTTGAACATCTGTCAATTTCACGGGACAACGCTTCGGGTCGAAGAAACAGTACCCACCTTGTCAGATTGTCTTTGTTCATCGCTAGTTAAGCGGAAGAAAATAATTATGTAGACGAATCGAAGACGACAGCCACTGGATTGAATGTAAAATAATTATCGTTTCTACAATTTATCTGAATCTATTATCAGGTATACAAGACAACTTAGCCCTTGTAATTGCTTTGGTTAATGATAATGGTTTTGTCAATTGATTTTAATGCGACAGAATTATGTGAGCATTTAGAAAAGGATCATCTATTAGTTCAGATCGTTCGTTTAGAACATATTGTTAATAAGCAGAACAATATAGAGTTTTCTCAAAATAAAGACAGGCTTATTTTTCTTCTTTTCGAGTGGTTAATGACTAATCTGGTATCAGAGTTTATGCCGCCCATGGGCCACTGACTTGGCTTCACATGCCGTCGAGGAATATCTCTCAGGCGTGCCGGTTTCCTCACGATGTTTTCCTTCACCGTTTTAAGCAGGTGATAATTATACAATACGCACATGAATCTGAAAAGTCAGAGGTGCGTGCCCTAGGTTCGAACTCGAGACCTGCCTCGAGACATGGCAGTCCGACGGTCACACCACTGACTAGTGGTGTGACCGTCCGTGATAGCCTTATCACTGATATTACAGAAGCTTATTGTGGATATTAGATATCAGTTGTGACATATCTTGATTAAATTATCACGAGTTAAGAAAATGATAATGAATTTTTAACCAGTCACTTAATATTAGTCATTGAGAAGAACGAAGAAAATAAAAGAGTAGGAATTGAGGTTATTATTCATTTCTGTTAAAATTATGACGTTAATTACTGTTACAGTTTGTAATATTTTAAAGACACAAGTTATAGTAATCATTTGGCATAAAATATTCATTCTACTTACACAGTGCTTAAGTTATTATTTTAAATTAAATTGTGTACATGTTTTGTAAGAGCCTAATTACACTTATTCGCAAAACACTCTTATAGAAAACCGGTATGTTGTAGAATGCAAGACATGAAAGCAGACAATTTAAATAACTCATATAGTGTGAAAAAAAATTAAATATTAATTCTTATGGGTTCCATATAATTATCTGCTATTATTGTAGTATGTTATTAGTATGCAAGTATTACGTGTGGTTAGTTATATTTTCCCGTAATGAAAAGAACGTAACCACTCATAATAATTATGAGTGGTAAAATTATATATAAAAAAAAATATGCTTAGTTTTTGTACGATGCAATAATAAAAAACAATATTATTATTTTTACGCCATATCTTCACACAGTACCTTACCTTATATTCCTTAACAGAATTTTAAAAGATCGACAGTAAGTTGCTGAGTTCACATTATTTTTTAGTGGTCTAGTAAGTAAAAAAAACGTGTTTTTTACACAAAGATATTAATATAATTGTTAAAAAAAAAACATTTTAATTGAATAATATAAATTTATTTTTACAAATAACAGATAATTGTATGTTAAAGTACTAAGTAACCATTACCTAGAACTTAGTACCTACATTTATACTAATATTATAAAGAGGAAAGATTTGTATTCTTGGATGTTTGTATTTTTGTGTGTGACGAATAAACTTAAAAACTACTGCACCGATTTCAAAAATTCTTTTGCCGTTAGAACGCTACATTATCACTGAGTAACATAGGCTATGGGCGGAGCCGTGAGGACACAGCTAGTATTTAATATAATTAAATTATTTGTTTTGTTCTATAAGTACATATCGATAATACTTACCTACTAGTTGCGCAAGACAAGTAAATCCATTTGTAAGGCCACAAAAAAATGTCTATGTGTATAAAATACCGCCAAACAGATATAAAGGTACCTTAACACGACTTCCACTGTCCAACTTTTTCCCTCGTAATTTAGGATCATAAGCGGCGTTTTTGTGGAGTACAACTAAATTGCTCTACATAAAATAATTACAACATTCTGTTTGTTCAGCACGGCTCTGTAAGGAGGTAGGTTTTACGCATGTAATTTTCTTGTTAACCTCTGGACATTGGGTCTTATTAAGTCATCAGAATTATACCACACCGGTACTCGAGTGCGTGTTTTGTTTTTAAGCAAAAAGATAAAGGCGCATTTTTGAAAATTAAATTGTTTGTCTCGTGATCGGAGGTTTCGAGGGAGCTTAAATGATGATGTATAAGTTTTATAAAAGGTAAGAAATATAACTGACTGTCCTAAAACAGTAGGTAGGTAATCATAGACCAAATGAAACGAACCACAACTAGGTGACTAACTTTGGCAAACATATTTGTTAAATTATTTAGGGGTTAATCAAATACTAAATAAACTGACACTAAGCAATAAACATAGAAGAAAAAGTAAGAAGTATAGACCATACATATTGATAGGTATAAATAATGACGATATCAAATGCTCACCAAATATTAAATTGCCATTTGATACGCCGAGTATCGAAAATAATCAGTATCCGAGAAGTTGTGGATAAAGTTATAAATATATAATTCATAGAATTAATCATAAAATTCTTATTAACATTCAAAAAGTATTAATAACGTCCATCTTACGTGCACGCAGTGTACCAAGTCACGGAAGGCCATCGGTAGCAGAGACAAGTGCTGGAAGACTGACTCTACTGGACAACCCAAAGGACCTACGCCAGCATCACAAATGTCATCTGCAAAAAGTTGAATATCTACCCCCAAAAATGAATAAAAATAACTCTGATATCACCACTCACCACATCCCAATAAAAGCACGCCTCGATTCTTCTAATCCAACGCAAGGTTCAGCAAACATTTTCATTTTTTCCCGCATTCATCTAAAGCGTAATTTTGGCCCACTATTGATCTGCTATTCGTCTATTGCCTTTGTTTTTTATGCACCCACATGCGCTTTTATTACGGCCTTGCTATTTGCGATACAGATGCAACACTGTAAATAAAACAGAACGAGTATTTTCAAATATAGTGTAAAATACAGCTTCGTGGTGTGACGCAAATTTTGGGCGGTTTTTGTTATTATTTAGTTTTTTGGCGAGGTGTGTGAAGGAATTCGTTTCTGCTTTTTCATATGTATACAACATTTAAAAAAAATCTTTAAAAACATTTAATAAAAAGAAACAATCATACAAATACACGAAGTGAAGCTAATTAAAACCGTTTAATAAAAAAATTTAGTCCACCATCAACGGGAACACAGTCCAGTTTCAGCTTCATATTTGTTCTTATAAACTTTTATTTAGCTTGCTTTGTTGTCTATCTCTCTATTACAAATTACGCAATCTATACTAATATTATAAAGAGGAAAGATTTGTATTTTTGTATGTAACGAATAAACTTAAAAACTACTGGACCGATTTTAAAAATTCTTTTACCGTTAGAAAGCTACATTATCACTAACATAGGCTACGGGCGGAGCCGTGAGGACACAGCTAGTTAGTTATAAAGCCAGTTCCTGTTATCTGAACACCCTGAAATTTGGTATGCGCATAAAGTTCTGATGATAATTTTATAAATAACTGCAACAACCAAAAAGGTAAGTATTTTTTATGACAAAACATCACGGTAAAACATTAAACACACAAAAATAAATACTTGTGTTTGTTCCTTAACGATAATTTTTACAAAAAATACCAAAAAAAATTATAGTAAGTGAAGTAAAATATAAGTTTAGCAATCCATATTCGCACTCACTGAATAAGGAACTTAACTCACTGATTTTTGAAATTAAAAATATGATTTTTTTTAAACTCAAAACATTCTACATGACCCGTTAACTTAACGTTAACCCGGGCCTTACAAAATCCCGCAATTCAAACCAAACAAACGGGCAAGCTCTTAATAGGAATAAGCCTCTAAATCTAAGCCGGACAAACGTAATGAATGCTAATCATAATAACTATAAACTCAAACAGTTTCCTTCTTAGAGATGCGTTTCATTTCTTGTCCATACAAAATTAATATAACTTTTCAGTCTCGTTACAGACTCAATTTTTTAATTTTTTTCTTGTCACACATGATAAATATTAAATTGAATTTATTCACGAAACAACAAAGTTTCAAACAGCGTGAGTGAACGATACGAAGTACATGTTATTTTTTTCTTTAGATATTTTTCCAAAGCCACCAGGCAATCGTGTCTATTATTTGCGATCACAAGTAAGATGGAGCTGGTGCTGCCCCCCCAATTTGCTAAGGAATCTGAAAAAATCCATCCGTGTGTGTGTGCGTAAAAAATCCACCCGCAACGCCCTAAATGCGTTATTGATTCAATAATTATTAATCAAAAAAACTCTTAATCGTATTTTTGTGGATAATCGTAGAGGCAGATTGTTATAACAGGAGAAACTAATATAATTTATAAAAAAAACTTAAACTTACATATCATTGACCAATTTTTTATCAATACAGAATGACACACAGTAAATTCGCTTTTACATGTAATTATAATATATGCTATAACGATACATTCATAAAAATGGTAATGGAAATAGCTTTAGATTACGATTTGACGATAATATTCATATTTTGTATGAAGAAGAAACGGATCACAACACTAGGTTTATTGTATTTATTAGTGATTTCTCAGTGAGAACATGTAGCGGAATTAACTGACCAAAAACAGTCAGTTTTTTTAAGGAAAAAAAAGCAGAAGTGTAACTAAAGAGTGTAATACTCGCACCAGGCCAGCGTGGTGGACTAAGACCTAAAGCCTTCTCATTCTGAGAAGAGGCCCGTGCCCAGCAGTGGGAAAATCATGGGCTAATTATGTTATGTAACTAATCTTTATTGCTATTTTAAACCGCAAAAAAATACCTATATCATTATAAATAAAAAATACGAGTTGTGCCTCTACCTTTATTTCAAAGTTATTTATTTATAGCTTTAACGTAGCAATGGATTTGTTTGAACTAATGGATATATTTTAATTGGCCTTAATTGTGACATTCGTTAAGATATACAAATATGGGGTGTCATAAGAACATGCCCATTAAGACGATCGTGATGGATAAGAAAATGAAGCAATAGATAATTATGAAATATGTAATCTTGATTTGTGTAAATAACGTGGGTCGTTAGCCAGTTAGATGGGGTTTATGACATCTCAAAAAATGAGGAATAACTGGGTAAAGAAATCCAAAAAGAATGGCGTAAGTATTCTTCTTAAGGATGCCTACTCACATAAGTACTCGAAGTCGAGTATTCATCCGAATAAGAACCCACGAGTCGACTAACAACGAGTATTTACTAACTTGTTACCTATTGTTTATCGAATATCTACTATTTAAGTAATTATCCGCTTGCCCATCTCTACATGCAAGGTAAAGGCCGTAGACTCAAAATTAAAAATAAAAAGATCTTGCTTCATAAAAAGAAAACAATCTTTTGTCTGCAAAGCTTTATGTTATATTTGTAGAGCTTTTTCGGTAATTTGGATGATGTGAAATTTAAATCTGCTAACGATAATGATTTCATCAAAAGGTAACAATTTTAAATTAGGTATTGCACTGTTTGTGGTTTCAAAAATTTCATAAACGCTAACAAAAAACAAAACACTTCAAGAAAAATCACAAAGCAAGAATTTTTGCGAAATAAATCCGAGTTGGTTTTTCACAGTAAACGGATTAAAGTGTGGTAGCTAAACCCATAAATCTGTGGATTAAACCAACCTATCTAAAGATTGCAATCTCGCGGCCGCCAGTGCTCGCCATCGATAATTGTACCGATAACCGATATTCTCGAAAAACGTCTCAAAAAGGTCTAGCAGTTTAGACATAGTCTATTGTGGGAGTTTTATAACTTAAACTTGGGTATGTTTATTGAATAGAGTTGTAGGCCTCAAGAAGTGACAACTTTTTAATCTTCACTTGAAAAGTTATAAAGAAGTCGTTATAAGGGTGTGTAAATAAAATCTTCTAATGTAGTATATTTTTCTTTGACATAAATGATGAATAATTGAGATTAATGACATAAATAATATTAGTCGTTACGGAAGTCAAAAGCCCGAAAGTCTGACAACCGGTCTAATCTAATAGGATATCGGTTTTGCCCCGTAACTGGGTTACGGAGGTCTAATGGCAGTCGCACCGTGTAAAATACTGGTATTCAGCCGCATCTGGTTAGACTGGAAGCTGACCCCAACATATTTGGGAAAAGGCTACGTAGAACATACAATGACATTAATAATATTCAATAATATGAGACTCTATAATAGTTATTAATAGTCATCTCGACCATTTGACAGCTACTACATAATATATTAGATTACAAATTACCATTTGATTGTAAAAATATGCACGCGTTGACATAATTACCTACCCATGTAGTTTAATATCACTGACAGTATGATAGATGTATAACTCGATATGGTTAATGAAGTATCAAAATCGACAGCTTTTTGATATGTACTTACCCAGGCTAGTCATCTTACTTAATAACTTATGACAACTTCAGTAAGAATGCGGCATTGAACTAATTATTCATGAATATTCATAAAATATTCTAATTATAAAAAGGAAGGAATTATAAATAAAATAAAAGTTTGTCGACTATAAAATGGTCTCTTTAAACAATCCGAGTGCGTTCGTAAATTCGATTGCCATATTGAAATAAATTGCTTGTAATCTTATACCCAAACAGCCAGAAAACAACTGAATGAGCAATATCAGGTTACCCAAGAGGAAAGAATGGTCTCACTTTTTGTCCTTTTGTATATTTGTCATACGATTTACCTAAGGAAATACGAACAAAGTGAATCGATAACATTACTAACACAAGCCACATTTATGTTGATTGTTTATCCCCATAAATAATATTACGTTTCTGTAAAATCATCAAAACAATTTAATTTTATGAAAGCATATAAAGGGTTTACGATGGAAAAAAGTTTATGATTGTAATTTTCATATGGAAGTCGATTACCACCATTAGTTTCACTAATTACACAATTTTACAACCACAATTTAGTTTTATGACTATTGGAACATTATCTATTGGAGAACTGAAGTCCACGGTACCGATGAACCATAAAGATATTATTACGGGATCCTACAATTTTACGTAATAAAGTGCTGTTAGCAAAATTTTTGTATTTTTTAAAGGAAAAGTTTGAGAAATAAAGCAGTTGAACAAAATAACGCACAAATTCATTCGCATTTATAACGATCCTGCGGCGTAAATATTCAGCCCGTTTATACGAAGTTGAATAGAAATAAAATATTCGGGAACCCACAAAGACCCAGGATTTAGTACTGAAACATAAAAATTCACGCAAAATACGGCAAATAAAACACTTATTACCCAGTATTACCAACTGACTCCCGGTGAATATTTAAAGAAAAAAACCCGCAAACTTTGAATAAGGTAAACCGTGGGCGTTCCGACAATGAGCACGTCACTGACTGGCCTTTGAGCTGTCAGCCTCTTGAAGAAACCGGGGCAATTACATTGAAAACTCCCGCAATGCTATCTTTAAGAAAAATAATACTAGCTTTGAGTCAACTGACGTAAGGGGCTTATTAGCACGCCCGCTGTGACGGCCAGTAGGCTCCGCTTTGTCTTAGACTCCGCTACATTATATAAATGACTTGTTTCCATGCTAAAAAATAATAAATATCCCAGTAATAGTCAACATTTGTAACTGACAAGACTAATGCTATTTGCTGTGAAAACAAAAAAATGTCTGCCCAGTAAACTCTTAGTTCAAAGCAAGCACCTAATGAAGGGGAAATTCTACATTAAATTACTGACATCAGCTTCTGTTTTATGGGCTCTGATGAGCGATTATTAGAATAGTGTAATGAAACTTTGATTGAACACCAAATAGCTTGGCAAACGTAAGTAAATTAACACGGAATACTGGCAAGTGTTAATCACAATGAATCAGCGAAGCCGTCGAAGCACCAAAGCTTGGCGCTCGTGATTGGTCAGTGTGGAGCAGGAGGTATGACCAAAGCCGCAGTAAACCCATTAAGATCTCAAATTACCTAGTACGCCCAAACCACGGATAGTGTGACTAATCGGTATTAAAGGTGCTGTTATGTCTTAATTAAATTATTCTCATAATTTCGTGGTAATTCTGTTGCGGTCGAAGAATTTTACTACGTTACAAATTTTGTACAATGGAGCAGTTTCTGAGGCGAATGGGAGATCGACTGCGTTAATTAAGGGAGTTACACGCGGAGTTACATTTTAATGAAACATTTGGGATTACGTTTGCTGTTAGCGTAGGGGAAAAATAAAATAATAGCTTTAGAAAACACCAGCGTTTTTAAAACGGTTTCAAAATTCGCTGAACGTTATGCGAAATGGAAATAAGCGGCGGCGGCAGCGGTTAATATTTTAGTGGTAACAGGCTTTTTCTATTACTCATAAAGGAGATAGTTTTGCTAGCTCAACCACGTGAATAGCCGAGGGAAATAAGGATTCCTTCGACCGTTAAATTTACGACTTGTCCCAAGGAAAGCCTTGTCTCCTTCCCGAGATCTCTTTTTATAATTTATTTGGTTTGTTACGACCGCACTTCCCCAGTTACTCTCATGAAAATGTATGTCCCGGTGGATGCACATTGAAAATTTGTCATTCATGAAAAATGTTTTTAAATTATTTAGATCGGAATTCTCATTTTGTGTTTTATTTGTCTACAAGTCTAGAATAGCGTTTTGATTGCACTGGAGATATGATAGGTATCTACTTTAAAAACTGCAGAACGCAGCAGTAAAGGTCTCGGTGATAGCTATCATGTGGTCACGTCCAATCTTTTCGGATGGGGACTCTGCTCACAGGGTGTAAAATTTATGGAAATTGCATTTCCGCATTATGTCCGATATGAGGGTGAAATGTAAGTTCACAGGAGAAATTTCTTTAGGGGAAAACTATGATACTGAACGGTCTTTTTCATTACTTTACCTTGAAGTATACGTTATTTTACTTTAAAAATAAATTAGGCTGAAAGCTAACAAAAAGGTTCGATTTTAAGTCTAAAAAGCAAGATCACTTAAGGGTTTTAATGAAATTTCACTCATGTTACAAATTTAACCGGTTTAACGATTATTCTGAGACGTGCATTACATATAAAAACAAAATAACCAATTCTCATTAAGGACTTAAATAAAAAAATTAACCCTTACTACGTCGGTGCAATCTCTTTAAAGTTATAACAGGATCATAAACACAAAGATCCTTGGGGTTAAGACTCTGTAATAAAAGGGAAACTTCATTAAAGTTGGCCAAAGATACTGGCCAAGTAATTCTGGACTTGCTACAAGCTACCAATGGACAACGCCGACTTATAATCTTAATATAAATTTCCGAGAGCAAACTAAGGATGTACAAGTTTACGATAGCTAATCTAAACGTTATGATTTTCTTTTTATTTGTGTACTAAGATTAGGTACATAGTGCAATACAGAACAAAGAGATATTTCGTTGTTTAGTCTTAAATTCTACTAAAATATAATTATATATTTATTTAAAAAAATATTTGAAACTTGAACCGTGTTCGAAAACTCAAATATCGTTTTAAGGGTTCCGTACCCAAAGGGTAAAACGGGACCCTATTACTGAGACTCCGCTGTCCGTCCGTCCGTCTGTCACCAAGCTGTATCTCATGAACCGTGATAGTTAAACAGTTGAAATTTTCACAGATGATGTATTTCTGTTGTCGCTATAACAACAAATACTAAAAAATAGAATGAAATACATATTTAAGAGGGCTCCCATACAACACACGTGATTTTTTTTGCTCGTTTTTATTGATAATGGTACGGAACCCTTCGTGCGCGACTCCGACTCGCACTTGACCGGTTTTTAATAATACGTATTCCTTGGTAAAGTATACTAGGGAATTTAGTACTAAAATGGTCTATACAGAGATAAATATGAAGTGGATTTTATGACTGTAAAACTTAGTCTTGTGTCATGAACAAACTGAAAGTTTTAACAGCTAGGAGCAAACTATCCAGCAAATAATTTAGTCAGTCCTTTTAGCCTTTGTTTTAATCTTTTTATAACTATAATATTTTGCATATTTTTTCATCTTTATATTTGAACACGAAAAAACCTAACATCATACTTTCTTTATAAGTTACTAGCTGTGTCCTCACAGCTCCGCCCGTAGCCTATGTTAGTCAGTGATAATGTAGCTTTCTAACGGCAAAAGAATTTTTGAAATCGATCCAGTAGTTTTTAAGTTTATTCTTTACATACGAAAATATAAAAATACAAAAATACAAATCTTTCCTCTTTATAATATTATGATTTAGAATCATGAATGACTAACAAACAATTTCATAATTTTTACCTATCAATATTACGTAATGAACTTCTATATAGGCAAAGAAATTAATGTTTTAAAAGTTCTTCATATTAAACGTTCATAGGAATGTACTATGCTTAGAAAAAAAAACATAGATCGCGCCTTCGACCAACTCATCCCACAATAGGCAGCCAAAGAAGTTCTAATCAAAGTAACAACGTGAGCTCATCCTCCTTTGAGACCAAAAACTCTTTTATATCTTCAAAGAATAGAACGATGGAGGAGCAACTCGCTAACTTTTGAAACACGAGTTTTTCTAGGGTTAATTTTGTACGGACGATATCCGTTCATTTTTGGGAGCTTGGCAGTATGTGAAAATGTTTTCCTTCAGAAAATAGCAGTATGGTGACATTTTGTTTTTATGTGGCTCCAGTTGGCTTAGTTATTTAGCGAAATAAGAAAACAAGAAATCTTTTTCGTTATGTGTTTTGTTGTGACTACCCTTTTTTTTAAGGTACGCTCAAACCAACACGTCCAGCTTGCGGCCGCGGTGGCGTGCACGGTTGCGATTAGTTACTGCAAATGTACTTGTATCGATGTGTTCAAACCAAACGCGTAGCGACGTGTTCAAACCAAACAGTGGGCCTAGGACGAACGTTTGACGAAACGTATCGCTAATGTAAGCGGATTTTCAATCGAAAATACAACTGTCCGTAACATAACGTAAATAACGTTATGGTTTTTATTATCGCACATGCACAATAATTACCGTATGTTTAATGAATAAACTTTTCAATTTAATTAAATAGTTTGTGCGAAATAACTATTTCTAATGCAAAATTCACTCTTATTAATTCTACATCATTCATACTAGGCTTACTGGACGCATTTGATTTGAACACATCGCTACAAGCACAATTACAGTACTGATCGCGACCGTGCACGGCACTGCGGTCGCGAGTTGAACGCGTTGGTTAGAGCGTACCCTTAGTGTTGTGAGTCATGTAAGGAATAATAATTATGTTAACACATTGGAAAAAATTATCGGGAGAAACTAAAATAGACGGAGAGGACTCTATTCTTTATGTTCGTGACTAACTAACAACCGCGCGTATCATATAATTTGCAAGATTAAGCTGCACTTGCCGCGGTCAGTCCGAGGATGGGTGACCATTCATTACACATCAAGACCCCTCCGTGCCTCGGAGAGCATGTTAAACCGTCGGTCCCTGGTGTCATATGAATACCTAAGACAGTCGTGACGGGTAGTCAGTAACCCGAAAGACTGATAACCAGTCTAACCTTAGGATATCAGAAGACGACTCAAGACTGTGCAGCAAGACAAACATCAAGCAATTTTATACATGTAAAACGAAATCAATTAAAATAATAATAAAAAAAAACCTTAGGATATCGACATTGCCCAGTAACTGGGTTGCGGAGGTCTGATGGCAGTCGCTCCGTGTAAAATACGGGTATTCAGTCGCATCTGGTTAAACTGGAAGCTGACCCCAACATAGTCGGGAAAAAGCTAGGCAGAATACTTTATAGTAGACTGCTTCTTCTTCTTCTACATACATACTAAAATAGTTACAGTAATAGCTCAGAAGGGATGACAAATTACTTAAAACTCGCTGCGGTTGAAGGACAAACATTTGGATAGGATTTTGTTATTTTTCAACCGCCATCTAAAAGTAATCTGTTCCAAAAATAATAATATCCAGGAAAGATACTTCCATGATTGAATCTTGAAAATTGTAAAGACCTTTTGACATCATCATGAATATGAAAATACAAAACTCATTCCATTTTAAAAATAATGTCATAAAAATAGTTAAATAAGGAGAGATGGTTCTGTTCTTCCTTTGGTGTAACAGTTCCATCTTCACAACTGTACATTTCTGTACACAGTGTAGCCCACGAATGTAGAGACATACTTTTTTTTAATAGGACAATTTAAACATGCTTTTTGGTTCCTGGCGCAAATTAGATATCTTTTAGTGAGTGTCAAAAGAAGAAAATAATATACATACATAGATTTAATTAATTTAATCAGTGAGTCTATTTGACTCACTGGTGATAGGAAAATATAACATATCACATACACACTTTAATTGAAATAACCAGAGCAAACAATAAGACATTTTAGAAAAAGTGCTTGCTGGGGTCTCTTGCGGTCTAATTTTTTTCCAAATAGTTGGATTTGAGACAAATAAGAAGACGACCAATTTAAATTTCATTAAAATAAAATCAGAATGAAATTGGTGGCAGAAGATCAGCAGAGTCTAAATCGATAACGCTACATCACAAAATATAGTTTTCCTAAAATTAGTTGAACTCAAGTAATCGTGAATAAAAGCACAAGACAAAATATAAGAAAATGTTTTCAATAAGGGGAGGATTCGAAGCGATAATTGTCACAGTAATCTCTGATGTTTTAAGAGCTGTAGTTGCAAAGCAGACAGAACGAGTGAAATAAAAATGCTGAAACTGAAGAAATAAACGAAAGTATGCATTATTATGATGACGATTCCGAACACGAATGTATGGAGATTCCTTAGCTATACAATATTTTTTGTTAAAAATACACCGCCTAATATTCTCGTTATCTCTTAATATAAGTTGGAGAATCTTAATTGGAATTTTAGGAATAACATACATTGTGCTGTTAATAGGACCACATTGAAATTAAGTATACGAATAGATCAACATGGTTGAATGTGGTTTAAGTATGATAATGCAATGTTTGTTTACTGCTCTATTAATACAACTTACATATAGCAGCTGGCATACCTACGAAAAATTATGTTTCTTAATTTTATATAGGTATCTAGTATCTACGTCTATAATACGTAACAGTATTATTATTTTATTCCTTTTAAAATTCATTATACAAGATGATTAATTGAAACAGGTCACTGAGGAAGAGTTTTAAGATATTAAACCTAGAGAAATTGTTTCCAAAGAACCATGTCGCCGATTTTAGAGTAATGAAAAACTGTATTCAAGTATTTACAAAAACAAATACGTCGAATAACATCGAAATCGAACACAGTAATTTTATTTGAAAAAATCGCAATTCGGTTTATTGTGGTAATTGATAATTTATGTTGTTGTTGTTGCTATGGTTCCTCTAGCTATAATAGTTCAAGATTTCTCCCAACTGACCCCTCTCAATGAATCATACTAATGGATTTAAAAGGAACAAAATATTGATGTACGTTATTAAAAGTGTAATAAGTGACTTTAGAGAAATGTATCTCATAAATCACTATACCACATTCAATTAAGTTCGACGAAAATCTTTTTTGGGGAAACGCAAACGTCCTCCCTTCACCCTGCCTAATTTTAACATAAGACGCGTAATGAGCAAAATTTTAATCCAAATGTCGGCTCAGTGCCTCCTTTAGTACCTGTAAAATCAATGAAGGAGTAGAGCATTGCGGTCCCCAGCCACCCTCCAGTTGCAGATTTTATGCATACTAGATGATACGACGGAAAAACATACACAACAGTAGTTATTTTTTATATTTGTTTCTGTAAGCGTGAAAATTTACGATCGGCTTTAGGGAACTCATATTGGTTTTCCGCAAATATACAAATGAAAATTATTGACGATTGCTTTTTATGTTCTTCTGTGTTCCGGTTACATGAAAACATGAGGAGTTACTTTTAATTTGGATGAAAGTTCTCTAGGGGTTTTGAGTGGATGAACATTTTGGATAGAAAAAAACATAAATATTATGATCATAGATTATATAGAAGATTATTTGCACAGTATCGGGCAAACTGGAACTATCAAAAAGAGGTGTAGGCTTAGGCTGCGGCTGATTAAGAAAATAATTATAGAGCAGAGATATTTGTACATTCTAGAATAACAAGTAGGTTTTATTTTAGATGTTCAGATCTTTTTAGAGAACATGCCTATTTTGTTCTAAGAAATATAACCAAGATTTCATAAAACTACAACATTCTAATTCGCAACAGTAACCCAAGACATCTAAACCCTAGAATTTACAAGGGTTATTTTAATCCAACCGACTTTTTCGGGCAATATCGTAGCTACAATGTGAAGGTACGGGAGCTGAGGTAATACCTATGTACCCACCTCACATAGATTGTTATGTACCAGTACTGGTACATACTGTCGCTAATGCCACAAGTTGTTCCTAAGCCCTCACTATTAGTTACTCCGGCCATCTTACAAGTTCTAATTAGCCCCCTTGTTTCTCGAAACTGCTACCTACAACGGTGTTCGGTTATTTCTATTACATTTGCTTGGTCTGAGTACAGGGTGGCGTAATATTGGTACTGTGCACTGAATATCTCAGAATAATGAAGTAAAGTAAGAGTAGGTACATCCTGCTGTTTATTTTGCTGAGTGCCAATTATTAACTAAAATTGCAAGATTTTCTTGCAAATAATGTGTTCATTTATTTTAATTATTACTTGAAGTTGAGGTTCGCTTGCACAACAACTCATTAAATACAATTAGCGCTAAGCATATTTCTAATGTCATTATATTTCTGTCAATCGTTTAGGTTGATAGAGAGATAATTTTAATTATGTTTAGCGCTAAATTGTATTTAGTCAGTTATTGTAGTAGAATTCTACATAGGTTTACCTTCTTGAAGGATTAACAATTATTATGTTAAATGAATGTGCTACTGAGCTTATAATCCCTCTCATCATTGGCACTCAATTTCGCGCGATAACTCCTATTATTCGGCGACTAATTACCACATAAGCGTATGTCATAGATTATGATAATCTAAATCAAACATTATTGCTTCGCAATATCGAACTTGAACAATATAGTTTAGGTACTTCTGATATCGCTACCACATCTGTTTACGCCATAATTTATCGCCTCCTTTCACTGAAGCTTGGGATCTTTCAAGGAGGATAATATGGGCATACATGGTAAAGATAGTAACACTCATCCGGACTGTATTTATTACGAGATATAAAAAGAAATGTGTTTGGTTTTGTAAAAAGCTTTGGTCAGTGACAGTCTCCGTCTTTATTCATTTCAATATAAGGCAGTAGATCTAATTCATTACAATCAGTTATAATAGAAACATATATAACTGTGTCTTCATCGTCAATCTTCATTATGAATGTTAATTTAGCGCTATTGGTAGTAAGATTATATTATTGATCCCCGAATAACCCTGCCGGACTAGATGATCAGAATTAACAAGTACCTAACCTGCCAAATTGACCCCAATTTTCGTAATAAAATCGATCGTCCTTTGCCAAACAATCAAGCAAACTTTGACCCCCAAAACGAACACTTGTTTTTATGAGGTCGTAGTAAACCTTTCAACGTGGTCGACAATGCGTCGACTGTCATGGCGGGCAATAAAATGCCGACGTGCTAGACGGATCACATTTGTCAACAATATAAACTTGAGACGGTGCTGGTAAGAAGGACCCAGTACTGCAGATAAAGGTTGATTCCATTCATCTGTCTAGTTTATAGTTGGTGTTGTGATAATATAATTTGGTTTTTTCTGCTAGATTATTAATAATTAATTTGAAATTAGTATCTCCAGTGATAGCCTAGCTATTGGACGATTGCCTTCAATGCAGGGTTTGAGTTCGATCCCGACCCGTACCTCTGACTTTTCAAGTTCATCAGATCAGAATTTGATTATCACTTGCGTTAACAGTGAAGGAAAAACATCAAGAGGAAACCTACACACCTGAGAGGGCTCCATAAAGTTCTCGATAGTGTGTGTAGTCAGTCAACCCGCACCAGGCCAGGGTAGTGGACTAAGGCCTAAACCTTTCTCACTCTGACAAGAAGCCCGTGCCCAGCAGTGGGACAGTCATGGGTTAATTTATGTATGTTTATCTCCAAGTTCATAGATAGACCTACGCCAAGTCTGTGTTACAGAGTTAGATCTAGGACCAGAACACTTGATAAAATGTTTAAAATAGATAATGATAAAAATGCATCAGATACAAAAGGTCAGCGGCCCATCACCCAACAACAAAATTGTTAGTATAATATACTAATCACTACTCAGAATCAGAATATAATATAATCAGCATAAAGCTCTTTTATTATATTGTCATTGTTACAACTAAGTAGTACGAGTTTTAAAATCAGCTGGTTTCTTCCATCCCTTTATTTAACAGCATTTGTTAACATATCATTATCATTAACATCAATAAAGAGGATAGATTCCTTTAGGGCGCACGGGCAACAACTTAACCCATTGAAATAGACCTGTCACTCAGAGAAGGCATATTATAAGGTGTCCAGATTGTTATAGCCTACATAGACAACATACACGAAATTAATGTTAGAAACACAAAAGCAACCATTTAGCTATATGTGGGGCTTTTAGGCGTTAACCATAAGTCAACTCAATTGGAATTATATGAGCATGCAACAAAAACATCGCGAAAAACCCACATGCCAATTATTAGAAAATATACTATAGCGGAATAACTACGATATGCAACACGTTTGACCTGCTGCAAGTCAAACATGCATTTTTATATATTTACCTACCTATCTCCCTGACATCCACGAAGGGTAGTACAGAACGTGAAGCATATTAGATTGCAACTTATCGAACTATTGTACATCATCATGTTATCATAACAACCATTTTTAAAAAAAATTATAATACATTGTTCTAGCTAAGAAGTGAACTCAATATTATTCGTAGCTCATCTTACAACCATAATACCAGTAATACGATTTGCAAGAAACAGTGGAAATAAGGATACTTACGACAAAGTTTAATTGCTCGTGCTATTTTGTAACAATAATATTTTCGTGACTCTTTGACTAGAGCCTATTACACAACTATCACAATTTCAGTGTTTTAGATACAACCAACATAATTCCGCCTAAGCTTATACCCCTAGTTACATTGAAATAACAGTAAAGCTTGTACATAACTGTAGCTCTTCAGTAAGTACGAAACTAATAACTTAGGTCCGACAGAAACATTCGTCCTGGCTCGACCGTATCGAAATTGTGCGCAGTTACCTCAAGACGGCCTCGTCTAGACAAAGTCTGCCAAGAGGCTGGAAGATTAAAGACAGGGAGATGAATAGAACGAGCCTAGATTCTGGAGAAAGAAAACGAAAAATGCCTTTACGTAAAGGCTCGTGCGCTGTCACGAACACTGTATTCTTATTTAATCTTTTTGCTGAAGGGGTTTATGCAGTGCTTCCCTCTCTTTCAATGCATTGTTTCTGCTGCCATCAGGTTTTGACTGGGAAATATTTTCCAAAGATTGTTATTTATGGTTAGCTTAAGTCAGCATAAATTATCTTTAAGGTTTTATAACTTAATACTTTTTTGATGAAAATTGTTTCAGCTGTCCTTCATAAAACCTTATATGGCCAAATAAACTATTATAAAATTAAGAATTCATAAACACCGCCATAAAAAAAGTTGTATTAATAGTTGATGCGGCAGCCATTAATATTATTAATACGGTTTCACGATGCGAGGACCATAAAGTTGGACAAACGAGAGAGGCGGGATACTTTTTACCGCGTGGATTCCCATAAAAACGCAAGCCCTGAATTAGCTCGATTCTTTGTCACCCCTTTTGAGCAACCCTAAAATTTTTACTACCACCGTCTTTGTCTAACAATAACCACTACATTCCCATCCGTTAAACTGCATCAAGGAAAAACAACGTGAAACCGCCCGAGATGAAACGAGATAGAATAATGTATATGCACTAGTAGAGAGAACAGAGAGAGCGGCACACGTAGTAGTACGATCGTAGCCATGGATGGGTGCTTTGTGCCGGGAGGGACGGAGACGAGGGAAAGCTAGCGTGCGAGCGAGACAGGCGTAAAAATTAACCAACAGAGGGGAGAGGAACTGAGCTTCTTCAAGCGGGGTGGTTAGTCCGCATTCGACCGCGTCGGCGGCAACGTCGCCTCTCGAAGAATATTCCGCCGGAAACGATTCGAACTGTGAAAAATATTTTCCAAGTGCGATTTCATACTGTTAACGTTTTGTGTTTATTTTAAGTTTTTTAATGATATGATACGGCCACCGCTGTATTTTGGATTACGGATTTCAACATTGGAGCGACAGATTTTCGTATTACTATAAAGTACGATGTTATTGTGATGAAAAACTTGTAAAGATTGGAATTGTAAACACTGAAGAAAATCAAGAAAAAGTTATGAGCGATATTTCATCGCTTAGATTAATGTGCCGGTTATGATAAGCTCGGAGCTTTGACCAAACTTGGATTTGTAAAAAGAGGAATACCAAAGAAAATGTGTGCCAAAATGTTATTTTATTGTTTCTCCTTGTTTACCCTTATAATGTCATGGATTGGAGTGTCGGCTGAAGAGGAAGTTTCATCTCCATTGCGGGTAGCACAATGCAGAGCAACTTGTTTACAAAAGGTAAGGAAACGATGAATTTTGGATTCAACGTATATCAGTTTTGTCTGGCGTTGTTTCTAGTCTACTTATACTATCTAAAGTACAATGTTTCTTGAAAATAAACACAAATTCTCCACCAGAATACGTGTAGTCGTCAGAAATTGTGGGGTCTTAAATCAACTTGAATGTCAGGCCCTCAGGCATCCTTTGATCTTTGGACCAAAGGCTGCTGTTTCTCCATCATATATTTTGCTACCGATGCGTTACACTGGAAGAATCAAACTCGAAACATACAATAATCACAACTTTAATGTAACTTAGTCGGTTTATCGTAATTCCAAATGAAATAGTACAAATATACTGTTATTTAGTTGATAGTGGAGACTAAAATAAAGAAAATTAAAGACCTACGCACACTGATTCACGTGTTTCTGTTACAGCTGTCAAAGCTTTTACAAATAAAATTAAAAAGGAAGCAAGAGACGCAATTACAGAGCTCCCTCATTGTTCAACAACTGTAATAATTGAAGGCATTTGAAAGAAAACAAGAGAACAAGGCCGTGATCCAATTTGATTGTATTGACTTTTCCAAATTACTTATCATTGAACCAGATCTTGAATGAACTTGTAATCAAAATCGAATCTTGTACAGAATTAGAATACATAATAGAATGGAAATGCCTTTTTGTTCGTTTGTCCTTCGATCAAGCTGCTTCAACGTACCTGTTAGACATTTGATGCCGTGTTCATTTTGACGGTTATCAACATACACACACTGTGATACTTGGATCTTAATAATAGTAGCGTGTACGCATGATCCTACTTTAAAAATATTTAGCATGGCTATAGTTAGTGAGTAGATGCAGTCCGCAAGGACCATCAAAAAGCAGCACAATAGAAAATAAATATTTGGTGTCAGTGGCCTATTTAAAGCGGCGATGAAACACAGAATGGTTGATTAAATAACAGTAAAACTGTAGTGCCCAGTCAGCAAGAACCCCTTTCTACGTCAATTGTCGACTTGAGCTTTTTGTTTCTTTCCTTCTTCTTTGATTAATATTAGCAAAATATTGAACTTTTGACAAAAAAAAATACCCTCACGTAGATTTACAATGTTCTGTGTCTCCCAGGTGTTAACTTCAATTCTAAGAACAATACGTATAGGAGTACTCCTATCGTTTTCAGTTATATCTCCTATCATATCTGTTTTTAAATTTCTAATTAAATTGTTTAATTTGTATTGCGCTTTTAGGATACAAATGGTATTCCTATTATTATATAAACTTTCATGGTACAACGCCAGATGAAACTGAGTAGGTGCTTTGTAAAAACATTATTTTCACCGTTTTCAATGTAGTGTCGTTTATGACAGTCAATATTATTTTATGACTATAGGTATTTTGCTCATACTATCAAAATTCTCACTTAGAAATGAGTAGCAAATTAAGTACCTACCTAACCTAGTAACTACTAGGTAGGTACTTAAGTTGCTACTTTAAAATACTTTTATGGTGACTAAATAAAGTTTTATTTCACATGCTTTTGGCGTATGGTTTATTATCTTTAACCATATCAAACCTTTGGATAGTCATGATATCATAGATTTTTCTTGAATTCAGAATTCTCGTTCAAAGTAGGCCTATTTGGAGGTACCTTTCAAAAGGCAAGGGAAAAAAAAGAATTGGAAAGAATCGGACGAAATACTTAAATATCCAATTATACCTATATTTGTTACATTTTGCAAAAAGCACGAAAATGAAACTCAGAAGTAGAACAGAATGTTTACGAAGTAATCAGCCGGTAAAATTATAATAATTGTGATTTCTAATGTCAAATCTGTAATATAAAAGGAGAAATCTTTAATAGTAATTCTATAAAAAGCCTTAAAGAGATACAACATGAAACAGAAACTAAATTACACGTTCTTAATAATCAACTACAAAACGAAATTGTTCTCTTTGATATTTATCATTATTCGAAAACCGTACTATATAACATATCGATCAGTATTTACAGATAGGATTTATCTAAACTGGTCGTATTATTTATTCGAATCATTCGGAACAGGTTGCCTGCTGGTTATCGGTGCGCGGACCATGCTTCCATAAACGTAATTTGTATCGGCTATCCCCTTTAAATTGGAATAAACTTTTTGTTTCAGCTCTCCACTATTACGCCATAAATTATTTTGTTAGTTAAGCAATTTATTGGTTCTGTAAACTTTAATTATGTTATTCTGATATTATATGCCAGTATTTTTTTATACGAAATATTATTTATTGCGAATGAATATGAAATTATATATTCATTGTGAATCATCAGTAAAACAACAACAAGACGAAGAATTTCTACTATCCGATTAATTCTGAAATTAGATTTTCTTAAACTGTATTTAGAAAAGAACAAAACGAAGTTGGAATTGTATGCCAAGCCGTATCAGGGAATGTTTAGATAGTGAAGCTATAAAGAATGTATCTAAAGAATAACTTAGTAGCTGCCAATAAATAGCTTCAGAGTCCATTAACTTTATCAAACGAGGACCACGTTTCAAATCAGATTTCAATGGAATCATAAATTAGTAGTGTCAGCAACGTTAACTATTTAAGTACTAACAAATACGTGAATCAAATTACTTAGATCGAAAATGCCTTCTTAATCGAACCTTTTGTTGGAGCAAATTGATCGCATACATTGGTACGATGGATGTTTATTAGTATGTTGAGCACTATGTACACTTGCATCCTTAGTAGATTTTATGTTGCATTATTGCCAATGCATTATTTTTTAAATCGTAACAATAACGGTTGACCGATTGACTTTAACATGCATACATTGTACCATTTATGTTAGCAAAGATTTCAAGTGTTTGAATGCCATTTAAGGAATTTGATCACTTAATTTTAAGAAATCGCTAAATGGCAATTATCCGTAGCAAGATTTCAGTCAGAGACATACCTCAATAACCGTTTCGCTAAATATCACATTTTTATTTAAGGGAGCAGAAGTATCCTTTATCCCAAATTCGTCATAAGACACGCACACGAATATGAAATCTATTCAGTATTGTATATTATATTGTTGAAATTTACCAATATTTATAAATTCAGGTAAGGTTGTTACGAAAACCTTTTGGATCCATATCATGCACATCATCTATATTTCAAAAATCGACATCTGCTGCTAATCCACTACGTATTTAGTGCGATCACGCTTCGATTTTTTGCAGACCAAATGCTTTGCTTTTAGTGGGCGTTTTTTTTATTAAATTCTACCTGTGACAAGGGCACAATGATCTCAATTTTTTATTTTGTTTGTGAAGGGATGTGCGTTACGTTGCCGGAGGTGGAAGGATAGGTAGTTTATTTTTTAACATTATTAGGGTACGTGAGGAAATACGCAAATTACTTAACTATAGGCTTAGAAATTGGCCGCCTACCTGCTTTTGTACTAAATTGTAGGCAGGGGTGATCATATAAAATTGGATTTTTTTACTTTATGCGTTGATGTTTAAAACGATTTGCGTTAGCCTTCGATAATAAAATAATTGGTAACTACTGCTGAAAGATACTAAGAATATCTGTTGAACACAAAAGAGGAGCAAAGACAATTGAAAGATGGTTTAAAAAAATCTTTGTAACAAAACAGTAACTGTCTCCGTAAAAAACGCAGACATTGACGGGCCACGCTGTCGCCAGAAACTATTTTCTCCTATTGTGTCTCATTGAAACATGGTCCTTTTAAAATATATTGGCTTGTGTTTTTTTTCCGTTTCTTCTTTTTTTGGGTAGCCTTTTTGTTAGAAGCGTGCCTCCCTCGATGGCAAGTCGGACTTTGGGAACACGTGATGAATTTTAAAAAGTACTTTAAGTGCCAAGATATAGATATGGTTATGACTACATTATGGCATGTAAGTTGACTTGTCATGTAAATTTTATGTGTCGTTCCTTTATAAAAAATCGTTTTGAATACTTTCATGTTTGGAAAAGTGTTATGGGATGTGTACGCTTAGAATCAGAATGAGGTCTTTTATTATTTATTTTACCTTCGTGTTTTTATTTATTTTCTTCAATATTATTTTATTGGGCGGTACGGTACTTTCAACCTATTCGGTCCAAATAGTTGCGTCAACCTTATTCAATCGAAAAAGTTTATTTCCCTATCATAACCTTTTGACGTCTGTATTTTCATGTTCTGTCTAGCCTTTTTTTCTCAACTATATTCGGGTCGGCTTCCAGTGTAACAAGATGCGGCTGAATACCAGTATTTTACACGAAGCGACTGCTATCAGACCTCTGTGACCCAGTTACTGGGCTATCCATCCTAAGGTCAGACCGGTTGTCAGAAGTTAGGGCTTCTGACTACCCGTAAAGAGATGACACTCTTCGTGAAGATTTCGTACAACAGTTGGAACCAACAGTTCAACTTGCTTTCCGAATGACGGATGGGTTTTGATGTGTAACGAACAGTCAATCCACGAACTGACCACGGCAAGCGCAGCTTAAGCTCACAGATCGTACGGTCCACACGATTGTTAATTAGCCACGAGCCCCTTGACGTCTGTGTTTTCATACTAGAATAAATATAACCTACACAATTTGAAATCAGGTCATACCATTTTCGGTAACAATTTTGTCGAAACCATTAGCTGATTGTTGGCACAGTTTCAGCGTTTTTGAATCAACAAATTTTATGACTCCATTTTGTAAATTTTATTGCTCAAATTTTTAGTTACCCAAATATTTTAACCGTCGTACTGTACTTAAAAAAAAGAATAATGCTGGCTTCACCTTGAGACCTAAAACATTGCAAAAAGAGACCATAAAGAACGGGCCGGGTGATCGTGAAATAAAATCTCGATTAGAAATTTAGGAACGTTCCGGCCTTCCCTTACGGTCCCTTTTTGAAGCAGTCACTCCGACTTTGAGCATTATTATTTTATCGTTGTTCAGCCATGCACAAGAGGTAGAATAAAAATTTTGTTCGAGTAAAAATAGAAAAAAAATCTCAAGGTTTCGGATGCACGTCCTCGGGCCACGCAGCGTTTAGAAAAAATAAACGAGAAAGTCCACGCCGAAATGACCTGCGTTTTTGTCCACGATTTGTTTTCGTTTTTGTTACGTTTGAGTTCATTTGGAAGTAGCCATGTCTGCTGCTTACTGAATTAACTTAAATTGCCTTAGCTTTTTTGTGTTCGAGAAAATTGCTTTAAGTTCCTTTTGTGGTTACAATTTTGGTAGTGGTTGACACAATTGAACAAGTTGTGGTTTCATTTTTGGGCTGTAGTTTTAATCACTTTATACACACAAAATATTGATTCTGTAAATGTTTTGTTCAATTAATTTAACCGCTAATTCTGGTAAATTACAATTTAGTACATTTCATCAAATTGGTAACTTGTCAATGGCTATAACTATAAAGCTTTTAGGCAAACACAAGAGTAGAAAGGCTTTGGCGTCTCCAAGACTAAAAAATTGTGTGGAGTTCATAATAATGTGAAAAAGGCAAGCGTCGCTGGCGGCGCGGCTCGCGCTCATACGGCCTCACCTCGTGAAGGGTGGCTTATCCGGCAAGGCAGTCGTAATAGAGCCGTATACCAGAGCAGACGATTAATGATTCATGACCCCTCGTAGCGCAGTGTCATCAATATTATTCTGTTTGTATCCAGCGCGTTTGGCCCACCCTCGCCCGCGCCCCGTTCATACATAAATAAGCGCGACACGTCGTCTTCTCTGATTACATCGCACCGATGTAGTGAGAAATAGTGTAGTCGGATGCTGAGCCCGTCTTTTGTTCAATATATTCCCTAGAGACACCGAATGAATAGTTAACACTGTATGCTCAACGTGCATGTTTACGGTTTCGGGTTTCTCTTAAAGATTTTAGATAAGGAAGGTGAAGGAATTTATTCGTTTGGTGGCAATAAGCTGATGTTACAATCGGCTTTAGTGTGAAGTTATAGGTTTCATGTGACTTTGATACGTATCGTTTCGACCGTCGTCGTCCTCTCGCGCGCCGAAGACAAGAGATTTTACGGTAAGGAACATAAAATATTCAAACATATAAAAAAAACCTTAAAATAATAAATCTATTTTCACCGCCATAAACTCCGATGTATCGTTTGCGGAACCATAAAATGTTTTACGTGTTCTTTTTAGTTTCCCATGATGATATGATCTCTTGGTAGAGACAAAGGCAGAGATAATGGCTATAACTTTACTTTGCCACCATGATTGGTTATTGGCCGCACATATGTCAATATTTTAATATTCCGGTGCTATGTGACAATAAAAGAAACACGTCGTTACTAGAAATTACATGACGTTCCGTTAGTCCTAAAGTTGACGGAAAGCCTCTTGTCACGCGATACGGCGATAAAGCACGCTTCGGGCTAAACTAAGTAAAACGTGGACTCAGACTGGATTCTAATGCAAACACTGATTGATACTGACTGCCGTTGTGGACTTTGTTGATAGCTTACTCGATAATAATTCTCTTTATAATTAATTAAGTCTTATTAAAGCCCGTTTCAACGACAGAATTTTCATAAAACAACAAAGTTCTGAAATCAGTTTGGTCAAAGATTATTGTATCAAAAATAATAAATCGTACTAAAAGAACGATCGTTAAATTACCTTTCGCGACGTTTTACCGACGCGTGTGATTATTGTAAATGTTTATTAAATTGGAAATTCCGAATAGTCAATGACAAATGGTCTGTGACCTCTTGATTAACAAAAACAAGTCTAATTTATTGAGCATATCGAACATTTTTAATTTGAGCCAGAAATGGTTGGGTAATTTGGTTCTATATTATTTGTTGGGTCGTTTTCGTATCCATCGGTGTTAAAGCTCGGCGCGGTCGACTCGACTTGTTCTGATAAATGATGCGTCCGCTACTGCTACACCGCTTCGCTTTTAATCCTGGCTCCACCATTGTGTCCCCGTCCAATTTTTGACGTTAACCGTTTTCTACCACAAACGACACACACGTTGTTTAGGTTGGTAAATAAGAAATTAATGATCCTTTCCCATTTATCTCTGTATACAATCAATCAACCTATGCGCGCTATCTAATGGTTCCTATTTGCTTATCGTTTAATGCGGCACTTTCATATAACAAAGGACTTAACCTGTCAAATACTGCTTTTTCTTTGAAAATATATTTCATAATTATAGCTTCTTATTACTTTTTTTTAAATCCCCTTCGGTTACAAATTACGGTCGCTCGTAAACAAAGAAGTAAGATAAACATTACAACAGCGATGTGGAGATTAAAAATTATGAAACAGTTAATCAGTTTTAATGGTGTAGTGAGCTCGAGCGGCAGTTTTGATTACATATTTACTCCCTAACTAATAAACACTGAATAAAGCTATGGCATGAATAATGACAGTCTCTCTTCCACCTAGCCTTTTTCCCAAATTATGTTGGGGTCAGCTTCCAGTCTAACCAAATGCGGCTAAAACCCAGTAACAGGCCAATGCCAATGTACCTACCGGTTGTCAGACTTTCGGGTTTCCGGCTATCTGTAACGACTGTCATAGGTATTCTTATTACACCCGGGACCCGGGACTGACGGTTTAACGTGCTCCCCGAGGCACAGAGTGAAATCAAGTCATCATGAATAACGTTAGTATAACCATAACTTTTTTCATGTTTCTTGTCATAAATTGATACAGCGTTTATTAGTAAGGGGGTTAATGTTTCAGTAAACTATTTTACAACGTTCCGTAGTTGATTGGGATTCGATTAAAAGCAGCTGCCCTTACTAAAGGCGTAGACTAAGCCCCTACAGGCTGCGATGAAATGGAGATAGTTTTAATGCTCGTAAATTTCATTCCGAGACTCCGACGTCCGATCAACTAATCACTTTCGTACGGGTATTTGCGCAAGTTTCAAAACTAAAATTTGCCCTCAAAATATGTTGCTATTAGTCGCGAAAATAGTCTGCAACGTGCCTTAATTAATTTTGTGGAAACTTGAAACCGTAAATGAAATATACCCAACATTTAAATACACACTGTTAATATGTTATTCGTTTCCTTTGTAATGTTTTTAAAATGAAAATCATACTTTATTCTTGTATTGTCTGAATCCAAATTATATACAATAAATTACAATTAATCATAAAAGTAACCGTAATACCTAATTTGGAGATATAATGACGTCATTTAGTATGATAAATAAAACATAAACGTTCATGGTCCAAAAAATTCGTTATTAAACAAAGCACAGTATAATGTCCGCGATGGGCGGAGCCGCTGCGTACGCGCAAGCAAAAACGTTTTCCGTAGGGTGGGGAAGGAATTAGAGAGGGGGGAGCCATTGTTTCTACCCTAATTAAAACGTTTAAAGAATTGAATCGGTTACAAAACAAGTAAGTAGGGATAATTTCAATCCATTTGTTTCCCTCAAAATTAAAGGTGTCAGAATTTATCGTGTTCCGAAAATTCCAGTCCGTCAGAACCGCCCCAAATCTCTTTATCTCCGCATTAATCTTTTAAAACCCATAAAACGAATCTTTGGATCTTACCAAATATTTTGTACGAAATTGATGGGGGACCGTCTTTTATCTAGAGCTCAAATCTATAATACGACGATCAAAATTCCTAGAGGTGTCGATACAAGCCAAGAGTATGTCACAGATGTAAGAGATTGTAGTTTATTATGGCTTATTTTTTAACTTTAAGGGCCGTAGTTAATATAAATAGGAAAAAGTTGTAAAAAAATCATTGTCAAGTCCAGTTATTAATTTTACTGTCATTTTTATTACTCTAAAAGACAATTATTTTTCTGAGTCCCTAATTAATTTTATGGCACGTCTTAAAAAGGTGGAATACGAAAATATTTGCATAACGTAAAATATGGTTGCTTGTCAGCTGGTGGATCGGCAAGTCATTAAAAAGGTTTTTAAAATAATAAAAGCAGAATAGTTTGCAGAAATAGCAGAATAGTTTGCAGAAATAGCAGAATAGTTGATTATAATCCCACGTACGAAGTTCCTACGTCTTCTAGTTGTTTTAAAAATACTTGGAACATGTATGTATATACATATCACTACTGTACTGCCACTTAAAGTGTGAAACGATCATTGGGGGCTCGCGTGGGCCGGTTGGTATTCTTCATACAAAAAACACGAGGCACCCCGTTGTTTTAGAGCTAAAAAAAATAATGAAATATGCCTCTTTATAGCGTTTTTTATGTAAAACGTTGAGAGTTTTAAACGCCTTAGCTTTTTAAAAGTACAACCCGCGGCGAACGTATTTGTATTTAGAATCGAAATAGAATTGAGATTTTTTTAAATTGAATGTTTGTTTTAGAAATTAACATTCAATAATATAGGTATAACTGAATTTTATTTTTATTTAATCTAATATTTCATATTTGATAGAGAAATAACATATTTAAATAAATTCGTTTAAGAATAAAACGCGTAAGGTAGCGTTTTAAATTAAATAAGCATGAATAATTATAATAGATTAAAGTTTGTCATACAAAATAGGTTGCTTCAATTTGGACAGATGGTGCTGTGTGGAAATTAAATCTATTAATTTGAATGAACAGGAAAGAACTATAGAATTGAGTCCGCATACATAAGTAAGTACCTTCATCAGTTTATTTGTAGGAGAATAGAATGTCCAGCAAGATGTCGAAAAATTATAAACACGATCGTACGTTTTTAAATGCCATATTTTGCGATATGTAATCATCGTTTGTATAATTACTATGATCATCCTATTTTCAAAACGCATACAACAGGTGCGAAACGTATCGAATTCTCTACAATTCTTCAAAGAAAAATCACTTGTCAAACTATTCACAAATTCTTTCTCTGTAGACCCACTAAATCACCTCCTAATTTTAAATTTCCGACTCATCTGAGTAAACACGTACCATACGACCGGTTGAAACGACGGGTAGACTAAAATACCAATGGGGTTCAAACTGTTCAAAGCCATTCGTCTTAGACTTGCCTGTCATGGCCAATAGCACCCATCAATGTTCCGTGTATTTGGCTGAAGCACGTAACACACTTATTTTAGAATCTTAAAATAATATTGTTCTTTTTCTGCCTCTTCAACCATTGTGTCGTATTAGCATCTGGAAGTTGAAGCGTTGCGACACTGACGAATAGTAACATTGAATTCATTTTCTTTTTTTAAGAAGTCAGTAGCATCCAATAGATTTTCTTTTGTTTTCATCCATTAATATTATTGATATTTAAAAATACAAGTTCTAGGAATTTGTCTAGCCCGACGTTGAAATGTATTAAAAAGTAGGACATTGTTTTCTGACTTCCTCTTGTAGATTCACCAATGTGATTTCATCAATTTTTAGGAGACCGGTGAATTAATTAATCGATCTCCGCACACGACAAAGTACGTGATTAACGTAAACTTTTAAGATTTTAACAAAAAGCTGTGCATCTTATATTGTACCCAAAATCGGTAAACGAGTATATAAATAAACTCATCTTATTACCCATGAATATGAATTAATATGCGTGAAAACGATATTCTCAAAAAAGACACGTAACGAGTCTATAAAATTTCAATAGTATGTTCAAACTCATCGAGTTGGAATCGAATTAGTTAGCTATTTTATCCGAATAATATCGATTTCAATAGTGTATTTATTAGTGGTACAGTACACGGACAGTTTTATTATCACGGCCAAGCTATTTTAACGAACTGAATACGTCTAAAATAAAAGAGGAACATGTCGGGACATTTTTTGTTCATCGGACACGCCATTTAAGTCACAATCGTAAATTTTATTGAAATGTCGCAACAGCGATCGCCGCACGAGATGTCTTGTCTCCGGGGACGAATTTATGCGTAATTCGTAAACAAATTGACGTGTTCGGGACGTACTCTGAAGGGGATCCCGACTTGACGACTTGACGCGTCTTTTGAGTCTTTTTGAATATTTACGAGATGACTGTTATACACTGTAAACTTTATTGTCGCATTTCATGTTTTATTTAAACAAAACAGTCGCGATTTATCAATCATTTCTTAAAATTATTGTGAATTCGTCCGTCTTTAAAACCGATTTAACGTATCGTTTGCGCTTTAAGAAATGACACCTCAATGCTCCTTCAGTCTGCTACGTATGGCTTCTTAAGTCGTAAAATGGTATCACCTTACACAATAGATGCTATTGTCTTTTTATAAGGAATACTGTATTTTCATTTCAAGATTAATTTGATCTTTGTGTTTTGCTTGGTTAGCTATGTTAGAAGTTGAAACGTCTGCATTGTTTTCTTTTACCTTAAAATATGTCTTTCTTGCTAGACGCTTTCCTTTTTGTGGCAGCTCATTTCTCTAATAAACTATACAGTATACGAGCATTTTTGTAAAACTTTTTGCTACGGCGTAGTGTCTGAGAACCTTTAACTTATATTTACGTGCTTCAGAAACTCCGAAGGTGGCTGTATTGTACAGTTTAATAACGAACGCAAAAACCTCAAGCAAACTTTACAGAATGGGGCAATAAACTTTTTAATTTGTGGCGAGTTCAATCAATAAGAACAGGAGAAGTGTCGTAAACACGGCCGTGGCCAGCGGCGCCCGCGGCGCAAGTGCCACAGGTTTTCTCAACATGGCTTCCTGCTGTTCAGTGTTGCCATCTAAACGGCTATTAGTTACGTTTTACGCGAGACGCGCCGGGCGTTCCGACGTGTTTATTCTTAATTGACTCCTAAATATCGCTGTTTTTGGCCATGAATCGTGTTAATCGGACATATTTATTTGAAAGCATCGAAGCGCACTCCTAAGTGAGCCATTCGTGCACAGTGCGGACGCGACACCGCTCGATACAGTTCCGTTGCTTGTTAATTAAGGATACGCGGCCACGTTTTATGGTAGGCAATAGTCACTACAAAATACATCTTGAGCGGTCGCGTTTCCTTTCTCAGTTGTCCGTGGACGCTTTCTTGGCTTATCTGATGTCGTAAGGAGTATCGGTGGAGGCTATCGGGCTGCGTCAGACGTCCGTTGTCCTGTTCGTAGGTACTTATCTGCACACTAAATAAAAAGCTTTTCCACCGCTCGTCGCAGCCCTCACCGCGGACACCAAAGTCATTCTTCCCGCTGTCCTGGGTCTCGTTTATCGCACGTGACGTGACAATTCTTTTATCCTCGACACTTTGTTTCCACATAAATTACTCGACTGTTCGGTGCTACCGAGGATTGCTTCGGCTAATGTCACAACTCGTGGATTTCTCCCTTTATTCAGTTTCGTTTTGCATTCCGCCAGCTGTGTTTGCTCATTGTCTCTTCGCTTTAAATTAAAAAAAGATTTTGTTTTTATTCGCGCTGTCTTCCTCACCCACGACTTTATGTGACGTCAAGTTTGGAATGAAGTATTCTTATTGTTGCGGCCGTGGAGTCTTTACGCAACGTTGGATTGCATAAATTATTTAAAAGGTTTTATTTTAATTAAACTTGTAAGGGAGTATTCGATCTGAGTATTTCTTGTTTGCGTATATAATTTGCATAATATGGCTTGCAAAGCTGCAATGTCGTTAAGTGGATAATCAGAAAGTCATTGACTCGATATTAACCTGGCGGTGGTTCAATAGCTGGTTTGTATAATTGTCATACAATCCGCTCATATTCATGATCACGCGCAGGTGCGCGCTCGGACACGCGCCATGATACCCGAACAACTTGCACATTATACTTTCATGTCGTAATTCAAGCTGACATTTTATTTGATAGATTGATGAACGTTTGTTTTAAGAACATGATCTATCATATTTCTCAGCCCAAGCTAAAATAAATTCAAGTTTTTTATTTCAACTTTCTCAACATAAAAATCAACTTTCAAAAAGTCTTGAGCTTTATGTTCTTAGAAGTCTTGGAAGACCTCTATATTTTCAAACAATACTGTAATAATACCCGAGTACCGACAACATACATTGTTCTGCTACCAAAGGTATTCGAATATCGTTCAACCTGAAAGCTGATGACCACTAATTCCGCATTCAAAGACCCTACGCCCGACACATTATTAAGGGAATCTGTCCAAGGGCGGCTGAAGTAACAAGTGCCTAATCTCCTTAGTGGTTACATCACGGTTCGATGTCTCATGAAAATTAGATCCTTTACTTAGTTGAACTTTGTGCGCCCTTTCAAAGGTATGTTGGTGTTTTCGAACTACTTACTATTGTGAGAAAGTGATACAAGTTGTAGGTATCTATTAAATTAAGACACCGATCTACTTTGTACCTTTGTTAGTTATCCATGCGCCAACATAGGTAAATGTAAAAAATCTGATTATAAGTACCAAAAAAGTTAAAATAACTGAAAAATATGACGTATTATCGCACCCATGTAAGACCAAAACTACACTCATGCGCACGAACAGTTGGTTCAATTAGTAGGCATTATGGACTCCCAAATTTTATAGTACCTACAAGTAATGATAAATGATCATGTAGAATAGATCCGGCAACTGGCCTGATCACTGAACCATTGTTACATTATATGAACAAAAAATTAGACGTTACCGTAGTCAAGATAGTTTATTCAATCATTAATATTTTTCATTAGTACCTTTGCGTGTGGCCAGACAAAGACGAGGCATTTAAAAAAAATGTATTAGACATTGATAAGCAAAACTATTATTTTAGGGAGGTAAGTACTTACTATTATAAAGGGGAAAGATTTGATTGTTTGTTTTCATTGAATAGGCTCTGAAACTACTGGACCGATTTGAAAAATTCCATTAGAATCCTACATTATTCCTGATGAACATAGGCGATAGAATATTTTCAAAAAAGTTAGGGATTCGTGAGTGAAGCCGCGTGCGTCTGCGCCTTAATTTTTTTAATTTTATGGCCAAATACTCAAACGCTACTCAATTTTAAGTTGCCGTTAATTGTCACTTTCATTTCGCCTTAGAGTGACAGTGACAGCACGAGACTTAACTGCAACTTAAAATTGAGTAACGTTTTGAGTATTTGGCCATTAGGCACGTCGAAAAAATATACACGCTGCCTGTTTCTTATACATTTTTCTTTAAAAAATTAGAAAAAAAAGAAGATATTACGTAAGTATTTCCTTTTTATGTTCTTTTTTCGGTAAAACAAGTACCTAAGAGGAACAGAAACAGAGCCACAGTAATAAGTAGCAAGTCCATACATCATTGCTGTCAAATTTTCTTGCAGCTAAATATTTGTTCAGTAGGTGTATCGTGGCCATTAGATATGTATTATTAGATCCATCAATCATTTGAACAAAGCGATGTTCTTTATAGTTAAGATAATTGTAATTAGAGGTTATTTAGCTTACTGTTTTCTTTACGTAGGTAATTTATTTGCATAGAAAAGCCTGTTCTCCTTCTGAAAATTGTATGTTAAATAGTAATCATTTTCTTAGTAATATAATTATTTTATTAAATTGCCATACAGTAAAGTTACTTTAGTAATCTCTGCGGTATACCTAGTCTGGCCATAAATACTGTTACAATTAAAAATAAGAAAGATATTACATTTGAATTTGGAATCTGTCATTTTTATACGATTGTTCATTGAGATTTCTAATTTTGGCGCCAATACATTGTACAATATATGGCAAGACTAGATAATTAATTGACTTGCTGATTGTTTCAAGTAAAGTGACAGCATATAAAATTGACAAAGGAACTGTATTAAGTGTAAAAATAGTTACTAAAAGTCGGTCTTTTTCAAATCATGTCTAATATATGAAATAAAGAATTATCAAAAAAAAAATTGAATGGCATAATTTGTCATAGCATACTTTTACTTATCCTAATGATCGTTAAGCATAATATAAATTTTGTATAAATGTATAGGCATAATTTTTTTAACTGTAATAACCTAACCTAATCTACCAAATTACAATCTAACAAATTATAGCCAAATTATAGTTATGCCTATCTAAACAGTATACAAAAAAATATTATGTCAAAGTATTAAAAGTTATGCCTAACTCGTTATGCCAAAGGAATTGAAAAATTATGCGAATCAAAGTGATCCCTTTTTCAATAAGGGTTATACAAAATCGACTAATCCTTTTTGACATAGTTGTCGAAATCTCTACAGCGCACACCAAACCAATGCAATTGTATTACAAAGACGAAGTTCTGGGACAATACTTCAAATCTAATCCAATAATTCTAATGCTATAACCAGTGTTAGACTGGAGTTCTGAGATAACGTTAGAATGAGTGCATTGACCTGAACAGGCCCAGTTCACGCTGTAAATGAGTACTATTAGTTGTTCCATATGTATAATAATCTATGTCTTACGGCCGATGCCTATAATTTACGGAGAGTTATTCGTTAAAATTGAGATTCTCGTATCTTTAACAATAATAAAGTAAAATCTCATGGCTTTGTATAGTAGATGTCACAAATAAAATTAGCTTACGAGTCTATCACCCATATTCTAAGACGTTCCTCCAAAACTTACTCGACTCATACTCGACTCAGAACGGCCTCGAAAAAACCTTCAAAAATTGTATTCTTAGTCGCAATTTCGAGTGAACTTTGAAGTTTCTCGACGGAGTCATTACGTCATAATTTGAATTATCTGCATCGCGCAAATAACGCCGCGACAGAATTTAATAAAATAATTGTAAGGATTATCGTAAGCATATTCGATAAAGTCTTCAAAATTAATTTTTATTACATACAAACTTTGACACTTCCTTCCTTAAGGTAGGTTCCGAGGTACATCGAGTTTGATAGATGATTCCTTACCTCGACTCCTCAGTCGAGATTTTTCCTCAAAAATCTCGAGTCAAGGACGTTTATGTCAACTATAACTACCGATGGTAGTGAGTCGAGGTGAAGTCAAGTCGAGTAAGTTTTGGAGGAACGTCTTAGAATATGGGTGTTAGTATAATTATGTCCAATTTGGCAATAAAAAATGCAAGCATTGGTAAGCAAAACGTTTCGTTTTGGTTTATAGGAACCGGGTATTAGACAAATTATGTATAATAGTCTTAACCACTTCCTAAGTAGCGAAGCAGGCTACATGCTGATTGTGTCCCACATGCTATGTAGCTTTAATAATACGCTTGAGCTTATAAAATGAAGTTCGCTAACTGGTTGAATACAAATTAGGTACTTGTTTTTTTTTGCTTTTTTTAGTTTCTTTTTAACACTTAAAACATGCCAATAGATCTGGCCGTTAAATTCTTTTATGTTTGGCTATCTTTGCGAGAAGAATGAAAAGGCCTTTTTTATATTCGTAAAGACTTTTTTTGCTGTTATAGAATAATCATGCTTATACTAAGATGGGGTTGATGGTGAAGGCCAGTCCGAGGCCAATAGGCCAAGTCGGGGCCAATCCGATTGATATTAAAACTAGTTTGAGAACCGTTGTTGTTTCATAAAGAGTTGCGAGTATATCAAATCGAAAGCATAAAATAGACGTGTATGAAGACAAGTTGTCTCAGCCTTATCGTTGCACCTCATGATGTTCCACTTGGAAAGAAAGAAAGAAAGAAAAACTTTTAGGACTTAGGGTCAAGCCACATCTGACGGAAGATACGTCGCCGATCTTCTGTCGCGTAATTTACTCGAGGAATTTTAGTAACGCATCTTTGGTCATATGTGTACAATGTGTGATGTTTGTATGGAATTATGTGTACCGGCGGAAGATCGAGACGTACCTTCCGCCAGATGTATACTTGAGCCTTGGGAACAAGAGATAGAGTAGGTAGAGTTACTTTTCTTTCATAAAATAACCTAAACTTGGTAACATTTACTTAGATGGTCTAATTGTTTCGGTTTACTTAGAACCTCTTTCTAATATTCCGTGTTTACATCACGACCTCAAAAATAAGTTTCGCAAGTACACCAAGTACCTACCTACGTTATAATTAAAGGAAATGTGCTAGCTAATACCCATAACGGATGTGCTCGCAACCGCTTACCGCTAGTGCAGTATTTAAACAAGATGTGTTCCGTTACATGTGGCTTCAATATTACCAGTACAAGTGACGCTTGAACTTTATGCATAGATATTATATTCATACATTGTTAGCCATAAATGGTTCTTGTTTAGAAGTGAAAGAGCGTAAAAGACAACAAAGGCTTTGAGTACCAAAACGATAAATGAAATAAAATTGGTGGAAATCCATTGCTTCATGATAACAGAAGCATGAAGACGTTCCCTGTTGTGCATACACGAACGGTCGTGGGGGGGGGGGGGGGGTTATACCAGAATTACTGCCTTCGACAAACGGAATACTAAGCAGAGAGTAATTAGTGCCCAGAAAGGTGACGCTACCCATCCCATTGACACAACACTTAAGACGTTAACTGAAAAATAAGGAGCACCTTATTCTATGCCGGTTACCGCACAGCATTGCTTCGCTAACCCATAATTGAGATACTAACAAATAGACATTCGGGTCAATACATATATTACAATAGGGGCTCGTGGCTAATTAAAAACCGCGCGGATCATATGATTTGCAAGGTTAAGTTGCCTTTGCCGTAGTTAGTCCATGGATGGGTGACCATTCGTTACACGTCGAGACCCCTCCGTACCTCGGAGAGCACATTAAACCGTCGGTCCCGACATACGAATACCTATGACAGTAGTAACGGGTAGTCAGAAGCCCGAAAGTCTGACAACCGGTCTAGCCTTAGGATATCGTTATTGCCCAGTAACTGGGTTGCGGAGGTCTGATGGCAGTTGCTCGATATAAAATACTGATATTCAGCCGCCACTGGTTAGACTAGAAATTGATCCCAACATAGTTGGGAAAAGGGTAGACAGAACGAACATATATTTATTACCTAAGCCCTAAGCCTTTTTTACCTTACGCTGGGCAAACTTCAATATAGCAGCAATACGAGATAAAACTTAATTTAATCGTACGTAATTGATATAAATCGTCATATATTAAACTCTATCAGATTTCAGAATTGAAGTGCTATTTGTTACGGCATGAGACAAAAGCATTAAGATCTATCTTACTTTAGTTCTCTTCATTCGAATTTTGACGGACCGGATCGCATCAATCAATAAGAAATCTGTTCCAATGTAAATGTATTATCTATTGGATCTGATCCGTCTGTCAGAGTTCAGTCCACTAATCGTCGATTCCTATAATTTACTGAGCGTTATTGGTTAAAATTAAGACTTGTATCTTTACCAATAATGAAATTACAATTACTACCGAAATGACGGCTAATAGAGGCGTATCGAAAAGAAGACATACTGCGCTGACCCCAAATAAGTTGGGATAAGGGCAGGAGGATGATGATGATCTTTACCAATAATGAAGCAAACACCCAAAAGCTTCGCACAGTTGACACTCAATACGTTAGTAGCTAATACATGTAAAATTAGATTACGAGTCCATTTATATGCAATTCGCACTAAGCGCTTCCAAACATCCTTCATAATGCGCACTGCAAAAGAGTGGAACTCACCTGCGAACCTGCCTGGAACCTGCGTCTTTGTTCCCGAACGCTTTCAACCTGAATCTCTTCAAAGTTAGAGTTAACAGGCTTCTTCTGGGTAAGCTCACTCCATCGTAGACTTTGTCTCTGTCTCCTCTGACCTTAGACTAGAGTCAAAAGCAAACACATTACAAATAAAAAAAAAGCCCAGTTTGGAAATAAAAAACGCTACCATTGGTAAGCAAAACGAATCCTCTTGATTCGTTTTTGCCCATAGGAACCAGATATAAATGGATTGCAATATGTATGACGGCTCTTGTTTTTATACGACCTACATGGAGCTTTATGACGTCGTCGGTAGCCTCTTTTTTGTTCCAAGCCTAGATTCAAGTGGACTTATTGAGTATGCACTCAACTGAAGACTAAACATATTTTCAAACATACACGATCATTCAATTCTGGGAAACTATAGTTATCTTTGATTAAAGTTATAGGGCAAAGTTTCCTTATTCTAAGTGTAGTTGGGGAACAAAGGGTTGGAAAAAGCATCTCGACCCTTTGGTATCCTTTGATGCTTACCCTTTACCTTAAAATATTCCCTATAGAGAGTGGATACTGGGTTCTGGAAAGTTTAAGATCGTATAGTGGATACATGCATAAAGGCTATAGATGTATTTTAGTGGTAGTAGGACTCCTTGTAAAAGAGGTCGTCCGCAGAAGTATACCACCATACCTATTTCTGCCGTTAATGGCCAAATAGTCAAACGCTACTCAATTTTAAGTTGCCGTTAAATATTTTGCTATCACTGTTACTCCAAGGCGAAGTGACAGCGACAGCACCAAATTAACAGCAACTTAAAATTGAGTAGCGTTTGAGTATTTGGCCATAAATAAGTAGCATTGCTGTGTTCCGGTTTGAAGAGTATGGGTGAGGCTGAAAATTAAAATAAACAAAAATATGTTTGTTGCATTTATAAAATTATTTACACATACGAGTTAGAGATCACCTTTTAAGCAAGGAGATGCTTGTGTTGGGTGACTCTGCTCTTCCACTTAACAATTAACGAGTATGCAATTGAGAAATAAACTCAAAGAAAATCAAAAAAGTGAAATTAAAAGCACGTATTGAGACTATTCACCTTTGTCTCTAGGGCTGGTAATGCATCAGCAATACTCTTGAAGTTGTAGGAGTAATAGGCGGTAGTAACCACTTACCTTCAGGTGACCGTCGTAGGAATGCTTGCCAAACTATTACATAAAAAAAATCTGCTGCAGAATATTGCATTAAAACGAACGATCTTGGAAAGAGAATATGTAGGTATAGTATAGAGAATACAATACTCGCCATTATCGCTTTGAACGCCTGTTAAGAAAAGGATAAAGTCTCCTGTGGCATCAATGATAGAAAGTATGACATTTTCAGTATTTTAATTATTTATGAAATTAGGCATATTATCAGTTTTATTATCTTCCATTTCTATAATAATTTATTATACTGTCAACATCTGCTACAAATATCTAACAAATATTTTATCTTTGTTACAGGTAATTTGTAAATCGACTTCCTTAGCAACCATTTATCATTTATTGTAAGTAATTAACCGCATTGAATGGCATCAATTATACGTAACTGACATAAGTCAGAAATAAAACCTTTTTGTATGAAGGTATTCAACTTATTCCTTGTACATCGGAACCTTTTATAGAGCGGAAATCGTATGTATTGGTCGCAACACAATCGAACCCACAAAATAAATCGCGGCCATTGAAAGTTGGCAAAAGACACGTTCTAGCGTCATTTCAATAAAAGTTATTGTATTGAAAACTGACAATGGTAGAGGAAGTGATGTGTCCTGTGTTGGGGCAAGTGGACTGTTTATAATTTGTCCATTGTGGGCATGTAATGGAACGTGTCCAGCGGCCGCAGAAGCTATTGTTCGTGAATGGACGACCGATGCACTTCCTTTCTAATTGGCTTTCACACTACGCACAAATACTCAGACATAACGTAATTGATGGAAAAATTGTCAATGAACAGCAGTTAAATTAATACGTTTTTTTAGTCCTTTCGGGGAACGACCATTGTTGAAAGATATAAAAGAGTTCGTAGTATTATGCGCGGTAGACCGAATATCCGGATAGGTGGATACCATCAATGCCTGTATCTGAAATGTTTTTGAAAACGATGTGGACAAAAGAGGAAAGATGCAGAAATCAAACGATACTGCTTAAAAAAGAAAAAATCTGCTTAGCAGTTCTTTTAAGGACAATCATCATTCTGTCGCTCAAAATATATCAATTTATTTTAATAAAAATCCATATTATTGTTCTATGTAATCTATGATATTATTCGGGTGGATTAAATTTTCCCATATTATTAAAATTTACGTAGTCCAATGAATAAAAATGCCCATTAGGTATGTAATGTTTAAAGAAGCATGTAGTCCTGGGTTCGATCGCCAGGTCAAGTAAAGTGTTATAGGGTTTTTCTATTAGGAATTTCTCAGTAGAAGGTCGGAGTCTGGATTTGTTCCCGGTTAATGGCAATAGGCTCGCCCCCAATTACAACTTTTTGAGACTTAAACACCTCTGCCGAACCCTTCGGGTAATACAAGGCGTGATGTTATATAAAAAACCATCTAATCTTATGACAATTTTTCTATAAAATATCAATAGAACTCTTTTTATTAATAAAACCCTTTGCATTATAATTATCCCTGATGCGCAAAATAATGTCAAAATATCTATACATATGGAATTTTCTTATAATCTCCTCTCAGTAGTCAGATTACAATGGCTACCGCGAGAATGCGTGATAGCTAATCGCATTACGTCTGTTAATAATTAATTCCCCGATATTTCATACAGTATGATAGACGTTATCTTCAGTCCCATCTGCATCTGATATACACCAAGTGCCTTACTGCAACCATTTTACGAAGATCTTCCATAAGCAAACGACATTGTATTTCGAACAATGTGGTTCCAAAAGGTCAAGTTAAATTGGTCAGTTTTTACTATCGGTGGACTCGGGACCTCCTAGTGGGTCAATCGTTAACTGTTTATGTGATTTTTATTGCCGTTAGTGAACTATATTAAAATGCTCTATTAAAATTCTAAGCACGATACATGTAAGTTTACGATCTGTATAGAACATTGCTAAATGTTCGTAATGGCTTCATTTTGAATTTAATGGGGTATGAACATTTGTAAGATGCTAATCATTGAATTCAGTAGTCTAATTAGTACTCTTTCTTCTTTGAGTCTCATTTTTATTGCATTAATTGAGGACTAATACGAAGCTTTGATTGTTTTTTGTTTCTTTTACACTTTTGCATTAATGTATAAACAAGTTACTCTTATTTTTACTTAAAGTTATGCCAATTCCAATCCAAATCTAGAATTCTCTAATTCCAATCCAAAATTGTTATCAAAGCGTCCAATACCGCCGTCTCCCGTAGCTAGAGACGTACTACTGACGTCACAGCACCATTTGTCAAGCTGAGCCGGCGTTGCACTGAGCCCGACTTATCTAAGAAAGCTGGCTTTACTTCCATATCACACTGAATATCCTGACTCGATACGGCATCGAGGCGCTATACAGATTTATTAGTCTATAATTTATGGGACCTACTTTATGGCCGTTTGACGTTTATTCGAAGATAATATTGAACGTTTATTAACTGCAAATATAATGCAAGACAAAATTGCAAGAGTTAAGATTATGTTGGTTTTAAAGGATAATAAATTGCGGGCACCGATGTGTTCACTTATCTCTATCTTTGCCTTAAGTAGGCAGATAAAATTAAACGATTTTGTATCTTTGCCTTAAATGGATTGTCTTTGCTTTACGTTCACTTGTAAAATTATATATAATTTGCGTTTCGCTACCATTCGTTTTACTGACTTGTAATTATGGGCTAAGTATTTTTGAGTCACTGTTAGCAACGAACTGTTTTTTATTATATATAATTGTAGATACACCTTTCTTCTTGGGTGTCCCTAAAAGACTGTACATCCGAAACAAAATAACAGAACAATTACAGTAATTTTTGATTTAATTAGCAACAATGCTAAACAACCTTGCAACCAAGGTTAAGACAACTGTGGTTTACAATTGATATATCTGGGTTATGGCAGGTTGCCAACTTACCACCCATTTACATGCAACAGCGACCCTTTCCCTGTGACGACTTTTACAACCTGTGCGAGATGATAGGCAACGTGAGTAGGTATTTTATGTTACTTTTTTTAAACAAAATGGAGTGTAGAAGACTGTGTATTATAATATAGGTATGTCGCAGACACGGTTATAGAAAAGAAGTGAGAACAGCATTACAGTTAAGAATAGTGTCTGATTATCAGGAGCAAAGCGGGTGGGTACCTATTTGGTAAATAAAACCAACACCGACTCTCTACCACTGAGAGTACTTGTATTTGGGTTAGTTATTAGTTACATGAGCTGTCTCAATATAATTCACATAAGATCATAATATAAGAAGGACAAGTTAGTCAGATAATAAAGGTCAGACTTCTACGGCGGTTTGACTTGAGTCCCCGTTCCGTCGAATCTTATCGACAACCTCCTTTACCTTCTAAATTACTTATTCTCCGACATTTATACAAGGTTAGTCGGAAAGGGGGTACTAAGCCATAAGGGTGTTAAAGTACCCATAATAAGGGATAACTTTTGTTCTACAACTTTCGCCAAAACTCGATAGTTTAAGAGAAATAGCTTTTCAAAGATTTCGTAAAAAATATGCTAAAATCTATCTCACCTTAGCTATGATCAGCTGTTTTTACAATATAGGTCATATTTGGGGTCACGGATAAGAAAATTAATTTTCTGAATTCATAACAATAGCAAGTATGTTTTTTTTTTTGAAAAATAAAATAAAAATCTTTTTGAATGCAAAAAAAATTTATCGAATTTTGAAATTTTAACACTTGCTCTAAAATAGTCATCAGATATACTTTAGGTGGCCCGCGGCTTAGTACCCCCTTTCCGACTAACCTTGTGTATATATATATATTATTATAATTTGATAGATAAGTTACAAACAATATGATGTTGCTAGAAGAAATCTCTTAAACCAATTGTTAATACAATTCAGAACTTTAGGCCAATCGTTGAGGTAACTGTCATATTGGCCAAACCGGCCCTTTATTTTTAGCAGCCTGTAGTAATACATCGACCAACATTTCTATCTTGTCTGAAACCGGATGAATCACCTTCATAATAACAAACTTCTTCCTGTAAATATTTTACAAGTCTAAAGTCCAAATCATCTGTTTAATTTTAACACTAGACAGCAATAATCATGTGTCACAGTAATAGGAAACATGTTTAGAAAAAAACACATGACGTGAACGGAAACTTTAACTGTTGTTAATTTTAACTTAAACTCTTAAGTACCCGATTAGGATACAAGTCGAACAATAAAGCCTTTTCATGTTAGTATTAGAAGCTTCACTTATTTTTATGTTCGACATTTAACGGTGACTTGTAATGTGACAGTTATGTGGTTGAAACAGTATCGTTATTGTCCTCAGAAAAGACTGTGTACAGTTTTTGAAACATAATGGTCTTCGGTTAAAGTTTTATGAACAGTTTCAAGTGGTATAAGTAATTATTACGACACAACTTGCATTAATATTAAATCTATACTAATATTATAAAGCTGAAGAGTTTGTTTGTTTGAACGCGCTAATCTCAGGAACTACTGGTTGGAACTGAAAAAATATTTTTGTGTTGGATAGTCCATTTATCCAGGAAGGTTATAGGCTATATAACATCACTCTACGACCAATAAGAGCGGAGCATAAATGAAAAATGTTGCAAAAACGGGAAAAATGTCCACCCGTGCGAAGCCGGGACGGGCCGCTAGTTAACTGATAAAATAAATGAACTTACATATTATATGACATGAAAATCTCTTTTGCGCGGATGTGACGCATAGTTTCCTAATAGTTTCTTTTTGGTTTTATTTTATACTTTTATTTTATTTATGTGCGTCATGTTGGCGCCAATAAACAACTTTTCTTTCTTTCTGTTAAGTAACAGTTATCTCGAAATGTTCCTAAAATGATAGTCGCCGATTTGTTTAGTTGTAGGTAGGGAGAATATATTTTTAATTTCTTAAGTAGGTAATGACCAGTGTGTGGAGGAACGAGGTATGGTGTTCCTCCCACGAAAAGGGAGGTTCCTCCTACCAGGCGGGTCTTATTCCTGGCGGGCTACAGCCCAACGGTTGATGTTGGGAAGTTGTATATACTAACTCCGTGTCAGATCTTAATATCGCGATGCAGGATTTGAGACATTTCCTTTGACAGCTGTCATTGTTGACGCTGTAGTCTGCTAGACATTCGCCATGCTGCGTAGTTCCTATGTGGCGTGATAGATGTCGCCACAAGTGTATGTAGTTTAGAGAGGTCCCAAATATAACATCACTTCTGGAAAAACATGTCTGTTAACTCAACTTATATTAGTAGGTACCTTGTGGAAGTTATTTTGCACTAAAAAATGACAGTATTAGTTTTAGGTACTACAAAGGTATTTAAAGACACACGATGCATTATATTGTGTTTCGTAAACGGAAATTGAAAGGGCAAGTCGTAACGTCGTAACCCGCATGAAGTGTGAGGTTGTTATCAAACGACTAACATAATTTACATTAGTCGCGCTAGCACGTAGAGACGCTTTGTGACGTAGATGGAGTTACCGACAAGCAGTGTCTCTGAAAACCTAAGTGCAATTTAGTTAAACAAGATTCATTCATTATTTTGGAATTTGAATAAATGAGGGCTTTAATTAAGTAAATATTTAATGAGTCTTTATGCAACAGATGCCGTGCGTGAGCCTTTAGCGAAGAACATATAGCTTTAAAAGTTCAATAATATTATATGTAGGTTGTATAACTTGGCTCGTTGGTCTAGTGGTGGCAAGCGCGACTGCTGATCGTAAGGTCCTGGGTTCGATCCCTAGGTCGGGCAAAGTGTTATTGGGTTTGTGAATTACTTAGTAGCAGCCCGGAGTTTGGATTTGTGCCCGGTAGATGGCAATAGACTCGCCCCCTATTACATGGGACTTAAACATAACGGCGAAATGAGGGTGTTACTACACACCTCTGCCCAACCATTCAGGGAATACAAGCGTGATGTTATGTTATAGCTGGCTTTGACATTATATGTCAAAGCTCTACTTCGGGACAAAACTCAGAATAATTTATGAAAACCGCAATACATTTTATCTTACCCAAATAAAGATACAGAATATCCTCCTACACCTAAATCGTGTTCGTATTACTAAGATAAAGTTGGTCTAGACATAGATAAGCATAGGATACACAACTACAAAGTGCTGGCACTAGGCAAAAGCATTTACTTAGTCGGCTTTTGTTTTTGCTGATTTAAGTACCGTTTATGCTCTAAGTGGCTAGTCAGACTCGGTAAGTAGATAATCTTTTTTCCCTTTTGTTTCCCCTAATGTTCTCAAGGAAATTCTTTCAAAAGCCTTTGTCCGATATTTATGAAAATTCTTCGGAAAGAAACTGTATTGTTTCGCTAATTATATGCGCAGTTATTATTGCGATGTTGTTCGGACCACAACTTGTTTTTATTCGCTTCAGAAACAAAGGATGAGGATCTCAAGTTGTTACAAATATTTACTGAATAATTTTTAAAGAAATTTTCACCGCATTTATGAAAATAAATGGTGGATTTGGAAGCTTTTCTGTAAGTACTGATTTGTGTTAATAAAAATAGGGCGTTTTTTGACACACCGCAATATCAAACAACACCGATGGATTAACAAGCCGTAACCCTTTTTTATTTTTCTAAAAGATTTATGTATTTGATTAGACCAATATTTAATTGAATATATTCAAGAAGATACAATGTTCCATTTTAGTTTCTTACACAACAAAATAGGCAAAGAAATGATTACACAACGTAATTAGCGAAATGGCCCAAAGCCGGGAATTACGTGAGTTATGCTTAAGATCTTCTACTTAATGTCTAGTCTTAGTAAGATTATACATATAGGTACAAGCTTAGGTGAACAAGCCTTATATAACCGTGGTTACATGTCCGTGACGCAACTCATTTGACATTTAACTCTAGCACGCTTCGTACCTCACCTGCATTTCTATTAAGTTCAACCATCTCGGACGCAATCCAATTTATTCACATCAAACTCATCTCATAGTATTTTTTGTCGAGCACGATATCGTCTCTAGAATATTTTAATTTGAAAGTACGGACATAAATAAGAAGCTATTACGTTTACAAACGGTTCGGGGCGTGACCACGCGACAAAGAGTCAGGTAGCGTCGGACCGCGGCGTCTACTAAGTAAATTGGATATCAATCGAAGCGTGACGATTTTATCTTATAAAAAATTCTTACCCTTTCTTTGGTATCTTTACGTAATTCTGAACACACAATGGACAAGTCTCGGTGGTGCTTTCTTCTTGTAAAGAATAATATTATGATATTGTGAATAAATGTTACGATACCGCCGAACGTCTGTTACTTTTGTTAGCTATTCTGGCATCAAACCGTTACGTAGCTCTAGATTCGCGTTAAAAGGAACGTAACCATTCCTATTTTAAAACCCGTTTTTGAGGATAGTACTCGTGCAATAAAAAATTCAGAGACTGCATTTACATTGTAGTAATTTGAACTGGAATTAAAGTGGATAGGGAACACTCTAAAGTCATCGGAAATTGTTGACCTACTCTTCCTATCTTCGGCAACGGTTTGTAGTCCACCGTGTTCTATTACAATAATGATTAGCACTTTCATAAAGTCAAGCTACAAAGCGTGCTGGCTTAAGATTTATCGCGTTGCAACTAGAGCGAGTATACCATCACCGTAAATATCCGCCTTACGCTTCCACTTCCTGTGAACTCCTTTCTATTGATTTATAGCGAGGGTTTTAAAAGCTAACTTTTTATAAAGCAACTCCGGCCAGTTGTTTCCAACTGTCTGCAGCATCTGGCTTCTTTAGTTCAGTTTTTACTTGCCATTTTAAGAACTTTGTCATTTTAAACTTGGTACGTAAAATGATTTTAAGGGGTGTTCGAAAAGTTCGGCGGGACGTACCTGATGTTGGCAATCCGCGCTGCGCAAAATAAATCGCAATATTCAATAGATTGAAGAACAAATGCGGACCTCGACAGATGAATAGTAAATGGACTATATTTAATCGACTGAGCAATGGAAAGTTTCATTCTGTTTCTCCGTCCATAAATCCTTATTAATCCTCATTTGGAAGCCGATTCAATAAGCAATAATGAAAGACAAGACCTATAGCTGTAATACCAAGGGGCACTTTCTAGCTCAGTGGTTAATATTATAAATCAAATAGTCGTGTTCTTGTCATCAGTGCCGCAATATCAAAGCTCGTTGGTAGATAACCGGGCTATTTAAAATGTTGGTTTGTCGACAGGGATTTAGCATTAAACGTGGGCCTACACAAACTCGTTGGTTGTGTTAAGCGACTGGGGGCGAGTATTTTGTATTACGGTTACTTGTGCTATCTTCATGTCAGTTTATTTAGCTTAACACTAACTTAATTGGCTATAAATTAAGCCGCTGCAAGTTAGCTAATTACCGACTATACGGTACGCTTGCTCGTCTTGTTAAATCTGCCTATGGTGACTGCGTAAATGCGGAAACTTTATGTATGTATTGTAAGTCCCCACGGTTGGATATAAGTAATAAATACGTATTGTTTAGTATGCCTCCGTTTAGTACGGATTGTATGAAAATTTAAGTCCGTTTCAGGTTTCGAGAGATTCATGCGACTGTTACGACTTTACGAGTGTGTAATTTCGTGCAACTTGAGACTGCATAAAAAGTATGCTCACTTAGATAAAACTATAAAATGCATTTTTATGCGTGCGTTTAAATTTATTTTATTTGTTTGTAAGTATTACGCGTAGTGAGTTTTTTGTTTTCCATAGCAACATATTTGAAATCATTTCTAAAAATAATCGGAAGGGACTAGTTCGTTACTAAAAATTTTAGTCAGCTCTAACATTTCCATATGAATGTTAAGACTAGAATGTCACCAAGCATAATCACAACTGCTTTGCAACACTGTAATTGGCATTCCGAATTCATATCGAATCGATCAGATACCATTTTGCAAATCATTCTAAAGCTCAATGGAACTTCACATTCACACGCACAGAAGCCAATGTAGGGATACATAGTATAAATGATTCATAAGGACATGTACACATGTGCATACTGATGTCCCCCTACCCACTTCTGTAACACAAGATTGTTCCTAGTCGCTGAAGCTTAAAACAGGTGGAGTCACAATTAGCGGCAAAACTAGAGTACCTAAGTGTCTGATGTACGCCCACCTTTGCGATGCACGGGTTGTTAGTTAAGGCACAGTGACGTCACTGCACTTTTATATTTTCGTTCAACTTTTAAAGCTTTTTTTTTGCTTTGGTCTGAGTTTTTTTTGTTTTCTTTATTGTATTATATTATTGTGATCAATGATATTAAATAAATGTATAAAACACGTTACACGCTCACAAAAAAAAAAAACACTCCGTAGTAAGGCGCCAATACACAAACACATTCATTTGTTCGAGAGCAACTGAGGCGATAATTGGCGCCTTTTGTACGCTTCATTTCGGCGCGCTAGTATTGTATCTAGCTCTTTTTATAATAATATAATTGATTGTGATAAGAAATTCCAACATTGGACTATGTTTGTGTGTTCTGTTTGAGTATAATAGTAAGTATGCTTTCCTTTGACTTTTTGTCCTTGACTTGCGCAACATGTTTACCCTAGGGCTAGCGCCAAATAAATCCTTATCAAAGCTGCACCTACTAAATTCACTGGGCAACTACTTAAGCCCTGGGCTATATATATGCGATATTGCGAAAGTGAGCCTAACCAACGTAAATATTTTTCAGTTTACTTTACATGCAATGTCTTTGACGACACGCTTGGTGCAGTGGCTGAGCGATTGGCTTCTGCGCTACGGGTCGTGGGTTCGTTTCCCGCACGGATCAAATATTTGTATGGCCTACAAATAGTTGTTCCGGGTCTGGGCGTTCGTGCATGTGAAGATTTGTGTCTGTCAACGCACCCACGATACAGGAGGAATCCTAGTGTGGGGCAACGTTTTATTAAAAATAAAATGTACTTACTGCAAATTATGTTGTAAAGTACCTATATTTGTATATATTACTTTTATATAAATTAAGAATCAACTTCGTGCTTAAACATTTGCTAAAACACGTAAAGTGTTGAACATTGCATTATAAATAAACGTTTTTATTGCAACTGCCCAATGACAATGTGTATAAAATTACTATACACAATATGCAGATTGCAGCTTATCCCTAGAGAATTACTAAGTAAGCCATTTACATTTTGAATGGAGGTACTCGGCCTTAATAGGTCTACATAGCTTCAGCTACACCTAGGAGGGATTACCTCACTTCACGCACTCCTGTTTACCCTAGAGGAAAGAGAGGACTTTATGGTGTGTTTGTCCCTCTCGTGTAATTCTTTCAGCCTGTTTGTCTTGGATTAAACGCATGTCTTTGCTTTTAACGCTACTGTTTGTTCGCCGCCTACATAAATATTTGTTAAAGTATGCGGCCATTTACTAGCCCGGTTACGAACCTTTTAATTGCTCTTCTTATTTTATGCTTTTGAAATATGGTCTTTGATAATTTTCAAGTTATGCCGCCCGCTCGTAAACGCACTCGTAAAAAACGTGTGCTCTAGTTTGGTTCAGAAAGTGTACACTAATCTTATTAAAGATCATATTCGATTTGATATGGGTTACCGTTCTCATCGGTGGCTTAGATCAAAGGAAGTGCCCTTTAGATTGTGAGATCGACCTAAGTGTTTCGTGCAACTGTACATTCGGACTAATGATATCTCTATGGTTCACGTTTCTGATCGATAAGTACGCTCGTGAGCATAAGCATGATATAAAATAGACTTACAATGTAGATCCTTTGCGAGGGCCTTGGTGGGGTATAACACAAGTTAACTCTTAATTTGGATACCAGAGTTCAACAACATTTTTGCATTTAATAATAGTCTTCTGTCTGATATTTGTGTTTTTTCAGTGTGTATATTTTTATAGAAATAAATATATTATTATTAACATAACATAACATCACGCCTGTATTCCCCGAATGGTTGTGCAGAAGTGTACAGTAACACCCTCATTTCGCCGTTATGTTTATGTCCCATGTAATAGGGGGCGAGCCTATTGCCACCAACCGGGCACAAATCCTAACTCCGGGCTGCTACTGAGGAATTCTACACAGAAAAACCCAATAACACTTTGTCCGACCTGCGGATCGAACCCAGGACCTCACGATCAGCAGTCGCGCTTGCCACCACTAGACCAACGAGGCAGTTAAATAAAATACTTATAATTAATAATTATTAATTAGCAAACAATAATAAAGTACAGCCCTTAAATAAAATACTGACCTCTTTATTCTTTATGATGCAGTGTAAATAATGTAACTCATTCGTGATTGGAATTTACAAACGCGCATTTTGTTATTCACGGAATGGCGTCGATTTAATTAGTCTCTCACATTACTTTAATTTCTACGTAATGTAATGCAATAAAGAAATAACAAACACATTTCTTGAATAAAATTCCACTTACTTCTGTTCAACATTGCGGCGAGACTAATGCAGTGAATGTAAATAAAATAACGTCGTAAGCGCTAAAATACTGAAGTTTCCTGGCATTATTTTAGTTATATTTGACGTGGAATAACCATAAAATAGGAATAAACTGATCGCATCTAACTCAATGTAAGCAGTATAAACGACACGTCACAACTTAAATCAGATACATAGCAAAACATAACCATTTCTGAGACCTCTTTACGCCTCCACTGTACTCTACGGTTGCGGATAATTTTCGCATTGCGGCAATCGGATTCGGTGCCGATATCGCTTCGTAACGGTCCTTGCATCGAGACTGCATTCTACACGATTTCCTTCTAACTTGAATCTTGATTATACTTTGCTTTATCTGAAATGAGTTCTAAGAATGCATTATGTCTGTAAAACAACAAATAAGACTAGATGGTTTGATCTATCTATAATGTTTCCGTCCGATTACTATAAAATATTGCGATTTGTTTATGGTATAAGATTGATAAAGACACAGCAAATACAGTTTGTGAGATTAGGAATGAAGAATGAAACAAGCCATCAAAATTATTGTCAATTGAATGACTAAAAACCGCACAACCGTCAAACAATCAAAGATATTTTATATTAGAGATTATTCCAATTGAGTCAAGGTTCGTTAGCAACCGCAACCATGCGCACATTTCTGTAGCATGGTCCACGGAACTTCTGAGACTTACAAAAACCGACAGTCTCTGCCCGGAAAGGATAGCTACATATGATACTCCCATTTGCTGGAAAGGGACGACATTGAATCATATTATCCTCGGCGGATACAAGAATGTCCTTCGGATTCGATGAATTTCGAAGAAAAATGTTATTTGGTTTAACAGAAATTGCATTAATTCGAATTCATAAGCTGTCATAAGCGATATTGTCAACGCATTTTTTGTTTACTGCTTGTTCAGCTCTATGCTAAGTTATTTTTATTACACCCACACGTTGTTTATTGTGTGCGCGTATTATTTTATGATCTTCCAAATATTCCAAAATTAGTTCGAAACCCGAACATCTAAACCAAAGGGTTCTCCGAAACTAAACAGAACATTATAGTTTCGTGTAATCCTTTACACGTCTTTATCTTAGAGAGAGTGATTTGTGACTGGGATTTGATACGAAATAGTTTTGGTATTAGTTCGTAATTGTTGGTATGAGACAAGGTACATTGAACCCTAAACAATTTACTTATTGGCTTTCACGTTGATTCAAAATGGCGAGCGCATATAAGGTCTAAATTGACGAGTCCTATAGTGATTTTTCCGTCAATTCTGATCGTTTATAGCCGATTGTGGATGACAGGCTTAATAAATTGGGGATTTAATAGTACTAACGAAATATTGTTTTTGAACGCTACTAATTTTAAAACGTTTTGCTGGGCCATAAAAGTAGCCGTTTCATTTTACATAAAGTCTTTAAATTTATCGCCGTTGTTTCATCTGTCACAAAGAACGATGTCGTCTATAAAAATCTGTATTTTTTATGATAAGAAATCAAATAACAAAGCGTTTTTAGATAATACACTCCATCATTAGACTTTCATTCGACACATAAATCATTGATCGCTATCTGATTTGGAATATTTAATAACATAATCGTCCAACAGAGCAATACCGGTAGATCGAGGCGAATATTGAAATGCGGCCCACGACCACTTAACGTACGAAGCCAGTTTTCTTGTTGGAAATGTATGCTATTGTCTCCGGTGAGATATAAAATACCGATATGACCCTACGACGTCTTCGTTGCAAGAAATATTCAAGGGATACGGCCCACACTTTTAATAGCGGTTACATCATTTCCACACAATGAGAGCGCCGTCCACACCCATTCTCTGTCCGTATGATTTGAAATTATAGCACCGTTTTATTTGCTCTCAGCGCATTTATATGCGGTCGCGGAGCGGCACAATGTGCCACAATATTATATGTTAAGGCACCTACATACATAACACGTATCGGTCGGCTGCAAGCGATGTGTCGCACATGTGTCGCAACGCCCGCTCGTGTGGGAGGCAGAATGAAGCAGTAATTTAATCCTTGATTGTGTTCACATTTAATTTATTCGCCTCATGATCAAATTTGGTACGTGTTTGTGACCATTTATATCATTGTTAGGTCTACAGTGGCAGCTTGATTTAATTCTGCTTTCTACGTAGACTTGCGGGCCACAGCGACATTGTCCCTATTTAAATGCATGTCTGGATGAACTGCTAAAGTGTTCGTTCCTCTGCAATCATCGCAAAATTACAGAGTAGATGCAAATAAAGATAGGCTTGACACTGTATTCAGAAAGACGTTTGCTTAACATACAATTTTATTACCATACGTAATTATTCTAAGGGTATCCTTAACGGTCATGTCGTTTTTCATATTTTAAAAACCAATTGTTTTAAAAGCTTTAAACTTTGTAGCGGGCGCCAATTAAGATATCGACCTCATAATATACATGATCCTTATAATATTGAGGTAGATTTTAGATCGTCTTGGTATAATTTAAAAATAGTTTAAGGACTGGCCTCATATCATCATAATTATAGGCTCCATCAGAGAGGCAATGGGTATAAAAAGTTAATGATGCTATAATATAACATCAATAAAGTAAATTGGCAGGATGTGTTCATAATAAGTAAATGGGTCAACACTTTGCTCGGTGGATATTCAACATTCAGTTTTAAACTATTCTGTACAGTTTTGTAAAACAAAGATTTTTTATTAGTGCTTTGTTCCAAAAGTGAGTAATGAATTCCGTCTCACGTTTTCCAACGACTTTGAAACATTTTATGGTCTTGTTCTAAAGGCAAGATAAAATTGTTGTGGTCTGTCAGACGATCGCAAAAAGTTGTACAACGAATGGAACTGATGAAAATAATAATGTTAATGCCTCGGTCCTTTCTACTCGATGCGCTGTACGAGAGCTGTGCGAGTCCATATTTCATGAAAAATTCATATCTTCGTTGGGACCTAATGATGTCGATGCCATCTTTTATTGCCTTCGGGGACATATTTTTCATTAATCGTATATTATGATACTACATGCCCGCGATACGTCGAGTAATTCATACCTTATAAAAGAAACTTAATAAAACTAGGAGAATCACTAATTAGAAGACAGGTTTGTTGATGTAGGGCCATATAGCCCTTTATAAATTGTAAGTTATTATTTTCTGTATCAGAGTAATTTTATAAATTGTTCTTATACTAATTAATTACTGTACTTACCTCTTTTTTCATAAAGAGTAGGTAATCAATTTCAACTTGGGGTAAAAAAAATATTATAAAACAATGTTTTGTACGTTTGCAATCTTTTTCCAAATCAATTTCGTACCCATAAACCCAAGACCGCTACAAGAATTTACAGAAAATGTTTGTGTCTCATCAAATATTTTGTTTATTTTCATCCCTCTACATCGACTAACCTACTTTCCACTAAGAACCTGAAACCGAACGGGACTGAAATTGAATTTCTACTTGTAAAAACGGACCGGTAATGGAGTTTACCTACAGCAGATCAACAAAAATACCAGCCAGCGTAAGGGTAGATCGGGTACACAGCTGCTTCGGTATACTTACCTACATGCCGTATTAAGTCTGATAGTTTCGACTGACTTTTATCTGAAACCGTAATTAAATTTAATTGAAAACTGCATTAGAAATGATGTAGCTATCTCGAAGTGTGTCTGTGTGTACTTCGACGAAATTGTATCTTTTTCTGATGTTTGAATTTCATTGAATGTTTAGTTTTTTGATAAAGCGTTACTATCCCGTTATCCGATGTAATGTACATTGTCTTTTCCCTTTGTCTTAAAAGATAATTTTCCTGTGAACATACTTTTCTATTATTATTTATTATCTTAGAAGCAATTGAATTATTGCGACGACAAGGAACGAAATTATATTCCCATTTAAATAACGAAATACAGCCCAACTCTACCCGAGCGTATTCAATAAATTCTTTTGCTCCATCAGTTTAATCGTAATCCGCATCAGGCACTAGGTTCTACCCTTATTTCTTGTTACGCTCTTCAACTCTTACAATCTGTTCTGCGGAGAAATTTCATTTTTTCTTCACCATTTGGCGCGCTAGCTTAGATTGTATTTTATCTTTATGCGAAATCATAATTCATGCTGTTTTTGCCTCTTTCTCCAACGGAGGCTGCTAGGTGTTTAATGTTTTCCTTCTATCTAACTTATATGCAAATGTCGTACTCACCATTGTTTATTGTTGTCGATAAGATCACAATTTGTGTTACACATTAATTGATGCTACCTCTATTTTAATAAAACTCTCTCCTATTTACAATTTCAATTTTTCTTTCGCAATGCAAAGCGATAAATCAAAAGTTAATCAACTCCGAACTACCGATTGCACAAGTTATTAATCTCGACGATGTGTCGTTAGATTAAAGGAGAAAAAGTTGTTTACATATCATATTTCGTAAGACCTCTGGTTTGACCCCCAAGAGCGCGCGCTCGCTACCCACAAAACAAAATGATAAATGAAGATCATCGGTAGTTGCGCGTTACATAAACGCTGATGGATTGATTGTAAACGACCGTGTGTGCCCAAAGATCGATTAGTTCCTGCTCGGCCACAGCCCCGGGCCTGACTTATTGACGATTATCTTTAATGGATTTCGTAAACTCTTAAGTATTGGTATGCAATATCCTGGCTCGCCTTTAAAATGTAATACATCCTTGATCCCTAATTTTCTATTCAGATTAATGGTTGACTCGAAATAACTATTAAGACGCGTGTTAGAACGTTTATCGACTTCTCGTTTTGTGTTTCTCGATTGAATTTATTGGCTTGTAGGATATTTAAATTCTTTCTTTAGGTATCTAGCGTTCAATCTCTAAGTGATCCGCTTTTTCGGGGACCGTATCCGAAGTCAAATACGAAAGATTAATTAAATAATATTCAATAAACGTTGTTTGATTAACAAAAGGGTAATCTGCGGCGGCATCTAACACAAATACGAGGCCACTCGACGGGCTGTGTTTTCAATCACCGTCATTCGTTATTCACTCACTTCCCTTTGCAGTTGCCGAAGTATATTCACGACGTTTTGTTTTGTTTAACTTTCATATTTCAAACTCTCAAACGCGAAGTCGTGCGATACAATACTTGTGATAATTGAATCGGTTAGAAATTCGTTGTTTGCGTATTTGAAAAGGCGAAAGTTGATTATCTGTTGTTTAATAAAAACTTGTTTGAGATCAAAAATAAAGTAAAACTATTAGTCTTGATCGGAGGTGCCTTCAGCCTGGTATCTTTTTAATTCGCTTGATTTATGAGGTCTATTTTTAAGGCCGGCTGGAATAAGAACCTAGTAAATATAGCCGGTTGTTTTTATTGTCGGCGCAATGCGCACTCAATCTCGAGTATATTTTTTGTTGTCATTAGTTGACGTGAAATAACACTCCGGAGCTGTAGTATCGCGGTAGAAAAAAAATAAATTGTGTGAAAAATTACGATGATTACATCTAATAACGGGTGGATGGACGGAGTCGTTTGATGGCCTCTGCCACAGATTGGCATCATTAGCCGCAATGATAGTGACCTAAAAGAGTAATTTTGTTTTCCTTTGCTACTCTTTGTTCGCTACTTGCTTTCTAAAACATTTGTTTTATGGGATAGTTCGAATAATTACAGTCGTAAATAAAAGTTTTTACATTCTGGTATGATCATTCTTGTGTAAAGTTATCTTAATGACAATAAAAGCATCCGGTAAGGAAATACATTCATATAATTGACTATAATTAAGATAACACATGATTAAACAATCATTTTTGTAAAGAGCCTCATTTTATGGATAACGTAAATTAAATAGTATAAAAATATGTGAGAGAATTCAGTGGACAGTGTTTGTAGTTTCCTTGTTTTAACTTTGTTGATAGTCATAAATAAATCTTAGTCTTACACTGAATAAGAATTCATTCATTTCATTCGATTCGAATTCGACACAAAAACTATTATACATCTGGCACTACAAACACTATTTAACATATTTACAACGCATAAAAAATCGTCGAACAAAAATATTAAAAGCACACAAATCGTCACTTTCAACATTAAACTCTTCCTCACGACATTAAAACATTTGACATTTAGGCCACTGCACTGTGTTTCAACCTTCCCCATTGGCATATCAGGCAATTAAAGCGACCGTCCAGCCGACGGTAAGCAGATGCCCGTCACTTTTATCAAATACATTAAACTGGTTGCTCGAATCGAACATTTATTTTCTTTTTTTTTGGCCCGCACATAAAACCTCTGGGAACACTGTTCAGATAACGAGTAATGTATTATTGGTCCTCCGTCGAATAATTAAATGTCCCTTTTATATTGAGTTTGGCCGAAATTAAGGTGCGATCGAAGCGCTAATTAAGCTTTTTAAAGTTTTGTTTAGTAGTTTGATAATAAGTTACGTGACAGCGTTAAATGGATTCGCTTTTGTTAAAGGTTTATATGATTAATAATGAATTTGGTGTCCAAATAAATGCTGATAACTTAAGGAAATATATCGATATCTTGTCAAACACTTCGTCCTAGCTGGGCAGTGCAGTGCGTTGCATTGCGTCGAGCGTCGCATCGTGAAAATAACCAGCAATATGCCTTCTAGTGGCCTACATGAGCAGTGTTGTTTTTAGCGGTTTGACTGCGGCAGAGATTTGAATTTAGCCTTACTCATCAAATACTATAAAGACTGTATTACAACGCAGCTTCTAAGACACGTCGACTGTGTCGTAACGCGCTGCCCAGCTAGGACGTATCCATGTACATAATTACCCAGTATAGACTACCCAGAGTAGAATTCTAGTATAAATAATAAGAAAGTATTTCTTAGAATTTATTATTCATGTATGACAATGTGACATTCATTACAACGCGTAGATTTTACTTCAGTATTGTGGTCCTTTTTCATTGCTTGGCAAAGGAAATTACTTTTCCTTTTAAGCCCAAACACAGTAACAAATTGCATATTGGCAACCATAATTTAGTTTTCTGTAATTGCTCCGTCTAAACTCTGAATTATCTGTCTTAAAATGTCTAGTGTAATAAACTACCATTTTAACTATCTGTTGTTCCATTTCCAAAGATAAAGTGGAAAGTAATGATCATTGTAGATTTGATTTCCAGGTTCTAAGATTTAAAGTCAGGATTTGTTTTTAACTACGTAATAAAGATTGTAAGGCGATATTTTATAGTTTCTTTGGGTGTGGTGGTTATTATAAAATAGCCGGGATATCTGATATTATTAAAAAAAGACAGCATCTATAAAATGAATTTTTATAGCGAACTTTACATAATAAACTAAAACAATAAAATTATATTATTGAGTAATAAAAAGTCTATAATCATTACAAAAATCGACTTTATGTTTTATTAATTTTAGTGTGTATTTTAATAAAGGTTGGTGAAGTGACATTTTTGATGTTTGTTCACAGTTCGCGGCGCCGCGGCCAGGCGGGGAGTCATCGTGTTTGCAAGGCCCCGACTGTTTTATGGTGAGTGGTCAAGGGAAATGTGTCTAGCTGACTTATACCTACACTCAGACACATTAAACCTAACTATTTTAAGGAATTTTAAGAAGATTTCCTTAAGAAATCTGTGGAGAGTCGCGACTATAGGTATTATTTCAAACACGCCACGTAATAAGAAATTACTACCTTGTATTCAAACATTTGCTATTATGGCTGAAACTCAATTAAGTCCTGCTCGAAAGAGAAATAACATAGAATTTCGCTTTTAGAGTTATGTTTAGTATGGAAACCGTTATTAACCCTTATAGGAAATTGCTTTTTCCTTACAGAAAGTAAGAAATTACTGATTTGTCATTAAAGTATATGTAATGAGCAATGAAATACCATATAAAATATTATTACCTATCATAAAGTAGCACCAATAAAGCAAAGTAAATATTTTCCACCAGCTCATTGGTTATTATTATTTATAGCAATAATGCTTACTGGCAATATTTGCAGTTAATGATAATTTAACCACCATCTTATTACTGAGATTATTCGTTAAATAATTTCTGTATAATGAATATTGCTTTCCAATTAGTGTTCGGAGCAAACAAAAGTCTTAAGGCTAAGCTGCTTAAAAACAGCAATTTATTTAATTTTACTAGCTTTGCAGAAATACTAATAATGAATATAAAAATTTGCAGTACTTAACAATTAAAGGTAGTCTTGAGGAAACTCATAAAGCTTTTCCAATTGATTTTACCGTAACATTTAATTACGGTCTACCTGACTGCATATATTGCTGAAACTCCCCGATCATTTTATGCCCCTAGCTAGCTCTTCACGGAGTAAAAGACATACATTAATCTTTAAACTAAACAGTATACCAGCGACGATACTGATATTAGTTTTCTTATTAACTCGCTTCGCTTCAGGCATCTCTGTCTTTATGACAAAAGCTGTAAAAGTTAACAACATCCATTTTTGAAAACCATTTCAATTTTAGTAGGTAGTTCTTGTTTTTACACGCTTTTTTAGTCAGTACTTATAAAATCATATTATATAATGTAGTATGTACACTATTCCTTTTTTATTGTGTTTTTAAGAAGATTGAGAATGAAACGAGTAACTTTTTGCTACAAAGCGTATGTAAGTTTAGAGCTAAAACCAATAAATTCTCACTTGGAATGTGGATTCTGTGCGACGGTACCTTTTGTCAATACCAGTAATTAATAATCGTGGTTCGCCTGTTCTTATAATTATTAAAGCTTACCGAGGCGAGAGCGGCGTCAAGTTAACGTCAACTCCAACTAATGAGCGTTTCCAATGACAAATGCTGCAGCCGAAGCGACGGAGCAGTCAAATTTGGCTGGATGTGGCGTTGTCCTGGGGATTAAACAAATTTATGTATTGCTTACGAAACAAAACACCAATTAAGATGTAGAGTTTTAAACGTTTCATTTTAGAATAAAAATAAAATAAATTTTCTTGGTGTGTAGGTAACTAAAATTATATTCATCTAATTAAAGTGTTGTATCTATGAAGTGTTGATAAATATTCAGTGATGAATTCGTAAGAACAGAGTCTTGATTATATTTCAAAAACAAAACAATTTTTGCTTTGAAAGTAATTTCGTCGATCCTGTAAATGCTAACCTGTTAATAATAACACGTTTTAGCGTATCTACTTGATCATAATTATTATTATGCCCTATTTACATTACTTACAGTGTCCGTGTTTCTATGTCAGTAACGAGCTCGACCCAATTCCAAAAGTAATGACAAACGACTGTATCCACACTCAAGTCGACGACCACCCGATAACACACACTAATTTGACAAAAAAGATTCCGTTTGAACACACTGCATGTCTCTGAGATGAGCATTAACTTTTAAATCTGTCTGTGTCAGTACACACTATCCATTTGTCGTAATGACCGACATGATAATAAATCAAAGGAGTTCAAAAGACTAGTTTAATTGTGACGAATATGTGGTGTGATAGTTTTGTACAACATGCGTTTGTTGTTGCAGTGTTGGGAAAATTGTGAACTACTGCAGTCCAACTACCAGATTTGGGGAGCCATCTGTGACGAGAAAGATATTTGTGTAAGTTGAACTTTATACAATTTAACTAACAATTCAATTTGTTACAAGCAGAGTAGAACTAACTTTACCCTTGTCTACAGTTCCCGGGTTGCAAGATCGCATGTGAATTCCACACGGAAGCGGCGCGCGCGTCCCAAACGCAGCCTGTCATCCACACAAAGGGTGAAGGGGTGATGCGTGTGAGTGGAGCGCTTGCCCGCTGGCCACCGCCAGCCCCCCGCGCCGCGTCCCGCCCCGTGCCTCTCGTCTACGTCGTCATGCGTCGCGCCGCGGAAGGCCCCTGGCGGCAGATTATACAAACTCAAGCGCTAGCCACGCGAGTCCCTTCGAATAACGAGGGTGCTCTTCTTCGAGTACTTGTCGTCGACCCTCTAGGACTAGTCACCATCTACAGTCCTGATGAAACGTGGGTGGCTCATGATACTAACACTTCCAATCACGATGAACACAAATGGACACTGAAAGAGATATCCCTCATTCACCAAAAAGTTCTAGTTATTGGTGAAATTGCATGGGAACCTAGAATAGCACGAGGAGTGTATTTAGTTACTTGGGAAGTGGACGGTGGAGGCCTAAAAGGCAACCTGTTTACGGACTCAACCAGAGTCACTTTATCATTATGGCCCGATACGGTCTACCACATTCAAGTGGAACTTGTTTCTCGCACACCGGGTGTTGACAATGAAAAGTCAGAGACCATGACTATCGATACCAGCAGAGCTCAACGCGTTTCAACCGAAAGCGTTCAGGATGTTCAAGTCAGTGAAGGAGACCGATTGATGTCCGTTCTAGTGAGCTCTATGAGAGGGGAACGTGTGCCAGAGCGGTCACCTGACTCGGAGTTAGTACTGGGCTGTTTGTCAGCTATGATCGCCTTTGGATTGGCTGTACTAGCCGCAGTCTTATGGAGGCGGAGACGACGAGGAACCTTCCCAGGAACCAACGTGTACATTGGTTCGTCTTCTGTGTTAAAGCGAAAGCTAGTTGAAGACTTCGCTCCAGCCGCGCATTGTTTCCAACCGGTGCTGGTGCCTGAGACACCGACCAACGACTCGGTGCCGCGTGACGTGGTAGTGTGACGTCACAGCTTTGATATGCTGTCAGTGGAAGACCGCGTCTTCAGTTCCTAAGCATTTGGACGAACTCCCTTAAAGACAAGTAGTTCGAGTGGAAAGAAGTGCTGTTTGTGATACTCTAAAACTCTTTATAAGAGATATAAGTGAAAGTTAAATTGCATTTATTGTGGAATGTCGTGTAACTTGTTACGTTGTAAATTGTAATGGACTTCGGAACACTGTATGTAAATGCTGCTGTAATAAAAATTACCCATGTAATTTTGTTTGTACGTAGAGTTAGGCAATTGTAAATTAAAAAGTTACTACTTATAAATGTATTTATGAAACACAGTAAGGTTAACACCAGAAAAATTAGTTATGTACATATGTTAAGAAGAAAAATAGTACCTAAATAATAATTTTCTAAAATATGACTTGATTTATACCTACTGCTTGTAAATAAATAACTGTAATGCGTGTACCGGATTTCGATGTTCAATTTCAATTCGTTTTGTATTTTTAAGAAAAATATCGGGATCTACTACAAAAGTACGAATGATGAAGTTTCGTTTTAGATTTGATTGAGTTATTGGACTGGGATTTAAAACGAAATTTCAATTGGTTTCGTACTATTGTAGTCGACTGTTATACGGAATCAAGTTATTAGACTAATTGGTATAAATATCTAGAACTATTTTTACAACTAGTCCTTATTATCGTTTAGTTAAAACATAGTTATTAGATATATTTTACGATAATAGTTTTGATGAGGTTCTTACTCATTCTAGTGAACTTTACGACGTCTTCTTCAGCAATAAACATAATATATGTATGTATTTGTAAATAATGGAAACATTTATTGTAAAAACATAACAGAGAAATTATATTTTTCTTGGCCTATGACAGATATTTGTAGAAGTTACGGGTGGATGTATCGATTAAGGTTTTCTCCACAAATTATAAGTTTTGGTTCAAATGCGATATGCCCATTCCCTAATGATAATTATGTGTCTCTCAGATTGTCTTAGCCATACACGTAATAATACGTATATCACAGTGTAGTGTCATAATTATTTGTTTAAAGTTGATGTTAGGCTTTAAACACTTGTACTTAATAACTTAAGTTTCGTTTCGTAGTGCAAAAGTGTAAAAGAGACCAAAATTATTTTTTATTTTTGACAAATTTTGGTTCTGTGACAACCAAAATCCGAGTAGGACGTAAGTTAGGAGCTTAATTAAATTTATTTATTTTTTGTGATTAATTAGTACCTTCACTCGATTTTGTAAATAAACGAATTGCTATCAATGACGACGCTGATCTTTAACGTGTATAAATAAATATGTCTGCCAAATTAGAGCCGTGTTTTAATTATAGATATTGTTTGCATCGACAGAAAAAATAGATGTGCTATTGTTCTCATCGTCTTTTGTCTCTAAATACTGCACAAAGAATCTTTCCAGTGCTGCCGGAACGATGTCTGTATAAAAACTAAATACTTTGGTAATTTATATAATTTAGAGAGGGCGAAAAGAATGACGGCTAACGAACGGTTCTGACACCTTAAGCGAGATTACCGAACTTTTTCACTACATTCTCAAACTTTCTTGATAATTTATAAAAGAGTGTTGGGCAATTACCGTTTTTATACGATGATACTTTAAAGGCATCGAAGACTTCAGCTTTAGTACTTACTTACATACTTTAGTAAATACCAATGACAAGTTTTATCTTACTGTTCAGGTTTTAGATTTTGTAACATTAGGCATAACACAGAATTTCAATGTGATATGGATAGGACCAAAAAGCATTTTAACCGTGGTTAATTTCCAATACCTATGTAAAAAAAATAGAGATGAATCAAAAAAGTTAAAAGGGTGCTGCTTTTATTATTCGTCTATAATGTATACAGGCGTTAGCAATAAATGTCATAACTACAGGGTGAATATTCGAAATTTTTTAACATTATTTTAACAAATCATTCTTCTCCCGGGTTGTTAACGTTACAGTATTGTCAGATTGTTTTTATTCTTGTCTTATTGCTTGACGGCAGCGGTACAGTTTGAGTTTTCATTATCATAATTGTAGTATTAAACATCTGCATTCTTAACTTTGGGATGATGCTAATGACGTTCTCAATTTTTGTTAATATTTTTCGAAGAATGCCCCTACAATAGGTACAACTATTCAATATCGATATTAATTTTTAATACTTTGTGGGTTTAGCACGGCTTTGCCGCTTGAATAAACAACAAACATTTCAAAGAATCCTTTAAACAAACATTGAGATTTAACTTCGGTTAAAGGATACCGGTGGGGCCGTCTAGCCTTACCCCGGATAAAACGGTACTATTGTCTAGGGATTAACGTCAACGAATTTGTTGTCAACAAACGCCTGATCAAACAAAAAGATTTGTGCCTCACAACCAAGGTACCCCCCCTATTCCAATTGTCGTCCTGTCCGTGCCAGCTTAAATATTTAACCAATTTTTTTTCGAATAACGGGACAACAATGCATTCAGTTTTAAAACGCGTCGCTCCAAAAAAAGTCGGTCGGGCGGCGAGACGCTCAGAAAAAAACTGAAATAAGTAAGTAATCGTAAATTCCGTCCTATCTTTTAAAAAGGCAATTACGAAGTTTGAGTATCATTAAATTGAGAAATCCATTAAGCTAATCGCTAAGTTGGGAGCCACCGAAGTGGCGATTATGAAAAGGTTATTCCGACATGCAAATGTGAAGGCATCTTAATGTAAATTACGTGTAAGTGGAAGACAGAACGGACATTCTGAACTATAATAGACGACTGCATTCACGGATCCCCATAATTCACGTCGTAAGATTAGATATAGGCTTTTTATTTTGACATAGTTAAAATCGAATCACTGTCTTTTTTTATGAAATGCCAGTTAAGATAGTCGCCCTTTAGTATCAGCTTCCAGTTTTTCCCATTCGTTTTCATTAAGAAAAAAAGTTATACAGTTTGCTTTGGAAATCTATGATTATGGTAACGTCAGACCATTTATTTTAGTTACCCATTTTATTCTTGGCGCGCGGTTCTAGTATAAAGCATAGGCTCATAAATAACAGGGAAAATAGAAGGTGAACGCTTCCACGAGTATCCTTTTGGGAGCGGGCAAAGCATTCTTTTAAGATTTATTACAGAACTTGAGCACATTACTTATTCCTTATGTGCCTTTGGATACGATAGTCCCTTAAATGTAGACATTTTTTCGGTGCATTTCGTTTTTAATTCATACTGATTGATATTAATTTTATGCCTCGAATTTTAATGATTTACTCTTCCTATCCTTAATTTTAAGATATCGTTAAGTTTCGTGCTGTCATTGTCACTTTAAGGCGAAGTGACAGAGACAGCACGAAATTAACGGGAACTTAAAATTGAGTAACGTTTGAGTATTTGATCATTATCCTTTCATCAGTTTAAACCAGCTAATGAGAGTAAACATAAAAAATAACCAAGTATACTCACAGCAAGAGTAACGACATTTTTTAGTTATTTTCAAATTATCATTAATCATAATTTTCATTTTGAGCATCCAGCTATAGGTACTAGAAGGATCAAATAAAAATATTCAACCAGAAAACGTATCGACAAAAATCTCATAAGTTACAAGGAAAATTGCGAAATATCGCCAGAGTCCCGATCCCAATAACACAACATGTTATGCTCCATGATCTGGATTATCCTACGATTACAAATCCTTATTCCACGTCGATAGATAACCTAACTTATAGCTGGAGATATTGCAATCGGGATATTTTAAGTTGATCCTATCTAAACTGCCGATGCAAAGCGAATGTGTGGGACAGACTTTCTTGTTAACGACCTACAGTACAACTATCTTTTATGTAACTGAAATGTTGTCTGATAGCGAAGGCTGTTATTTAAAAGCTGGATGTGTTACTATTTTATATTGTATCTGTAACACTTCAGAATTGAGTTTGATGTGGGTGTTTCTAGCTTTTGAGCTACTAGACTAGTTTAGAGTTAGTGAAAGTAATTGGATTATTTTTTGTCGCTCTATTTTTTGCGATATCTAGCATTTCATTGGACAATGGAATAGCGTCTTCTGCCTCGTCACTTTCCAAATATGTTGGGATCAGCTTCCAGTTTAACCAGATGCGGTTAAATACCAGTATTTTACACGGGGCGACTGCTATCAAACATCCGCAACCCAGTAACTGGGCAATCCCGATATCCTAAGGTTAGACCAGTTAGACTTTCGGGCTGTTGACTTCCCATAACGAGTGTCATAGGTATTCCTATGACACCCGGGAGCGACGGTTTAACGTGCTCTCCGAAGCTTAGAGGGGTTTCGATGTGCAACGAACGGTCACCCATCCACAGACTCACCGCGGCAAGCGCAGCTTAACCTTGCAAATCATAATTAGCTACGAGCCCTCGATTTCCCGGTCAATGGAATAGTGTAATTGAAATTCTATCATTGACTGGCCTTAAAAATAAATGTTTTAATGGGGTAGGCAACTGTGGAACTAATGGCGCCACTTTCGATTGTTCCACTGCAATCTTATTGGTTGCAATGTGTTTGACATTATTATTAATATCAACCTGATGGTTCTGATTGGTGGAAATAACTAAGTACGGAGGTGCTGCCATCTGCTTTGGTTTTGCGTTGCCTTCCCCATTGATAACGAGTAGGCAGCAAGAGCTTTAGTAAACGATTTAACATAAAAATAATGCGATATCAAAAATAAATAGACGTAAATATGTCTCTTTGTCATTGCCCAGTAACTGGCTTGCGGAGGTTCAATGGCAGTCGCTCCGTGTAAAATACTGGTATTTAGTCGCATCTGGTTAGACTGGAAGCTGACCTTAACATAGTTGGGAAATGGCTAGGCAGGACAAATACGTCTCTTTGTACTTACGTACAGAAGTGTAAAAGAAATCTTCTTAAGTAAGACTCACTGCACATCTGCTTAACCTTAACATTGACCGCAGTAAATATGGCAAATATGATAATTATAATAATAAGAAGAGAGTTCTTCTGCTTCTCTTGTGTCGGCACGAGGTATACGAGAAAAGATCATGATGTGGTGAAAAGATCGGCCAGTCAGCAAGGTTGGTAGTGAGGCTGACTGCCCAGCGCCGGACGTACTTAGGTATCGTCACTCGTGAAGGCTCTTTTAATATAGTAGACTGTATAATAATGCACTTGTTGTACAAGATACTCAAATGTGGAAAAAGCAAAGGGAGTAAGCACTACATTCTGTAGATTCTGCCTATCGTCATGCACGATATAATGTGTGCTGCCTATCCTTTTCCTAACAATGTTGGGGTCAGCTTCCAATCTAACCAGATGCGGATGAATATCAGGTATTTTATACGAAGTGACTGCTTTCAGACCTCTGTAACCCAGCTACTGGGCAATGCCGATATCCTAAGGTTAGACCGGTTGTCAGCTATTCGGGTTTCTGACTTCCCGTAACGACTGTCATATAATTATTCCTATGACATCCAGGACCGACTGTTTAACGTGCTCTCCGAGGCACGGAGGGATCTCGATGTGTAACAAACGGTCACCCAGACTGACCGCGGCAAGCGCAGCTTAACTCGTATATCGTATGATCCGCGCAGTTAGTAATTAGCCACGAGCCCCTCGTTTACGATAACAGTAGGTATAAACAATTATAGCCAACTGGGGTAATAATTAATTTTCATTCGACTTCAGGATATCGCTACACGGGATGCGTTAGCTCTTAAATACTTTATACAAACGCATTCGAAACATAAAAATTTTAATACGTCCATTTACTAAAGTCGTCTAGCGCAGATTACAGGACAGAAACTCACGTTGCGATTACCACTAGTCTTAATGACTGTCAGATGGACATTTCAAGAGCCCGAAGCGTTGCTGCTTATCTTAACCTGCCGTTTGAATCTAAATACTAGCCGTCGTTGTATTAAATATAAAGATTTTATATATTCTAAAGGAAGACAGTTGCGCATTACAGAGTAGTTGTCGCTTACCAGGTATAAAGAAAAAAGATAGTTAATGGTCCTTAGTGTCCAAATGAAATTATTATTATAATTGAAGTTACAAACACATGAGACTATATCTAAAGTTGCAAACGCATCAGCAATCCGTTTATGGCCGAGCCAATGATTTATCGAGCATTATTGTTTAAAATAAATTAGGACCCTTGTATCTTTACCAATAACTAGCTCTGTCCTCACGGCTCCGCCCGTAGGCTATGTTACTCAATAATAATGTAGCTTTCTAACGGCAAAATAATTTTTGAAATCGGTCCAGTAGTTTTTAAGTTTATTCATTACATACAAAAATCCAAAAATACAAATCTTTCCTCTTTATAATATTAGTATAGATGAAACAAAGACCCAGAGGTTTGCATAGTAGACGCCCATACGTGACTAGCTAGCTATCACAGGTAAAATTAGCTTTAGAGTATGCAGTTTGGCAATAAAAAATGCTACTTTTGGTATGCAAAACGATTCGTTTTTGTTTATAGGAAGCTGGTATTAGTGTTGTAGCTATAGGCGACGGTAGCCATCAGGTGGGTAGCCTGTTTGACAACCTAGTACAGTACACCACAAAGTCGCATCGGAAAACTTGATCGAACATCCAATGGCAGTCGATCATTTCCGCGCCACTCACACTTATTACGTCAGCGTAAAGATCATTTTTTTACTGCAGTACTAATAAACATTCGTAGTCTTGAAGTCGCACTCAGTTCGGAAGTGATCGGTTTTACGAAGTTTACGGAAGGGTCTTCTTAGTTGTCTCGTCCTACATTAAAAAAAATATTCTGTGATAGAAAATTTTGCCTCTGATCTTACCTACAGACTTTAAACAACAATTTCTGCAAGGCACTTGGACATTTTCCTCAAATGTCAATTTACCGCCCAATCAAACTCAGCAATTAAGAATTGGCAATATTAGCGAAAGGTCGAATAAATTCTTAAGTATTGGACGGTAATTGATGGCAAGCTCTCGTAAAGCAATTACCACTAGTCTTAGCGACTGTCAGGCGGACATATCAAGAGCTGCAAGTCTGCTTATCTGCACTCGCAGTTGTGCATTTATCAAATGGAAGCCGTTTCAGACACAACATTGTGAAGAAGATTTGTATGAAGATGAAAAGACGACAAAAAGCAATTATGGCGCTAGAAAATTATTATCGTTCTCAGTATCTACAAATTAATTGTTATTGGAATGTTTTTTTTTAATTAGCTTAACTTCGTATTATATTTGTATGATTCTAATCTTGTGACAGATTTTTTACCTACTTCTGCTTAACTGATTCTCTTGAAACTTCACACACAAATTCAATTCCTATAAAAATACTACATTATAATAATTTCAACCTTCAGTTCTCCAATCCTGATGCTGCAGGGGTACTGCAAGATAAAGCCGTTTAACTTAGAAGTTTTTTTAAGGGATTTTTTTACATAGCGTAGATGGATTAAATCGTCCCATATAGATACAGTTAATATACAAATGTTGGTTTGTAACTGGTTTTTAACCTTTTTTTGAAGAGAAACATTGTTTTTTTTTGTTTAAAGATATAAATTACGTGAATGTTTTCAAACTTTCGCGATTTGTACACATTATAAAAATACTAATTCGGGTCCTTCGGATAAAACGTGTGCGTTTTGAAACATCATTGATATTTCTTATAAAATGTCGTGATCGGAACTTATTACCGTCGGCTGTTAAAATAAAGCCACGAAAGGACATTGCACATTCCGAAGGTATTCTAAAAAACGCGAGTGTAAATAAGGTATTTTTCTGCCTTACAAATTTTCTACGCGATTAGACCCGAATTAGTATTTTTATAAATTACGTGATATTGATTTTGGTATTGGTAAGGATTCCAATAGATCAATCCTTTTTGGAATTCAATAGACACTTAATTTCAAGTCACAGACGTCTATAGTAATTTATTATGTTCCTTACTATTTTTATGACTTTATATTAAAGAAACTATAGTTCAACACGACATGGATAGAACAGTGAAAATGAACAATTTATATTCAAACGTTCGAAACGACATTTATTTTATGTATTTCCATGCATCTTAAAGTCGCCAATCCTCGTGCGTATAAAACAAAACATGTCCTTTTTATGCAAAAATGAAAAGGTTGTTTACATTTTTATTACCACGATATGTTCTGTTATTTCTCAATTGTTCGATCCTAACACCCTAGGGAAATACCCGCCAATTGGAACACGATGAAGATTCTGTCGAAATAAATGAACAAAATTTAATTAAATGTAACATTCTATACAACTGTTCAATTTGTATGGCTGTGTGCCTACAAACTATTGTTGTAGTTATGTTTTATACGAGCTTGTTTTTATTTCAAGATAAATTGGACTAACAACATTCGTCATGTCCAGTAAAAACTTTTATCTTTATATATGTATGAAGCTAATCGAAAGTTATGTTTTAGGTATATTTCTAAATCAAATAGATTTATTTTTATTAGTAACTAAAAGCATACCAAATCCTCATAGAGCCGCAAATTGATGTTTTTATGATGGAATTAAAAAAAATGCTTTTTTTTTTCTAAATGAATATCTATTAGGTTTCATTCTCGTTTTAATAACGCCAAAAATGCCTACACGTTTAGTTCTATCAATTAAAAAAAACAACTTTATTAATAAGGTTTGATATCTCAAATGTTTACTGTAGTGTCTATGGTCCAAAATAAACCAAAAAAAATGCGTTTAGCTTAATGTTCAGTAATTTAAAAATAGCCATATTCTACAGTGGCGAAAAAAAAATTACCCCGGTACTCATGTTCGGTTTTAGCGTCAGATTCTGAACTTATGACATTTGCTTCGAATGAGCTAGCTAATGTGAAGGGGCTTAAGCCCTCGGGTGCGCCGGCGCAGTAATGGGCGGCTGTCAACGCGTGGGCGATCGACTAAACATCAGTTGTAAGTACACGGTAAATATTTGTCTTCGATATAATTACTGTAATTGTATAAACAGACGTTGACGTGAAGTTCATTAAATTAATTGAAGTATAAATTACTTGAATTGAGGTGCTAATGGCTTTATATTATGGTTACTTGTCAGTTGTTAAACCTGCCTGAAATAAAAAAAAAAACTTTCGAAATTGGAATCAAGTTTTTTTTTATTAAAAGGATTTATCAGTAATTGTCCTCTCATTAACTAATGAGCCTATAAACTTTTTTGTATATTTAAAGCAAAATATTTACTTAATATTTTTGGGCAGCCTATGTAGATAAGCGAATAATTAAACAAGTATAACAGTCAAGTGAAACCGTGTTAATTTAGTAGTATCTAAGTGTTTGGTAATATTAACGATGTGTGAATTGACTTGACCACTAAACGACTCTATAAACTATATTTTATGTGATTCAAGCAACGCAGCAATACCAAAATTGATTAAGTCTCGACATTGTTTCTTGATGTTTATTGTTGCTTCATAATTTCTATCACGTAACGCTAAACAATTTTAAACTTCCGTTATCAACGATTTTTCAGCCACTTTATCGTCTTACCAATCAAACATGCTCTCTTTTAACCAATTATTCTTTTCACCTCCACCTTATAATACCTTGCATGGAATGCTCTGTGGACCTTGGTTCACTAGTTAGTTCACCACTGGATAGTTGTGTTACTGTTAATCCAACTTTGCACCCCGACTTCTCTTCGTCAAACTGTGTCCTATCCCTAGAGCGTTATTTTAAAGCGTGGAACTAGAAGCTCGCAAAGGAGGTCCTCAGTGGAACGAGTACACGAAGTCCAAGAGTAGCGCTGATCAAGTGTGCGAAAAAAGCGAAGGGGTGACAAAGCGCGTCTTCTGGCAGAGCACACTCCGAAATACTTGCATGCTTTCTTGCTTGCATAATGCTAAGACATTGGTTCAGTAGTGAAGGGACGTCAATGTATGTTACGGAATATACACATTTCCGATTGCTGTTTAAGAAATGTATAGAATTCCTAGGAAATATGTATACCAAAATTTATTTCACATATTTCCTATCGATTTTAGGCATTTTATACAATTCCTAGTAGTTCTATATGATGATGGATCACATACATTTCCGATAACATATACAAGGTTAGTCGGAAAGGGGGTACTAAGCCGAAAGGGTGTTAAAGTACCTATAATAAGGGATAACTTTTGTTCTACAACTTTTCCCAAAACTCGATAGTTTAAGAGAAATAGCTTTTCAAAGATTTCGTAAAAAAATATGCTAAAATCTATCTGTCCATAGCTATGATCAGCTGTTTTTACAATTTAGGTCATATTTGGGGTCACTGATTAGAAAATTAATTTTCTGAATTCATAACTTAAGCAGCGTATGTTTCTTTTTTTGAAAAGTCTAATATAAAAATCTTTTTGCATGCAAATAAAAATTACCGAATTTTGAAATTTTAACACTTGCTTTAAAATAGTCATTAGTGATAGGTACTTTATGTGGCCCGGGGCTTAGTACCCCCTTTCCGACTAACCTTGTATACAGCTGATCTCTCTCAAGTTTACTTCTAAATAGGTACAAGAAACTACAGCTAACTAAACTTACTATTCTATAAAACTTAAAATACATAGCAGCCGCATTATTACCCCGTCAATAGACGAGTAGGGCTCCTCCGCGATTATATCTGAAGAACCTGTAGTCCCCAACATAGCTATTACTCTTCTAGATAGAACCGACATCTAGGTACCGATATCTGCGGTACTTATGAATAAACACTTAGCGATATTGAATGCAGCCCGTTTGCGCCTATCATTGGGGTTGCAAGCTGCCATGTTCAATTTACCCAACACTCAATGTAAGTAGCTCCGGCGGTACGTTATCTTGAGGGTATGGATTTGTTTCCTAGGTCGAGTAAAGTGAAATTAACGCTTAATGCTCTCTAGATGGGGTTTTCTTTATTAATTTTTTTGACTATTTTAACCCAACACTAGGCTAGGATATTATTTCAAAATTATGCCGTGAATGGCAAAAGGTATCACATGCGACCATGGTGTTGTTTGAGTTTACAACGACCACCACCGCTCCGGAAATTATAGACATGATTTTTTTATGCTTTTTAGGTTTCTAGCCTAGCGGTTGATCGCTTGCCTTCCATGCAGGAGGGTCTGAGTTCGATCCCGGCCCGAACCTCTGACTTTTCGAATACATGTGCGGATCAGAATTTGATTATCACTTGCGTTAACGGTGATAGAAAAACATCGTGAGGAAACCTGCACATCTGAGAGAGCTCCATAAAGTCCTCAATGGTGTGTGTAGTCTGCCAACCCGCACCAGGACAGCGTGGTGGACTAAGGCCTAAACCCTTCTCATTCTGAGAAGAGGCCCGTGGCCAGCAGTAGAACAGTATGGGTTATGGGTATTGGGCTAATTACATTATGTATGTTTAGGTCAACGATACAAAAAACCTTTACACTTTAAAGCCAGCACAGTGCAAGGGTAACTTTTAAAGTTGTGGCAACCCTAACAAAACACTACCGCGCGTTGCCAGCAATCAATCAATAATTCGCGGAAGCGGAGAATTATCTCAAATTAACTGTTTACAATCATTTAGAAATTACATACTGTTGCTAGATCAAATACGGAGGAAGCTCGACAACGTTAATCAATGTAAGTACTTTGATGAACTATCTGTGTAAAAGGCGATTTTTGCAAGTTTAAGGGAAAATTAAGTATGTCTAATCGGGCATTAGTCGTTTTAAAATAATATTGTATTATTAAGGATCATTCAAACATTTTTATTAATGACTAGCTGTGCCCGCGACTTCGTCTGCGTAGAAGTCGGAGAACAACATTACTTGCTCAATTGAAATTAGGTGGGTATTTTATAAATCTTTCTTTATCTTAACAACTATGAAAAAACATAAAAACGTTGAATTATCATTTATTTATAAAGAAACCCCACATAGCTTCGAGTGCCCTATGTTTTTACCAACAGCTTAGACTGAGTGGATTTTAATTAAAAGAAACTTAGAATTTTTACAGATTTTTACATTATAGATGAAGTCAACAGGAATTGAAGTGTTGACCATACAATGTATTGGCTTGGGACCACACGAAGCAAATCCATGTTAGGTTTAAATATCGCGCTGGGGTGAGACAAATCGCTTGCCCATCGCTTGCGATCACGATAGCAACTTGTTTTAGTTGATTCTTACAAGACTTAACTTACATAGACTTATATGCAAGATATATTCTGTGTTTCTTTTGTAAGTCATAGAAGTTATTTAAAATAATGGTCTAATTATTGAAATTGTTTCATCAGCATTATCAAATTCAGCCTCCACAATATCACTGCTAGGCATATTCCTCATCTTTTGCATGCCACCCACCCTGGTCCTATCAGCCACATCCAGCAAGTGCAATTGTTTAATATTCTTAAATAATAGCAGAATACAATGTTCACAAATTCTATAAAACTTTTCAATAAGAAACATAATTATTCTAACAAACAATAACATAATAATGTGAATTCCTAAGCATCAAGTTTCGTTTATTGTTACAACAGACAACGATACAAAAATCTCATCGACTCTACTGAGGAAACTACTTATAACCCACAGATTTCGATTAACAAGTTTAAGTTAATACCTGTACTGCTTGAATTTCTAACTGAAATTAGTATTCAACTTCGATATCCGATAGCTGAACTGTTGCTTCTAAAGTTGCAATTACGAATAGTTCGTATGATGTTGAATGAGTACAACAGGTGGCGTTACCGGTTAATTACGATAAACAAAACCGGTTATAATAATTAGTAGGGGGCGGCAGTGGGAGGGGCACGCCGCTGTCCGTAAAGGCGTGGTCGCTTTTCGGCGACTCAACTCATGTATAATTTAACACGTGACTATGTCGTAACTGAGCTTTTATGGTGATATCCGATTTTGTTTGGCTGTGGGATATAGTGGGACAAATGATTGTCAGCAGTGAATACAGAATTCGAGAATAAATCTAGAAATTGTGTTTGTTGCACACAGTGTGTGTTGCGCTTGAGTCTTGAGTATGACCTTTATTTGAAATCTTTTAGACATCAACATACAGTTCATTTTTTATTAAAAATTCACCAGCCAATAATAACCGGTACACAACTTCTCAGTGTCATGTTGTAACACTCAAAACCCTGTTTTTGTTAAGCTATGTTGTTGCTTAGCTATGCAGTAGCTTCATGTTAAACCACATTACTTTGCAGTAAAAAACAAAATAATAACTCCATATCACGTAGCAATCAGCGCACAATTTACTAAACTCTACTTAGCTTGCGCTGCGCGTGCGATGATCGTGAGTACCAACTGCGCGTGACTCAATGAACGCATTGTGGACCAATGTTGGGGCCAAATATTGGTCATAAATTTAAAGCAAGCAAAGTATAATGTAAAATAGGTAAAAATAAAAACTATATTTTGTTATAAATACATACAGATATGAGTAATGTCTTGTCAAAAAGCTTTAGATTGAGAAAACTAGATATTCTAAATAATTACCATTTCCTCGAGTAGTTGACATTGGAATAATCTATCAAAAGACATATTTCAAATAAATGTTTCTAGGCAATCAGGCTTTATAACATTCACGAACGATTTTGAAAATTCTCAACCTTGAATAACAGCAAGCAAGTTTTGTGAGCTTGTATTTTACAGCTTAACCAACTCAATCACCAACACTGGATCCAATCTTATGTCGGCTTACTACAGCTTTAATAGTCTAATTCACTTGCAAGCCCCGGCGGCGGAGTTTTTGTGACAAACTAACGTTCGTGGTGAAGTTGTGAGTTTTATTGTGTACGTGACGGGGCATCTGATAGCCTGCATGCATCCTGTGTACATGATGAGTAGGTAAATAACATTGTCGAGGGTCATGTAAATTATGGGCCAACAAATTAAAAAACTGTGTCTGTGTATAAGAATTATCAAGAAGAACCCAGTGAATCTGAGATAATTGGTTTAGGAAACAATATGATTAAGTTGGCAGATGGCGAAGAATCAAAATAAAGAAACCGGTTTCAATGGGGTAAGGATCTAAGTTGATGAGTGTCCAAACTTTTTAGTTGCATCCAATCCAGATACAGAATTGCGTTGTGAAACTGTTTATTGAAGAGACAATGCCGTTATTTCATTGATCGTGTTTACGACTCTGTCGAAACCTATAACATTTTGTTCGATAAAAGATTTGTTAATTCAAAAATCTATGTTATAAAAGAATCAAGATGTCATGCTTGTCTTTAAACTTCAAATAATAGCCAAAAGAGTCAATGACGTCAAGAGCAATGACGATACTTATGAGAACATGCGTAAAATAATTTATAATAAGTAATGGTACTTCACGTCAGGCATGTTACATTGCAGCAACTACCAATAATTGTCAAAATTAAGATCGATGGTTTCATAAAAGAATCGACAAATGTGCGTAATTTATGTTGTGAAGTCATAGGGGAACAAATATGGGAGTAAGTGCTTATTAGATGATCAATCACCCCATTCCTATTCCCGTATAATAACTGACTTTCCATATACGTAAACCATAAACGTTCATGTCAACCAACTATCATATTAATTTTCGTAACACAAATGCCAAATGGAAACATTAAACTTAAAATTTTATTGCATGTTATCTGATAGGCAGAACAGACATCAAACAAGGCTATATAGTTTTCACATCATTAAAAAATTGGTAAAGTACCTTAGAATATAGAAATACAAACGAACTCATTTCTCACTGCGTTGCTAGAAACATAAAATCAATTACTATTAGTTTTAGACCCGAGACGGTTAACAGATAAAACGTAAGTAAATTGCAACATGCAGAGAAACGGCCTACACATTTTTCAGAGCTTGCTTTTAGATGGTATCAATAATTGGCATATCTGTGAACCGGCACACGGTAGATCATTTAATTTTCTTAATAATTTTCTATCGCAGAGCGCCTGAGGCACCGTGCGCCGGTCTAGCCTGCTTCTCGTTTTATACTTTTTAGTAATACAGTATAATCAATCTCACTGTACGGATGTTTAGGCCTAGATGTAGTACATGCCATAATGTGAGATAAATTGTTTTGATGTAGTAATGGAATAAATTCAGATACTATTTTTATATTTCAAGTGAAAATATTGATTGTCTATTTTATGTATACTAAAGTTTTTAAAACGTAGCAAAGTTAAGTGATATTCTGCTTTTTTTATTGCAATCTTTATTTTCTTTTTGTAATAATATTATGCTTAATCTGACATATGGTCCCATTGGAAACAAATATAGATTCGATTGCCAAGGAGCAAGTCAAATTTCCTTGCAATTTTGCAGCATATGCTAAACAGCCAACATATCACATGTCGAGTCAACCCTTGCATCTCACCTCACAGTTTACTGCACCGGTAATCTGAATCAGTTGCGTCGACCAGTGATTTATAGGAGCCGCCCGACGTCCCAGCATTCCGCTTTGTCTCAACCCGCAATAAAGGTAATTTCGTTACAAACTACGGACGTACGTAGACCCAATACCTTTCTATTAGCCTTACGAAAGGTATTATCATAGTCCAACCTGTAAATTAAAGTTATAAGTATTTTGCCCGGGTTTTGTAACAGCTTCTGTGGAAAACTTGTTTTCATTGTTTAAATGCAACTTTTGTCGCAAATATTGACTTTGAAATCTGAGCCATCATCTCTAATTTCTGCTTTAGTTACAATATCAACTTCTGAATCTATAACTTATTTACACTTAGTTTCTTTAACCGGTTGAACTAAATTACATGCAGTATCTATCGCAAATGCGGCAGCATCATTCAGAGTATGTGTAGCAATAAGTACTCGCATCTAGATGCTGTAGCAGTGACAGGTTAGTAATCCATCGCTTGCGAGCATCAAAGAACTGGTTTTTGCAATTGACTCTTACAACTTGTGCGGGTTAGTAACCATCTAAAAAACTATTCGTTCATTTTTAGATGAATACGTAAAACAGTCTTGTCTTCAAAACGAGCGTCTTCATACATTGTGCGTCTTACATCTTTTTTTTACAGCTATCTTTACATACATTTTTAATTATACTTCAGATCTCTGTTTTATGAACACAATTTTTTTATTACTTATCAACGATTTTACTTGGAATAGGATTCAAAATGAAATATCCTGGAACTTAAATTCTTTGGCGTAGCTTGCTGAATTACTTTATGCTTTTGCTGCAAAGACTCTGTCAAAGGACTGATAGCTGATGTAATGAGATAGCCAAACAAGATAAGCCGATGTTTTAAAGAATCTATTTTTGGAGATCGATTGGAAAAGAGCATCTACGCGAGGACCAAATGCTGTGCCGCAATTTCTGAAAAGCTTTTGTTTCCAACTGGCCTACTAATTAAATTCCTCATAATGCAGGTGGGTATTTAATACACAATGAAAATTATTATCTCCATTCAATCTATTACAGGTGCTGCAATAGACTGAATGACAGCATTGGTAAATCGTATTAATGTCAACTGTTGCAACGAATTGGCATTTATAGGCTGATACAATTATATAAATTGCTTTTCTATGACAAATCACGACTTTTGTTTATTGTGTTTATCTGCAAAATGTGTTTTGTTATTGCACGTTTCTTATGGAACATTAATAAATTTCTCTGATAGATCATGGTGCTAAATAATATTATGAATTTACAAAACATTGCGTTATCTTAAGTGTTTAGTTCCCAAGCGTCGTTATTGACCAGTTTATCTACGAATTATTATGTATCGTCTACATCATCATTATCTTCATATGTAGGTATATATTGCTACTGTTCATCTTATTTGCACAAAATATCAATTTTTCTATCGTTTTTGTACGGTCATTAAAGTAAGTTTAATTTATTGTAAAAATCCATTAAGATAAAAACAATTAAGACGGCACTCTAGGGTATCAAAAACAAAGACACACCCAAACAATATGATATGAAAATAGACTTAATTACTCCTACACGGTTCAAATTAGCATAATTAAGTATTAATCAATTACAAACCGTATGATTTAGGACTTAAAGATCGAAATAGCGTTAACAGATACTAATAGACTTTACTACAGGATGTATCATTTCAATTCTAGAATGTAAAGTTTTTCTGAATTAGAACCTATAAACAAATCTTTCAGTCGAGGTAGACCGACTCTGATTGATTTAACGAGTACGTTGGTCAAGGCAAAGAAGCTTCACTTTTTGCTTTGAGCCAAGAGCAAACCTTTTGTGATGTTGGTCAATAGATGAGATGCAAATGTAAAAAGAAAATATCTCGTAACCTTGACTGAAACTCGACCAGTCTTTTCGTAAAAGACTCAATTAAGGTGTTATTTTTATAGTTGCGGCCTCTGAAACAAATATACAATTTCCTCGTTAAAACCTGCTTCGGTTTAAATGTGCGTCCTGTATATATCAGAGGAGAATGTTTTATTCAATTTATTGAATCACTACAACCTAATCTTATATTGGTATAGCAATTCCCAGCATAATTGACATTAAACGATTTATAGACGCCGACATCACTTAATGCTACACTATAATGAACATTACGAATAATAAATATCTGTTAATATGTTAATTACCAAACTGTTAAAATGATTAATACTAAATTATTATTCTTAAATTCATAAAAAGATTTTTAACATAATTTAATTTTTTGTTTCATATAATGCTAATTAGTTCAACTGTATATATTTTACGATATGGCGAACCAGAATTTTGTGATGCAGGAAAAGTAATAAAAATATAATTAGTATGTCGTAAATAACAGTGGACATATTTACAATATTAAAATCTTAAATTTCTAATGATACAGGTGCATAATACGAAGTTTTATGGTGTATATATATTTCATCCGTCTAAAATTGCGATAGATAATGTGGATCGTAAATTATTTTTGAATTCTCTATGTGGAAAGCCATAACCCAAAGGCCGAGATATGTGGTAATATTGGCCTGACACTTTGTGTCTGAATTCTTCCCGCAGAAATATGCGTTGCAGCGTACCGCTCCCATTTGGTATAAACAATATTCTGAACAGCTGGAACACAAACACGATATCACTACACCAGTGCCCTTAAAAAACAAGGTTCTTTGACATTGGTAAGTACTTTCTCCATGTCTAGATTAGTTTATTTCGACAGACGCAAAACGAATAATTAAGAAAAACGTAGGAAACACGTGTAATAAAGCTATAATCGTAGTCCAGTCATTTACGTAATTTAAAAAAAAAGCTCAATTATTTCAGATCCATAAATGGAATATGGAGGCACTTTAATTAACCTATATGGTGGGTAGTAATTACATCCATGCACCAATTTCACTGGATTAACCAAATTTGTAATTGCTTATTAAGGTGATTGACATGTGCTTTAATCCCTTACAATATAAGTTTAATCGAATTAGCCGTGAGGCGGTAGTAACGAAATTTAAATTCATATTTTTAATCGTGTCATAATCGGTACTATGATCTAATCTTGATAAGAGTGGGATTGACGCTTTTATGCGTATATGACGGTCTAATTTATTCCGGTGATCCTGCTCAGATCGTACCGACTGTGTTACTCTTGCGTGTAACGCATATATTAAGAAAAGTGATTAAAAATAGATGATTCATTAATTTCAATGGATTGTTAGTGAATTTGTACACTTCAAATAAACTTGAAGATTAATAAAAATAACATGAATAGGTACTCTTAATGAGCATCGAGGGGATCATGGCCAATTACCAACCGTGCTGATCATACGTTTTGCGTAGTTAAGCTGCGCTTGCCGTGGTCAGTCGGTGGATTGGTGACCGTTCGTTACACATTGAGACCCCTTCGTGCCTGTCTCGGAGAGCACGTTAAACAGTAGGCCCCGGGTGTCATACGAAAACCTACGACAGTCGTTACGGGAAGGCAGAAGCTCGAAAGTCTGACAACTGGTCTAACCTTAAGATATCGGCATTGCCTTGTAACTAGGTTGTATGCTTGTATCTGATGGCAGTCGCGCCGTGTAAAATACTGGTATTCAGCCGCATCTGGTTGGACTGGATGCTGACCCCAACAAAGTTGGTTAAAGGCTAAGCAGACTCCTAATGAGCATCTCTGTCAAACAATTTTATGATACCATAAAAAACAGCAATCTTTTCTTATTCTCGAATTAGCATAGATATAAACAATGTATTTCGATTTCAACTGAATTTACAGCAGGATTGAAACGTCTATTATCAAACTTTGAAAGACTTCCTTGTTCAAACTGTAATGACTTTGCAATACCACTTAAAGATTGGTAAAATCTATCCTTAAGTTCAACATTGGCTCCACTTTTCAAATATTTAATCAAAACTTCGAAATTGAACGAGTGCTTATTAATTTTGGAAAATCATAATATTCTGACTGTATATTCATTACTTTTGTTACCAATCAGCGGCGTAATATGTTTGTGTAATAACATGTTATCATTATCTGCTATGATTCTGGTAATATTATCATAATCAAATTCGTGTTATCGAAAATTTGTGAAATTAGTGTGAATTTCTGGAAACGTTCATTGTATATTTTGTTTTACAACAGCAACATTATCAATATTTACAAACTTAAATAGTTAAATCAATTACTGACGATATATATTTCCGTTTACAAGTATCGAAAAATTGTGGCCGTAAAAACTGGTAGCTGCATGAAAAAACCTATTTTTTGCGGGCAAGCCGCGAGGCGCGAATTGTAATTTTATCCCAAACTCAAACCGACACGACTCACACGACCAACAAATTGTTGCACTTGCTTTTACTTAGTTTTTCATGGTTATATAAAATTCGTGTCCACGATTCACATGGGTTTTGGTTATTGCACGGCAATGCAACGCTACAAAATTGAAACGAAATTGCGAATATTTTATTTTATTTCAAAAGGATTCAATAAATTTTTCAGTATTTATGAGGAATTCTAAACTTGACAGCCTGTGTAAGTGAATATATTTTTTTTCTTAGTTTGACAGAGGTAAACGTCGTTCTTTACTAATTGCACTCTAATTATAATTTCGTGTATGTGTTGGCTTATTGCGCCAGTACCACTCGGTATTTAAAAGTATGTCTATGGTACTGGATTCTATCAACGGACCTATTCTTTATTTATAAAGATATTAATACATATAAGTTCAATAAGTTCGAGCCACTTCCAGCTACGCTTATCTGTGTAGTATGTAAGCTTGTATTTGAGCCAGAGTGTCTAATGAACATTTGCGTGCTTTTTTAATACTTCCTACACAAAATATTTTTTCTAAATTGTTTAGTTTTTGCAATAAACCCAACTTTACTATTTATGTTTTAGTTATATTCTCATGTAAGTGAATGTATATATTCTTGTGAGAATAAAGCTATCGTTAACCTCACATATTATAAACATCAGTAGAACCGTTACGTATCACCCAAAATATAAAAAGATGATTGGCATTTTCCATGTTAACTATTTTGTTATAATAAACCAACAAAGATATAAATAAAACATTACCAGAATCGCTAAATAAGCTCTACACAACAATGTAGTTTTGTTGACATAAGAAAGAGCACGTTTTTCATTGGATTCGTCGGAAAATAAAGGCCGGGAGGTAGCCCAAGGCACGTGACAAGGCGACAAAAGATCGTCCGACAGGTATTCGGCGCGCTCAAAATTGGATAGTAATCGATGCGTGAAACTATACTTATGTCATGCGACATAGGGCCCCATAATGAAGAAAACATGTGGTGGGAGAATCGAGTTTTGTAGCGCTCCTTGGGAGGGGCCTGAGTCCATGTTTGTTATTAGCAAACTTGATGTTAGCTTGTCGCTAACGGGGTGTCCTACGTAAGGGACGAACGCGACGCGACGCAACGCGTATTTGTTCCACGTCGTGTCGCGTCGCATCGCACCGCGTCGCGTTGTCGCTTACACAGGACACCACGTAAATATGTATATCATGTGCAGATTAATTTCGATCTACGATGGTAACATACGGCGGTCAAGTATTGGAAGAATGGCTATCTTCTACACATTGAGGCCCTTTCTTGCTTAGCAGATTAAACTAAAACATCGGTCGGGTGCGAGAGCGAGTGAAGAGCTATAGGAGTATAGCTCACGTCATTGTGAATAAATGATTAGTCAGACAGCAAGATTGGTAACGTGGCTGACTGTCTATCCACGACTGATCATCACTCGTGGAGGCTCTATCACAGTCATAACATTTTTACGCCTTTATTCCCCGAAGGGTTAGGCAGAAGTGTATAGTAACACCCTTATTTCACCTTTAGGTATGGGAAAGCCTATTGCAATCATCCGGACACAAATCCAAACTCCGGGATGCTACTGAGGAGTTCTACACGGAAAAACCTAATAACACTTTGCCCAACCTGGGGATCGAACCCAGGACCTCACGACCAGCAATCGCGCTTGCTACCATTAGACCAACGAGGCAGTTAACCTAATGTTTAACCTAAACCCTAAGACATCAGTATAACAAATTAATTGGGTTCCAAGATTAATAAAATAAATGGTAGTTATGTAAAATAATAAAAACCAACCATCTAGTTAAACTGGAAGCCGACCCCACAATGCTTGGGAAAAGGCTACAATAATATAGAAAACATATTCCTGTACACGAACATAAAGTTTGTTAGGGTAATTTTCAATCATTCGCTCATTATATTGACTTCGACAAACAATAGCTAATTGTTGGCTATTGCAAGAGTTAACTGAGAAACGGGTAAATAACAATGGCCTAGCGATCACTACTAATGCGCAATTGAAATGTTTAAGCTCAAAACGATGTAACTGTTCGTTGCATAAACCTTAGCAAAATTACCGCATTTGGAATGTTGGTCGTCCCGTAAAGAAAATGGAGCGACTGTAACATCAAATGGAAGAAAATATGTATTATTGTTTTAGTAAAGAATTTGTATGTTTTAATTAATAAATGTTCCTCTTTTATGTGTTTTATTTTATTTTATTGTAATATAATAAATACCTAAAAATACTCTTAGTGGTTATTTAATATGACAGATTAATATATTAACACAGTTTAAAATATTCATTTTATAATACATAATTATTACTCACAAAAAAATCCAACTCGTTTCTTCTATTAAGTCGTTAATTAAGAATGTTCCATCATCATCTTTCTCATTTGCCTGGTGTTTGCAAACCAATTCGTTTCGCAAACTTTTTTGTTTCGTCCTCGAAATGGAAACTTTCGATTAAAATGATAATTTATTCAAAGTAATTAGGGTTTTATAAGCGGGCCGGCCGTGTGTCTCGGGTAAGGGTAATAAGAAGTTGGACGGCATCCGCCTTCGGACTCGCCTTTATGCACAAACGAAGGTCATTATGATCGGATATTCAATTTACCATTGCGCTGACTCAGCAATAATTTACTTTTAAATCGAATTGTGGCGTTTGAATCGAATTTTATAGCTTAATACCTGCTGCTTGTTTTATGTGTTTTCACTTATAATTTAAGGACCCACTATGATTCTAATTTTGCTTAGATTTAGTTACACTGTTTTAGACTTCATGTTTTCCTTAGTAGGTAACTAATTAAGAACGGTAGGTAAGTACTTAATTAATTACTCTGTTATGAAACATTTCCAATAAATTGCTTTAGGTAATGTGAGATTTCGATAATCGAATGGGAACATTAAGTCTTATCTTATCATAGTAACAACTTAAGACTATTTTTTAAATTAAATCACCACTTAAAGTTTTGGTGTTATGAGATCTTCCAGATAAGAAAAATCTGATACTTTTAACAAATAGAAACAAAAGTCAAATCGAATACAAACACACGCGTAATTTGATCGCGTCTTTAAATCTTCTAGCAATTCGAATCTTCGTTTTCTACCTCATTCAACGGCGTGGGTGTATCTCCGTATCAAATTAAATCTGTAACATTTTATGCAAAACTTATTATTCATAGCTTAGAGCAAGCTCTAATAAAATTGCTATTTTTCTCGTGTTAGTGACTTCATAATTTTCTTCGGAACATTTTGTTAGCACCTTAAGAAACCTGATTTAGAGTCAGGTTTTTGAGCAAAATGACATCAACATAGCAGTGCTCCGTCGGCCGACTCGTCTCTTAACATAAATCGAATGATTTTATGACTCTAGCTGCCTATAAAGATCTCCAGTTTTGCCGTTTGACTAATTTTAATTGCTTTCCGGTTTTTACACCCTACGCTTGATCGGGGCACTGTATTTCACGTACATTTTATCGTTTTAAAACTCAGCCGGTAATAATTTACAATACAACGAGGCTTCGATGTGGGTCGTAAATAAACAAAGATTTAATGCAAAAGCCACTTTACAGTCTGTTTGAATTCGCTTTATTTGATGCGACGCGCTGTGACTAAGCGTTTGTTTGCATAAAACTATACGTTTACCGAAATATCCCCGTTACCAGTATCTGGGAATGCTTTTATTGCAAAAGTATAAATAAACACCCTATGGTTTTGTAAATATCGTTTCAATTGTATGTTTTGCCAAGAAAATTGTGAGAATTATTTCTGAAGCAGTTTGTCACTACGTAACACTTTAGCGATGAGCAAGCAGTTTTCCTAAATTACTATTTGGGAACATTTTTGTCATATTTTCCTTGTTCCGCCGTAAGTACCTACAGCTCTATAAAGATCAAATCGTAGATTGTTGCAACTCGCACAAAATATTACGACACAGTCGGCAACGCAGATCTTAAATGGTTAATTTCAATTTGTTACCAATCAGACACTCACTCGATACAAATTATGCGCATATATTTCACTTTTCATAACGAGTAAAATCTCTTGCAGTTTGTATGGTGGGCGTGGCTTATCCGAGCCGTATCGACTGCTATCGTTTTGATATGACAAATTCAAAGAGGCGATTCATATTTTATGCATTAGGCGTGTTGGCTATGCGTTAGTGCTGCCATGGCTGTATTCTTGAAGTTTGAATGTTGATATCGAATGTGCCAGATTTTCTTAACAGTTATGGTCCAAGTATTTCACAATGAAGGTTTGAAGTTAGTATCTATTTATTTTTAAAATATCACATAGCTTTTACCATAGACGGCCTATTTATGGTAACTGGTGGTACTTGTTATTATTTAAGACTTGATAATATCAAAAAGTATATCTGACAAAAAACTTATTTACTATGTAAGATGTAGCTTAAAATGAGAAATTAGATAACTTAATGAAAGACAATGTTTGAATTACCCAATACAGGTGTCAGATCAAATAAGCTTCGGAGAAAAAAATAAGGTGTCGTAGTCAAATATACTGATTTTAACCCTAATCTCGAACTGTGACACCAAAAAAATGGAATCCAAGAATAGCTCCCCGACAAAAACACAAGTAGGCACGTACCGGCTTAAGATGGCGACCGGATCTCTGTTTTGATTCGAGACTTTTATAAATCGTTGTTTTACTGTGATATATTGTTTCTAAAAAGTAGATGCAGCTGGATTTGTTTTCTACATCATATTGTATTTTATAAGCAGATGGTTTGTGAGATAAAAGATAGTTAAATGTGATTCGCCACCGCCATGACAGTGAACTTTTAATAAATATGTGCGGTGGATAACGACGGTCAGGACTATCTTTCATTGTCATGCACGTGTCGTTAGGATCAGTAAATTCAATTATAAGTCCTCAGAACTTTGTATAGTGATGCATGATTCATAGTGCGTACGTCTGATCACGATTTTTACAAGAAGTACTATAACTGATCAGGACCTATATGTATTTTGTACCATGCACTATGCAACACTATTATGAAGTTGTCATAGTAAAAATTTATATCCAGATCGCGAATACGTTTGCATTTTCTTTATTGATTGACATCATTCTAGGATTATTTTATTTTATCTTCTGTATATAAGGTCCAACCAAAATACCTGGACAAACTTTTACATAGTGTTCAGTACGTTTAACTAAACATATCTATGCAAAAAAAAACGAGATCAAAGTGTTTTTTTTTTCAAACCAATTTTTTTTCAATATATATTTTATTTTAATTCTTTTTATTTAACATTTTTCACTTTGCAGTTTAGGTAAAACACAGCGTGGAAGTAGTGCGCGCCCCGGCGGCGGTCGATGTTTAAAAAATGGATGAGTTTATTCCTAGAGAGTTCAGGCAATTTAAAACGTTATTATTTTTTGGTTATAAAAATAACACTTGGATCTCGTTTTTCTTTGCATAGATATTTTAAGGAATTTTGAAAAATCCTTCCGTAGTGAGTATCTACTAAAAAGGATTTTTCAAAATTCCTCCTCTAAGGGGGTGAAAAAAACCCCCCAAGCGAAGCTGCGGGCAAAAATTAGGTAGTTATAAAATAAGTCCTACTATGCAATGCTTATTTACTTAAAAATGTGTCGTGGATACCAGAACATTGCATAGTACCTACCTACGTAAGCCTTGTAGTGCTTGATAAGATTAAGTGCTTTGCATGTTGCATAGTTGAGTATAATAGAATAGAATCCGATCTTGCATCTTCCTTGAGGAGGCAATATTGGGATTCTGAGACAGTTTCATATCAAAAAATATAGAGCTTTAAATTCACTCGGGAACAGTGAATTCGGATCATAAACAGAACACTGTTAAACATAACATAAAATAACATCACGCCTGTATTCCCCGAAGGGTCGGGCAGAGGTGTATAGTAATACCCTAATTTCGCCGTTATGTGTAAGTCCCACGTAAATAGGAGGGCAAGCCTATTGCCATAAACCGGGCACTAACCCAAACTCAAGGCTGCTACTTAGGAATTCCACATGGAAACACCCAATAACCCACGAACTCACAATCAGCAGTTGCACTTGCCACCACTAGACCAATGAGGCAGTTAAAATATTTAATAATGTTTTCCGAGATATTAAGGTTTATGTTGGTGACCCGGATTCATTGCTCCCGAGTGTATAAAGTAACTATCTATCTATATCTATATCAGCAATGATTCATTGATTTATTTTCTTTTGAGCTTCAGTAATACATACTGATACCTTAAGTCGAATTTATAATTATGTTATTTAATGAGCTGCACTCCGTTTTTATCAAGCTTTTCTCTTAATCAAAAACAATACCCATATGAATTCTAAAACCTAGTAAATTTTAGTTCGATATCAACTTTTATAATTTTATTTTGGCCACCTTATCAATTGATCGTTACCACAAAGTTCAACGGAATCTCGTGGTCTTAATAAAAATAATTACATTTTATAACAACGGACTTTTAGAGGTTATAAGTATGAGTAATCTCAGATTTTTAAAACGAAACGCTCATTTTTAAGCTATCAAATTCATAAATCAGTTTTAACGCTCCAAGAATGATTGATGAATCGGTCTTGCTGTAAAGATAGTATAATTTAATGTAATATCACAAGACTTAATAACGCTTAATAAAGTTCTTACAAATGACACATGCACATTACATTTAAAATATGTTTTTTTAAGAAGTTCATCCAGTATTAAGATTTTTTTTCTTCTAATTAAGCTTGCCATTCATTTTTTTACTAAATTTTCATAGATGAACATGAACATTTTGAATTATAGACCATTTTAAAGTATTCTATACTAGAACACAGTAATTAGAACAAGCTCGCAAATTATTATTGGCTTAACTGGCGAACTCGTTCATAAACTGTTGCAGAATACACACCTAAATAACATAGCTAGATTGACGTACAGATAGGTAGTCCTAACAAACCTCCACAGTTGCATGTCGTGTTCATCATTTATCACAGATTTATCATAAGATCGACAGGACTGAGATAGACGAGTCAATCTTGCTTCACGAACTATGACGTCACTTCATACAATTTAGGAACGTCAATATCGACGCACAGAAGCGGAAAATTGTACCTTTTTTATACGCCCACATTATTTTGGTCTGAGCTTCATTTCGATTATGTATCTAAATTGTATTATTTTATAGACTTCCGTAGTAGTAATGGCAGGTGAACTGATACAGGTAATTGATGATAGGAAATAATAAAATATAGGTTTCCACTGCGCAATTTATAACAGTCGATTGAAAGCGATGGCGGATTCGTGTTCATAGACTTCGAACAAACACCTTGTCATTAGCAATGTTGCAATATTTGAATCCGTTTTACTAAAGTTTGTATTTTCGTTAACTTGAAATGTATGTTTTATGCAACGTATCGCTAGAAATTCTTGTTCTAGTTTAACTTCTTTTTGCACTAATAAAACTAAATAAAGACAGTCTAAGGGCTGATTTTTCAATCGTCAGATAACTTTTATCTTAGGAATAAATATGGCGGTTTGACATATTTTCTATACAAAAGCTGTCAAACCGCCATATTTATGCGTTAGATAAAAGTTATCTGACGATTGAAAAATCGGCCCTTAGTATTTATTTATTTATTTATTGGCTTAACTACAACTGTTACACTGATACATAAAAAAAATACAAGTTACAGTTTAGATTTAGTGCAATATTATGCGGTGAACACAAAGAGCAAACATAATATTAAACTAAAAAGAGACAAAAATAATACAGGAACACAATTAATAAAAAAAAAAACAAGGAATATAAACAATATTTTTTAAACAGATAAAAGTTAAAGGTGCATTACATAATTAGGTCCATCTACGTACTTAGGTGGACCTGGCGCTTGAATAGTTGAAGTGAAGTGCAACAAATATCTATCCTTTCATCGTAATTATTAAGATAAACATAAAACTTCTGAACAGGAAATTAACGTAACAACCGCAATGCTCTGTTATAATCAGAAATGACGTGAAACGTATCTAATTAGGGTAGCAATTGTTTATTGTGGAGTTCATTCCACACAATAGAAGCGTGTAGGTAAAAGTTGGTCCAATCAAAGCGGAATGTTGCCACATTAAGATTATAATTTCGCTTCATTCGAGAGCAATAAGTGGCAATAAGGTCCCACTCACGTATTGCTGAGAGGGCTAAAGGCACGTATTTTTCGCATTATCGGCTAAATTATTATAAAGGGAACAGACGTGTGGTGTGGTAGTCTAGGGAAACTGTGTTGCGAGCGAAACAATTGCCGCGGAAATAGCACGTTCGACATTTTAAAACGAGGTGAAATGAGCCACAAGTTTGCAAGTTGCAACTATAATGTTAAACAGTTGCTGTTGCAAGTATTTTACAGTCTTAATGCGGTTTTGTTATGTTGCACAAATGGAGGAAATGTGGTTTGTATAGCACGATTATATTATTATATGATTTAATGATTAGAATACGAGGTGTTAAAAGTTAAAGTTGATCTTTTTATTAAAAAACATAACTCAAATTGAATCAAAATTTTTAAAAAATCAAGAGAATAGGAATATTTTCCTGTAGGTAGACCCTTTTTTATCAAATATACTCACTGACATTTTCATTTGTAACTTTTTTATGAATCTCGCGTTCCATTCACTGCTCAAACAATGAGAACTTTTCAACAAGTAAAATTTGACCATTATATTCAGAACAACATATCATTCTAACATGAAACATTATGTTCCAATTCTAAACAATGGGTAGGTTCAACCATTTTCCATACTATAACATCAAAGTGACAAGAATAAATTAATATTTCTTGTTTGCCATCACTCGCTGACATAGACACGTCCAAATCTTGTAAGATCATTGGAGAACAATGACTTTCAAGAATAAAAAATATGTTTTGATTAGTTATGTACGCGTTGCCCTTTTTTGTTGGAGAAGTTTCGAATAGATAAGTTCTCAAATCATGTTTTATTTTATAATGTCTAATGTTTTTTTGCATTTGCTAGCTATTGCATCCTCACGCTGTCATGAAAAGCAAACACAAATAAAATTATTCCATTTGTTCTTACATGCTTACATACATATAACCCTGCTTCGTTCATATTCATCAAAGCTCTCATAAACACCGGATTGTCGTTTCAAAATTTGGGATTTTTAAAAAAGTGCATCTTGGAAATTTTCACCTCTCCGTGTTCCAAGTTAATATTTATGACCGCGACACAAACAAAACATGGCCGCATTAGTATTCGATCGTGCTTTAAATTTTAGATTCGTAAACCGCTTTATCAAAAGCAATATCGTCTATGTATTAAACATAAGGTACCTAAGTTTTAAATGCGGTCGAAGTAGGACCGCTTTACATCGAAAACTTTGTAAGAACCTCGGAATTTTTGAGACTAATAAGTGTCGTAGCAAAGCCCGCATACTAAAGAGACATCCCGTGCATGGTAATAAGAACTCGGAGGGAATATAAAATGGCAGTATCTACCTACCTATCATTTTAGAGGGTGCCGCTGTCAGAGTGTTTAAGATAACCCAGGACGTGACACCTATATCAAAGCGTTCAAATGTACCTAACGTGTCAAAATTCTTAACTAAGGTTAGACGGCGCGAAAAGTCGACTTGTAAACTTATAACCCAAAGCCCCTGCTAAAAAATATTACCCGGAACATGATGAGAATTTTGGTCAGAAAGACTACGAAAATGATAAGAAATTTATGAAAATGTTCAGTATCTAGATTTTAAACTTTTGGATTATACAGTTAAGGATTCTTTTCCTGTTTGTGAATATAAGACGGGTTTTGATAGACCGGTTAAGAACGACCCTTCGATATTTTTGCCATACCCAAGGAGTGTCCTTTGTAATTAGGGTAAGTATAACTATGCAAAAGGAGTTCTGTGCCAGTTCTTAAAAGGGTTCCTAGAGGAAGTTATTATTCAAATCATTATTATATTCAACGAAAGGATCACAGAATAGCGCCACAATTAGTTTCATATAACCAGTGCTACGTTTGTAATATCAATCCTCATCATTACAGCTGAACTGGATCATGTTCTAAGAAATGGTCAATTTGTGCTGTGACAAAAAACATCCTGCCATAATAGGGTCTTATCGTTGGCGCTGATTACACGTTCTCTCCGGTAACAGAAGGCGATGCTATTAAATTGTCATTAAAGTCACCTCAGTGTCATCTGCGACGTCCGTTTTCGTGGGACCACCTTTTTGTTGCAGTTTTTAGTTTTACACCGCTTCCAAATCGCATTTGGCGCGCTACCGAGAATTTTTATTGCATTTTAATCGTTATCTCCGAGAAACAAGGACTGGTTGGTGTTTTCTGTGGGGTAAATAAAAGTTTGTCGGGTTTCGTTAATGACACTCGATGTAATTTGATGTAAATTGACCGCCCCGACCGACAGGAGCGGCCACGCAACATGTCAGCTATGAAATTGTTACCTGACTAATGTTTAATTTCGGTGTGATTGATGTTTCGGACCTTTACTTAGAAACTTGGTAATACAGATTGATGTACTTTTAGATCGTAGAATTATTTGAATATTCGAACCAAAACACCGGATATTTTCTTTTAAAAAAGGCATCAAATAAATTATCTCTTTACAAATCAGATTAAGAAAATCGATGATCTCGTTGTTCGCAAAAGTTGGAAGAACGGTAAAATTTTATTGATGACTGTCATGGTAATTCCGCGGGCTGGTATTACGGAGTAAAGAAATTGCCTCGCCAACCTCCTCCATTGCGTAATGGTCGATGTGACCGCGATATCTTAATAAGTGGTTCTTGATCAAGTACCTTCGAACAAGCCTCGGGGTTTGCATAATTGTTAAACGTCTCAGCATCGTTTCAGATACGCAGAGATGGTAACCATTTACCCTATTATCGGGCCTTTGAAGAATATCACGATTCGATTCTTGGAATAAAATTGTTATGTTAAAACTTATAAGTCTCCATCATTTTGTTATCTGAAACATTTTCTTTGATATTTCATAAATTGTAATGTTGAGATATATCCCTAGAAACTTTTATTGTAGGTACTATTATCATTTTACATGTATGTGTATTATGTAGCTTTATTTTAAAGATATCCGAATAAATTAAAAAAAGGTCTTCTGTATACAAAGTTTTGTTCTACTAAAACGCGATTGTGTTCTAAAGTCGGTCCCGAAGTCATTTGAATTTCAGAATATCAAGTAGGGGTCTTCTGTTTAAAACTGTGGGAGTTAATAATAATTTTAGATACGTACTTACAAATAATTCAGCGTCTGACCAGGAATCTAGGCATATTATACTATTTTCTATTTTATAAACATCAATTTATATGAAAATATGAGTGCCCATCCAGTGATTTTTAACTATACTAATGTTCTTATGTGAATCTGTCCACGAGTATACAAATATATCGTACCACATACCCATTTTTTCTTCTAGTCTTGATGGTTGACTGGTTTTTCCGCTGTAGGTAAGCGATAGCCTACTGAAATTGGGAACTAGATGACTAGGTCCGTTTTCCATATTACATGTAAAGCAGTTAATGCAGGAGCCTTCATAATAGTCTCGCAGGTAAATACAACAACGAGAAGGTAGATACACGTTCTGCTTTAACGTTGGCAAGGTTACAATTTTCTCACTCGTCTTTTTATTGACGGATATTTCCTTTACATCTAATACCAATAAAATTCGCAATGGTTTTACTAACGAATGATCACAAATCTCACGGTCCCTTCTGCTCTCGTAAACCATAAATAAACTTACCGCTCGTGCATGACCGAGTTTTTGCTCATTACCTCGCGAAACAGAATAAGCTTCATGGTTGCGGATAGACACAAAAAAGTAAATAGATTGCATGAAATATGTACATTATTATAATATTACGAACAAAGAGGCTGGCCGCTAGGGTCATTACTAGTAGTTTTAAAACGCTCGATTTAGTTCAAGATGAGTTCAAGCGAAACATCTGTTGTAGTTTTCTTTGCGATTTTATTACGGATAACAAAAACATTCCGTTCGTCTCGATATCGGCTTCGTATTATACTGAGCTTCGGTTTTTTACTGTTATGATTGATAACTGCAAGTATGAACAAGTTCTGCACCGTTGTGAAAACAGTGGCGGTGTCATTACTGTGTTAATTAATGGTATATTTAATAAGTTTTTACTTTTAAGGAATTTTATTTATTTGGGTTAAGGGAGCAAGGTAGAGGACATAACGTAGGTATACGATTGCAATATTTAAACTTCGAATTATTATGTTCTACTTAAATTTTATATATGTATCAGTTTCCAAATTCTGTGTAAATCAATTAATTAAATTCTTGCATGTTCCATAGGTTTTAACATCGAAAAGGCGGAAGTAAAACAATGCTTTGTGATGACTAATAAATTACAGATGTGATGACTATCAACATTATGATATGATTGATACTAACATAAAAAATTCAACTACAAAATGGAGGATGGATGATTCCTTTATAATAATTTTCTTAAATCTCTTTATGATTCACAGTAAAGAACCTACTAATACTGTGAACATAAAACCTTATTACCTCTTGAAAACTTAATTTTACCATAAAAATATAAATGTGCAGTAATATAAACTGGTATTATGTTTCAGTACGTATAAAATTTAATATTGTTTAGAATTATCCTAAAAATAAGATAAAAAATATTATGTTGAAGTAACTTTAGACAAACTTCTTTTAAGTTATTCAATTTGTTCGTAAAACGTAAAGCTGTAGCTACACAGGTTAGACGTCAGCGATGCTAGGCGACACGATTAAAACAAAAGTCTTTCTATTATTACTTATGGCAACATTGCAAATGCAGCGTGCAAAATTACTTGTATTGTGTACTTGTCGTCGTGCCGGCCGTCGCCCGTCGCGCCTTGCTAATGTAACCACGGCCTAAGTTACAAGATTCTTACATCCTAAAATTTATGATCAGCACTAATATCTCGTGCATAATATCAGCAAGCACATTGGGTCACCCGCGCGACGGCGCAGCGAGTATTCTCAAGGAGGGTTGATGTCAGGCAGGCGGCCGGTCATAAAACGATAAGCCAAAACCTCTAACAACATGGATTTCATAAATACATGTTGTGCCGACCCCACCTCGTGTGGGATAAGGGCAGGAAGAAGAAGAAGACTAATATCTCGTGTATCTAAAAAACTTTTAAGTTTAACAGTTTTGTGGTGACATCTACCTTGTTGCCACATGCGAACTACACAGCCCGACGATTGTCTAGCAGACTACAGCGACAATAATGACAACTTTCAAATATGATGTCGCAGAATCCTGCATCGCGATATCAAGATTTGGCACGCAGATAGTATAATTATACAACTTCCCAACAACAACTGTTGGGCACTAGCCCGCCAGGCACAAGACCCGCTAGGCATAAGACCCACCAGGCATAAGACTCGCCAGGCATAAGACCCGTCAGGCATAAGACCCGCCAGGCATAAGACCCGTCAGGCATAAGACCCACCAGGCATAAGACCCGCCAGGTATAAGACCCGCAAGGCATAAGACTCGCCAGGCATAAGACCCGTCAGGCATAAGACCCGCCAGGCATAAGACCCGCCAGGCATAAGACCCGCCAGGCATAAGACTCGCCAGGCATAAGACCCGCCAGGCATAAGACTCGCCAGGCATAAGACCCGTCAGGCATAAGACCCGTCAGGCATAAGACCCGTCAGGCATAAGACCGCCAGGCATAAGACCCGCCAGGTATAAGACCCGCCTGGTTGGAGAAACCACCGTTTTCGCTGGAGTAACACCATACTTCGTTCCTCCATAGTTTTATCTTGCAGCATTGCTTGATTTGAGGCTTGAACGTTGAAATTATTGTAATGTTGTACCTATATTGTCATGGGAATTGAATTTGTGTGCGAATGCAAAATTTCAGAAGAATCGGTTAAGCAGAAGTAGTTGAAAAAGATTTGAATCAAACAAACAAATATACGAAATGAAGCTAATAAAGCCGTTTAAAAAGAAAGCAATACTGGTTGGGTTAAACATCAGTAGAGTTCAGTTTTCTCGTATTAATAAAGTTTATTTCGACCTAGACTCTAAGTTCATTTGATTATTTCAAATTATTTTACTTTGTTGGAATACTTTATAGTGCAATATTGCTGTGAATTTATTCTCTTTGCACAAAAATCCTCTATTTTCTTTGTATAATTAAAAACAATACTGTGTACCGTCAACTTTCATGTACTGATGTTTATCCTTAATTCATAAAAATCTATTCACTTCTTGAAAAAATAAACGGATAGTATGTACCTATATATATATAAGGTCCAACCGAAATACCTGGCCATTTTTTACACAGTGTTCAGTACGCGCAACTAAACATATCTATGCAAAAAAACAGATCCAAGTGTTTAATTTAAATTATTCCTATTATTCCTTAATTTAATTGATTATTCTTTTAACATTTTCAAATCGCAGTTTAGATAAAACACAGCGCGGAAAAAGTGCGCACTCGGTGGCGGTCAATGCATAAAAAATGGATGAGTTTATTCTTAGAGAGTACCTACAGGTACGTTATTATTTTATTATTAGAAAAAAACATTTGGGTCTCGTTTTTTTTTGCATAGATAAGTTTAGTTAAACGTACTGCAGCTTTTATAATATTACTCGATTCAACTTATTTGTTTACTTATATAAAATATCCGTTATCGTTCGAATACTGCTTCCGTCGGTCAATAATAACAGCAATTGTATGACGCCCCAAGACTTCCCGCAAACGAGGCACTGTTTGTTATTACCGGTAGACTAACTGTTTATCTCTGTTTTATTATTCTAAGAAGTCGATCATGGATTTATGGACCGCATTTAAGGGTTGTTGAGTGGTTATAGTCCCCAAGGCTTCGTTAGTACAGATTTCACGTTATTGGCGAAGTTCTGTTGTAAATGCCACTGAATAGGAAATTGTTTCATTATAAACGTGTAAAATACGGTACATGATTGATGTTGAACTAGTATATTTTATACTTTACTTAATTTACATTTAATGAAAATTAATGCGAAAGAAAAGAGGCTGATGAATGAGGGGCTCGTGGCTAATTAACAACCGCGTCGATCATACGATTTGCGAGGGTAAGCTGCGCTTGTCGCGGTCAGTCCGTGGGTAGGTGACGGTTTGTTACACATTGAGACCCCTCTGTGTCTCGGAGAGCACGTTAAACTATCGGTCCCGGGTGTCATACTACCTATGGCGGTCGTTACGGGTGTTCACAAGCCCGAAAGTCTGACATCCTGTCTAACCTTAGGATATCGGCATTGCCCAGTAATTGGGTTGCGTAAGTATGATGGCAGTCGCTTTGTGTAAAATACTGGTATTCAACCGCATCCGGTTAGTCTGGAAGCTGACTCCAACATAGTTGGGAAAAAGCTAAGAGAAAGGAGGAGAGGAGAATGTGATAGAAACATCCTACAAGGAATTATATTTTAAAAAACATGAAATTAACTAACTACATATTTAAAAAAAAAAATTGTCTCTATGTTTGGGTCACCTATATACGAAATATAAATATTATTAAATATAATAAGCTTATATGACTAATGCGCGAAATCGCTGGCTTAAGCTGGCCATTGCGTTAAGTTTTAAGCTATTTGATTCAATTCTCAAACAACCTTGCCAAACAAGTTACGTCTAATACTTTTCAAATACAACCCGACTTGCAATCGCCAGCAGATTTATCTAAAATAACTCATAAATGAATATAAAAGGGTGACACTGATACACCCTGCTGTTTCTTTATGTTTAATGTTATTAGGCCGAAATGGGTTTCCTTTGAATCGGATCAGGACAAGCCCTTTTCATTGTAAAGCAAATGATAATGGTAATGGTTGGACACCATGTTGCGCTTTATTGTGAATCATTGATATTAGAACACATGGAAAGAGCGTCCAGCAACAAATAGACGCCATATTAAAACCCATATGAATTAATTTTAAAGCAAAGTTTTTGGTCAAAGCTTTAGTAGACAACTGAAGACCAATTCCATATACATTTTTATGTTGATATTATTTCCAATGAGAATTGATGAATGGACGATAAACTTTGCCTTTTGTGTACAAAGATAATCGTGTAGTTAATAAATTTACACATAATACAACCACTGACAAGACAACAAAAAGTTTATATTTCTTACACATGTATTAATGGTAAATTGATGTTGATTGACATATCATAGTATAAAAAAATGTATAGATTAATATTTTAAGAACCGGTAGAGTAGCATGCCCTTATCGGCGAGCGGCTAGGTAGTTGATGTCCTTGATGGCTGCCTGTCTCTACTCCGTATTTAATTGGATTAAAATAAATGTGCGTTTTTAATTGCTCAATTGTTTTCAGAGCGAATAGTTTTTACTGGCTACAGCAACATAAATGTTACTTCGACTTCATTGTAAGTGACATTACATTGACTATTAATATCAATACCTAGAAATATTTTTTGCAAAGTATAACTTATTAAAAATGTTTGTATGACGAGAATATTACTGAGGATACACGTTGTAATGATATAAAATTCTACGAAGTTAATCGAATTAATTATGAATTAAAATTAATTAAACATTTCACAGTAGCCTGAGAAGAAAGACAACCAGAGGCATATCCACTTATCTCTACAATAAAAATACACTATACAAGAATTCCAGTGATTCGCTTCTATGAAACAGAAATTGTTGATTCTATACCACTTCCAGTAACATAACATCATTGTTTTCATCGCAGAGAGTTAGGAGACCATACAGCACTAACATTCAAGATAAAGCCGGTCGTTATGTCGATAATTTACTGTGGAAATGACTAAATAAACACAGATATGAATGATAGAGCCTCCTGTCGCCGTTCGTGAAACGTAGGACGGTAGAAGGGTAAACCCGAGAGCTGATTGAGTGGGAATATTTGATACTAGAGATGTGAATTTAGACAGCGAATGCCAATACCAAACGCTGAGTGAATGCGAGAGTGGTATAGAAATGAATAAATACTGTGATTCACTGATAATTTGAATTAAAGAACAGAATACTAAAAGTAGCTTCCTAACTCTTGTACCTAGAATTAAAACATTTTGATTATTTTAGTAAAAATAAGAAAAACAATCTTTAAACCAAACTTTAGGCGCTGTCAATAAATATAACTTTAGTCTTTTATAGCCTATTCCTATAACTTACGGAGCGTTATTGGTTAAAATTACGACTCTTGTGTCTTTACTTATAATGAAGCAAAGTATTTTGTATAGTAAACCCTCCCATATAGAAGTAGCTACAACAGGTAAGCCCAGTTTGGCAATAAAAAATGCTACCATTAGTAAGCAAAACGATTCGCTTTTGTTTATTGGAACCGGGCTTTAATGTTTTTAACCGACTTCCAAAAAAGGAGGAGGTTCACAACTTGGTTGTATTATTTTTTAATCTTTTTTTTTAATGTTTGATACCTCATAACTCCGTCATTTATAAACCGATTTAGGTTTTTTTTTATTTGGAGGATATACTTCCAGATTAGTCCCATTCAAAATTTGGTGAAGATCTGATGAAGAACTTCGGAGATAGACAATGGAACTCCTCAATGAAGAACAGTACGCATAATGTGACGATGTGATTATGTTACGAGCAGCGTCTTTAGTAGGTCCAACCATGTTTTAATTAAGGCCATTAAAACGAAAAAAAAATAAAAAACATTTTAACAAAAATAAAACAGACTAAAAAAAACGATGAAAAGAATAAAATAATTACCATATTATAAAATTAACAGTTTCAGAAATCGGTGCCTTCAATTTGATCCAACGTGGATTAGCACCGACTTCTGAAACTGTTAATTTTATAATAATATAGTAATTGTTTTATTCTTTTCATCGTTTCTTTTGTAGTCGGTTTTATTTTTGCTAAAATGTTTTTAGACTATTATAATGATACATTGCTATTGATCGGAATATTCCATAGAAAAGCACAATAGATTTTTGTATTACATGTACGCAATTCTATATCTTCAAATTTTATTGATTATTCGACCACCTATTATACAGCCGCAGGTCACAGGCCAAACTATACCAATACGTATCTATAGACTGGCAATAACATTGTTATTGGTCGAATTGTAAAGCTGAGCGGTATGTCGCCTGCAGTACCGTTGTGGTTAACCGATGCGGGCAGACGAAATTCTGACATCTGACCGTCCATAACTTCGCGAAATACGATTATAGGTGTACATGGTGGAGGAATGTTCTTATATTGTTAATCTGGTCAATTCTTAGAAGTATGAACTAAAGTTAATATAGAATATGGTAGAGGCACAATTGATAATTTCCAAATTTAAACCTATCCTAATAATGTTCTTTACCAGAGTCCTTAATGAAAAAGCATGCTCTTAGGATGAGTAATTTCTTATTATTAAAAACGGAATGGAAAATTTGAGTGTGTTTTCTTAGCCAGATAACACAGATTAATCGTTCTGAGACCTACCGTAGAGCCAAGTCTGACATTTCATTTGTAAAGATATTATTCGAACTTGGCAATCACACAGCACTACCCTTATTACATTACTTTAAGTATTTATCAAATTATTCACTATTAATTATTAGGAAATACAAAATCATTAAAAGATCTCGTAATGACAGTCGCTATAATGAAATCTACGATTACTCGAACTTACTTTACTAATGTGCTTACAAAACCAACATTTTAGTATGAACTTTATTTATTACATATAAGGTTTACTTTTAATTGTGTCACTCACAAATTAGCAATCCCACGAAACGATAAATCCGACAGATAAGAACTATTAGTCGTTCCAGTGACATTTGCAGTATTATGAAATTGCAGAAAATAGTGGAAACTTAACTAAATTCCCTTTCCTATGTTGTGACGTTAAAAATTTATAGCTTCGTGAACTGCAGGTGCTTAAATTATTCCGGAGATTATTAGACGGCAGAAAGACGCCCACACTTTCATAAGTAAACGGAAATTGTTTGTCTAAGTCGAAAATTACACTTTAATTTTGTCTTTTGACCTTTCGAGGTATTAAGACGAATTTTCGATGGCAAACAAACTGTTTTGTATTATTATGCTAATAAAGTTTGAAAGTTATAAGCCACATTACGAATTTGAAAGGAACTAAAATATTTGATAGGTTTCTGTCTAACAGATATATCGCCCACTGTGTATTAGGTTAAATAAAGGCAATTCACGAGTGAACAATAAAAAATATTGAATTATCTAAATTAGGAACAATTTGTTACCACAACCATTACTACCAATCACTACGCCCACTTGAACACGTTGCCTTAACCATTACTACAACCACATTATATCTAGACATAATACATAAACAAATGAATATGACCTTTTATACTAAGCGTTTAGGTTGAAACGTGTCCTATAAACTAGCTAAAGATTTGTTATAATGAGTCTAAGAGAGGACCAAACATAAAATTAAATCGGTGACAATTATATTAGAAACAATTATTATGGTAATTCAATTTGCGATATACAATACGGGTGTTGTAATTTATTGCATTTAGTGAAATTTCAAGCCATCAAACATAACATCATAAGTCATGTTAACAAAGTTGTACATTGAAAGTGGTGGTTCTTATAATTTAAAGTATATAAATCAAGTAAATCTCCTTTTGTCTTTATCTAGTTCAGTTAAGTATATTTTAAGCTTCGAAACTTTTTTTAATAATTTTACTTTAGACTTAAAACTAATAAAATCTCGGCTTCTTCGTTAAGTAATTCTTGAATCTAATTTTGTAGCTCCGTATTTATACTTGATATAATACCGTTCATTCATACAAAATCAGTTGTTATAAGTAAACCACTGTAAATATGAACTGCAGATATAGCTTCAAATAATCGAATATGTCGGCCGGACGTCAGTTGCGGCGAGGCCGACGTACTGCCAACGTGACGTCACGTGCAGCCTACCCGCCGATCTCCTGCAGTTGGCAGATGGTAAAATTGTACTTAATATAATAATAACGTCTGTCCGGTGCCTCATTTCAACTGCGCTATTTTAGAGCAACTGAATCGAGATTTTTATTAATATCGATACCGTATCAGAGTTTAAAAACGATTCTAGTAAATATCGAATTTCGTACCTGTTTTTGTTTATCATCTTTGTACAAAATGTTTTTAAACCGACAAGAGAAACACAATGATTGATTACTCTGGCAGTAATGATAGTACCTATAAGAAAAAAGCGTCAAGATTCCGATGCAATTGTACAGTTAAGATTTACTCATAATAAAACGGTGGGTATAGTATACACATCTCTATTTTGAAACGTGGAAAAAAAGACCAATCTAATATTAAAAGCCATATTAATTATTCATGTAAATAAGATAAGATTAATGGAATGTTAGCTGTTGATAGATATACAACGAATGTTGCTCTCCACGTCCAACCTTTGCATGTTCGTATGACGTTATTGGCTCCCGAATGATTACGTTAATGGATACCACGTTTTAACGATCTTTTAGCTCTTGAATTGACTATAAAAGAGATACGACTAAATTTATGACCATTGAGACGTTACCTTTAATCGGCTACTATATTAGTCCCATGCGAATTCTAATGTATTTTATATCACGACCTCATTTTAAAGATCAAAGATTATCGAATTCATTAAAATGGATATATTATGTTCAAAAGTTTTACCAAATTCTTGGAAATTTATGTGCTCGAAATCGGAATTCAGAACACTGAACATTAAAATATTTAATTGGGTTTAACTCTGCCATGAAGGCGAAGTACACAATTGGATTTTAACATCAGCACAATGAATAAGTATTTCGAGTTACAGCAACAATAAAATTCTTGAAAGTTTACGATTCCTTCTTTGGTATTACGTAAAATAATGAGCGAATATGTGTGCCTATAAAATAAAGGTTAATTAATTCTAGTCTTCCTCCTCTTCTTCTCTCGTGTTGCCACGAGCTATACAAGAAATTCTCAGTCAATTCCCAGGCAGCAAGGTTGGTAGCGAGACTGACTATAAAGGATGTACCAGACGTTATGTATCGTCAGTCTTCTAATCATCTAATTCTAGGTCTAGAAGATCTTGAAAAGTACAACGAGGCAATAACATAGTAGATAACAGAATTTAATGCCTCTGAGGACACAGAAACTCGTAAAACTTCGTGATTTATATAAATTGCAGTTTTAATAATCTCAAAAGCAAAAGCGTAAAGGGTATACCATCTTTCATCATCAACCAACTTTATGTTGCCGTTCTAAGCTCCAGTTAAATAAATAACCGCAAAATTCAATTCAACAAACCGTTATAAAATAAGCTGCAGGCAACAAAGTCAAATCGTTTTGCGCGGTTAACCACAACGCTTTCTGTCAGGTAAACCATGGATTTGAAAGTTTACGTTTAAAGTTCGCGGGTTTGTAACCGAAACCCTTCAATATTTCAAATAGCGCATCAATGTTTTTAACCAACTATTTGCATACCTGTTGAACTTCGTTTGAAAACTCTCACCATCAGTTCTCGGAGCGCGAAACGATTTTGTTTAACATTATTTCTTGTATGTTTAAAACGTGCTATCAATACGTCGCCGCAATCGTATCGGATAAATATGATAGAAAATCGTTTTGAAATTATTTTTGTTTTCAAAAATGAAATTGAGTTATGAAGCCCCAAAATTAATGTGCTCAATTTAAATGAATACCGAGTTTGAATACATTTATAACGGATGCAATAGATACCTATTCTATAAATGTTTTGGCGCAAAGTCTCCAACGGAATCTATTCAAAATCAATTTGAACTTGAAAAATCTGTTTGCACTTCTGCACTATTACAACTTTTGTATTATTCAAGCGCTTCTCCTTCTTCTGCTTTGTGTTTTGTTTTCATTCAATCACCTCTGTGGGTTTTATCTGACGCGGTCTGTCGCCCTCTGACAAAAAACTTACTTTAAATTATTGCCCGCTATATGTTGCTGAGCTCGTCTTGAAACGTCCCCCGGCTATCCCTAATACCCGACGAAACCAATTTGAATTCAATTTAGCTTTTTTTCGAGCAAGCTTTTGTTGCCTCCGAGTTGTGTTTACCTTATTCGATTTCTGTAATTTCATTCATAACAAACTGGATTTGGGGTTCGAAAAGCCCATCGGGGTTGACAGGGGCGTTTGAAATAATATTCTCTTTGATAAGAACCGGTTTGCAGCGGGACAAGTGGTGGGGTCCATGCTATCGGCCCATAGAGTCGAATGGGATTTGTCAATGTGAAGTGACAAAAACTAATTATGTCCCACAATGAGCTGGCTGGGGCTAGGGTTGCCACAGATCGATGCGATATCGATTTCAACAATTGATTGGGTTTCATTGATGACGTGTGAATCAAACTAGAGCTGAACTTGCCAGCTTTTATTGAATTAAGGATTGCATTTTAAAAGGAAACCAAAAGAGATAATTGGTATTAAATATTGCATAACGTTGATGGTGTAATGTACTTAGATAATATTTATTTTTAGAATATTAGGTAAGTGAATTTAAGATATTTTGAATATTGATTTTGAATTTATTATAGTTATTGTGTTTCTTGAACACAAAGTTTAAGATTAGTTTATTGTGAATAAACATCAAAGCAACATCGTAAGGAAACTCGCAACATTTGTATTTTAGTATGATGGCGTAATAAAATCCAAATGTCTGTAATGACCTGAAAATGGTTGAAAAGAGCTGTCGGTGCATCGTTCACTCCGAACACTAATCTTCAATAAAATATCTGATACTTTACAACTACTTTCTCTAAACTACATAATATATCAAGCAGTTAACATGGCACATGGTACAACCAACCTATAGGGTTTAACAAGGCTAACATTATAAGAATTTGAATTATTCAATTTCAACGCAAATGAAACTGCAGTATAGTCATAAATATAATGTTACATCTATGTAAATATATTTATTTAGTAAGTTTGAATTGAATTATAATAGGGAAGGTGTCTAGATTTTCACTATTGATAACCTAACGCAGCAGGAGCAAGCTCTTAGGGAAAAAATCACCATAAAACACAGATAAAATTGTGAAATTCAAATAAGAAAGTACATAATTCTCGTTATAATGTTACGAATAGCGTTTGATAGAACGTTATAATATAATCATTAGCGGTCAAGCATCAGCATTTGCATTTTATAACACCATCAAATATTTATAAATATAAATCTTGTAAGTGGACCGTTACAATATTTTTGTCAATTTGTTCGTAGTGAAGTGTCCCGCTGGGAGTTTGAGACAAGACAAACAATAACACGGCCCCCTACGGATACTTATTGTCTCGCTAGAGTACTGATTATATCTCATCTTGGCGCTAATAGACCATTGACAGGCGGCTCTTCAGCATTAATTGGAAATAACAAAGTATTGTCTTCAGTTTATTTGTGTTCAGATGCTGGTGACAGGTTTAGATTTAATTAGAAAGTAGATAGTATATAAATGTTTCTACAAAATTGATAAAATTTATAAATGGCTTTCCTTTCCTTTGTTAATAATACAGTAAAAAAATCTTCATAAATGTACGCTGGTTTTGTAAAACAATACCCAGTTGGTTTAAAATTCCCGTATCTACTGTTTCATTGTAATCAAAAGAAATGTTATTATTTTTCGGAGCGTATTTATACACCTACCCAATGCTAACTTCAATCCCAATTGTAAGTCAGTAGACCGTAAGAAATATTGTAGTCAAAAAATAAGGAGCAAAATTATTTGCCAAATCAGTCATACGTGAATAATGAACAATGGCATACAATACAAAATAAGATCGGAATACAATAATATATTATAGAATCATATTTTTCTGCTCGCGGCATCTTTTCTGTAATGTATATCGCAAATTGGTTTTTTAATTATGTCTCTTTTATATAATTCTAATTTAGGGTTAATCCGGTCTTTTGTAGCCCGGTGCCCTCGAGCACCATATTGCCTTCTATTGTACTCTTTATTAAAGGAACCCCATGATAATTTTCGTTTCCCGTCTTACGTAAAACGAAGGGTTACACAAGATGTTATTCAGTATTAGAATCTTAATTCAGTTACTAAACAAGGTGTCTAATGCACAGGATATTACAAAGGGGTGGCTTTAGAGGCTCAATCCGTTTGCGCTGCTATTTCGTTTTCTTATTGCCTGTAACAATGTAAACTACTTAAGGCACTATTGAAATCTTTACACCCAATATGTTTTTATTAGACGCAGCGCCAAGACAATGTCTGTATTGCTTCGGATCAGTTATATGGATTGGAATACAAATTGCGTCGTTACAATTTAGTACATATTGTTCTAAAGTAATATAATTTCTGGAGCGCACATTTGTATTGTTGTAGGTAGACTCTGAATAGATCTTATTCTCAGAAACATGAAATATTTTGAAGTGACATAACTAGTACCTATTAGACAAACGAAGAGGTTCCACCATGAATATATATACGAGGAAATATATCTAACACTGTCTATGTTAGACCATTTTACCTCTCCTGTTCCCCAACAGAAAATGTAAAATAGACCGGCACGACGAATTTGTAAAGAACAATCATCATAGAAGGAAATATAGAAGGAATAAAAGGGACGAATCACATGAGGCATAAGGAAGTTCAAGAGTTAGCATTCAATAGAGACAAGAGGAAAGTGTTGAATTGACAGAGCTTATATCTTAAATTGGGAAGATACAAAATAAGTATTGTGTATGTTTAATGTATAAAGATTATTCTTTCTGTTAGTCTGTAGTCTAGAACATACAAAATTAAGTTAAACCCCACTTATAAGACTCGAATAGCAGTTGGGCACAACAAACCAACAGCTGAAACATCCAGCCTGGAATGTATACCAACCGAGCTTAACATTACAATAGTTCCCAGACTCCTCACCAATTTCCGCGAGACAGTACATTTCAAGCAAATGTAAGTTCCCCCGTAGTTACAAGCATTTATCCGTAGATAATCTACGGGTAAACGCTCACTACGAGACACAACCGATCCGTAATATACCTGAGTAATATAAATAAACGATTACGCTTCACAGCTATTAAAAGCAAACATTATAAATCAAATGGGGAATAATTGTGCTTTGTTTCGCCCCGGGTCAGTGTAATCAGCCGTTTGCTCTTTATTTTGTATCCGAACCTCCAACTTATTATACATTCATTTTTGTATATGTACACACGCAATAAATTACTTTATGTAGACATTTGCCTCTGTTAAATAACCAAATTGTGTAGTAAATTAATGATTAATAATTATAGACTCTAAAATTGATAGCTTTTTCTTTGATGTTTTAATGAAGTTTGGGAACCGCATTTTCTAGTTTGGATAGCCACTGGGTGCTAATTCATAATATTTATTGCTTTAAAATTGTTAAATTGTATAGGTACTCCAAGATTTTGTGAAGACTAAAATAATTATGAAAGCGATTCACATTATGCTACTAGGTTCGTTCGTTCTGCCTAGCCTTTTCTTTGGGTCAGCTTCCAGTCTAACCAGATGCGGCTGAATACCAGTATTTTACACGGAGCGACTGCCATCAGACCTCCGCAACCTAGTTTCCGGGCAATGCCGATATCCTAAGGTAAGACCGGTTGTCAGACTTTTTGGGCTTCTGACTTCCCGTAACGACTGTCATAGGTATTCATAATATGAATAGAAACTGAAACTGTCGGTCCAGGGTGTCATATTATGACATCCGGGACCGACAGTTTAACGTACTCTCCGAGGCACGGAGGAGTCTCGATGTGTAACGAACGGTCACACATCCACGGACTGACCGCGGCAAGCGCAGCTTAACCTCGCACATAGCAAGATCCCCGCGGTTGGTAATTAGCCACGAGCCCCTCATGCTACTAGGTAACTAATGCTTAATGGTGACACGAGGCATTATACCAAAGTCTTCTTCTTCTTTTTGTGTGGTTAGTTACTAACCTGGTATCAGAGTTTATGCCGCCCATGGGCCTCTGACTTGACTTCACACGCCGTCGAGAAATATCTCTCAGGCATGCCGTTTCCTCACGATGTTTTCCTTCACCGTTTTTAAGCAAGTGATAATTATACAATACGCACATGAATCTGAAAAGTTAGAGGTGCGTCCTTTAGATTCGAACTCGAGACCTATGACTTGGCAGTCCGACGGTCACACCACTACGCTATCCATACCAAGGTAATAATAACCTTTAAAGAATTGACCAATCCAGCTGTAAATAAACCACCACACTGATACCATGCTTCAAAATTCTTGTTACCATATGGAGATCAGATGTTAGTAAAGTCATTAATTCAAGTAATTTGTTAGAGTAGTTTCTTAAATATGGTGATGAGAATAATTCACATTCCGATAACCATCAAGTGGTTTGAGTATGCGAAATTCGTATTAATATGCTGCTTTTATGTTTCTAGGTGCATGAAAATGTTGCAAGAAGTAGCCGTCACACACAACAATACTGACATAATATACTTGCAACTTAAAAATACTGCGTCAATTAAAAACTGCCTTGAATGCCTTGTTGGTCTAGTGGTCGCAAGCGCGACTGCTGAGCATGGTGTCCTGGGTTCGATCCCCAAATCAGGCAAAGTGATATTGAGTTTTTCCCTTAGAAATTTTTGAGTTGCAGCCCGGAGTCTGGATTAGTGCCCGGTTAATGGCAATAGGCTCGCCTCCTATTACACGAGACTAACATAACTGGCGAAACGACAGTGTACTAATAAAAAAAATCACCAGTGCCGTACCCTTCGGGGAATAGAAGACATGATGTTATGTTATGTCACAGACATAGTTATCAGTAGAATAAAATTATACAAATCTCGTATCCTTTTCTTTAAAGTTTAAACTGCATATTAAAATCCTTGCAACAAGTCGTTGGCATAAGTATCTAACAAGCCACAATTTTCGCAAAATCATTATTCACTCTACCCTTCACCATCAAAGATAATTAACGTGAACAATGCACCTCTAACAAGACAACTTTCTAATAGATCTGAAGGTGTTATAGTTTCACGGGAATAGTTAATTAATTCCCAAGTAATTCATAGCGTTGATCGACGTTATCCAATACGCTATCTATTACCGCATCTAGATCAGATATAGAGATTGTAAAGTCAATGTAACAAGTATAACAAGCGTGTAACTTGAATGTCGCTTTGACGTTTATAGTTGTTGATGGTTTATATTATAAAGTACAATTTCGGATTACGAAAAAATAATTTGTACTGCCTTATCGGAGGAATGTGTAAGCGGAATAAAGCTGGTGATGAAATTATGATTGTAAATGATAGGAACTTGTCAACACTGGTGCATTTGTTTGGTAATTTATAAACATTATTATATATGATGTAGTTGCATAGCTTAGATCGGTTATAAATACATGGCACTGAAAATTGAAAGGGACACATTTTAAGTAAATACTACTACAACTACTTAAGATACCATGTTCATGTACCTAAGATATGTAGATAAAATATTCTATTTTTATATGACCATATAAATTTTACTTCGTTCAACTATGTTGGGGTCAGCTTCCAGTCTAACCAGATGCGACTGAATACCAGTATTTTACACGGAGCGTGGGCAATGCCGATATCCTGTGGTCAGATCGGTTGTCAGACTTTCGGGTTTCTGACTACTCGTAACGACTGTCATAGGTATTAGTATGACACCCAGGACCGACGGTTTATCGTGTTCTCGGAGGCAAGGAGCGGTCTCGATGGGTAACGAATGGTCACTCATCCACGGACTGACCGCGGCAACGGCAGCGTACCCTTGCAAATCATATGGTCCACGCGGTTGTTAATAAGCCACGAGCTCCTCAAAGTTAATATAAAGACAACTTAATAGGTAAAACTGCCTCGTTGGTCTAGTAGTGGCAAGCGCGACTGCTGATCGTGAATTTCTGGGTTCGATCCCCAGGTCGAGCAAAGTGTTATTGGGATTTTCCGTCTGGAATTTCTCAGTAGCAGCCCGGAGTTTGGATCTGTGCCCGGTTGATGGCAATAGGCTCGCCCCCTGTTACATGGGACTTAAACTTAACGGCGAAATGAGGGTGTTACTATACACCTCTGCGGCCGTGATGTTAAGTATGTTATGTATGTAATACGTAAAAACACACACAAAGTTAATACAAGTCGAAGTAGATTCAATATCAAGCCTTGGATTACTCCACGCCTTATGAGATTCGATACAGGCAAACAACTACCTAATTTGGGGACCACCGTCCAAATAAGCCGAATAGGTATTTAGATAATACCTACATTATGTAACAGTTATAAGGTCTTTTTGTAACTATGAACAAATTAAATTCTTATTAGTTTATTCTTATTAATTACGTAAATAAATAAAGTAATATTTTTGAAATGAAACTAACCCTTACCTATTATATTAATTTATAAAATTCTTAATTATTTAACCACGCAGCCAATCAGCTATCACTTTCAAGTTATCGCTACCAAATTGCCACTTTTAGATTCACAGTAGCAGTACGTTAAGCCGAGGCTATCTAAATGTCACATTATTTAACTTTAACACCAGGTTAATTGACCATAAATTAAGTGCTGACTTAAAGGTTCGCCAACTCGCTTGTTCCTCCTTCCCTTACATTTAGCTACCTTTAATTTAACACAACACTTTGTGCTCTAATTACGCCCATGTTCGTTTTTGTTTTGTTTGGAAACCATTTTTCTTTTTTTAAATGCTTTTCATTGTTCTCTGGTTTAGTTTTTTTTTTATTTTTGACCAGTCCTATGACACTTCGTTGTATTTTTGTTATTCAAACTCCTTTTATTTTAGAAGAAAACTTTATTTGAATTTGATGGATGTTTGTTGCGAATTTCTGAAGTGTTTCATATCGACGGTGAAGTACCAATACCTCCTAACTGACAAAGTCAAAAATTTACACAAACGGCAAAAACGTTTCATTTCTTGAGAAGTTAAAAAATTATTAATATATTTTAATATATGCTTTATATATTATGCTGAATTCGTATAATATATTTTATGATAGTGTAGTAGGTATTCGGTTAGACGGGAGGTAATGCCATAAAATAGACACGTTGGTTTAGTTGGGAGATATTTCCATATTTCAATTCAAGCTGTTGTAACAAAAATGACACTTCGGAGATTTCATTAAAACATGCGAATAACGCCTTTAAAATCAAAACGATAAAAAAGTGAATTTCAGCATTTGTGAATTTGAAGTGAAATTCACTTCACCGTCAATATCACATAAATAATACAATTAATGTGTGTTATTCGTATGAGATTGAAAACATTAAATACCTACCTACTTTACAATGACAAGAAAAGCAAATCAGTGGGTACCCTTTTCTCGAAGCAACTCCATCCATTTTTAAGCGCCCTATATCTTTGTAACAGATGAGAGCAAAACCCTGAAAGTTATGTTACAGAGAATAGTATAGAGGAATGGACTATGATGCAATGATGTTAAATTTTCAAACAAATGTTCGATTGTTTTGACTAGCCTTCTCCCAACGATGTTAGGGTCAGCTTCCAATCTAACCAGATGAGGCTGAAATACTAGTATTTTACACGGAACGACTGCCATCAGACCTCCGCAACCCAGCTACTGGGCACTGCCACCCTACGGTTAGACCGGGGTGGACGGACTGTCAGGCATCTGACTACCCGTAACGACTGTCATAGGTATTCGTATGACACCCGGGACCCACGATTTAACGTGCTCTAAGAGACACGGAGGGGTCTCGATGTGTAAAGAACGGTCACCCATCCACAGACTGACCGCAACAAGCGCAGCTTAACCTTGCAAATCGTATGATCGCGCAGTTGTTAATTACCCTCTCCTTTCCTCACCTCATTTTGAGACAAATGTGAAATATCTTTGATGACTTGGCTTTACATTACATTTTAGAACTTTGTACGGCACGAGTCGTGAGACTTGATTTTTTACATGAATATTTTTGATGGGATTAAAATATACATACATTTTTGTGTAAATGCTAATTATCTGTTTTAAACTATAATACTTAAATAGTTGTGTTGTGGCACATCTATGGAGAGGTATGTCCAACAGTGGACGAAAACCGTACGTACCTAAGTGTAACAAACTCACATTCATCAAATCCTTGATGAACCTGCTTAGTGAAATAAATATTTCCTAAATCTCAAATTCAGTTATATTAAAGTTGGAAGCAATTTTCCCACATTCTACGACGTCTATTTAAAGCTAGCAACTGAAAACACAACTCCTATTTAGAATTACCCACACACTAAAGCTTCTTTCCTGTTATCAACCAAAGCCACCTGTCCCTAAGCATTGACTTTGTTTGCGTCGCGACCCGTCCCATTCTAATTAGCTTCTGTAACGAGCAGAGACAGTCCATTAATTATAACACAAAACGCGGTTTGATCCGTACAAACGATGTTGGAAAAAAGTTACAAAAGTTTAACCTTACAACTGGAAATTGGGAACTTTGGTCAACATCTGCCACCGACTTACAAGCGCGGTTGTACCTATCAACTTTTTGGCGAAGCGTCTAGTTTTTGTTTTTGCATCTAAAATCTTTTTTTTTGTATAATCATTAGAATATTTCCTGCGTAGTATACCTATATCACATAAACATCACGCCTATATTCCCCGAAAATTGGGCAGAGGTGTATAGTAACACCCTCATTTCGCCGTTATTTTTAAGTCCCATGTAATAGGGGGCGAGCCTATTGCCATCAACCGGGCACAAATCCAAACTTAGGGCTGATACTGAGGGATTTTTTATACGGAAAAACCCAATAGCACTTTGCCCGACCTGGGGATCGAACTCAGGAACTCACGATCAGCAGTCGCGCTTGCCACTACTAGACCAACGAGGCAGCTAATATCTATTTTATTGAATACTAGCTGTGTCCTCACGGCTCCGCCCGTAGGCTATGTTACTCAGTGATAATGTAGCTTTCTAACGGCAAAATATTTTTTTGAAATCGGTCCAGTAGTTTTTAAGTGTATTCGTTACATACAAAAATCCAAAAATACAAATCTTTCCTCTTTATAATATTAGTATAGATATAGATTTTAAAAGAATACACCAACCAACGTTTTAAGACGACCACAAAGTACGATTAATTTATTGCTTTACTTCTTAAAAATCGTATCACGGACAATTTTTATGTCAACCTTTAATGATATTTGCTCTCAAAATAGCGGCCGATTCACCGCTTTTATGAACAATGCAATAAAACACTTAACTGCTACCTGGAAGACAAGACAGTATCAAAAAGGTATCATATCGTAATTAAAAGTGACACGAGAATAAAAAACACTTTATTAGGCAGTTCGAGTACAAATATGGCGTCTCATGGTGACTCAGGAGTAAACTTGGTAACGGTTAGTACGCAACAAAATTAAGTTAATCGTTTTCTTCGTCATCGAGAAGAAGAGAGTCATCCGCCTCATTAATTTCGTTGGGGAAGTATTTATCATATTTGTCTAAAGTTTGACGTAGTTCATTTTCAAATTTAGTCTTATGAACTGGGTAAAGTGACCTGCTTACTGGACGTGGTGATTATAAAAGTTTTGTCAAAAAGGAGGTACTAAGCAGCGGACACTTTCAACTACGTATCAATAATAAGCAAGAGTTAAATAAAAAAAACTGTTTATTTTATTTTATTACAATTGGACGTAGTTAAGCGAAAAGGATCCAACCCACAAAATTATCGAAAATGAGTTATAACCAAAATACTCCTTAAACTTCTTAAGCCAAACTACACATAATAACATTTTAACAAGTAGAATATTATACATTGTCCCTTAATTACAATAAAACCAAGAAATTTAAATCAAAGAACCAATGAAGAAATACAGTCTAAACTTAAAAATTGAATATCTCATAACTGTGTGGATTGGATCCTTTTCGCTAAACTACGTCCAATTTTTTTATTTTTCAATCTCGCATCTAAAGTGCCAAAACATTATTTAAGTGTCACTTTTCAAATGAAAGCTATTAATTATTAATGTCCTGAACCGAAACTAACTTTCTTTGGCTCAGGCCTATGGCCAGCTGCGTACTGCGGCAATAAACTGAATAATACCTAACGCCTGCTTGTTGTCTCTCATTTCAAACATTTACATTTTTAACCCAATTAATAATCCAACTCCAAAAAGGCACAGTAACAATTTATTCGTGCATTTTCACAATTTATTGTAACACCAGTTACGCCACTGTTTCCTAAAAAAATATCACCGTATATAAAATTGTGGCAGCCGGTGATTTACGCCCGAAACAAAATCTCCCATGAGTTATGTTCTTTTAAACGCGACACTTGCTAACAATGCAGCTTTCTCTTTGTGTCTCTACGTAGGCGTCTAGATTGTTCTGTGCCTTATGCTGGTATGATGTATGGAAACGCAACTTTTGATGTCACATCGTTGTATTAAAAAAGCAGAATGGTTTTATTAGCGCGTTCCATAAATTTTGTTTAAGGCACTGTATGAAAAATGCTTCTTCTTTGTCGTTTTGTGACTCATTTATTACTTTCTTCGTCCTTAGCCTGCAATCACATTAGATGTACACCGCCTTCTCTGACACGAGATATGGAATAATGAGTTCTGAAAGAATAATGGCAAACAACTGTTGGCAATCCAGCGGCCAGATGATTAGTTCAGCTCAAAAAGGTCTCAGAAAAGACCTGGATGCCGTGCACATAGAACGAAAAAAGCCAAGAAATTTATAAGAGAAGGTTTGTTTGTACTCAGTAAGGATTAAAAAAAGCCTGCCAATAAACTCTATTAAACTCAAAACAGCAAATATTTAATTAATCTTTAATCCAGTAGGTACTTAGGACAAGTTTAGGTACATCATTCACTGTCAAGGTGTTCTTTTTTTGTTACAAAGTAAGAATTTTTAAAAGGCAAAGCTACACTTACAAGACATAAAAATAATAAACGAACTGTCGCATCAGTTACTTTGGATGCGACATTTGCACTCGTAATCATTTTATTTTCTGAGCGCAGACACAATCGCGTCTACGATCAACGACATATCGCGCTTGACGTTCGAAATTCAAAACAATAATAAGTCGGAGTTCCTTTATTTTTTACTGATAAATTATTCATATCATAATCCGAGTGATGGGAGCGATCGCGGGACCGCGTTCCGTCGACTCATCCGACAGGTCTAATTTAATGCGTGCATTTATTATTGGTAATGGAATTAACCGAGCCCGATTATCATATGATTTGATGGACGCACTATCTCCCGATCACTGGATCGTGCCGCCCACTGCACTTAAAAAAACCAACCGGGGCCCACAGACGACGTGGTCATTACGGCTAATTATTGTTATCTTTATGGTAGCAATCGGTCTGCCGTGTTCATTTAGTGCCCGTCTTTCGATAAAACGCTACTTTATAACGCGAATTCGTTGTCATTTTGTGTCCCCAAAAAGGTTGAGAGGTTTTTTCGGGCTAACTATCATTTGCGTCGAATTTAGTTTTTATTTTATAATGACAGAGCGGCGCAGAGTGCTCGGCTCGATTGTACGTTGCCTTCATTATTTGCGATGATACGGATATTCCTGCTTTTTTCATTAAAATTATCTAGTGGTATTTTTTCCAATTATATACGAATTAGGTGTTTTTGAAGCACCTTTTCTTTGTGTGTGCCCGCCCGGAAGTGTAATAATCCGTGTTCTGATACTTGGCTGGCTTTGACATGTAAAACCAACAAAGTGTTCGTTTAAAATATTCAAATGTTTGAGCATTCCAGTCACATAAACTAATCCGTTCCAGCAAATCCATTGTTCATATTAGTGAGTGGAGCGTATTTAGTCACGTAGCTGTGCTCTAAAACGTTTACATTATGTACGCGGATGGCGGAAAACGCACATAATCGCTTAATCTCTGTTTCACTTGCTTCAGGAAGATAATTCTTTGATTCACGGGAAGAAACGATTGTGAATATCAGGGACAATGTGACAAAGAGGATAAACGTATTCAATTATTAATGCTCTTTCTTGAGGAAAAAACATCGTGCTACATAAATTTTAAAAACAGTCTTTCTTTGAGAAATGTCTAGCGTTATACATGGTAGCGAAATTCCAAAATAACATACAATTTAAATAACTCATATTTTTTACACGACATTTGTACCTAAAATAAGCATAAAAACGTAAATGGATGTCAAACCAGAGCAGGTACAGTCAGCGTCTTTAGCCGAATGTAAATAAACGGAACAATGCTCAATTTGGCTGGCGTCACTAAGCCGAGCACCTGCGCTAGACGTGACCGCTCTGCAACCGTACGATGAGGGCGCAGGTTGAAGAAAATTAAAAAAGCAAATCTGTTTAAAGATGTACCTAATCCTGTATTATCTTGAAACAGCTTTTGAAGTCACATACAGAAAATACGATTTTAATTCATTGTCCTAGATGAGCGACCAATGCGATATGACGCGAAGCGGATGAGTGGATGACACCGCGTCGTATCGATACGATATGTTCTGAAAGTACCTAATAATACAGCTACTGTTTCAAATTTTCACTTTGCATCGCATTGGATCGCGCCGAAAACGTTGGATAAAATCTTAAGAGTACATCCGAGGACAGATAATACAGCAAAAACATTTTAGCAGTTGATAATATACTTCGGAAGTTTATTAGAAGCATAATAAGATCATGTGTTATACATTTTGTTCTGTTATGTAAAACAAAGTTTTGCTCCAGGTTTTCTTTTTATTTTGAATTCTTTATTTGTGACTAGATGACTCGGTTAATTTCGGAAAACCTAATACTTTTTTTTGAAATTTTCCTTATTTCCTTTTTTCCTAAACCACTACTACTCGAGGCGCACAAAACAAAAAAAAAATCAAATTGTTCGAGCCATTTTTGAGTTTTTGCGAGACTAACGCACGGCAATTGATTTTTATATATAAGGTCCAACCAAAATAGCTGGAAAAACTTTTACACAGTGTTCAATACGTTTAACTAAACATATTAGCGCGGAAGTAGCGCGCGCCCCGGCGGCGGTCGATGCATAAAAAATGGATGAGTTTATTCTTAGAGAGTACAGGCAATTTACAACGTTATTATTTTTTGGTTAGAAAAAAATATCACTTGGATCTCATATTTTTTTGCATGTATAGTTAAACGTACTGTGAACACTGTAAAAGTTTGTCCAGATATTTTGATTGGACCTGATAGATTATTGTTTCAAAGCTGTATAGTGGATACAGACTAGTACAAAGTGTATCTAATGTAATCAATAGTGTTATACAACATGGTATCATTAATGTTGAGCACAGCATTGTAAACCTCACAAACGTTATATTCCAGGATCGCCAAACAGTTCTAATAAAGGCAATTTAGTTTACATTACCTACAACCACTGTGACTGATTTACCTACATAGCACGGTGCACAGATTCAATTAATTGTGTAATTACTACATTTTAGATATAGTATAATCCTTACTGTAAAATCGAGTAGAAAATTACTACATTTCAGATAGATGATTATTTTGAGAATCCCTATTTGAAAAATCGAGTAGAAGTCTATTTTACATTATGGCTTGTCGTGAAGTAATGAATAAAGTTTTAGGTTGCGAAAACATTTTTTCTTGCTATTAATTAAACACACTTCTTTGTGGCTAGAACCATAACCACCGAAAAATATTCTAAAGCCTGGTCCTATAAACAAAACCAAATCGTTTTGCATACCAATGGCAGCATATTTAATTTACACACTGATCATATAAATAGATTCGGAAACTAATTTTCCTCTCTCTTTGAATCGGCACTATATCAGCAAATGATAGTTCAAAAAAATTGAACATTAGACCCGAAACATTTGCTAGTTGGACGCAAGTGTGAAGTGATTAATCGACGTCGACGCTCACACATGCGACGGGGTGTTATTTTGGAAAGAATGTCAGGAACGTGCTTCCTCGACCCCCCGGTGACCCCCCTGCGTGTAACAAATACGCGATGCGACCATGCTGGCCATTCGTTACCGCGATCCCCATTTGAATGGTGTAGTGTCTCAATTCCGTTTTGTTTTTGGTTCGACAGTTTTGGGTATGTTTTGTTGTGAGCTTTTTGGCTGTAGTGGCCTACTTTTGAATGATAAAATGAGGACAGTTACAAATAAATGTTCGTGTGCATTCAGGTGTATTATTTTTAATACAATAGTGTCTATTGTTACTTACTCGGGTGTAACATGGGTGAAGCAGGCTTCACCATTTTGATCTATATTGTCTCCTCGTACATCTCGTTGATGACTTATGCTAGAAATGAGCCCCCCTTATCAATGATTACAACGAACAATCTTGAAATAATCACCTTTGGTAGGGGCATTGGTTTGGTATACATAATAGGTATACAAAAGTTGATACTGCTAGTATAGTACGACACAACTAAGAAGCAAACTTCGTAAAACCGATCACTTCCGAACGGAGTGCGACTTCAAGACCACGAATGTTTATTAGTAATGCAGTAGGTACAGAATGATCTTTACGCTAATGTAATAAGTGTGAGTGGCACGAAAATGATCGACTGCCATTGGTGGTTCGATCAAATTTGCCGATGCGACTTCTTAGTTGTATCTTACTGTACCTACTTACAAATCGTCAAGATCATTTATAGTTAAAGTTTATTTCTGTATTATATTGCACTCATATTCTTGATTAAACTTAACATTTAAATGAAGTATTCAAATGTAACTTCACACTACCTTATCTGTGAATAACACAGCAAGAGTAGGTAGCTCGGAGCGCGCTTTTAAAATCACCATACACAATATCATCTTTCAGAACGAGCGTTATTATTTCTTCCAAAAAAGGGGAATTTCGCATGAGAATATTTATAATTTTAGTCCGAAGGCTCCATTGTGCATGGTTCGAGGAAACAGGAAACCATTACGGCACCATGTGCTCGGTGTCATACCAGTTTCGGTGATACCTTGCGTTATTTAAATGTATTTTGTATGACATTTTTTTTAATATTCGCCGAATATAGTTGGGGAAGGGAACCTCAGAGATTTGTGAAGGTTTCGTGTAATTTATTACATTCATGAGCAGATGAGGGTTAAGAAAATGACATGCGTGCTTAGGTAGATCGTTTGATAATTTTAGGTAAATAGTTTTAATGATCGTTAAAGAGTTATTTATGCAATAATCGGTATAAAACCGAACAAAAATATAACGAGATGTGAACTTATTTATCAGCCTTTTATCATCTAAGCTTCCGAAGATATTTTATTCGAATGTTGGGACGTATATTCTTTATATTTTATTATTTTGGCGACACATTACGTAGGATTAAAAAGTCATTCAAAATAAACACATTTATAATAATATAACACCAACGTTTTCACTCAATAAAAAAGTGTTAAATCATAATTTTTATTTCAAAGCTTTTATTGCAGAATCGTCAGAATTACACAGCTCTAATAATAACTAGACAAGTTTTACGAAACGTTTCGCGGAATCGATTATTTCTAAAACAGCATTATGGACAATGGACATAAATTTATCGTTAACTTGGATTTTATCATCAGTGAACTCCATATTTGACTAAGATTCAAGATTAATCTTCAAGACTTTTTATTGCGTTTTTTTACGTTTCACGTGCAGTTTGTCCTCGGGTGTCTAATGAATATGTCCCAGACATTTTAAAATAAGCCCTGTCATCAAGTCAGATGTTTTATATAAATCGTGGTCTTAACGACGTCGGCACATAATAAAATTTATTTTTTAATGGCTTTATGGGCCTAGATTTGTAACATTTTTAACACTTCAACACATTTAGGGCTCATTTCGATACATGCGTGTGACGATGTCGTAAACCAAGTTTATTGTGCGTAGGTATAGTAATAATTAGTATTAGTAAAGGAATTATAATGCTTATTTAAAATCAAATACTTTTATAGTTATAAATAACCTTATTAAGAAATTTACTTTTTTGACAATGTAATGCTCTGATTTCCATATAGCTAGATTAGAGAAACGATGCGAATTGTGTGTTGTAACGTTGACTATTATAAAAATAAGTAATCAAATACTAATATTAGTCTCGTTTGCATTACATAAAGAGTTAGGTATTTTTTTACTTTTGGAAGGTTCTTCCATTCTCAGCACAAAATGGATATGAAGTTTAACCTTTGAAACCGACGCTCAGTAAGAACTTACCCGAATCGGCCGATCACCATTTGATTCGCCGCTTCCATCTATTAGCTTTTTAATCTTGTTCATAAGTAATATCCGTAGTCTTCTTCTTTTCGTGTGGTTAGTGACTAATCTGGTGTCAGAGTTTATGCCGCCCATGGGCCACTGACTTGGATTCACATGCCGTCGAAAAATATCTCTCAGGCATGCCGGTTTCCTCACGATATTTTCCTTCACCGTTTTTAAGCAAGTGAAAATTATACCTATACAATACGCACATAAATCCGAAAAGTCAGAGGTGCAAGCCTTGGGTTCGAATTCGAGACCTATGACTTGGCAATCCAACGGTCACACCACTAGGCTATCACTGCTGTTATCCGTAGTAAAACTACACATGTTATTATTGAAAAATGTAGAAACTTTAAATTCAGGAAACATAATTATTACTCCAAAAATACAATTAAAACAGTTTGTTTTGTTTCCCTCAACAAGTCTCACGTACAATTGTGATATCAGAGCGTACATCCGGACACGAAATAGTTAAATATAACGAGTCATTACTGCAACCCTTTGATACACACCTTTTATGTCATACTGTAAAGGTGCCAATAGACTCGCCTAATAACGGCTCAACACTATTCATACCGGTGACAGAGAGCTGGTTTAACGGTCACCAAATTACTTGTTCAGCGTAACTACTTCATTGAAAAGGCCTATGTACACACATCAAACAAAGATTGCGATCTCTTTGAAAAATCGATTTTTTTTTTGTTACGGTAGATTATATTATGATTTCTTCTTCTTTTTAGATAGATAGATAGATATACTTTACTTACTTACTTTACTTTACTTTTTTTTTTTTTTTTTATACTTTTTTTAGATTCTTTATTTAAAAATATAGATGTAGAATATAAAACAATAAAACAGTTCAATTGTTTTTCCATATAAAAAGCTTTCAGTCCTAGCTTACGCTCATTCAGAAATCGGATATAGTCAATTTTAACGGATTTAAAATAGATTTCGCGGAAAGTTGTGATTGAAAAATACCAAGAGGATTATCAGAAGTTTTACGAACAAGAATAGTAACTTTGAGGGAAGAAGGATACACCAGGAGAGAAATAGCACGCAGAGTTGCTATATCCCAATCCTGTGTCGTGACCACGTTGCAGAGGTACCACGGGATGTGTAATTTAGCTGACCGACCCCGCAGTGGTCGCCCAACTGTTTTGACTGCTGCCTAAAAGCGCTATATTAGATTGCTGGCAGCCCGTGACCCAACAATCAACGCCACTAAAATAAAAGCAGAAGTTCGGGCCGCCTCTGGGCTTGAAGTTAGCACTCAGATCATTCGGAATTGCTTGCACCAGGCTGGATTACGAGCACGGAGGTCTTGGCGAGCTCCTCTGAATTCCCGGCAACGTCAACGACGGAGATTACAGTGGGCTAGGCTTCGGCAAAATGAAGAAGAAAACATTTGGCAAAACTGTCTCTTCGTTGACGAATCGCGAATCAGCACTCATCCAGATAACCGACGTGTCTGTGTCTGGACAAGACCAGGAGACCGTGAAAGGCAAAGAACTGCCACTAGAATAGTTCAGCAAGGCGGGATATCGGTGTCCTTTTGGGGTGGTATTATGATTGGAGCTAGAACGCCTTTGATGCCGTATCGAGGCTTCATGACAGCAGACATGTACAGAGCAGTTGCTATTGATGGAGTTGTCAGACCATTCCGAGTAAACCATGGGCACCAATTTGTACTGGTCGATGATAATGCGCCCGCCCGTCGAGCTCAACGAGTCAATGCTGCTCTCCGAGAATACGACATCACAAGGTTAGACTGGCCTGCTGGCTCGCCTGACTTAAACCCAATAGAGCTCGCGTGGAATGCTCTTAAGCGAGCTGTTTGGAACCGTCAGCCACGTCCCCAGACAGTGCCAGAACTCGGGAAACCGCTATTCAAGAATGGGACAGGTTACCCCAAGAAATGCTGGATAACTTGATTCTCAGCATGCCCAGGAGGATCTTCGCATGTGTTCGAGCCAGGGGAGGAGTTATATTATAATGAATATAAACCTTTTATTAATAAATTGTTGTTTAAGTTTGGTTAAACAGTCTTTTTCTTTGTATCAAATTTCTGTTACAATTACATTATGATTAATTACTCAATTTTTTTTATAAAAAATAAGAAATAGTTTTATTTTTTAATTTCAAACTGGGTATTTCTATTTACAGAAAACACACAACAAAGATTTTTTCTTGATAAAGTTCAATTTAAAAAATTATATCAGCTTATGCTAGTGATCGCAAACTTTTTTTGATGTGTGTATTTTCAGAAATGGACTGCGAGAGACAGTTACTGTTATGACATCGAATATTTTGAGAAAAGAAGAATGGCGACGTTTCTCAATTAATGTTCGATCATCGTCATCTTTTTTTTTTTTCCTACTCGACTGCTTATGATTTCTACGTAACCGGGCAGTTATTGGTGAGACCTGAAGGGTCTCCAACCAATACTTAAATACTAGCTAACTACGCTAACTACTATTAGTAACATCATGACTACTTAGCAGCAACACCTCTAAGGGCGTCCCCTAGGGGGGACTCGAACCTTGGCTTAGGGCGTTGAATGCTAGAGGACTGGGAGAGATACGACAGCTTGATGAGAGCTGAATTAACGGTGTGACTGCGGAGTCAGAAAGGACGACCGGCTCCGCGGCTGCGGCGGGCGAGCACGGTGGGTCAGGGAGATCATCGTCATCAGTATTTTATTCGTATTTATTATATGTCTAAAAAATACTAATTATAATTTATTTGAATTTGATCTGTATCTACGCCAGCATCGTATTGTATTAATTAACTCTACAAACAAATATGTGTGTGTATCTCGTAGATGTATCAGTTTCATGCATGCGCTGCGTAGATTGACATCCAATTAAATATTATCTTGCAGTGTGATAACATTAATTTAAATTTTTACTTTTAAATAAATTTCTACATTGTAATTCCCAGATCGAATTGTGGTATTATACACAACTGCTGCAATATTAATATATGACGATTCTTAACCAAAGTAAATAAAGTAACAAGTAATCTGTGATAATCCTACCAAGAGTTCACAGTTGATTCATTCGAAATTTCATAGTAGCATAACAAATGCCCCACATTAATTGACTCGTATCGTAATTTAGGACGCAGCGGGTTTCCAAAAAAAAACGACTCAGCGGCTTACCGTGATCGCTGCGTAAAAGAAACAAGTGTAAAGGGATCCCAACATTAGCTCGGTCCGTAGCGTACTAGCGGACTTCCGTGACCAATCGTGACGGATAGGGCTAATTTATCAAAGCGTACTTCAATTTTATAATAACTCGCAGGTTGCATGTGTGACTGAATATTCTATTACTGCGCCTGCTCGATTAATCTTCAGCGCTACCTACGTTATTAGTGTCTAAGCTCGATTAATGAGTGTTTGTTAAGTGATCGAGTGGAGTTTTTTTAAAGTTTACCTACCATTTTTGTTTCAGTTGGCTGGGGAATAAAATGTGGTTTTATTAAAATATTGTTGAGTACTTTATCAGAAAGTAATTTTATTAAATTATCACCTGATTTTGCCTTAACAGTTCTTTCCTAATATTAGCAGATAAATAATTGTTAATGCCAAATCATATATGAATTCATAATGCATCCATGATTGTATAAGGTTTGGTCAAGATTTTAAAATTCGAGTATAGGTACTCTATGAACACCATTTCGAAAGCACAAGACAATATTATTCGATTTCAAAAGCAGGAATCTGATCAAAAAATTAAAAAGAGATCATCGTCCTACCGAATTGAACTTTCTCGTTTTATTGCACTAGTATATAATTATACTGATGTCATAATCCGTCGTAATGGTAGTAACGGATACCATTCAACTCTACCTGTAACTACATGTTCTTACTGCAACAACAAATCAACTTACATTACCACAGGATAAAGAATAACTGGAGGAAGGAATTGAGATACTGGGAGTTTGATACATGAAATTGTTAGAGAGTTATTATGCTGTGGTCGTAAGTGGTTCAAAGCGTACCTCGTCGCATGGTAGCTGCATTGAGATTGTGGGTAATGGAATTAACTCGGACCGATTATCATATAATTTGTTGGACGTGCTATCTCCGGCAAGCTGCAATTGAAGAAAAAACCCTCCGGCTACGTCTGGAGCGGCTATTAGATCTAATTACTGTTATCTCCTGCTCCGCGATTCTCATTTGTTTTCATTTTCCTTCAAAGATAAGTTCAGTTGGTAGCTGTACGGCGAAAGCAATAATAACTTAATTAACGAAATTATGTAACTTAGGTTTTCTAAGGTAATTGCTTACGTTAAGTATAGGGAAGGGCAGTCTTGTTGTTAAGTAGAACGGTGACACGTTGTTATTTAGAAACCACTTATAAACGGGTTACTTTATATTTTATGGCAAAAGAAAACATTACTTGTGTATTGTAGGAAACGTCGACGGTGAATATGTATTTTGTTCAGAGGGAAGCCTGCTTACTCTTAACGTAATTCCAAAGGATGACATTATATACCCATTTTTTTTAATACGTCCCACACTAGGATTTCTCCTGTATCGTGGGTGCGTTTACAAACACAAATCTTCACACGCACAGACATCCAGACCCGGAACAACTATCTGTAGGCCATACAAATATTTGTTCCGTGCGGGAATCGAACCCACGACCCGTAGCGCAGAAGCCAATCGCTCAGCCACTGCACCAAACGTGTCGTCATATGTCGTATCGTGTTGTCAATTATAGTGTATTCATTGAAATTATTAGATAACACAACATAACATCACGCCTGTATTCCCCGAAGGGTAGGGCAGAGGTATATAGTAACACCCTAATAGCGGGCGAGCCTATTGTCATCAACCGGGCACAAATCAATACTCCCGGCTGCTACTAAGGAATTTCACACGGAAAACCCTATAACACTTTGCCCGACTTGGGGATCGAATCCAGGACCTCACGATCAGCAGGCGCACTTACCACCATTAGACCAACGAGGCAGTTATTATTATTAGATTATAATTATTAGTTGTTCGTTCCTCCTAGCCTTCTCCCAACTATCTTGGGGTCAGCTTCCAGTCTAACCAGATGCGGCTGAATACCAGTATTTTACACGGAACGACTGCCATCAGAACTCTGCAACCCAGTTACTGGGTAATGCCGATATTCTAAGGTTAGAACGATTGTCATACTGGGGTTTCTGACTACCCGTAACGACTGTCATTTGTATTCGTATGACACCCGGGACCGACGGTTTAGCGTGCTCTCCGAGGCATGGAGGGGTCTGAATGTGTAACGAACGGTCACCCATCCACAGACTGACCGTGGCAAGCGCAACTTAACCTCGCAAATTGTATGATCCGCGGAATTGGCAATTAGCCCCGAGCCCCTCATTAGATTATTAGTTGTTATTATAAGATATTTCCTATATTTCTAATCGAACGAGAAAATAACACGCAAAAACTGTCGACATAATCATAATTAAAGTATTTGTACCACAATCAGTGTCATTTAAAACCTGTCTTCTGTTCCTAGTTAAGTCCAACTAACAAAACGATATAAACAGAATGAGTTTATGTGCCGCTTCCAAATGAATCTCCCGAATATTTGAAATGAGTTTCATATTTTTATGAGTCAGAAATCGTTTAGTGTGTAATATTTTTGTTGTAATTTATAGCTTGCTAACGAATATGTCAATAAATAACGTTAGTAAGCCCCGTCACGCTCCCTATCTGTTATTCTAAGGAGTTCTTTATAATGTTTATAGTTGAATGTGGATCTAGCCTTTGCTGGTCATGTTGTAGAATAATGATGCAACGGTAAGTCTCTTGGAAAGGAATTAATTGACAATGCGTTTCTGAGATAATTAAGAACTCTATTGTAGGTGATAAAAGATGTAAAATTTTGTTAATACGTAGTGTAAGAGGGGACAACGTTTAATGCGCAAGCACAACAGCTTCTTCTTCTTATCGTGTGGTTAGTGACTAACCTGGTGTCAGAGTTTATGCCGCCCATGGGCCTCTGACTTGGCTTCACATGCCGTCGAGAAATATCTCTCAGGCATGCCGGTTTCCTCACGATGTTTTCCTTCACCGTTTTTGAGCAAGTGATAATTATACAATACGCACACGAATCTGAAAAGTCAGAGGTGCGCGCCTTGGGTTCGAACTCGAGACCTATGACTTGCAGACCGACGGTCACACCACTAGGCTACCACTGCTGCAAACGGCTATCTATCTGCACGCGATGCGGGTGCCGCTAACCAACAAGGTTCTGAGGCGTTCTGACCATTACACTTCAAAGATAAAATACCCCAGACCGGCGACGGGTGGTAGCCGAGCCTCATTGAGACTACGAACTCATCCGTTTGCCCAGCGGGCATTAGCTGCCTTTTTAGTAGATGCCTGCATTTAATAGGCAGTAAATGCCACAATTAAAATTGAAAAAGAAAGAAATATCCCCACAAAAGTGATTCAAAGGAGTGACCACAATCTAAACACGACACAAATAAAAAGTTATTATGATTGTTTGTTCGTTAACCGGCTTTCTTAGTAATTAAAACGACCCGATATTTGCTCATGCATAAAATGAACATAAATATCTCTCATTATGTAACTTCTAACTTGTTAGATGTAAAGCCGGTAATACATTCAGCTTACGCTATGATAAGTGACCACTCCACTCATATTAATATTCGTTGAATGAAACATACCAAAAAACACTGAAAAAACAGATTTGAAAATTACTGCCTCGTCGGTCTAGTGGTGGCAAGCGCCACTGCTGATCGTGAGGTCCTAGATTCGATCTCCAGGTCGGGCAAAGTGTTATTGGGTTTTTCCGTGTGAAATTCCTTAGAAGCAGCCCGGAGTTTGGAGTTGTGCCCTGTTGATGGCAATAGGCTCGCCCTCTATTACATGGAACTGAAACATAACGGCGAAATGAGGGTGTTACTATACACCTCTGCCCAATTCTTCGGGGAATATGTACCTATATATGCTTGATGTTATATTATGTTATGTTGTTTTAGAATTATTGACATATTACAGAATAGGCCTAGTAAAAACATCAAGTTGTTCGTATAATCTCCAATATCAGTTAGCCCATGGAAAATATTAATAATATATCGATCAGTGTTTTGATTTTTTCACTCAAATGATGTCGTGAAAAAAACAGCTAAGAGAAGACACACAAGAAAGTAATTAATAATGCTGAATTTAACTTTACTGTTATTCTATTTCCTAATTAAAACTTCTCGCAACCACAACTCGTTCTGTCTAGCCTTTTCAAAACTATGTATGTTGGGGTCATACTATATGTAAAGCACTTAATGAAGGAACCTTCAAAATAGTCTCACAGGCAAATACATGACGACTTAACAACGTGAAGGTAAGTACCTCCTACCCTTTTCCCAACTATGTTGGGGTCAGCTTCCAGTCTAACCAGATGCGGCTCATTACCAGTATTTTACACGGATCGAATACCATCAGACTTCCGCAACCCAGTTATAGGGCAATGCCGATATCCTAAGGATAGAGCGGTTGTCAGACTTTCGGGCTTCCCGTAACGACTGTCATAGGTATTCGTATGACATCCGGGACCGACGATTTAACGTGCTCTCGCAATCACAACTATGATCACTTTTATTTCTTCTCTTAACATTTGTATCTTATAACGTACCCTCAGTATGTTTTCATTCAAGACATTTTTAGTAAACCCATAAATTGTCGAAACTTGTTTGTTCGCTACATCGCCCTCTTCTGACCGTTTATGACTTTATGACAATAATTGTACAGTAACTGGTAGGCTTTGTGAATAATTACGATGGACCTGTTCAGGGAAAGTTTAATTATGATTACAAAGAATTTTTTATTATTAAGGTAATTATCATGTGGTCGGAATAAATGTGTTAACAAAAGTCAATCAAGAAGGTATTTACCAAATGTAAAGTTTACCTGATTTTATATATCGGTCCTTAAAAAATCAATTTTCGAAAGTTTCATATCTTACGAAACACTTCTTCGAATCCGACTCGAACTTGACAAGTTTTACAAGTTTATTTTTTCGTAGGTATCCGTTTAGCACCTCGTCGCCATATCTCGTATCAACAACAATCCTTAATCTGTACCATTTAAACACAATATTTTATCTTGATACTCAACCCGCTGATGCAAACGGCGTCCTTAAGTTACGAACACACGGACTGGTACAAGGAATTTTATGTCATAAAGATAAAGACTTATAAAAACTGCATATATTAACCACGGATTATTTTCTGTAAAATACCAATTTAGAGCATTACATTAGCATTTTTAGATTAACATTCGCGGGATTAAAGCGGCCTATTCACTGACAACTTATAATAATGCTTCCAATGAATCGAATATGTAGATTAGGACAAACCACTTTTTGCAATATAATAAACTCTGCTTTTCGTTCGACATAAGGATGTCGGTGATTAAATTTTCTATTAACAATTAATGTGTTTTGTAATGAATAAATCTTCATTTATATTATCTTTTATATAATTTCAAATTAGGTCCAGTCTAGGTAGTTTATTTCTAACATGCGGCTTTCTTTCTGGAATACTTGGTTCGATTATTGGACGATCGATTTTTGAATCGATATTGTTAGAAATGTATAGTATAGTTAGGCAAGAAAAGGTATAGGGGCACGTGGCTAATTAACAACCGCGCGGATTATACGATTTGAGAAGTTAAGCTACGCTTACCGCGGTCAGTTTGTGGATGGGTGACCGTTCATTACACATCGAGACCATTGCGGACCACAGAGAACACGTTAAATAGTCGGTCCCGGGTGTCATACCTATGACAGTCGTTACGGGTAGTCAGAAGCCCGAAAGTCTGACAACCGGTCTGACCTTAGGACATCGGCATTGCCATGTAAACGAGTTGCGCAGGTCTGATGGCAGTAGCTCCGTGTAAAATACTGGTATTAAGCCGCATCGGGTTAAACTGGAAGCTGACCCCAACGTAGTTGGGAAAAGGCTAGGCAGAACGAGGCAACAAAAGGCACAGGCTGTGCATTTTCATTTCAATGATGCAACCGACATTGCTGCATCATTAAAACGTTTTATCCATAACAACCCCTGTCGTGATATTTATCTTTGCCGTATTAACCGGTAGTTAGGGGAATGTTTTACATAATTTAATTACCTATTACAAAAATTACAATCATAATAGGACGTACAACTGAGGAACTAATGGCACCACCACCTCCACCACAAGCCCTAAGCAATTTTATTGGTTAAATTGTGTTTGACATTATTGATAATGACAATTTAACTCTTTCTGATTGGTTGTGATCAGGTCTTACAATGGTGCTGCCATCTGCTTTCATTTTGCGTTGTATTCCCCGTTGAAAGTGCAATCAGTTATTGAAGAACTCAACAACATTTTATACAGTAACCAAAACAAAGGAAAATTGGAAAACACATCCCTATACAGCGTGGATCGTCTATCCGTCCGTCTCGTGGGACCAAAAACTTCGACTGTATATTTCTAGTCTGGTCTGGTCCTAGTCTAGCTGGGCATAAATTGGTTTTATATACTGCCAACAATGTTTAAAAGATAACCAATCTGTTTGTCAATTCATGCGATATTCGAAGACTGGCTTTCCTATTTAGATTGGCTTGTGTGCCATTTATACAAAGGAATGGCAATCGTTGGTCGCAAAGTCTCGTGAACATTATGCATTCTTAATATTCTAAATCACGGCGACAAAGTCAATTTATACACTTATTGTATTGCCTACGAGCATTGAAATATTATGGACAAAAGACAATTGGCTATAAAGATATTGTACTTGCGTTAATTAAATAAGAAATGTGTTTGGAATCAAATCAACGCCTTCACTTTTGTAAAGTAGAGAAAGTACTTAAGTATCACCCCGCATTCATTATTGTTTTACTCGACAATAACTTTTTAACAAAAATAAAACCGACTTCAAATTGTCTATCTCCGAAGTTCTTCATCAAATCTTCACCAAATTTAAAGGTGACCACTTCGAAAGAATACTCTTTCAAACAAAAAAGAATCATTAAAATCGGTACACAATTAGGAAAGAAAGATATCGCGGAACAAACATACAAAAAAAAAAGAACATACAGTCGAATTGAGAACCTCCTCCTTTTTTGGAAGTCGGTTAAAAATGTCAATTGAAATCGAACTGTGTTACAACACAGACGCATAAACAGTTTTTGACAACCGAAAATCTGAATGGAACAACAAAAGACAAGACAGTATAACCCTCCATCGGTTGCATGGATACCTTTTGTTGTGACACCAATAAATCCGATTTAAATTTTGCGTGTCACAGTCGCACGCGCGTCGACAGCGTGACATTGCCGTGACAACGTATCGCCCAGTGACTGCGCGGCGGTTAAAACAATGTAAAGCTATCGGTTGTTTTTCGCGTGTATCGCGTGTGAAATAAGCACCGTTTTTATAGACTAGTGCTCCGTCTTATAACCTATCTGTATACGTCAGCCAGGTTACAGTCGGTAGCCATTGTGCCTAATACCGATTTATGTAATAAATGAGCGCATTTGACGTCGTAAATAAGACAGCATAATTAGAATATATTGCTCTGAACGATAAATAATTCATAACTAGTCCGTTGCAATGAGTTGCATGCAACGAGTACGAGTTATCCTTATGATAATAGACGTCATGAAATAGATACTGATTGTGTTTCTATATGTTTCTAATTTTAAAAAACCATGTGCAAATTGTGGGAACAAATCACAAAAAACTGTGTTTTTTAAAACTGAGAAAATATTGATGTGCCGTTTGTTTAACAATATTTGATATTATGTGCTGCAATTGGAATCAATTTCAAGATGCATTGGAAAATTACATCGCGAAACCTGAAAATCGATTTCTACGATATTACCCACCTCATCTATTTCATATCAAGATGATTTTTTTATTCAATCTTGATTTTGATCTGACTGAATCACTGATTACCGCAAAAGTTGATCAAAAACGTGTAAGGAGGTATACAACGAAAGCTTTCATTTAATGTATAAAATTTTCGTTATGGTAGCAAGCAATCTTTTGATTCAACAAAACAAATCTTTTTCTCTAATAAAGTACGCGAAAATTAACACCAGCCTTTACATGTCCAGCAGTCACAAACAGTTCGTGGAGTCATGTCATGTGGAGCCGACCATGACGTTGCTGTAAACGTGCGTGTTTAGCGTGACAACCCGCTCCTGTTAGATTGATTGACAATGGAAGCAGGTAAAAACCAACAAAATACTGCAAATATCTTGCTTCAGAAAAGTAAAAACCCGCGTAATATCAACACGTCAGGCGGACTAGGGAAGTAGTAGGTGCAGCGTTTGCTTATGAGAAATCAGCAAAATATTTAGAAGGAGTTTGGTATTTAAAATTTGACTGGTAATCAATTTTATAAAAATTATATATTTTACTTAAATTCTTCTTTGACGTAAAGCATAATAAGAAGATGGGATGAGAATTCGTTTGTGTCTTCAGTACCTTTTGGTCGAATTTTAAGATAGAACTTTACATCTGCAAAGGTGTTTAGTTCATTTGTGTGATGTAACATTAAAAAGCGAATACTTCGAGCCCCACCTTCAGTCATACAGGTACATGAATATAGCCCCATGTATCAAATGATCGTTGGTAGGTACGCAAAAATCAACAGTTCGTGAGTCATGTGAACTAAGCGTGACGTCGACGTTCGTGACACGTGCGTCTTTCGCGTGACAACCCGCTGTATGTAGATTGATTGACAATGCGAACTTCACAGAGGGCAAAGTGTTGCTTTGTTAAATTGCTAATGTACCCACGATTTTGCAAATGTTATGCTTCCTGTCATTGTTGGTGGTATAGATAAGTAATACCTGTAAGTAATACGTGGTATCAATCCTTTGCGGAAGTGAGACGAAGTTATACATACTGAATAGCGCTATCTATTACTCGTAAAGAAGTAGTAACCAGTCTTAAGGCCCGTCCAGAATAATAAAACACCGTCTAAGCGTCGTGTGAAGCATTGAAAATAAGTATGTAGATATCAAAGCTGCAAAATTTTTGCACAGATTTTTTAAATCATTCATATTAATTTTAATGTGGGTATGTACAAAGTGCGACGGACATGTCGCATACCGCATCTTTTACCACCTTGGACGCGGCTTAACTTCGAAGTCAAATTTGAATTCTGAACACAGATGGGATTAGGCAACATCTACATAATATTATGTGTGTGGCGAATTAATTTAACCTTTTAGGCATCTTTTATTATGCCGTGTAGTTTCCGCTTACTAATGGGACCACCCCATCGCTTCCCATGAGTGTCGTAAGACGTGACAAAAGGATTACAGAAGGGGATGGGCAGTAACATCCACCTGTGCGTTAATGAGTTCTTTATCCTTATTGCCATTATCAACGCTACGGAGCAGGGTGAGCAGGGTGATTATTGCAATGTACCCTTAGTAGATGGGGGAAGGTCATATTTAACAGTTAACGTCTTTTAATTCTAATGTTACCAGCTTGTCCCTTTGTCTTGGCTCCGATTGTACTTTCGATCGGGATAAAAAATATTCTATCTTCCAAACTAGACTCTAATATTTATCCTAGAAAGATCCTATTGGAATCCGTCGAGTGGTATTTGCGCAAGGAGAGTACAAACTGACAGACAGATCTCTTAAATCTGTTTTATTAAAAAACTATTACGAATACCTTCTGGATTCAAATGGTCGCTTGAAAGCTTTTTGAATTGAGTCAATATTGAAACCTTAGTATTCAATTTACACGCACTTCACAGAAACAAAGTGTGTACTATAGTTCGACCGTCCCACGCAAGTTCTTAACGCCAACGTAAATAGGTAACAATCTTGCCTCTAAATCGACAACAGACAATCTTAAAGTACCATTTAGAATCATGTTGAGACTAAACACCAATCCCAGTTACTCTCAGAGGTGTTTCATGCTCTTGGGCCAGATAATGGATGCTTCTAACTTTCAATAGTGCTATTGTGCAACATAAGCAAAACCTCAGAGTTTTCGGATTCATGTACGTATTGTATAATTATCACTTGCTTAAAAACAGTGAAGGAAAATATCGTGAGGGAACTGCCTGAGATATATTTTTCGACGGCATGTGAAGCCAAGTCAGAGGCCCATGGGCGGCATAAACTATGACACCAGGTTAGTCATTAACCACACGAAAAGAAGAAGAAGCAAAACCTACCAGTAAACTAATAGCCTAAAATACAAGCCAGCTAGAACTTTAGTCACAAACCCAGAAAGTTTAAAAAGGTATATACTTATATAAATATTTTCTAAGACTATTGAAATTACAGGTTAGTTTCTGAAAATAAATTAATGGACGTTTGACGTATAATACGCTCAACTTTTTGAAGCATGACATAATCTTTATTATTACATTGTATAAAACAGTCACTTCCGCTGTCTGCACGCTTAGATCTTTTAAACTACGCAACGGATTTTAATGCAGTTTTCAGCAATAGATACAGTGATTCAAGAGGAAGGTTTATATGCCCCACATTAGTATCTACATTGCACCAGTGCGAAGCCGGGGCCGGTCGCTAGTATCATTATAATACTCAAATGACTAAATTATCATCAGTTCGTACTGCCTAGCTTTTTCCCAATTGTATAGGGTTCAGCTTCCAGTCTAATCAGATGCGGCTGCTGATGCTACTGCCATCAGACCTTCGCAACCCACTTACTGTGCAATACCGGTATCCTTTTTTTTATCGTTTGAAAATTCTCATGGATGTCCCTCACCCGGGAAAGGCGAGGGGGTCTGCTGGACACTTACCGGCTAAAAACCAACGGTACCCCTTCTGACCTAAGGCCGGGGTCAAGGGATTCGCAAAAGTATGCACCGCAACTCCGTCAGGATGCCGATATGCTAAAGTTAGACCGGTTGTCAGACTTTCGGGCTTCTGACTACCCGTGGCAAGCGTTGCTTTACCTCGCAAATCGTATAATAAGCCACGAGCCTCTCGACTAAACTATCATCAGTATCAACTTAAAATCATTGATATACTCAGCAAAAACAGAAGAAATCGACAAAACCCAACGAGTACCGCACATATTTCTTTATAAAGAGTCCATCTACCGACATTGAAGGCTATCTGTTCTGAATAATGTTATTACTGAGGGTCACAGTCAATGATGTAGAAAATCTTTACGAACGACTTATACTATCGCGAATCGGAAATGGAAAACAAATAATATAAGATATTACTTGACCTTACTATGAAATATGTTACGGACAGACAAGCAATTTTGTTCTGATATCATATTCTTTTCATTTGTTTTTGAAACGGTTGCTGAATAGAGATTGTTTTTTGCAGCTGATTAGTAGTAAATAATTCAACTCAGCATATTACAAGGTTAATCGAGAAGGGATACCCAGCCGCGGGAAATTTAAAGTTTCACTGGTGACTATTATCCAGCAAGTGTTGAACTTCCAAAGAATATTTTGACACCTGAGTGCAGTTTTTAATTATTTTATACGTATTTTGTATATACATATTTAGCTTAGAATGGTAAAAAAATGCAAAAATTTATTCATATAAGTACCAAATAAATTACCCTAATACAACTAGCTGTGTCCTCACGGCTCCGCCCGCGTAAGAAGTTTTATTCCAGTAATAAATATAGCCTATGTTACTCAGTGATAATGTAGCTTTCTAACGGTCAGGGAGGATGGCGCGTCGTGTCCTGCGCGCGCCTCTCGGAAGGATGTGGGGCGGGGGAGCAACTGCCCCACCACAAGAGAGGTCCACCAGAAGAAGCTGGTGGACGGAGACCTGCTGGGGTCGCGGTGCATGCAACAGCGAATCCCGTGACCCCGGCCTTAGGTCAGAAGGAGGGACACCGTGGTGGTTTTAGCCAGTAAGAGTCTGGCACACCCCCCCGTCTTCCCCGGACGGGGGATAGTCCATGAGGATTTCTCTACGTGAAAAAAAAAAGAATAAAAAAAAGCTTTCTAACGGTAAAAGATTTTTTGAAATCGGTCCAGTAGTTTTTAAGTTTATTCGTTACATACAAAAATACAAATCTCTCCTCTTTATAATATTAGTAGATATAGATATAAACCTATACTATTTTCCACGCGCGAGGGCTAGTCACCGCCTGCGGTATGTGAGCTTTAAATACATCAACAAAAATAAAATGTATTTCAAAATATCGACAATTCTGATTTTACGAATTCTACATCCAAAACTCCGACCCCAAATATGACCTGAAATGTAAACGCGGCTGATGATTGATAGCTTATGATGCCTTAGCATATACTTTTTTGTACGAAATCTTGAAACAGCTAGTTAGGTAGGTAGATATTGAATTTTGGACAAGTTGTAGCTTAAAAGTAATTCATTGTTTTGAGTATTTTAATTCCCTTCCCGAATAATATTATACAGAACGTAACATAACACGAAGAGCAAACCTTATTAGCGGTTGATGAGTGGGTAAAATATAGCATAATCGTACACTTTGTCACTATCCATGCTATTCACCAATTTTTATTATTCTCATTTATCATAACCTCTTTCAGTTGCTTAGTCAGTTAACATAACTAACATCATCCTACAAGATCAGCTACAAAAGTAAACAAGTAAGAAACCAACAGTGGATGGACTTGCCCGCGTTTTCACACTGTGTGATAAGTGGATAGCGTGGATGGTGACAAAAAGTTTACGATTGTATAACACTTAACCTATCCATCAACCAGTTACAAGGTTTGCACTTCGTTTTGTTACGTACTGTATATTGCATTCATTCGCAGTCTGCTGCTGGAAACAGAACCGTCCTAAGTTGCGCTACAATACTCGGTCTATGCCTTCCACATCCAGTCTTTCCCAGCTGCTTTCATTAGTTTCATATGACTGAGGTTTGGATTATTAATTATAGACATTCATTCATCTATATATATAAAAATGAATCCCTATTTCCCTTGGTCACGCTATAACTTGAAAACGACTTTACCGATTGAGGTCATATTTACACAATATGTTTTGTCGAGACGATGGTTCGTAGCTATGTTGAGATCCAATAGGTGAGGCTGTAGTCAAATTATTTACGCGGGCACAGCCGCGGGAGAACAGCTAGTTAATTTCTAAAATCGGCCCAGAAAAGGTAGTCATCCAAAGACGTTATTTATTTAATGTGTTTCCCAATTGTACCCATTTTTAAACACGATATACGTGTACCAGGACAGATTTTAGCTAGAAGTATGCTTCTGACAATATCAGGGTAGTTTCATATTTCCTGTAAACGCCTATTGTGATCGGAACAATCTCGTGTAGGTATTCTTTGAACGCTGACACGAATAGGAAGCATTTTGAAAAACTGAATGCCTTTTGATATCGCTATATTTAGCACTAAAACTATGTATTTTTGCATAAAAACACAATAAAAATAGTACTACAATGAAAATCTTAGAATTAAATGAATAAAGAATAAGTAAATGTAATGTAGTACGACTGATTACGTTCCCATATTAACTATCTGTTTGGACTTTAGAAGAATATAGTGCATAATATCATCATCATCACACAAGTCAATTAATTAATACATACATAAAAAGTCCGCTGGAGACCACCCGTTTGATGTCGAAGTCGAAGAAAAATTGAACAAACCTATTTAGTATTTGAAATATACACAGTGTAGTAATTCAGGATTTTTTTTGAAGCAGGGAATTTCTAGGTATTTTAGTTTCCTTGAATAGTACAGTTTTTCTTCAAGAAAACTGTCAAATAGATTTGTTTTTGATTTATTTTTGTTATCAAACAATTTGACAATTTTTGGAAACAAAATATACTATTTAAGAAAATTGTAAGCTTCCAGCAGGCTTCCTGCTCCAAAAAAATACCTGAATTAGCCTACACATCTATATGAAGAATTTCCAGTTTCATATAACAATAATAATATCCTCATTAACGTTACCCTTACATTTATATGACTCTACAAATACCAATTAACATAATAAATTAACCCGTTAGTTTCGTGTATAAAAATAATGTAAAAGTCGCGGTCGGTGCATAAATTAGCCACGGCGATGATAAATCATGGAACTGCTACTAACCGTGTGACAAGGGCTTAGGCACTTGTTATCGTGACCATTATAAACATTTTTACATATCTTTATTCAAGACGTTGAAATATAAATGTTTTCTTGATAAGTACGTGTGATGATTTTGTACCTTTGTCAGTTAAGTGCTACTGGTTTTCGTTTTCGGTTTTGATTATTTTGTTTGATGCTGAATGACAGATGGTTATCCTTGTCTGTGTATTCTGCATCGTAATGTACCTGCATAATGATACAGAATACTGCAGATGTAAGATGATAGCATGGATGATGAATGAAGGCGCGGATGATGGTTTAGTTTGAAAGAGGAGGGCTATCAGATAGACAGTGTTCCGCAAAGTGTGTGCCGCGGCACACCGGTGTACCGTGGTCATTAATTGGTATACCGCGGGAAAAATCTATTTCTTGTAAAATTATAAAGGCGGACGGAAATAATGTATTCTTTGCTATCTTTATATGATTTTTATTTATGGTGTACCTCTGAAATTCCCCGATTTTGTAGGTGTACCTTGAACACAAAAAGTTTGCGGAACACTGGACTAGTAGACCAATGTTGTATACGAACAAACATGTTAGATGCTAATTTATGTACGTTAGTTTGTGATGTGTTTAATTGATCGCCATAACCATTTACTCAAATAATTATTAATAATTTTATCCACGAATTGTATATCTTTGAATTTAATTTTTGTATTGTATGTTATTTGAATGCTTATTTTATTTTAATATTTATAATTCTATGTTAATTAATGTAATTGGACCTGTGCCGTTTTAATTAACTATAAATAAATAAATATAAATATAATATAAATATGGTGCAAGACATGGCCCAATATAGATTACCTAATGCTGATAGTTACTAAAATGTAATACAGTACGTAACACAACGAAGAGCAAACATTGTAACTGGTTGATGGGTAGGTTAACTGTAATACAATCGTTCACTTTTTGTCGCTATCCATTTATCACACAGTGTGTAAACGCGGGCATAGTTCAAGCTATGATATACAGAATTTTGAGAAATTTTTGATTTCTTACTTGTTGACATAGTGCAGCATTGTTGGATGATGTTATTTATGTTAACCGACTATGAAAATGGAAGAAGTTATGAAAAATAAGAAAAATGAAAATTGGTGAATAGTGTGGATAGTGACAATAAGTGTATGATTGTGCTATACTTTACCTACCCATCAACCAGTTACAGGGTTCGCTCATTGTTGTGTTACATACTGAATATTGGTTAATGATTTTTAATAATATTTAACTTTTTAAGCAAATGAAGGACCCCTCAGAAAAAAAAGAATCCTCAAAAACGAGTCTTTAGTTAATAACGAAATCGATGATCTGATTCTTACCATATCTTCATTGCCTTTTAAGAATAAAAAAACATTAAAAGAAGTTACAATTAAATTACAAGCATCTATAATTATTTTACCATATAATAATATCATCAAAGACGCCGCACCTAATCTAACACAGGATGATGACCATTCAGTCTATTAACGACCGGATTTTCATCTAGACTTCGATCAATCTAGACTTCGATCAATCTAGATAGCAATAAAATTTGACCTTCACAGAACCTTTTACGAATCACTATAAAACCTTTAAAAAAAACTGCGCAGCTATTTAAAGACGCTTAAGCTATATCGAGTTTAGTATTAAATTCGATACGAGCCGAACTAAACACAAGACCCACGTAAGTAGCAAAGTACAAAGAAAGAAACGGAATGGATAAAACACCCGGGCGTTGGTAACGAGCCAGTCTTCGTGTACCATTGCGAATGTACCTACACTACTTGCCCGTTTGTTATTTTATTTGCTCTCTACTCAGTAAACTCTATTACCCAGTCGATGGTTTTGATTCCGAGAAGTCGATGTTTACATTGAATGTTAAACTTATGTCACTGTTGTCATAATATTTTACTTTCAAGCGTTTCGTCCGTTGTGAGAAAGTTTATGTACGTCGAATGCGATGTTTGTTTAAGTTTGTCGATAGCGTACATCAATTCTATCTATATAACGCTGTGGCTCAATACGTGCCGGGACTATTGTTTTTATGCTCGATTCGAACTTCAAGTCGATTATCGATAGTTAGTTGTGTTCGCAGCACTAACACGACATTGACTCCTAATGGACTACGTTATTACTGGCCACCTCAACGAAAAAGTGCATTAGCGTACCGTAAGTGGGATAAAAGTATTTGAATATAGAACTTAAGTAAAGTGCGCTGTGAGTGCTTATGGCCACTTAACAAACAACGATTTGCCTCATTTACCGTAATCGCTACAGTTTTATTTCACTTTGGTTTCGGTAGCCGACGTTTCATATGAAATAACGATTCATGTTTATAGCATTCGATATTCAATTTGAATTTCCCAACATTGGCTTTTAATTTTGGCTTGTATCAAGACTTGCCGTTTAATTTTCGGGTACGCTTTTAATATTTGTGTATTTCGAAATATGAGTGATATTTGCGATGTTGACCAGGGAAACTAGAACCTTGGAAGTTTTGACGAAGTAAATATTTTGAATTGGCGATGAGAATATTTCAGGAGGGAGATATGGATCTTTCTAAACTGGGCGCTGATTTAGTTTGTGAAGTTTTTGAGTCCCCTTCTTTGACTCTTATCACGGTTAGTTAGGTGCGCCTCGGGAGTAGCTTTGGGAGTATGAAAAGAGAGTGCCCTTTCTTTGAATATTGCATTTGACATCTGAGAGTTTGGCTTATCAACCTGTATGTAAAGCGACGGCCGTTGATCTTTTGTTTAAACAATAATTTCCTCTTAGAATTGTAAGATGCTTTTGAAAATAAAAAGAAATATTTGCATCCATTTATGAATTCATTAAACTGCAAAGGTATAAAATAATTTTCAAAAGAATTCATCACATTGCAAACGTGTTCACATGTAATAAATTGAGTCATTAAACAGCAAAAATTATAGGTCTTGAGACTTTGAAGTTAAATAAGCGCTTAGTTTATATTTATGAGTCGTATCTGCAGATTTACAATTTCTCACTTAGTCTCAATGCAAGTTTACAGTCAGCCGGTTAGGCAGACAAAGAGGATGGACATAATGAATTTTCGTTTGTGAATTGGCAAATAAATAATTCATTGTGAACGAGACGCGGGTTCCTAGTAATGTAAGAAAGCATATTTTAGCTCATATCGTAAAGTGCAACGAATGACAACAGTCGTAAAATTTTATGTTCTGTACCATGTCGTCCCGTCTCAATTACAATTACAAATTATTACAAATTTTCAACTGAGCCAGTCAAGTGTCGTGTAATATGCGAAAACCGATGCTTCCAATGTTTTACGTTCAATTTATACACTTTAATTATAAGTGAACGATTTTGTAGTTATTTCAAACGGTGTAAGATTTCACAGCAGGATCTAGAATGGCAGTGGATTGCCTTGAGTCAATTAAAAGTTTGATAGGTTATAAAACCAACCGGACGTGTAACTGATTGGCTATAGAATAGGAATAATTTAATTGCTAATAATAATAGCTTTATTACAGAAATTGTTTGGATTTTCAATGTATTAATGTATTTATTAACATACATCATAATCTATGGCACATTATGTTACAATGTAAATTAATGTGTTACACGCAAATGTACACTGAAATTCAGTACGGTAATAGCCAATCTATCTTCACACTTGTAACAAAGTAGGTGTTATTTATATCTTTCCCGAAACAACAGTCAATGGTAAAAACAAATTCGTTACTTTATGTTTTTTTTATTAATTATATTAATTTTTGTTTTTTTTTTGTTTTTTAAAAAAACGTTGCCCCACACTAGGATTTCTCCTGTATCGTGGGTGCGTTTACAGACACAAATCTTCACATGCACAAACATCCAGATCCGGAACAAGTATCTGTAGGCCAAACAAATATTTGTTCCGCGCGGGAATCGAACCCACGACCCGCAGCGCAGAAGCCAATCGCTTAGCCACTGCACCAAACGTGTCGTCAAAAAATCCCCAATAGTCAATCAATAATCAATCGTGCCGTCAATTATTCGCTATTAGTTACATTAACAAAGCTTAAGCAATAAGTTAATCTCAATTTTGCATAGGAGGTTCTTCGAGGTAGATAACGCACTAACAACATATTCTTAGTGAGTTATTATTCAGATTTTGCATCTCCATAATAGTGCTCACCACACCTAAACCAGTTCTCTCACGAGACCAAACCTAATGTCGAACAGACCATGGTACACAACAATACTCAATACATACTCGACCTCTTTCCTAATACCACAGGCCACACATAAGCCACAAGCGTCTCCATTAGGTACAGAAAGCAATCTAGTAAGGCGCACTGTACACTTCGCCCGCGGCTAAACCTAGGTACCTACACCCTGACCTACTATTAAGGATTGTCTCACAGCACTTTGCCCACATGCGCTTCTCGAACTCTGTAATCTCTGTAATTTGTGACAGGGTTTTGCGACTTTGTGATTTATTTACATAAACAATAGTCCAGAGTGTTGTGGAGCAGCTATTACTGATTTTAGCCAGCGTCGTGTCGGTTTAATTGCGATAGCGTTAAATTATAGTTGATATTGTAAGGATTTCAGTGATTGCGAAGTGTGCGAAGTCAGTATAATAATGAGTTATAAAGTGTTCTTAGTGTACAATTATTATTCATTAACTTCGCAATTGATTGTGGAGTGAATGTTTAATACCACACATTCTGTTTGCTGATTGGTACTTTAGTTGGTATCTGAGCTTGTACTTCAAGTGATAACGGTTTCTGCTATATATTACGGTCTAATGATGGTGGTGCTGATTTTGCAAAGCGACTCTTAATAAATCCAGGGCTTTTGTACCTATATTTTGATATTAATACAAGGAAATTATACTTAGGATGTGTTAAATCAGAATTGAACGTGCGAAGCGACAGGGTGCATTAGCATCTGACGGCTGGCGTCACAACCAAATTATAATATTATTATACTCGTTATTGTCTCGTCCTTTATGATCATCTCCAGTAGGTTATTATCTAAAATTTATTTCTGAAGGACACCTTCACCTTCGGAATCAACAACATCATTTAACAAATCTGTGTTGTCAATATGTGTTTTGTGGAATACATTCAACCACCTCCGGATGACGATTCTTCTTCTTCTCCCTGTCCTTATCCCACACTAGGTGGGGTCGGCACAACATGTATTTCATAAATCCATGTTGTTAGAGGTTTTGGCTTATTGTTTTATGACCGGCCGCCTGCCTGACATCAACCCTCCTTGGGAATACTCGTTGCGCTGTCGCGCGGGTGACCCAATGTGCTGGAGTCTAATTAAAGTAGAGTCCTACTTGTGTCCAATTTATGACGAATAAGTGTAAGATGTAATTGGAAACAGATTTTATAAAGGGGCTCGTGGTTAATTAACAACCGCGCGGATCATAAGATTTGCGAAGTTAAGCTACGCTTGCAGCGGTCATGCATGCGGTATGTGGATGGGTGACCGTTCGTTACAGATCCAGACCCCTCCGTGCCTCGGAAAGCACGGTAAACAGTCGGTCCCGGGTGTCATACGAATACCTCTGGCAGTCATTACGGGAAGTCAGAAGTCTGAAAGTCTGACAACCGGTCTAACCTTAGGATATCAGTATTGCCCTGTAACTGGGTTGAGGACGTCTGATGGCAGTCGCTCCGTGTAAAATACTGGTATTCAGCCGCATCTGGTTAGACTGGAAGCTGACTCCAACGTAGTTGAGAAAGACTAGGCAGAATGAAAACGCTTTATTATATAATGAGAATTTCAATGAGAATTTTATATCCGAGAATGTTTATAAAGGCGTATAATAATATCCTTCATCAGTTACCGTTTGCTAATAAACATGCCAGTTATTGAATACCCAAGTACTTTAGACCTGTTTTATTTTAATGGGAAACTTGACGTTTTATGATTTAATTTTCGTATTATTGCGTTTGCTGTTATTATACAGCTGCTGTTTGTCCCATTTAGTACAAATTTTTCAATTGTCAGATATCTTTTATCTAAGAAATAATGGAGACAATTTTTTTGTATGGCGAATTGTGATGTACACTAACGAAACTTATGTCATTTGTTCCTTATATTGTCTAAATTACAATAATATTCTTAGCTATACCTAATCTAACCAAAACATAAATATATATAAATACGACGTTAAAAATAGTATCCACGACTTACGCCACCTATAAGCAGATCGGCGAACTATAGGTAAAATTATCACAGCAGTGTTTTTTTTTATAATGGACTGCTTGTATTTGGTCTTGTCGACCGTTTCTATGTAACCGAGCAGTTATTAGCGAGACCTGAAGGGTCTCCAACCAATGCAGCGGTGATGGTAGTTTCGCTATTTTTATTGTTTGTATAATATGTTGTACGTAGATATTTTTTGCATAATTATTTGAACGCTCTAGAAAAGCTTTCACTCTGAATTTAAGAAATTTTACAATGATATCATTTTAAAAATCAGTAGGTAATCAATAAGATTTTAGTTAGTTATTAACATCTTACGATCGATTTCCGAGTAATTAAGTTTATTTAACTTTGCCCTGCTAGTATCTATCCTGTTAGAGACCAATGTAAAAAAAACGTTTGCTCATAAAATTGTCTGCACTATTTTATTCGAACGACAATAATAATAAAGTTGATAGAGGCTTAAAATATTAAAATTAATGAACGTTTCACTCATTTCCTTTGCAAGTAGTACGGTAAATAAATATCTGAGTATTTGATCAGCTATAAGGTTGTACCACGATCAATTGCATGGCACTAGGAGTTTCCGCACCGATCCGATAAAAATATAAACAGATAAATAAATACTAATCTACTTCTATTTATAATTTCCCGATTCGATCTAGTGCATAAACTACCTCACAAAAGTTTATGATGTAGAGTCAGCATCAAAAGTTTAAAATCAAGGCGTTAAACTGTTTTATGAGTGGAAACAGTATTAAGTTATTTTTTGTGTTAAAGACTATGATCAAAGAATACACTAAAGAATACTTTAAAGAATCGTATTTTAGAATATTTTTTTTACTATTGAAAGTTTTAAATTTTTTCTTAACTTGTTATGCTATCTGTAGGTACTTACTTGTATAGTAACTTGTATACTTGTATAGTGTTGGTTTATCGGTTAAGTAAAGCTACTGATCTTCCTGGATTCATAGGAGTTATGGTCAAAGAAAGTGTGACTAAAGTGTTTGTAAATTCTGTTACTTACTGAGGTGGCTGGTCTATTGACTATACGCTTTCCGCCTATAACATACGACACACCGTCTAACCTTAGGATATCGGCATTACCCAGTAACTAGGTTGCAGAGATCTGATGGCAGTCGCTCCGTGTAAAATACTGGTATTCATCCGCATCTAGTTAGACTGGAAGCTGTCCCCAAAATAGCTGGGGAAAGGCTATGCAGAACAACATACCAGACACCATCATCAAAAAACGATGGGTCTACCAGTATTGCTCAGCCTAACCTTTGACAAAATACATTCTGTCATCTATAGGTAATGTTGGTTAGCATGGCTTGGAAATATTGAGAATCAAGCAAGAAGACATAAAACAGTTTCTATTTTATGGAATATGGTCGTGGAAACAATACCGGCTTATAATTTAATATGGTAGTTTATGTCGGAAATTCGGAATACTCATAATAATATTCCTGTATGCGGGACTTACAAAACGAAAATTATTTTCATTGCAAAACAATGTAATATCGATTCCATTGAATCGTATCACGGAATATCATATGAAGAGAATTTTATTACTACGGAATAAACTGATGCGATCGATTCTCATTACTTTTGTGGTAAAAAGTTTGAGAGTTAATGCGCTGTTTTAAATTAATCGTTATTCCGGTCACAAAATTTGAAATTATTCCGTAACATCGAGGATTTGGATCGGATTATTTTAATCTCATGGGAAACTTTAGTTTGCAGCGTTAAAGGGCTTACGTTTATATTTAAGTGAGTTTAGTTTTGTTTATTAGGTTAAGGTATTTTCGGGGTGGTCACGGCGTACCATGTGTTCTGGTGCGCCGGTGATGTGGGGTGCCCCCCGCGCCGCTCAGGAGGTCGTGGAGTGGGGCCCTACAGTGGAGAGGTCCACCAGCAATTGGTGGACCAAGACCTGCCGGGGTTGCGGTGCATGCAATAGCGAATCCCGCGACCCCGGCCTTAGGTCAGAAGGAGGGACACCGTGGTGGTTTTAGCCGGTAAAAGTCCGGCACACCCCCCCGTCTGCCCCAGACGGGGGATAGTCCTTGAGGATTTCACCACGTAAAAAAAAAAAAAAGGTTAAGATATTTTGGTTATCATGACGTACTTTTTTTGTTATTTACATAACAATTTAGGTATACAGTCAAATATGTTTTTTATTAAATGTCATAATTATGTAAATCCTTTGTATTGGTACCCAAGATACAGGCTTGCCTAGTTTGGGACCAATGTGAAAACTTTGTAATTTCTTTGTTTAATAATTTTTTATTTTATTATTATTATTAAAAATTGCACGCGCAGCTCACGTCGTCAATAAAGATTCCATAAATTAAATTCACATTTTGCAAAAAAAAATAAACAAATATTTCTTAATCATTTAAATAAATATTTCGTACAAAAAAGTCTTAATCCGAACTACTTATTTCCGCTCTACTTAACACCGAACATTTTTACTGTATATTTATTTACCCATTGCGAATAAAAACCACCGAAAACTCGATTGTATACAGGTTAAACTTTTATTTTACCGAAGGATAAATAAGCTGGCTTTCGGGACAAAGCTTTACGAGGCCGCAACTGAAACTATGTTGTGCAAATAAATAAGGAAATGGACACACGGTTAGTTATTGGAAGATCGACAGTTATGCAGATGGTTAAGAAACAAGCACACGAGAAACCCAACGTGAATGTTTAGTTTAACAACTGTCAATGTAAACCATATTTTTCTTTTTTCTAATTAGGAGATGGCTCAATACTTTAACTACACCTGGTTCTCAAAATCTGGAGATCATTCTATATTTACCAATCGAAAACAGGTGCAGCAGATTACAGTTTTGTCGATAAAACGTCGGTCATCTGCCCAAGCCCTAAGTGACCAAAACAAAGGTACATCCATACATACACATAAAATTTATTTATTACTGCAAGCGAACCCCGCACGCACGTCTATTTCGTGAGCAAATTTATAGTATGCCGATTTTGCATTATGGTGTACAGTCGGCAACATTGAGCCGTATTTACAGTTCAGTTTTGAGGATAATTTTAGTAGCGAAACTTGTGGCGTTTTTAGTATTCTAATGTAAGGTCTAGTTTTTTTTTTCTTATTTACGTTATTTCACACTGTTACACTTTTGTGGCTATTCTGCATTATTATGTTTTCAATAAAATTACCTCCGCACGCGTGATAAGTTCTTAGTTCTCCTATGTAGAAAGAAGTAGAACACCGAGGTCATCAAAGAGGTCTAAGCTTTTTTATATTGTTTTAATGCATAGTATGAATCTTCACATTAGTTTGTTGACGGACATTACTAGTCTTTGATTTCCAAAACCACGACTCTATGCCTCTTGCTGTCAACGCCTCCCCGTGGCCTTTACCAGGTCATCTGTTCATCTACACTGCAGAGTACCTACGTCCCACGCACCGCCTTCCGGTCTCTGGTAGCCACTCAAGAACCGTCTTTCTCCGAACTATTCAACTTACTAGTACATATTTATAATAAGAGCTACTTCGGTACTTTATTTATTCTATGGAATAACTCAATTTAAAGCTTTCTCAAAGGAATATTCCTAGAAAAAGCCATAGTTTTAACTTTGAATCGGAGGAATTTTATAAACGTAGCTTCCTCGCATTATTTTGCTTCAATGCCTTTTTACTTTATTTTCCTTATTATATCGAGAACCGTATCAATGCTTTTATGAAAACAACCATTTCCTACAGAGCAAGAATGTATCAAATATTAATTACTACTTAATATGGAAATACATTTATCCAATTAGCTGTTCTTGGATATAGCTGACTAATAAAATTAGTGATTAAATATCAACTGGGTTTATGACAACTCCGGGGCTTTGATTACTTACTGATAACTGCAATGCGTTACATAAAATTAACATCTAATCTATCCGTGAGAAATCAGAATTTAAGCTGTGAGGCTGAGAATAAGCTACTCCATCCTTATTTGTAGAAGAAGACTTGATAGACAGAAGTTTTGGCTTGTGCACCGATAAGAAACTACAGTTACTTCATACCTTCGGTACGCGAGATATAGATGTAATAAGCGCTTTGCTTGTACGTTAACTTTTGAAAGGTAAGTATATCATAAATGAAGAAAATAATCTCATAATGTCTATAATTTTAGAAAACAACAACTATGTTCATCATTTCCTACTAAGATATGTAGGTATTTATGGAACATCAGGAGTTTAGATGGACCGTTCCTAATTGCAAGTTCCTGTAAAGTTTGGAGACGTTATGACAATCTCAGTCAATATCCACATTTGTATAAATTATTGTTGAACATGTGTTCTGCCTAACCGTTTCCCAACTATGTAGGGGTCAGCTTCCAGTCTAACAAGATACGGCTGAATCATCACCATCATTATCATCAACCTACATCAGTACACTGCTGGACATAGGCCTCTCCCAAAGCACGCCACTGAGCTCGATCTTCGGCTCTCCTTCTCCAATCACTGCCGGCTACCCTACGTATATCGTCGCTCCACCTAGTCGCAGGACGTCCTACACTACGTTTGCCGAATACCAGTCTTTTAACTGGAGCGACTGCCATCAGACCTCCGCATCCCAGTTACTGGGCAATATTCTAAGGTTAGAGCGGTTGTCAGACTTTCGGGCTTCTGACCCATTGTCCTAGGTATTCGTACGACACCCGGGACCGACTGTTTAACGTGTTCTCCGAATCACGGAGGGGTCACAATGTGTAACGAACGGTCATTCATCCACAGATTGACCGCGGCAAGCGCAGCTTAACCTCTCAGATCGTATGATCCGCGCGGTTGGTAATTAAATTACTATTGAACAATGTGACATAGTTTCTACGCCAGGATTACACCAGAATGAACAAGTACAAGAAGATATATATTTTATAGATCTAACAATGAATGAAGCTATTTATCAACTGCTTAGTACGTGAGTTGTGAGGTCAGCTCAGGTAAACTGGCAAGTGTGATGATGTTACAAGATAGGATGGCAACAAGTCATTATTCACTACAATCTTAAACTTAGCAATTTGTTTTTGAACTTAGCTTCAAGTGATATGTTTATACTTGAGATAATATGGTTTGTCTCTCCTGTGTACGTATGTCTTTATTGTGGCGCGTACCAATTTGTTCGATTTAATCAATTATGACAATCGATTTTTAACCCCCGACGCAAAAAGAGGGGTGTTATAACTTTGACCGCTATGTGTGTCTGTCTGTCTGTGTGTGTGTCTGTCTGTGGCACCGTAGCTCTTAAACGGGTGAACCGATTTGAGTGCGGTTTTTTTATGTTAAACGATAGTGTCGTTGGTAATATTATAAAATAAAACTTCCTCACCACACGCCGGGAATAGACGCGTGTTATAAGATTTAACAAAACCCAGCATGCTTGGTAGTAGGATCTATACGGTTCGCCTGACTAGCTAGCACCCCCACAACAAAGTCTGGCGCCAAGCAGTTTATTGTGTTCCGTCGTGTATATGTGAGAGCCAGAGCGGGATAGGGGAATTCCTCCAGCCGTATCTTTGTTCCTTGGCTTCGTGTGCTCCATCTTAGACCCTGTCAGCGCTTACCATCAGATAAGACTAGAGTCAAAAGCGACCAAGTGATCGAGCCAAAGCTCTGAACAGGATCTTTACAGTACCTTACAGAAAATTTGATTTTATTGGACTACTGATTTTGGATTTGAATGTTTTTGATTAGATATCTACTGTTAAGATCGCACGTATTGGTCGGCACATCAAGCATCTGGTAGTAATTACTTCATTGACGTAATCTGCCACGTTGTTTGAAAGTGATCTTCTTGACTTGCTTGCTTGCTGCGTGTAGAGCAAGAGCGGATAGGTGCTGATTTATAATACCAGCAAAATGTATTTAGCTAACCAAACGAACTTACTCATTTATAAGACCTACAAATTATAACTACTACGGAACGTAAAATATCGTTCATAATAGTTTTTCCAAAGTCGAAGCTTTGTTCTAAACAGCAAGAGAATTTATTACAATAAAATGCAAGCCTGCACTCGGAAATAAAGAGGGTTGTGCATCGTAAACCTCAATGATACACGGAGGCATTCTGCCAATAAAATAAAACCTATGTGTTGGGAACTTTCAGAACGTCTCTATTTCCCATCGCAACTTGCTCGAGTAAAATAGACAAATTCTTCGATGTCATTTTTTATGTCGTTCTCTTGATTTATTGATGAATAAGGGTCATATTTGCTTGTATAACTTTTTTTTACTCGATATTATTATACGTATAGAGGTTTTTCTCGTCCTACATTTCGGAAGTATATATCATTAACTGTTTAATTTTACTTCAAAGTCTTACCATCATTAGTATAGCAGGCAATAGATAATAAAACTTCTCCCATAAATTAAAAAGCCTATATAAATAATTAGCAATTCTGTCACAACTTTCTCAAGCGATATTATTAAATTCTTCCCCATTTTTTTACGAGCAGCGAATTCCGAAGTTATTTTCGTTAAATCTATAAACGCCAAATTAATTTGAGGAAGGAAGTAGGTAATAATTAGCTTCCATGAAAAAAGATATCGGTAATAAAAGTGCTTCAATATAAATAATCTAGTTGGTTTTACGAGGTAATAAAGTATCTTGAAAATTTCCTACTCATCTGTTAGACATTTCTCTCACAACTCGGGTCGAGTTTGAGTGTAGGCGAGGAACCTTTTGTAATAAAATATAATGTCAATGTATTATTGTTTGTATATTTGATATTGTATTTTATGGTAGCTATACTATTTGACGAAGAAAGGCGCGTTGGCAGAGTGTGCCTTCCGTCAGGAGTTGCAGGCTATACTACCTACCTACTGTGATATATTTTATTTTGAATATTGTGTGGTCCTCTTTTATTTTTTACATAACATAACTTCACATTCATAACTGCCTGTATTCCCCGAAGGGTTGGGCAGAGGTGTATAGTAACACCCTCATTTCGCCGTTATGTAATAGGGGGAGAGACTATTGCCATCAACCGGGCACAAATCCAAGCTCCGGACTGCTACTGAGGAATTCCATACGGAAAAACCCAGTAACACTTTGCCCGACCTGGGAATCGAACCCAAGACCTCACGATCAGCAGTCGCGCTCGCCACCACTAGACCAATGAGGCAGATTTTATTTTTCTATTTAAGGATTTTTGACCTTATTCACGAATTAGCCATACCAAGTACAACCTGAAAATCACTTCGTATGGCAAAGTTGGAATCGTAGAAGTAACAAATATGTTCTTAATCCATTTTTTATCGCTGATTCTAAATGAAAACCACTAAGCCTTTATTTACAAATAGATACCTATACCTACTGTACAAGTAGAAGATCGCTATCAGTGTGCCCATCTCCGTCTATATTGGACTTTGTTATCATCCAAGAGACGTGCTTAGAAAACTAAAATTAGTTAGGATAACATGAACATAAAAAGACCAGAGTATCCAACTTTACAAAGCAATGAAATATTATATTTTTATGTAATACTTTTATCCAATATGAATTATGTTAAATAACTTTATGATATTTTTGATTTATTATCCTAATGAATCGAAGTTAGGTACTGTGTTTAAGTCCTTAGTGTATTTAAGCGACTTTTTTAAGTAGTGCTATACTAAAATGATTTATTGTAGTACCTACATATGTATTATTGTACTTCGTGATGTTCTGGGTTCGATCCCCAGGTCGGGCAAAGTGCTATTGGGTTTTTCCGTGTGGAATTCCTCGGTAGCAGCCCGGAATTTGGATTTGTGCCCGGTTGATGGCAATAGGCTCGCCCCTTATTACATGAGACTTAAACATAACGGCGAAATGAGGGTGTTACTATACACGTCTGCCCAACACTTCAGGGAATACAGGCGTGATGTTATGTTATATTGTACTTCGAAAAGCATAAAGGATAAATTTGGGATACCATTGCCTCCAAGCTCCATTGCATCCATTACAAGGTCTTTAGACATAATAGCAAAATCATTATACAACATAACATCACGCCTATATTCTCCGAAGGGTTGGGCAGAGGTGTATAGTAACACCCTCATTTCGCCAGTTATGTTTTAAGTCCCATGTAATAGGGGGCGAGCCTATTGTCATCAACCGGGCACAAATCCAAATTCCGGGCTGCTACTGAGAAATTCCTAATGGAAAAACCTAATAACACTTTGCCCGACCTGGGTATCGAACCCAGGACCCCATGCTCAGCAGTCGCAGTTGCGACCACTAGACCAACAGGGCAGTGCAGTTGTAATGGTATAATAATCTATACATATAAAATGCTTTGTCCTGAATGACTGACTGACGGATCAACGCACAGCCTAAACCGCTGATTGTAGAGATCTGAAACTTGGAGAATGTGTTCTTTGTATGACGTAGGCATCCGTTAAGAAAGGATTTTCCGAAATTCTACCCCTAAGAGGGTGAAAAAGGGGGGCAAAGTTTGTATGGGACAACGTGATTCCTTGGTCCAATCTACTTCAAATTTTGCATAAACCTTTTTTAACAGAATTGATGGAAGACGTGTTTCGTATTTTATTGAAATTCATCCCCTAACGGGGTTAAAAAGGGGAAGTAAGTTATTTCTCACAGTTTTCTTTTAGTTTGTCTTAAAAGTTTAATTTAGTGTGTATTGCTTTTCACATTTTTTTTACATTTTTAGATTTGTCTGTGTCCATTTTTAAAAATGGGAACAGAGTTGGCTAACATCAATGGGAAATTAATAAACCTTAAATTTTGGCAGCGGGTACCTTTTATAACGTAGGCATCCACTAAGGAAGGATTTTTCAAAATTCCTCCGCTAAGCGGGTGAAAAAAAAAACACACAAGCGACGCTGTGGGCAAAAGCTAGTTTAAAATAAATGAATAGTAACCCTTAAAAAAATAATTTGGAAACAATTTTTTCTTTTCTATTTGACTACTTGTAGATGGTCTTGCAGACCGTTTCTACGTAACCGGGGAGATCCCGACGAGAGTAAAATACTTAACCTAAGCTAACTACTATTACTACGTCTACTATACTAACATCATGACTAGATAGCAACAACACCACTAAGCGTCCCCTAGGGAGGACTCGAACCTTGGCTTAGGGCGTTGCTTGCGAGAGGACTGGGAGGGAGACAGCTTGATGAGGGCTGAATTAACGGTGTGAGAGGAAACAAATATGACGGTAGAGAACTTTAGACCTGCCTTAGGTTTTATTTAACGTCTTATATACCCATAACATCAGTTTCCGCTCATGTAAAGTTTTAAAGAAGATAATACAGTTTTTGAACGTAATAACCCTCCCTAGAGATCCGCAGGCACACTCGCAATCTCTGATGTTCCGTACATACTAAGAATATTAATGCGCTTCGCTATTCTTTGAGAACGCTTCGAAACGTTCTCAAAATGTCTGCCAAAAGACGCCGCCTTTTATGATAATCCGTCACGTTTTGTGAAAAATTACCTAAACTAGTGGAAGTTAGGTTAATATAGACAGCCTATCTGTCGAAATATAAGGTTAGCTCAGACAAGACTAAATAAATAGCCTAGCCTAATTGAATTTTTATATTCTTACGGCTCTGAATAATTTTGATGTTTTAAATACGAAATAATAGATGCTTCGATAAAGGAGAACTTTTAGAAATTATTATATTTATTTACTCTGGAAGACTTACAGCTAAACAAAACAGATTAAACACAGTACGTAAGACTGTCAGCCAAATACAGGTCTTCGCTTATAAATAAGGGACCGTCCATTAATCACGTGAGGCTTGAAAGGGGGGGAGGGGGTTTAGCTAAAATCACGAAATATCACAAGGGGGGAGGGGGGTGTAGTAAGATATCACGTGTATTTATTTTTTCAAAATTAGATTATACCATATACCTGTATTTAAAGATAATATTCAAAAAAAATTAAGATTCTTTGTAGGTACCAAAAAATACACGTGATTTTGGGTGAGGGCGGGGGGGGGGGGGGGGGTTAGTCTTAAACCTCACCACGTATCACCAAGGGGGAGGGGGGGTTAAAATGCTAAAAAAAACATCACGAGATTAATGGACGGCCCCTAAACTAGCGACCCACCCCGGTATCGCACGGGTGTAATGTAGATACTAATGTGGGGCATATAAAACTTCCTCATGAATCACTCTATCTATTAAAAAAAACCGCATCAAAATCCGTTGCGTAGTTTTAAAGATCTAAGTATACATAGGGACAGACAGACAGCGGGAGCGACTTTGTTTTATACTATGTAAAGATATAATCATAAAATTGTAGTACCCCTGCAGCATTAGGATTTCAGAATTGAAGTTTGAAATTATTATAATATTGTATTGTCATGGGAATTGAATTTATGTGCGAAGTTTCAGAAGAATCGGTTAAGCATAAGTAGTTTAGAAATCTGTCGTAAGATTTAAATCAAACAAATATTCTTAGTGAAGCTAATTAAAACCGTTTACAAACAGAATAATATTCTAAAAGAGCCTGTGAACAACACAGTACTGCCAACAAGTATTAAATAACGACAAAGCACGACATAAAACAGATATTACTAATTAAATAATTACTAATATACTAAATATAACCACAAGGTTTCTCAGGTGAAAAAGGTAACTGCCGGGGTTGCGGTGCATGCTTTTGCGAATCCCGTGACCCCGGCCTTAGGTCAGAAGGAGGGACACCGTTGGTTTTTAGCCGGTAAGAGTCCGGCAGACACCCTCGCCTTCCCCGGGCGAGGGACATCCACGAGGATTTTCCAACGAGAAAAAAAAAGGTGAAAAAGGTAACCCTTTCTGGCCGAGGATATACTTATGTTGTATAGATCAAAATCATGCAAGAATATTAACAGAATGTTATGCAAAGCAACTATATTTTATGAAATAAATCACTACCTTCTACCTTTGATTTATTTCCTCTATACAAATACATCAGAGAGATGCTCTACCTACAAATTATCAAATCATAAATCTTCCCAAACACACACGCAGACACTGTCCCGCATATCAATACGAAACTGTAAACTTAACAACTATTTGCAATTCAATTCATGCAAAATTTATCATTGAGCGTCGAAATGTTTCATTGCACGGCTATACCGAATGTAAATACGTACTACGTAGAACCTAGCACCTCACTAATGCTTCGGAAGACAAGCTCAGAAGCTCACTTAGTCCGCATTTAGCAGACCTTAGGCCACCGAGCCTCTGAGGTTAGGTTCTTAATTAGCCATCGCTCGCAGCTGACCGCTTGGAAGTGCGATCTAGGTGCTCTTATGCAAATACCATTATATTTCACTCAAGAGAAAATAAACCCTACTCACTTAACATAAGAGTGAGTATGCGTGTAAGTGTAGATTTGTGTAATCCTTGCGGTTGGGCGATGGGTGACATTCACATAGAGCATGTAGTTCGAGGGCAACGAGCTATCGATAGGAAATTGGTGGGATGCTATAAATTTGTTTATGCAACGCATAATTAGTACGTCAGATACGAGTTAGGGAAAAAAAAACTAGAAAACTGTATCATAAAATACAGAATAAATAATCATTATTTGAAAGTCAAACTGAAAAGGGTAGCTCGTTACTATACCCTTTTGTAATCAATTGTAGTTCGTGAATTAAATGCGGTTGATTTTAGGATTAGTGGTAATGCCATAAATTGAGGTTTTGAACCAAATAATTCCATAATAACGAACCAAACAAAAGCTAAACTAAAAATACATTAAAATCACATCTATATTACGTGAAGGGTAACGTAGGTGTATTTTGATTCAAATGAAGAAACGGCTCAACGATAACGATATTAAAGAATTAAAGCAACTAAAACAAACTTGGAAGAAATGGAAGAGACAAAACTTAGATAAATAATAAAACAATGGCGACATAGCTCTCCATGGAAGTGTTTATCACAACACATTTCTCCGAAGAGCGCTAAATATAAGATTAGCTCACATGATTTACGGTACAAAACTAAAGCGAAAAGAAGAACAAACAGAAAGTGTAATATCAAAATGTATTTCTAAGCATAATTACTGAACAATGTGAGCAAAATTTATGCTCGAATGAAATCTCTATGAAATACGGTATGTCTGAAACGTCAGACGGTAACAATGAAATGTTTATTATCTTTTTACTTGTGATTTACAGCACATATATTTCCCCTCTAGTGCTCTGGTAGACGACTAAATTTCAATTTGCTTAACATTTCAATTCTGGTCTGATTTTAATTGGAGTTCAAATTGAATGTGTACATGATATTGAAGTTACAGTTTTCTCATATCAAAATATGAAAGTTAGTACCCACACAATATTTAAATTAACCAATAAATATATTATTTAGAAGGCAAGAGAAATTAATTAAGATTAATGTTTACCCACACAAAAAAAAATTGTGATTTGCTACTTTTAATGCACATGGCACTTAAAAATATCGATAATCCGACATTCGTTTTTCCTGTTACAGATACAGCCTACATGCATTAAAAATATTAAGAAAAAAAAACATTAAGACTAAATACTGGACAGGTGCTTTTATCTACCTCTTGTATGTTATTAAAAAACCAGGTATTGGACGAAAATATTTCAGCACAGAGGTAATAACGCAAGCCTCCGCAAGTTAACTTTCTTTTCCATTTTTCCCCCAATTTCATCATGAATAACCTATATTGCAATCTACGCCTGCTCTTAGGCCGCTTCTAAAACGGATGTTTTTGCCTGGTCATGTACATATTAATATACTTTTTTTTCTGGTCCAATTTAACAACAGCAAATTCTTAGATCAAGAAAATAAATGGTAAAAGATGTTCGATTTTACGGTACCCTAATAAAAGATTAAAAAACTACCGCGTCCACTGATTAATTCAACTTTAATATAAGCTTTAATGTTATTAGTAGATTACATAATGGTTAGGTATTGCCAAACAAACGCCTTAATTTATATTTCTTGCCGTTACATGTCAGCCGAGATTATTAAGATGCTAATGTATTTTTTCTTCTCTACACATTATTACGTTTTTTATATGCCCTCGATATGAGACAAGCTCGATTATTGATTTTTTTGCTGGAACTTTATTTAATGACTACAGAATATATGTCGCAATTTTTGAGTAAAAACTTACTCGTGGAGCATCAATCATTTTTTTCTGATGCACGATGGAAATGAATTACGGTCTAAGTGTGTTCGGTGTTGCGTGGTAAAAAAATGTGTGAAAAATTACCGCGATTACGTGTAATGACGGAACGATGTAACATGTTTCGGTAGTTACAACAAACATTAGACTAAGCGTATCGCTCCGAGCTTTGTTACAATTTCTCACGTTATTATCGCTTATTTTTCCTACATCATTAGACAATTATCTTTCTTCGAAACAAAAGAAGATTGAGCGATTATGAACAAAAATATATCCTGACAATTCACGTCTAATTGCTCATCTATGAACAGCTTCTTATTAGAAATCATAATAATCACGGCACCCAAAATGTTAAAGCCAAATGGAACATACGTAATTAGTATTGAGTAAGCCAGATTGGGAGCGGGGGCAATACTAATAAACAACAAGATAAAAGGGCGGCCTATAAAGCCGCTCGAATAAATATTGGATCGTACTAATTATCATAAAAGTACATCCTTGCTTTAGTCGTGAGCTCGTTACCGAATAGCTGTCATTAAGAGCGTGCTTCGATAAGCGCAGACTGAGTAAACGCCACCCACGGCGCATGCGTCGCACAAGCTTGTAAACTGGAATTATACTACTGTTAAACATCCTAGGAACGCTAAAGTAATCTTATCTGATCACCAATGAATACATATTGGCAGTAAGTGGCTGTATCGTTAATATTTTATACCAATTATAGTGCACTATAAACTTGCAATGATAAAATATATTTGCAATATCTTTGCAAGACACCTCTTAATTTTCCTTTTACCAGTGAGTAATTTACGTTTAACAATATAATTTTACGAGCAATAATTTCTTCATTTTATGTCACCGGATGACGATATTATAAAAACAATCTCGAACGGTAGCTATGGTTTAAATCGTTAAATAAATACTATCAGTTGAAACTCCCTAAGACATTCAATAGCGAAGTTACTGCGTGTGTGGACGCGGTCTATGAATATTCACGGGTGTTCGATTCAAATAAGAGGATTTAACGGTTTGAAACGCCACTAAAGAGCGCAGATTACTGGCTCAAACAAAGTTGGAGATAAGAAAAAGTGATGTGCAAAAGTTAACGCATAAATTTCTGTGTGGAACGTCTGGTCTCGTCTGCCACCGATCCACCAGATTATCCTACTTCGACAGTTCGACACAAGTTTTTCGGTTGAACTTTGAATTATGCAAGAACCTTTACTAGATAGAGATGTCGAGACCTTTGAAGACGTAAAATGTTTCATCAAAACTTACTTTGTTTTGTTATCAACAATGTTCTTTTTTTGTCACGAGTTGCGATCCTGTTGAATAAGGGAGCAACGTGTTACTTATAACTTATGCAATGTTGCATTTTCAAACACTAATTATAATTGTTATCATACTTGTAAATGGTACCAGAGTATTTGATGCCAACAGTGTTATGGAACTTTTCTATTTGCTACGTATTATTATCTTACAAAAAAATCCAAGGACAATATCCCAACACTTTACGGCTATCTCAAAACCTCGCAATCGTCTAAAAAACAAACTATTTGTTGTACCAACAAAGGAATTCGTTCAGGCCAGAACGATTTACTTGTAAATATTAGTTCTGTCTATAGATAATAGATTTTTTGTTAATAAATAAAAAAATAATTATAGACTGAGAGTTTGGTTTTTATCAAGTAAGTTTAGTAATAATGTCGTCACGATAAAAATCAATTGCAGAAGTGGCTTACCTCGGGAGCTGGTTGTAATAACAGTGCGGGGCGGCCGCGGGCGGCACCAGACTCCGGGCTTACATCCATGGACTATTCTGAAACTATTTGGATACTTTCACACGGTTACAACTTTTGCTAGAAATCCGGGATTCACAATATCAGCGATATTTAGCTGGCTTCTATTAAAAGATTGCATAACTACAGAAAAGTTCCAGCTACGAACGAGCGTCAACCTTCGTGATTTTTCTGAATTTTCAGTTTAATATAGTTCGAATGCAACACGAATAACAAAGAGTAGTTTTATTTGTAAAAAGACACAACCGAAGCATTAGATACATAGCTGCAAACATATTTTGTTTTCAACATAATGATAATAATTATTCATATTGAATAAACTTTTGTCATTAATTCATTACCTATAATCAACTACAATTTTACCTACAACAGAGAGTAAGACATACAGTGATATGTCAGCTTTTACATAAAACAAGTAAGAATGATTACTTACCTACACCAAATGAAGAGAGTTTATAATTTCTCAGATGCTAATTTGTATTATAACCGAAACTTTTAGTATTAAGAATAACAAATCTCACTACGCGAACCTCCCAAATGACTTCTAATAAGAAAAAAACAGAGCGAAATTAAAACTAAACTCAGCCCAGATCGCTGATTATCGCCATAAAGTTTAAAGAAAAAAAAGTGTTGCAGAATAACGCGTCCGAGCCGAGATTAAATCGCTACGACTTTAGACATCGATCGGACAACAATTAAGATGGTGTAGGTAAAAATTTTAGTTGCGACGCCTTTTTATAAAACCATTCGCTTGAACGCTTTCAGTGTTTCCAAATTGCCGGGTACGGTTTTTACGGATCAATTTTATTTATGAGTTTAATCAATATTTTTTGAGCTTACATACCACCTTTAAAAACAGTTCGTGTCGGTTATGTTGGTTTGTTAAAATATTTGTAGTTGTGATATGACCTCTTTGAAATAGTACTTTTATAAAAGTTCGGCGGTGGGCATTGTATTTTTTCAGTTTCATCCATTCCAAACCAGTGTATCAATTTAAATGGGTGGTTTAAAGTTTTACGACAACGGTTTTTAATTCTCCTTAAATAGTCTCATTGTGATGGTCCCGTCATCATTATCCATAGTTGCAAAAACATGATCTTATTTTTAATAATTCTTCGTCATCTAAATGTACGAATTAAATTCAATTAAAGTATGAACACCGTAATTTTGTATTTATGGTTCAGTGTATTGGTAACTGACTTTAATTATCTGACCGGTTTTAATGCTTATTTACATTTTTAATACTTTGTGGCAATTATTTTAATATCTGCCTCAATGAACTTGTTTAACGGGCATGTGGGTAAACGGCTGATTAAATTAGCATATCATTTTGTTGCAAAAAAGAATCAAGTTGGCTACCATATGCAGTTACTGAACGTTGAATTAAAGGTGTGTGTTCCTCGTGAAGAGACAACGGTCGAAACCAATAACCTATCTACCTACGCTTCTCCCTACCAGAGTTAGAAATTTGACATAAGCTCGATAGAAGTAATGTCAATGTTTTATCCCTAGTAGGGCAAACTGCCGATAGATAGGTAATTTTAATTCTGAGTTAATCTATAAAATATTTTAAGAAAACAATCCTGATAGTTTACAATGTTGATTGCAAAACGATCATTATAATATTTAAAAGGAAACTTATTGCGTAGCGCTCTTACATCATTGTCATTTTAAGGAATATTAAAAAAAACTTAACCTCTTCACAACCAATAATATAAATGTTTAAACAGCATCGATTCTCAAATAGTATAACTAAACGCAAACATCGCATTTAATAGCCACGTAGGACACGTCAACATCCATCGAAATAAGTAGAGAGACGTGAGTGAATAATTTCCCTTGATTTATGTATATCGTCTCTACGCAACCGAGTCCTGCCTCATTACAGACTGACGTTGAATGATGATCAGAGCTCGAAGAAAAATGCCGTGTTTAACCATCCGACGTTTATGATTTAATTCCTATTGGCAAAAAAGTGCGACGAATTGAGGTTGAATAACCTTTGACGGCTGCATACTGCTTACTTAGATTAGATGCGATCGGGGCCGCGATAATCGCATGGAGATATACAATGTAAGTCCAGGATGGTACATATTAGGTAGTCAGATTGTTGACGCAGCTGGGGGGTCCCACATCTTACGAATAAATATAAGTGTATATGCGTTACCAGTGATAAATTATAGAAAAAATATACATACATCATGTTATAAAAAAAACTGTTCTACAAATTCTCTGACAACAAGTGAACTTTTGTTCTCGTTTTCTTATACAAACTAGTCAAGCTGACAGGTAAATGTATTTTTTTAAATATTTAAAAATATTTTCTGTGGGGCTCGTGGCTTATTACCAACCGCGCGGATCATATGATTTGCGAGGTTTAGCTACGCTTGCCGCGGTCAGTCTGTGGATGGGTGACCGTTCGTTACACATCGAGACCCCTCCATGCCTCGGAGAGTACGTTAAATAGTCGGTCCCGGGTGTCATACGAATACCTATGACAGTCGCTACGGGAAGTCAGAAGCCCGAAACTCTGACAACCGGTCTAACCTTAGGATATCGGCATTGCCCAGTTACTGGGTTGCGGAGGTCTGATGGCAGTCACTTCGTGTAAAATACTAGTATTCAGCCGCATCTGGTTAGACTGGAAGCTGACCCCAATATAGTTGGGAAAAGGCTAGGCAGAATATTTAAAAATATTTTATAGTTGCCTCGTTAGTCTAGTGGTGGCAAGCGCGACTGCTGATCGTGAGGTCATGGGTTCGATCCCTCTGCCCAACCCTTCAGGGAATACAGACGTGAAATTATGTCAGATTATTTACAAAAAAAAAACATACAACAAACGTTCTTTATTTCAGCACGTAAAATATACATCCCTAAAAGTTTACCTATCTTTAAAAAAGCACGCCACTATACTAACAATTAAAGACTTATTTTTAATCATGTTTTGTTGTATTACACCGACGGTGATCAACACAGTGTTTTTACTTAATTCCAATTTGCCGGCGGCAGTTTGCCAGAATACGTATAAACTAATTAATAATCTAGGTCGCTTGTGTGTAGAGATTTTGATATGTGTAGGTAGGCATATTGTGAATTTGCGATGTATGTGCGAGTACTTACATCTAGAACAAATCTATTTATCTATTTACAACGTTCTGCTTAGCCTTTTCCCAACCATGTTGGGGTCAGCTTCCAGTGTAACCAGATGCGGCTGCATACCTCCATCAGACCTCCGCAACCTAATTACTGAACAATGCCGATATCGTAACCCCTCGTTTACACCTAGGTACAAAACATGTATTCTACAAGTATTAAATTTTTTTCCGAAAAAATTAAATAAAAAGATTACAAATATGCATACTTTCAATAGCAAACGAGTACCTATGTAGATCTTTAAAACACTAATTTAAAATATTTTACACATGATCAATAAGTGTTAAGACTAAGTAATTTCTTTTAAAAAGACCTTTACACAAATTATGTTTACAACTTGTTTTTAGGTGTAAACGAGAGGTAAGGTTAGACCGGTTGTCAAACTTTCGAGCTTCTGACTAGTATAACGACTGTAGTAGGTATTCGTATGTCTCCCGGGACCGACTGTTTAACGTGGTCTCCGAGGCACGGAGGGGTCTCGATGCGTAACGAATGATCACCTATCCATGGACTGGCCGCGGCAAGCGCAGCTTAACCTTGCAAATCATATGATCCACGTGGTTGTTAATTAGCCATAAGGCCCTTTCTAAGCAAGCCTTTCTTTTATAAGCAAAACCTATATAAACGAGCTACAATTCATGCCAAGTAGGTATGTAGTAAAATTCACCAAGGGTTGCTGAAATACATAGTAAAATTTTATTGACCGTAGTGACAAGATTGTATTCTTAGTTGAGGGTCTTAGCGCGATGTTAGGCGTGTATTGTGCGTGTATACTTACCTATCCATATTGTTTTTTTGTCATATCTTAATAAATCTGAATATTGTTTCGTATCAGGCATCCTCAATATTTACTCTGTTCAGGTGGCATATTATGACAACCGACTGCGACACCGGTCTCGCCGCCGAAGCCCGCGCGTCCCCCCCTATAATATCACAGACGACCCTTGCTCGACGAGCGAGCCCGCGAAGCTGAGCCAGTAGTATAAAACTAGCCCCTAAATAATTCAACCCAGCCCGATTTTAGCTACTCTCCCCCATGACACACTAAGCCGAGGTTCTAACCCCACAGAGGGTGCCCTTAGTGTTCAGTCATGTAACTTACATCCTAGTTTGTAAGCCCTGGCTGGGGGCCTTAAAGTAATTCTTGGCCACCACAGGATTGTCCGGTTAAGCAGTATAAACCTCAAGTGAGTTTTGAACTGCGAGTGGTCCTTCCAAAAAAAAAGCTTATTATGACATGTTAAAATCATAATTTTGTTCTGCTGTGCGAATGTGACAGCGCTTTACGACCTGTATAGCCGCGTCGCTTTCTCTCACCGGAACAGTGATAGTTTTAACGTCATAATACAGCCCCAAAAGGACTGTGTTTGATTCTACTTTAAGACTCGACACGCTTGCGTGAAAAAGGCCTTTTTTTCCGTTGGAAAATTATCATGGATGTCCCTCGCCCGGGGAAGGCAAGGGGGTCGGCCGACTCTTACCGGCTAAAAACCATCGGTGTTCCTTCTCCTGACCATTCGGCCAGGGTCGCGGGATTCGCAAAAGCATGCACCGCAACCCCGGCAGACGTGAAAAAGGCCTGTTCAATTCTGCATTTTCTTTTTATACAGATTCTTTCACAACGTTAACACTCATTTACTATAGATATACTCGACAATCGCATTATAAAATCGCGCGTCTAATTCACCACGTGTGCGTCCCACACGTTCTAGGGTCGGCTTCGGGCGCGGGAGTGTGATAGTGTTTTGTTTCAATTTAATGCTTTGTTTGCGTTAACAGTTTGAAATTGAGTCTATTCTAAAATTAATTTGTTCGCGAATTATATGTCTTGATTTGTTTTTGGTGGAGCCGGTTAATTTTCTATTATGTTCCTTTATTTATACTACGTAATAGGTTACTCCATGTATGTAATTTGCGTATCTATTATAAGAGTTTACCTAACAAGATTGAATCTTCTTCTTTTCGTGTTTAGTGACTAACCTGGTGTCAGAGTTTCTGCCGCTCATGAGCCTCTGACTTGGCTTCACTTGCCAACGAGAATCATCTCTTGGGCATGCTGGTTTCCTCACGATGTTTTCCTTTACCGTTTTTAAGCAAGTAATAATTATACAATACGCACACGAAATTGCAGAAGTGAGTGTCTTGGGTTCGAACTCGAGACCTATGACTTGGCAGTCCGGTCACACCACTAGACTATCACTGCCACAAACGATGGAATGGAATTAAGTAAGGTGCTGTGTTCGTTCTGCCTAGCCTTTTTCCCAACTATGTAGGGGTCAGCTTCCAGTCTAACCAGATGCCCCTAAATACCAGTATTTTACACGGAGCGACTACCATCAGAACTCCGCAACCCAGTTACAGGGTTACAGGTAAGTAAGGTGCTGTGTAACACTGTCAAAATTCCCACAATATATCTATGTAGGCCGTGATAACCAAAAAGGCGTTAAAGCGTCCTTTTTTTCAAAATACAAACTCCTAGTATAGGTATAATTTGAACCGTTCGCACGCCCTCTAAGGCCATAGGTTTAAATTCCAAGTTGAGCCTAATTAGCTTTTTATTTACTATTGACTTACACTTAAAGCCGCGCTACAGGAACTAATTAAGCGAGCGACAACGTTCCTTCATCCATATCGCAAGTTTCAGGCTAAAGGCAGATCAGCTACTGTGTGACCTCCGATTCTTTAAATGTATAGCAACAAATCTACTAGACTTTATAATAATAAAATATCTTTAGCAGGCATGACGATAATATCTTGATCCAACAAGACCAAGATTAGGAGGTGTTCGTTCTGCCTAGCCTTTTCTCAGTTATGTTGGGGTCAGCTTCCACTTTAACCAGATACGGCTGAATACCAGTATTTTACACGGAGCGACTGCCATCAGACCTCCGCAACTTAGTTACTGGGTAATGCCGATATCCTAGGGTTAGACCAGTTGTCACACTTTCGTGCTTCTGATCACTCGTATCGACTGTCATAGATATTCGTATGACACCCGGGACCGACTATTTAACGAGCTCTCCGAGGCACAAAGGGGTCTCGATGTGTAACGAAACGGTCACCCATCCACAACCTGACCGTGGCAAGCGTAGCTTAACCTTGCAAATCTTATGATCCACGCGGTTGGTAATTAGCCACGAGCCCCTCCAAGATTAGGACATGACTAAGGGATTATGTCGGGAAAATAGGCATCATCATCATCAATATGCGGTTATGCAATCAGTTGCCAACCGTCGTAATTAAGGGAATATACGACAACCCATTGCAGAGGTATATTTGTTGGCCCATAAACTGTACTATTATTATCAGGCTATAACTGTCCCACTGCTGGACATGATAATAAGAAGGGTTCAGGTTTAGGTCAGGTCTTAGTCTACCACGGTGGCCTGGTGCCGGTTGGCAGACTACACACACCATCGAGAACTATTTTTATGGAGCCCTTTCATGAATGCAGGTTACCTCCAGCAATCCTCATGATATTTTCCTTCACCGTAAACGCAAGTAATAATCAAACTAACATTAAATTCAAAAGAAGAAAAAGTTCCTCAAACTCAAACCTAGTTAAAAAATAAAAGCTACTTAATTCAAAAATGTAAAACAAACAGAATCTCTTTCTTAATCACCGCCTGAACCTTTTTGTTGAGACAAAAACAATAAAAGTGAACCGTTTGCACTGTCTGCCATTTTCAGGAAACGGAAGTTAGCCGGCGCATCCGGTATCGTTCGAGGCACTATGCCAACAGCACCCGTGACGAACGTATTGGCCACAGAAAAGAAGAAAATGTGTAATTAATGTGGGATGTTATTTGGGTAGGATAGTCGTTATGGGTAGGTAAAAAGTAATCAGCTTAGGTGATGGTAATCAGCTTGCGTAATTTGTTAAAGTCGATGTATGAGATAATATTGCCTATTTGGCAAAGCAGTGATAGCCTAACGGATGAACGCTTGCCTTCCATGCAGAAGAGTCTGAGTTCGATCCCGGCCTGCACCTCTGACTTTTCGAATTCATGTGCGGATTAGAATTTGATTATTTTCGTTAACGGTGAAGGAAAAACATCGTGAGGAAACCTGTACACCTGATAGGGCTCCATAAGGTGATGGTGTGTGTACTCAGTCAACTCGCACCAGGCTAGCGTGGTGGGCTAAGGCTTAAACCCTTCTCATTCTGAGAAAAGGCCCGTGCCCAGTAGTGTGACAATAATGAGCTAATATTGGCTAATATTTTGACAACCTATCGCATCATAGGGCTGTGCTCATCAAATGAAAACTAAGTTTGACTCCTACTTAGCCTTTTACGGTTAGTTTTTAATATTACCATACGGTTTAGGTACGAAAATGTTTCTACGCGCTGCTGCAACTCCGGATTGAAACACAAAAGAAAACCGAGCCGAAATTAATAGTAATATTAAATCACAATTTCGTATGCGCGGAGTACATTTTTATGTATCTTGACGAATATACAGGGTGTCCAGTAAATAGTACGACATACTGTGGGTAGTGATAATTGATAGCTTGGTTCAATAGCTACCTTAAAATATTTTTCGTAAAATGTTAAAATTTTCAAGTTATACAAAATTTTCCTAAATATCGAAAAATCTATTTTTTTACTATCTTGTAACAAAAAAATCCTTTCCACGTATTTTTTTTTACCTCAGATTACGTACTCGTGAATGGTTACTCTACTCATTAATAAGTCTTTTTATCAAAAAGAAGAAAGAGTTCAGCAAAAAAAACATGCTATTTTAGTAGGTATTGACCCAAGCTATCACTCCCCACAGTATGTCGTACTATTTACTAGACAACCTGTATACGTTTATATCCCAAAACATAAGCGACATTTTTTTTTTGCGAAATTGTTTATCTACAAATATTTTGCGTAATACTTTATTATTCTGTGAGATGAACTTAATACCCAAGCATATTGAAAGAGATTATAAAAGAAAACTAGACACAACGAGACCTTTCTGTAAAAGAACCACTCGAGAAATTATAATTGTCAAATAAACTACAGTCATTTCCATATCTTTTGGATCTTTCAATTTGACTTTGATATTCTTTCCAGGTCAACATAGATTCCTTTTTAGACCCACTCACCTAAATAAATAAATCCCTAGCTTTCTGCGAAACCTTTTCTACAAAAATGGAATTCATAGTTCAGGATTCTTCAAATATAGTTCTTGTGTGGTTTCAACAACATTGTCGTCGAAGCAATGAACTGTACAAGTTACTATTGTGTTTTGTTGACTATGGAACATGCATCATATCGAAAATCTAGTTCCAAGTTTTCAGTTGAATGTTGCTCTTTCGTTAGTTGGTTTCTTCTATTTCTTAGCAATAACAGATATTACATAAGAGACAAAACGTTCTGTGAGGCTTCAATAACAAACATTTTAGACGTAAACACATGGAATAACGGAAACGGGGTATTATTATAAACTTGATTTAAAATTGTAGGATTTTCAGCAAATAAAGAAATATTTTGATAGTAATTATTAGTTTTATTGCAAAGTATAAAACGTACTTGTACAGTGCATAGAATTTAAGGAAAGTGGCTCCAATAGAGAGGTGACGATAAAGAGAACTAATCTGGTTGCGTTCCAATTCTATCAAAAATGAATACGATAGAATTTCATAGCCTCGCGGTTCCTAAAAAAACGAACCATCAACTTTTTTTCTGTAGGTTACATTTAAACAAGTAGGTCAGGGGGTTGGGATGCAGCATCTCTAATATGTTTACCAAGCATGGCAAGGCAGGACATTCTCTCACGTAGGTATACATTCACTGTAACAGAATAATGACAGAGAATATCCGTGTACAGCAATTTACCTAAGTTTAACTGCTGAAACTACATTGGCTGGGTATCGATAATACATTCCGATTTGAATTAGGTAAGTACCCATTTTTGTTTATAACAATATTTATTACCTAATCTTCTTCTTCTTTTCGTGTGGTTCGTGACTAACCTGGTGTCAGAGTTTATGCCGCCCATGGGCCTCTGACATGGCTTCCATGCCGTCGTGAAATATCTCTCAGGCATGCCGGTTTCCTCACGATGTTTTCCTTCACAGGTTTTAAGCAAGTGATAATTATACAATACCCACATGAATCCGAAAAATCAGAGGTGCGTGCTTTGGGTTCGAACTCGAGATCTATGACTTGGCAGTCGGACTGTCACACCACTACGTTATCACTGCTATTAATTACCTAATGATTCTAGTGATTAGCAATCAGAATTAATTTATATTTGTAATGTGTTATATTAACGATAAGTACCCAGTAAGCCTGTGAAGTTTCGCCAGTTAATTTTTTCACATAACTTTAACTAGTAGCTCCATGTTTATTATGAGGATTTTTATCTGGAAATCACACAGCCATGTTTAAGACGCGACATGCAGACTCTGTTGGACCTTTAACAGACATTAATCTCGATGAGGAAAATGAAGAAATTTAAGAAAGTTGAACCGCTTTTCAGAATAACAGCTATTTTTCCCGCAAGCGTCATTTAAAACTCAGTCTCAAATACACAAACTGATAAGAAAGTGTGATAGATAACATTCCAGTATTACAATCCATCGCGATACTCATATCTAAGGGATGTTTTCACAAAACAGGTCACGTATTAAATGAGAATATTCGGCCGAGCCTCCACGTTATTTATCATTCTCCTCGTTGCTACACCCCATGAATTTTATACAAGATTGAACGATTTACTGAACAAAATTGATGGTACATCTATTGTGTGATGTCAGCGTCTTATTGAACAGTGTTGCCGAATTACCGAACAGTTTCAGTAAGCGGTTGTCTTTTCTTTTTGAAGATTTTCCTTCTGTACCTACTCAGTCGGAATGAAATTGGACACTTGTTTAATTTTTTCTGTTGTAGGCATGTTACAACTCGTATGCTACAAAATTAAAATCATAATTAAGTAGTTAGTTAATATGCTCACACCGTTAATTCAGCCCTCATCAAGCTGTCTCCCGCCCAGTCCTCCCGCCAACAACGCCCTTAGCCGAGGTCCGAGTCTCATTAAGGGTCGCCCTTAGTCTGTTGTTGCTAGTAGTAATGATGTTAGTAGTAGTAGTTAGCTTAGGTTTCTTCTCTTCTTTTCTTTAGGTGGTGTTAGTAGTAGTAGTTAGCTTAGGCTTTTACTCTCGTCCCCATTGGTTGGAGACCCTTCAGGTCTCACCAATAACCGCCTGGTTACGTAGAAACGGTCCGCAAAGACCATCTATATAAGCAGTCGAATAGAAAAAAAAACAAGTAAATATGACACATGAAATTCTGGATATTACCCAAATTGTTGCAAAATAGTAATTATGAACATACACGCAAAAAAAAAGTTACATTATATTTTAGTGCTTTAAATAGTGGGGCTCATGGCTAATTACGAACCGCGCGGATCATACGATTTGCCACATTAAGCTGCACTTGCCGCAGTCAGTCCGTGGATGGGTGACTGTTCATTACACATCGAGACCCCTCCGCGCTTCGGAGAGCACGTTAATCAGTCGGTCCTGGGTGTCATACGAATATCTATGACAGATGTTACGGGTAGTCAGAAGCCCGAAAGTCTGACAACCGGTCTAACCTTAGAGTATCGGCATTGCCCAGTAACTGTGTTGCGGAGATCTGATGGTAGTCGCTCCGTGTATAATACTGGTATTCAGCCGCATCTAGTTAGACTGGAAGCTGACCCTAACATAGTTGGGAAAGGGCTCGGCAGAAACGTTCAATTGGGAAAAATCTTACGTCACATTATTTAGTGCTTCGTAGAGCAACATAAATAATAGCAACCTTAAGCGACAAAAACCCGAAAATATTTTCACTGATAGGCCGAACCTATTAGTTGCTATCCAGGTTAATCCTCGGAACCTCTCAAGTCCCATTTATGTGAACGCGGGACAACGGATGTCTCTCAACTGCCACCGGCTGATAAAATGCTCGACCGAAGGGACCCGATCAATCCCGACCTATTGTGAACGATACAAAGTCTTTTCATACTCATGTGGGTAACATATTCTTTGTGGAAGATTTTCTTTCTACATATAGATATAGCATAGAGTATCTATTACGCTGTAACGTAAGTCTTGAGGAGTATGTGTACGTACCTCAATAAATTATTTATATTTTGTTGTTTGTACATTTATTTTATTTTTTATTCTTGAGTTGGTCGCCTTTGGCCCTAGTCTTACCTGATGGTAAGCGCAGACAGGGTCTAAGATGGAGCACACGAATCCAAGGAACACAGATATAGAACCTATAACCCCATGGCTGTCACATACACACGACGGAACACAGTAAACTGCTTGGAAGTGGACTTTAATGTGAGGGCAGTAGCTAGCCAGGTGGACCATATAGATCCTACCACCAAGCGTGATGGGTTTAGTTGAATCTTACAATACGCGACAATTCTCAGTGTGCGGTGACGAAGTTATATATTCTAACCCGTCCCCACATGGGGTAAAAATTTGACTCTAGGAACTTTAATTATTCCCTTATTCTGCGAAAGACCCTTAAAGTTGATTGTGGAACTCGGATCAAAGTATTGCAGGCAATGGTGGAGAAAAATGTCACTGAATTGCATTAAAAGAACCTCCATGACTTACGATACTCAAGTACGTCCGGTGCACCCTGGCACAAAACAGATAGGTACAGAAGTCAATCACATGTATGTACTTCACTTTTCATACCTACGCTCGGCGGTCGCTCTATCTACATATCTATCTGTCTCAAGCGCATGGCACTCGCGCTCGCACTCACTCGCCCTCTAGTCCCAAACAGTCCGAGATATCGTGTCCGTGAGCAGTGTCTGTGTGCGTTGCTCGAGCGCACTTGTATGTAGATTGACTTCTGTACCTATCTGTTTTGTGACCCTGGGCAGTTAGTCTCGCTACCAAGGTTACTGACTGGCTAACCTATTCACTACGGCAGGGGCTGGTATAGTTCATACTAACACGAGAAGAAGAAGGACTGCTTTGCATAGGTCTCCACATAACAACTAAAATAATTTTAATATTAGACTATGATTTGTCTTCAAAACTTAGTTTCAAAAGGATGAAATAGCACCCAACACTAGAACCGTGATACTACATAACATAACATGACGCCTGTATTCCCCGAAAGGTTGGGCAGAGGTGTATAGTAACACCCTCATTTCGCCGTTATGTTTAAGTCCCATGTAATATAATATAATATTGTAATATAATATAGTATTGTAATAAAAAATTAAAAAATTGGCGGCGAGCATATTGCCATCAACCGGGCACAAATTCAAACTCCGGGCTACTATTGAAGAATTTCACACGGAAAGACCCAATAACACTTTGCCCGACCTAGTAATAGAACCTAGGACCTCACGAGACCAACGAGCCAGTTTGTATGATACTACATACAAACATTAAAACCATTTCAAAAGAGATTTTCAACCCATTTTAATGAAATGTATGTCGATTAAAAGTCAGAATACTGGTCAAACGTGGGACAAAATCCCAATGAAATATGGTTCAACTTAAATCCAGAATGGTAATAAATGAAGGCAATGCATTTCATATTAATGGGTAAAGGTTACTTTAGTTTTCAAACACGACTGGAATAAGATTACAGAAGCGTGGTTTACCTTTCACGCTGCCAATAATACTAATCAATATTATCTGTATCAGTTTTAGAAAGTGCCGCTCCTTATAATTCATTTTTATGTTACCAAGTACAATAAAACAAAGCTTAAAATAAATAAGCTTAGGATTTGAGGATTGATTTTGCATCTTTGCATAGAAAAAAAAAAGAATATTTACATTCTTCTTCACAGTGATATGCTAAATACTTAAGTTATACCATGTTTTCAACTAGTTATAATCATTATATTAATACGTGAACATCGTAGATTTTGTGGAGCTCGTGGCTAATTAGCAACCGTGAACACATGTGACTAAGAGAGTGATGAATATGAATGTTGATGGATGGAGGGGGAGAGGGAGACCTAAGAAAAGATGGATGGACTGTGTGAGGGAGGATATGAAAGATAAGGGAGTAAATGATAATGAGACGGCTGACAGAGAAGAGTGAAAGAGAAAAACATATTGCGCCGACCCCAAGTAACTTGGGACCAGGGCAGGAAGATGATGATGTGGCTAATTAGCAACCGCGTGGCTCATAAGATTTGTGAGGTTAAGCTGCGCTTCCCGCAGTCAGTCCGTGGATGAGTGACCGTTCGTTACACACCGAAACCCCTCCGTGCCTCGAAAAGCATATTAAACTGTCGGTCCCAGGTATCATACGAATACCTACGACAGTCGTTACGGGTAGTCACAAGACCGAATGTTTGACAACCTTAGGATATCGGCATTGCCCAATAACTGGACTGCGGAGGCCTGATGGCAGTCGCTCCCTGTAAAATACTGGTATTCAGTCGCATCTGGTTAGACTGGAAGCTGACCCCAAACATAGTTGGCAAAAGCTTAGGAAGAATTTCTAAAATTGTCGTACTTTTTTTATTATTCGAGAAATACTATGCCATAGATGTGAACAAAATATCACGTGTGAATATTGCCGTTAAGGCAGGTAAAATAATGGCCGAATTCAGATCTCAACCGATATTAAAATAAACGCCCAAATCCAGTGTAAATCATATACAAGGTTAGTCGGAAATGGGTACTAAGCCGAAAGCGTGTTACCTATAATAATGGATAACTTTTGTTCTACAACTTTCCCCAAAAGTCAATAGTTCAAGAGAAATAGCTGTTCGAAGATTTTATAAAAAATACGCTAAATACTATCTATCCTCAGCTATGATCAGCTGTATTTACATTTTACGTCATATTTGGGGTCACAGATTAGAAACTCCATTTTCTGAATTCATAACTAAAGCAGGGATGAAGAATTTTTAAAAAACTAAAATAAATATAATTTTTCATGGAAAAGAGAAATAGATTTTTTAAATTTTAACACTTTCTTTAAAATAGTCATCAGTGATACATTAAGTGGCCCGCGGCTTATTACCCCCCTTCCGACTAACCTTGTATATTTTATTTAACTACTGTAATCTTTGACCGTTCTAATTAAACAAAGTAAATAACTTTATCTACCATCACTACAGTTAAAAGTCGTACTGACAGCAAACAACTTAGCTCAAAGGTAGCGAGTCCATCTATATCACTCGTCTGCCATGGCAACCTGTTTCTCACAGTTGACTGTTACAGCTTCCGCAGTATCGTAAGTACCGCGCTGCATTTTGTTTGCAGATCAAGACCCAATCATTTTCGTGAAACCCTTCTTTTACACAAGAATTTTATCAAACTTATGTATTTCCAAGGAAGATAACTAACCTAAAACATCTATAAATTAAATGTTGGTGTACTATAGACACCAAATTAACCATGTAATGGGACAAGCCAATTTCCAATAAAAAAAACCAGGTCTGATTTAGGAATCGAAGTCAGTAGCTCTCAGCAGCCGTGCTAGCGACCACTAGATCAATCTACAATATCTCTTTCTTGAAAATACCGAATCTCTCATTCAAAGATACATACAAATACAGTGCGTCACAGATAAGACTTGAAATACATTTTCATGTCCACATAGATACCGAAATCCTTTGTTTTCAGCGTGAAAACCCATAACAAACTGCTTTTACAATGTTTTTTCAACAATCAATAACCATTTAGAAATATTGGTTCTGTGATTTACGGTTAACATTTATTGTTAGGCAAACGTTTTTCAGACTACCTCGTAAAGGTAAAAAAAGAACATATAGCTCGATAATTAAAATTGTGTGCACACATTTACTTTAAAAATGGCTACAAAATAAACATTGGTAACCATAGTTATTTGTCGTATTACACGACAACTTAATACTAAGCACACGCAAGATTGAAAAATAATTTCGATAAAGTTAGTCTTATTCGTAACTAAACCTCTTACAGAGAATTTTGCAAAAGATATGTTAATGTTTTAATATTAAGTTACTAAAAAAGGTAAAATATTAAGTTTGCAGTCGTCAAGGACTGACAAAGTTCGAAGGCAAGAGGCAACGTCTCTTTACCTATGCCAAAGTAAGATAAATTCACTCAAGTTTCCTCGAGTTCGATAAGTAGCTAACTTACGGAGTTATCTCCATACATTTACTGAATATCCCAGCGATTAACCAATCACAGTTATGTCAAGATATTATACGAAGTATTTATGGCTTTGACAAGTTTGACACACATTACACGTTCGTATACAAGATATTTACATATTGGGGATACGTTCTCTTTATTTACTAAGTGTTTTCTTGCATTTATAGAGCTCGGGAACAATGTTGGCTACTTCAGAACATTATTTCTACAAATGGTTTCGGGTTTTACCAATGTTCTTTTTTTCTATTCATGTCGAAAAGTGGACATGGATCTAACAAAAATGATCTATCAAAAACGACCGGATCAAATACAAATTATACGAATTAATAGCGATGTAAAACTTAAATGTTAAACAGTAAAATTATAAATTAAATGCAGACATTATTCGCTCGACTATGCTAGGTGATGTAAATAAAGTGAACGTGTATTAGAAAAAGATGAGCATCGTTCCTCACCTGTCAAGTGGATTCGCATAAATATAAAAGTGAATGATGTTCGCCGTGAACCTGTCAGTGCTCTGAGCAAAGCAATTAATTACAATTTTAATTGAACCCGTCGAGCAGTCGCTTATGCAAAATCATTACTGCAGTTTCCTGCCTTAATACTGGCTTGTAATTTAAAAGAATTACTGTGACATTCAAAGCTATAGAACTCGGCGCTTGCGGCAATAATTTTTATTTACCTTCCAGATTATTGTATTTTATTATTATGAATATTGTACTTTATTAGTTATTGCAGCTTGCTATTGCCGCTCTACGATTATGTCCTTGTGCTATTTGAAATATAGGTGTTAGACTGTAAAATACTTTACATTGATGTCTTAAAGTACTTTAATAAATTCTATAATTATGTTGCTTAGTAACTAACACTTAATCTGTAAGCGAAACTTCATAATCTTATTGGAACCACTGCTTAGATATTTAATGTGAATTTACTACAACATTTGTAATATTATATGTGTATTTATAGGACTTAAATCTGGGCTGGTTTTATTATTCATAATTATTTCTATTCGTATTTTACTCACAACATTGCAGTGTAAAGTCAATCGCATTGTCAATTTACGTTCTTATACTCAAATTATAACTATATTATTCGTGCCGTCAGTTTTCTGTCAATTATTTGCAAGTTTGAATATAGGTCACAAACGGGAACCACATTTTTCTAGGAATTTCCCAAAAACCTGCACAAAGGGATTCCTGAATAACTTGCACGGGTTTGAGTATTTTTTGCCGTTATTCAATACAGCAGGAATGCATTCTAAAACTTTTACGGTAAAGCTCCCTGCTGCCCTACAGCTGAGCAATTTCGATTTCAATCGGCGTGCGCTTTATCGATTGGTGCACTTACCTATTTAGGGCGATTCAGAGCTGTTGGACTGGTCAATTCGTCAAACTACTAGGGCTCACCATTCGAAGTGCCGTTTCAGAGGTCTTCCGGTCCTCATAACTGACAATGTAGAATTACAGTTTTGTATTAGTGTATCCTGTATCCAGGATTAAAGCTGTGATTATGATAAACAGCGATAGGCCCTCCATTTATCAAGTTAAGACCTAAAACTGTCATTGGCGCGATGTGGGTGGGTGAAAGTTCGCCTTTGTCTACCTCATTGAGGATTACTTACCGTATATTTTAATATGTGTATTACAAACAGTTATTTATAAGTTTGTCACTTGTACAAGTGGCAGTCATTCGTGAAACGTTTCTCCACAGATCATTATTCAAGTCTTATCTTTATTATCCTCTCTGTAAAAGAACTTTAATTGGTGCCACATGTTTCAAACGAATGTTCTGTTGATGGCTGCGCCGGCTCACATTTGGGGACCGAATGACTTTGTCAACAAGATATAAGAATTAATTTCTCCAAGTATTTTTTTAATGAACGTGTTATATTTTTTATTGCGTTCAAATTACTTTTATTTACAGATTTGTTAGTGTATATTTTTATTAGCGGACGGGCGCCCATTTTTTTATTAAACATATTTTAGCTTTAACTACTTTTTTATATAAAATGCTCTTTCAGTGTATACTTCTAGTACTCACTTAAATCAATTTACTTGGGAACTTTTATATTTAATGAGATTTTAATATGATGGATCGACTAGTCGCACGGTTATCAGATTAGGTGAACAGCGATAAAATTTTGTATCAGCTACAATGCTTAGTTGCTTTCGAAACACTGAATAAACTTTATAGGCATTTAATTTGATTTATTGAATTTGATATGTAGTATTATATCCTCGTTTAAATTTGTCTTTTCGGACCTATAGATTTTTACCTTAATCCCCGATTTAACGAATTTCTGGTTTGCAGCCCTGATAAATATGGGGCCAATTCTCCTATTTAAAAATTATTCTAATTATAGTTCCGATCTAGTCTCAATGTCGTAAATGTCACTAATGGTATTTTCCTACACTAAAAAACAACGTCAAATGTTGTAAGTCATTATAACAATTGTAATAAGATCCAAAATAGATCGACAGTTGATCGAAGCCAAATCTGAATGCTGTACTGTAAAGCCAAAAAAGTTCACTAAGGCCTAAGTTCATGAACGCTTCTCATTGTGTAAAGAGGCCCCATACCCAGCAGTGGGACAGTGATGGGCTGATTATTTGAAACATAAGAAAGCGAATTACATGTCCTCAAAAAAAAACCTTAAAGCTATTCTAGTTACAGACGTTAACTGAAAAATAATAGAGTTGTTAATTTTTTATCACCGATACATAGTTTTAAGTAACGGAAGTTGTATAAGTAAAGGAAATTGAAATCCACCACAGATGCTACAAGTCATTCACAGGCTATAAAAAGTACACAGAAAGAGTAATAAAAAATGTACTCAATGCATACAGAAATAGGAACGTATTTGTAAATATTGCACTCAATTTTATGTGTCGATAGTTTTTCATAGAACTGCACATTAACTGGATTTTATTCACGCATAGAGTAGCTTCCTCTTATCATTACGGAAAAGGAATGTTCGAACAACTTTTTCTTTCTCGTTTTGCTTTCCGTTTCCTCTTAGTGGTGGATATTATTTAAAACTGATCTGAATAAAAGAGTGTTTTTTCGTTTGTATAATATCATAATCAGGCAAAAGGAATCCGATGGGCTGTGTAGTTCTTGATATTTTTTGATCCAAAAAGCTATCTATACCAATTAGCAGCTTACGTTGCATGAAAGTTCCTAATAATACGAATATTTCTGCCCCAATTAATCCAAAATTATCGTTGACCTAATTATCCAAATTTTAGACTATCAACGACATAAATAACGCTCCAAAATGAATCGCGAACTATTATCCTAATCAGAATAATCTGCCAATTTCACTTCGTAATAACTGCGTCAATTTGTTCATTCTATTCAAAATTTAAACATTAGCCATTTTGAATTGAAAATAAACAAATTTTGGGATTAGAAACCCTAATCTACATTCAACATAGTTCAGTTTCCATTGCAACTTTAATTGTTTTATGACCGTTTCAATAGTTATAATCACTCAAAAATTAACTTACTTAACATGTTCTTAAAGTCGACATTTGTTTAAGTGACACTAGTATGCCTTTCTATTATTATAAACGTTGGTACTTCTGCCTTGGGTTTACGAGATATTTGCATTATAAAGCGATGTGACATATCGTGTGTCCGACTTGTAATTTAGGTGTGTAATGGTGCGTTCATTGCAATATGAGGTACGATCCTCGACGAAATGGGATCACTGAAGGGATTTAGGAGACAGCTTTATTAGTGCCGAGGTTTCGTTTTGTGCTTAGATTTAAATTCAATGTGCTTTTTGTGTCTGTCGCTACTTGATTTTAGATTGGCAGGATGCATGCAAATTAATTTATAACTACGTAATGATATCCGGTAGAGCATAAAAAAAGCTAAAAGCTAACCAGCAATATGAAAATGGAAAGAAATATCAATCCATATTAATTTTAAATACCTGAAATCCTTTTAAATGAATACTGTCGTTATATTTTTTTATTAAGAGCGCTTTTGCTCTACTTTGAATCTGGGACTGGTCAGAGTAAAAACGGCTGCAAATTTGTTCAATTCGGATCGGATGCAGTGCACAAGCGTGCATACAAATAGTACCTACTAAAGGGTAGTTCGGATTGTATTTTTCTCGGATTCGGATAAGACGTGGTGCTTAACCGTCTTTACAGCGTTTTTCAATCGGTTTTTTTCAGTCAGTAATTCTGTTCTCGAGTATGAATAAACTATATACGCTCAGTCTTTCTATGGTAGACGTATGAGTTTATATACCTATATACACTAATACCATTGCAGCTCTACATCTGCACGTGTTGGTTACGTAAGCTTAACAATAGTTAACAGCCGTAGTTAGTCGTAGTTAGCCGTATTTAGCCATAGTTAGCCGTAGTTAGTCGTAGTTAGCAGTAGTTAGACATAGTTAGCCGTTAGGATCTTTATCGCCGTTTTAAATGACTATACAATAACTACACGAGTGTCTTTATCCGAGACAAAACAATTTTATAACTTTTTCTTCTTCTTAAGTAGGTACCTAAATAGGTACATTACTATTTGTCTCAATATCAACATGTAGACTAGAGTATCCGTCTGTTAGAAGATACAGTGTCACTATAGCCGTATTAACTAGGCGTTATTTGCTAGAATTGTTTGTGAACTCATTGCGTAGATGTCTGCGTCCTTATTCATTTGGTCAGACAGTCCAAACTTATTTTGACTATGATATTTTTAAAATGTATAATTGATTTTACGATTGTGCATATTTAGGCATATTTACTACTTTATTTCGGACTCAAACTGAGTTGCATTCCCCTCAGATCATGATGAGCTGATCTCGCGGCAAGGTGGCGATTCGTAAATAATCATAAACATGAAATGTGTCTTACAATATAGTTAACATAACATCACGCCTGTATTCCCTGAAAGGTTGAGCAGAAATGTAATAATAACAACACCCTCATTTCGTCATTATGTTTAAGTCCCATGTAAAAAATTCAAATTCCGGGATACTACTGAGTAATTCTACACGGAAAAACCCAATAACACTTTGCCCGACCTGGGGATCGAACCCAGGATCTCATGATCAGCAGTCGCGCTTACCACCACTAGACCAACGAGGCAGTTAAAAATGATCTTACAAAAGTTATAATATTCAAATATTAGGTTCCGTATTCTATACTGCCTAAATTATTCATAAACCCCACTTACTTCCCTATTGTTCAACTTGGTATACCTCAGATCAATACAATAAAAACCTAGATCAACCTTACCTTATTATTGCTATTTTTGAACACCGAATTTATTTTTTCTTAACCCTAATAGATAAAAAAAACATACTTTCCCTGTCAGTTAGGCATTCTACAGAACCATAGACCTTCGTATCGCACAACACTACTGACATATCCATGACTTTACAAATAACATTTTTGACACAAACATTTGCTCCACAGGGCCCAGAATACGTATACGAATGCGACATATTTGTTATAGTGTGGATTCATTAATCACTGTGGGTTGCCGCGTGGTGCCTTGTGGCTGTGTATGCTTCTATATTTCACTGTTTTCCTCCCGTCTGACCTAGACAATATTTGTGCCAGAAATGGTTGTAATCTACTGAGTGATTCCGGATAATTTTATTTATTTTTGTTTGTTTTGTAGGTACCTGCTTGTCATTACCTAGATTGAGGTTTCAGTAAAATGTTTTTTTTTTGTATTTGTCTGTGTTGATATAAAAAGCTCATTACGTCTCCGCTTTGTATATAATAATATTTGCTTGTTATTAAAACTGTTCCTTAATTACCAATTAAGTACTGAAATGCAATCTATACTAATAAAGAGAAATGTCCTGACTGACAGACTGGTTCATCAACACTAAGCCTAAACCACTTATGCTGGAAACATGAAATTTTAACAGTAAGTTCTATTTTTGGAAATTCTACCCCTAAGGGGGTAAAATAGGGGGTGGAAGTTTATATGAGAATTCACGCGGACTAAGTCGTGGGCAAAGTGCTAGTTCATATATATTTTTTTTAATTAATAGCATACCTAGATAGTTAGGTACTTACTCTTACTAATTATGACAAATATTTCGCAAAATTCGTGGACAATACTTTTACACAACATATTTACACTACTATAAATGATCACATGGACAACGTAAAATCGACCTCGTTTTACATCGTCATCAATATTGGGGAGTGTACAAATTCTATAGCAAAAATTTGTCGGCTTTCATCAATAAATCCGCACATTGATTTATTGACATGCCCGTCCTATTCTTAACAGATTCGATATAATTTGTTAGCCAAATAATCCGGGATTTCGATGCGAACCCCACCACGTTATAAATAAAACCGTTCCCAATAAAAGAACGGAGACAATTATTGCACGCTGTATGAAACGAGCTAAATTTCACCCACATTATAGCAAATAATGGCTAAACAGTAGGCGAAAAGCGTCACCCTCCGTCGCTTTGCATCGATATGTTACGCACCGATCCCCCTCACATCTAAATGCACAACAGGAGATCGAGAAAAAATCGCACAACGTTAGGGCAACGCAATAATGTGAATATTTATGTCGGAGGCACGTGCTGATTTGCCATAATGGTAACATGAAATTCGCATATTGGTAATTACATTCCAGGGGACTTACATTCACGTTATTATTCTTTTGTGTCAATGAGCTCTATTTATAACGCATTTTAGCATACATTCTGCGTTTGGGATGTTAGCAACTAACTCAAAGTATTATTCGGAAACTAGGTAAATTGAAGTTGTGCCATTACAGCAAACGTTATTCCCAGTTTTCCACTGTTTATGACCCGAGCTACGTCGTTAGCATATTGTTTATGAATCCTAAAACGTTACACTACTCACTAGTTAATGCAACAAAGTAGGAAATAATAAAACAAAGGAAACGATTTACATTAAAAAGAGATTCGTTTAAGCCCCGGAATTACACTAAATGTCTCCAGATAAACGAGTGGAAGCTTCACAAAAGAAGCTAATCTCATTTTTTTTGATGGTATGGCATAGGGTGGGACGGGGACACGTTAGCCCCAAGGGATGCAGTCTACGGTACGTCTCTAAGTCTATTAAGACGACTTGCTACGTCCCCGGGGGAGGGCGGACCGCTTCAGGGCAACACGATAGAAAAACATTTTATACTGGGAAACGACACCTGCTCGAATAAATAGAGAAATCCTGGTCAATCTTCGAGAACCACCCTCCATTGTTAACGACTACTGAATACAGATATCTCCTCGAAGAAAACAATTAGCATCGATATTAAAGCAGGAAACCCCATTGAAATGAAGGCAGATAAAACAATAGCAACGAAGAAAATGAGGCTGCAGTTTTTCAATTGCAATCGGCCGAGATCCTTTAGGAACGGGCTTAACCACCACAGAACAAAGAGACCAAATGAAAGTCTTACTCATCATGGTTTACTGTGCAATATCTATAAAATGAAATTGCAGATTGTAAACTACGCTACAGTTTTATAGTTGGACTTGTGGAACAGATGTAGGGACATTCAGCGCCTCGAGGGACGCAGGGGACGGTGTAACAATGTTACCGAAGTTCAAGCAAGGCCGAGGGGCGTCGCCGGGGCAAATTGTGACCGTAGGGTCACCGCTCGTCTATTTGCACGGCCAAATTACTCCAGCCGAGGTAAATACTGAAGACATTATTTAATAATACTAACAAAATTGTATTGGAGCTTTGTTTTAAAAAGGGAAAACGCCATGAGTTATACGTCATAACAGTAGTTAGTGTATGCACCATTAAGAAGCAAAGTTATTGCTTCACGCGGGACAGTGCTGTGTCTATTTTATTGTAGAAATGTGTTGTAAATCGAGTGGTGCGGCAGAACAGAATTGATTTAGACTGGCCGCAACAATAATTAGAATCATATGATGTATGATCCACGCTATGACGCGCTGTTTGCATTCGCGCAGTTGCATTATTAGTTATTTTCGACCGCTACAATACCTACCTGTCGTTTACAAAGTTACATTATTATGAACTTAATAACGTTATAATGATGTTGGAATAATTCATAGTTATTGTTGCGGAATATTAGCTAAATTTTGGTAGTAATGCAGTCATTTTAGAGAATCCTGGATTTATGTTTGCATTAGTTACGAATTCATTGATAATAGATATTTCTTAACAAGAGCTAAAACACAACTGCATAATGTGACACAATACATGTCTAATTTATTAGGGTGAATCGATTGATACTGTCAAATACAGCTGCGGTCTTGACCACGAAACCACCATATCAATAGGTACATTCCCGTATATGTAGACTTTAATTGCTTATTCTTTTTATGAGGCGTTCCATTTAGCACACCAATTTGAATAGCACTCATTCGAATCACACCAATAGTACTATTGGTGTGATTCGAGGAGCTATTCAAATTAGTGCCCTAAAACTATTGGAGTGATTCGAGGTGCTATTCAAATTAGTGCCCTAAAACTATTGGTGTGATTCGAGGTGCTATTCAAATTGGTCCCCTAGAACGATTGGTGTGATTCGAGGTGTTATTCAAATTGGTGCCTTAAAAGTATTGGTGTGATTCGAGGTGCCATTCAAATTGGTGCCGTAAAACCATTGGTGTGATTCGAGGTGCTATTCAAATTGGTGCCCTAGGTCTATTGGTGTGATTCGAGGTGCTATTCAAATTGGTACCCTGAAACTATTGGTGTGATTCGAGGTGCTATCAAATTGGTGCCCTAAAACTACTCGTGTGATTCGAGGTGCTATTCAAATTGGTGCCCTTTAGTGGGCTTTAACAAATAACATTATAATTATATAGGTACTGAACACTTTACTTACTTATAACATATCATCTTCCGACGCCACTTGGACCAAGACTCATACAAAAATATCCGATCTCCTTTAATGCTTCATTTTTCTTGACTTGACGCTGTATTTAAAATAATTTAGAGTGGGTATTGAATAGACTGCCATAATCAAATAATCTCTAATCTCTGCTTCACAATAAAAATAAATCTCTACAACTGCCTCGTTGCTCTAGTAATGGCAAGGGCGACTGCTGATCGTGAGGTCCTGGGTTCTATCCCCAGGTTGTGCAAAGTGTTATTGGGTTTGTCTGTGTGGAATTCCTCAGTAGCAACCCGGAGTTTGTATTTGTGGTCGGTTGATGGCAATAGGCTCGCCCCTATTATATGAGATGTAACATAACGGTGGAATGAGGGTGTTACTATGCACCTCTGCCCAACGCTTTCGGGAATAGAGGCCTAATGTTATGTTATGTTATCTCTACAACTATCGACTTCAACATACAAATAAAGTTTTTATCAGGTCATCGTTCAACAGAACATTCCTATCGATTTGTTTCAAGTTGAAAAAACTAAGACTCGTTAATCATTCCAAACACCCTTTTGCAAATACGCAACTCCAAAATTAATTTGGACCGACAGCAAAATAAATGACATAGACTTGCATGCTTTTAGACTTGATTAAATTCTTAGAGATTCTTTTTACATCTTTCATCTAACCGGCCTAGCTTTCTTTGTATTATTTCATTCAAGTTAATTACCCCCTTACTACGAGTAATAGTTTTGACGACACGTTTGGTGCAGTGACTGAGCGATCGGGTTCTGCGTTACGGGTCGTGGGTTCGATTCCCGCACGGAACTAATATTCATATGGCCTACAGATGGTTGTTCCGGGTCTGGATGTTTGTGCGTGTGAAGATTTGTGTGTGTAAACGCACCCACGATACAGGAGAAAACCTAATGTGGGGAAAAGTTTAAAAAAACAAAAAAAGGCTGTATAAAGTTATGTCATAGATAACGTCAGTATAACTATACATTTTTTTATGTATAAGCTTGTCATAATTTTATTTAACGTTTATTAGTAAAGGTCTAGTGGTGGCAAGCGCGACTACTGATCGCGAGGTCCTGGGTTCGATCTCCAGGTCGGGTAAAGTGTTATTAAGTTTTCCGTGTGGAATTCCTCAGTAGCAGCCCGGAGTTTGTATTTGTGCCCGGTTGATGGCAATAGGCTCGCCTCCTATTACATGGGACTTACTTAAAACATGACAGCGAGATGAGGGTGTTACTTTACACCTTTTTTTATCTCCCGGGGAAGGCGAGGGGGTCTACCGGACTCTTACCGGCTAAAAACCAACGGTGTTCCTTCTCCTGACCGTTCGGCCGGGGTCGCGGGATTCGCAAAAGCATGCACCGCAACCCCGGCAGATGTTACTATACACCTCTGCCCAATTCTTCGGGGAATACAGGAGTGATGTTATGTTATGATGTATTAGTAAGGGGGTTAATGTGGCACGTGATTTTGCATTAATAAAACTTTTTAACAAAAATAAAACCGACTTCAAATTGTCTATCTCCGAAGTTCTTCATCAGATCTTTACCAAATTTAAATGGGACTACTTTGAAAGAATACTCTTTTAAACAAAAAAAATAATCATTAAAATCGGTTCACAATAAGCAAAGATATCGCGGAACAAACAAAAAAAACATACATTCGAATTGAGAACCTCCTCCTTTTTTTGGAAGTCGGTTAAAAATAGGCCACCTCGTTTCTCCTTGTGATTGACGTACAAGGCGACTACAGAGTGACGTCATCAATATGGACAAATGCGTCCTCCTAGAACTAATTACGATCACCAATCTCGTGGGCAAATGTGGTGATTTCGGCAATGCTTTTCAACCAGTCATTAGAATTAAAAGAAAGTTTATGTAACCTTAAGGCTTAAAAGTGGCTTGAGTTGCTTCGAGAAAAGGGTGTACGGCCGTGCCTGCTTGACGTTAGCGGGGACACTGCCAGGATTAAATAATACTTTTAAAATACTAAATCGACGGTCCCCACGTATACTATCGAAGCTACACAATCTCAGTTTTTATTTTATTATGTATGTACACCGATTACGCTGAGATTTATGATCCGATTTACGTGATTCTTCTTTAGTTTGATGCGGAATAGTTGCCATTTGGTCCCATAAAATTTATTATTTTATAACCTTTAAGAGAACATAATTTCACACATTTTAAGCAGATAAAATAAAAACTGAGATTTTGTAGTTTCGATAGTATACGTAGGGACCGTCGAAATTCCAAATAATAATTTCATAGTTTTAATTTACAGTTAGACGGTTATAAATTCCAATTAGTTACATAAAATTGTGAACATAGTTATTTTTGAACAAAACATAAACTCATTTACTAACATTACATGCACTTACATTTTATTAAGTTATTCGTCACCAACGACTGTAGAATAAAAAAACATGGATAAGATTAATCATTTACATAAAAAAAAATACAAACAAAAGACAGCCAACATAACCTAATAGCATCAATTTTGAAAGACTACGCTATCTAGTTATTTTAGTAAAAAATATTAGGAAGGTACCAGGTATTATTATGATTAGTTCTCAAAATAAACCTTACAAAATGATGGTTTGTCACGCATTTAGCCGTGTTTTGTGATATTAGTATGCGGTTTATAAGATTTGGAGTTTATTTTAAAATACTACAAAAAGCTTTTATATTGTTTGTTTATTGTCAGGGATACTATTGAGACATGTTTGGCTTCAAATAATGATCAAATATGAAAGCTCGAAAATTAAACCTTTTTGTATTATAATTCACTTCACGATTGTAACCTAATTCCCAAAACCTTCATTTTCTATCATTTCCTTATAATAAAGAAGGTAATAAAGTTCACGCATTGCCGTTCCCATCCGATACATTCGACATGGCAAGAACAATACTCTTTTGTGCCATCGCAATGGTCCACTGGTTGTGCATTGTGCTCCTTCCAACCCCCGATCATGTTCTATTTTCCATTTATAAAGCAAAAGGCTGATTTATTTTTAGTTCTTTTTGTCGTTCGCTCTGTTTATCTGCAGTCTGATACAGACTATGTGAAGCTATTGATCGATTTTTAACGAAGTAAACATACCTACCTTTTCGCGTATCGGGAAATTATTAGGTGAATGTTGCGTTGTGATTGAATGGTATACTGTAATTGATGAAATTAATGTGAGTAAATGTAAGTGACTGAAGGTTAAGATGAAGATACATACACAATACTATGCGTGCCAAATAAGGATAAGATCGCGCTTGCTACAACTTCACACGATAGCTGTCAAATTGGTACCGCCAGCAAAAAAATACTATGAAAAAAAAAATGTTATATTTTTTTATTCATAGATTTAATTATTATTTACATTCATTTTTATAAAATATTATTTATTGAATTCCATAAATAGATAATTTTGGATGATTTAATAATATTTGAAAACAGTATTCATTAAAGAAATGAACCAATATATATAGTTAACTTCACAAAATGCTACTGGGCACCCTAATACGTCGCCATAATAATAATATAATGACTGTGTAATTAATTTGACGTTAATTGATTAGAAATACCAAAAAAGTGAACTAAAAATAATTAAACTGAGTATAATTTCGTTATTTATTTTTTTGCACACTTTACACTTTGGTAATGAAGTTCACGAGTATTGCGGAACAAAATGGCGTCTTGACAGCGTTATTCTTATTTGGCACGCATAGTACATATGGGTAAAACATCCAGTAGAAACATGTTTTATAAATGTCCAGAGGTACACAGAGTGCTGGATTTTATGAATAAGTACACACTGTCGTTGACATTGTTTATTTAATAATTTAAATACAAATAAACTTAACTTAACTTAATTAAATTTTGAAGACTATGAAGTGAAAATTAAGAATTTTCCCAGCAAAGTGTTTTCATAAAACAATTAATTAAAGTGTAAACTTCACGGCAAACATTGTTTAATGCTTTATAGTTAGAGCTTAGTGACAACGGTGTAATCCTGATAACGGCGCGACATAAATCAGCTAAAACTGTTCGCGTCAGCATGGCCGCCGTGCCACTGCGTCGAAACACCCTAATTTACTATCGTATTAGGTGGCCGTAGCAACGATTATTTTATACAAAATGCGAAGCTTAAAATTAACGAAGCGACCATTTTAATTTACAACCAACGTCCAATTAATTCCATTAACTTGTCAATATCTCTATTTATTGAGACAGAAGATTTAATTACCAAACGCATGAACGTACACCTCTATACGTGTGAAATTATATCCGCGAATTTCGACCGCGTAACTCACGTCGAAAATCAGTACAGTATCACTTAGTGGATACTTATTGTGTATGAACAAAGAAAGACGGCGTATTTGAGTGCATGGCAGGACTCCGGCAACAGGCGAGGCCCACACAGTTAGGCTCAATTTTAAACAATTACTGTTGAGCGAAGGGTAAATGTTTGCGTTCGACTTAGAGCGGGCCGGTGGATCGCCCACACGCGCGCTTGACAGGTATTCATTACACTCACGATGCACACGATGCAGCCTTCGCGGCGAACTGGCCGCGGAGATGCAGTTTTTAAATTTAGCATTTCGTATTCTTTCCCGATGAAAAATATTTTTTTTTTTGTGATCGCGACTTTCTTTTTGTTACAGTCTGTGACTATAGCAATGCTGATTGAAGTATTACAAACATACTTCTACAAATTTTAAAAATAGCTAGCAATAGCAATCAAAATAATGTCTATAGGTTGGTTTAATAATATGAACAATACATTGTTCACGATTTGGAACTTCAGGCTTTGTCTATTATATTGACAATTATTATTTACGGTTATCTTTTATTAAACCATAACATATTTGTTTCGTATAATAGAACTAAAGCTTTCTAAAGCAGTACTTTTGAACTGCAAATAAGAGCTTTAAAATTACAGACCAAGTACATAAGTTTTGATAGAATCCATTTACAATATCTAAAGCTTAATCGCGAGTACTTCTGTGTAACCTACTCATCTATTGATTTAATATAATTTATTTATACGGTAAGCTAACACAGTGTTTATTATTACGAAGACCTATAAATACACTAATGAATCTAGAATCATAGGTTTATTACAAAATAATTTCAGTATATTAAAACATATCCCCGAAGGGTTAGGCAGAGGTGTATAGTGATACCCTCATTTCGGCGTTATGTTTAAGTCCCATGTAATAGGGGGCGAGCTTATTGCCATCAACTGGGCACAAGTCCAAATTCCGGGCTGCTACTGAGGAATTCCACACGGACAAATCCAATAACACTTTGCCCGACCTGGGGATTGAACCGAGGACCTCAAATTCAGCAGTCGCGCTTGCCATCACTAGACCAACGAGGCAACAGTATATTCTACGCATAAATAACATACGTAAGTTACTTACGCAAGCCAGGAGATTAATAAGCTCTAATACACGCCACAAGGCACTCTCTACAAACAAATTATATTTTCTCATGGTGCAAATCACGTCTGTCTACGAAGCAACATCATAGTAAAATATTTACCAACACGACATCTTACAGAATAATCTATAGAGCAAAACAAATGTTTAACATTGCTTTGTTATGTTAGCGCTCGCCCACGGACGCTATCGTTTATCAATCTCCTTACACTCGGACACAAACGTGTTTACAAATTACAACATTGTCTTAACGCTTCGAGGTTTCCTACATACATAATCGATAATCGTTTCAACTAATAGGATTACTCGATCACAAAACATTCGATACGCTCGAGACACGTGATTAAAAATGAGCTTTAAAGATTAACATTCCTTCCAACCCTTGGACGCCCGACAAAAAGAAATCACAGAAGGGGACTTTACTTTAGAAATTCGACACGCATTTTGTGATTTATTGAAATATCTCAAACATCTTGGTGTTATATAAATCGCACTTGAGGGGGAGATAAAACCTTCGTTTGCTAGCTCGTCTTACTGACAATAAATCATGACGTCATCCGGTAGAAAAACGATATTTAGGTGTTAAGTTGTGAGGATCATAAGATAGCAGCTGTCTACGACACTCAAAATGAGAAGGGGTTGTTTTAATTTAAACAAAATAATGATGTTCTATTTTAAACATATTCAATTTGAAGCACAATCATATTCATCATCATCATATTTAGCTTCCACAATCCCACTGCTGGACATAAGCCTCTTCTGATATGGCACCAAGCATAATAAACCCGATTTAAAATAGTTCGGCGAAATACCGCGTATAAAGATGCACCATGTTTGGTAACCAAACAAAGACTAGGTCAATATTTATAGTCCACATTCATGACGTACCAGCGACCGACAAACAGACCTTTTCAAACTTTTTTATTGACCTTGTATATTTGTATAACAATGGTCGCAACCACAATCTTAATAGCCTCGATATGAATTCAGCACCGCCTACGAAGCATGTGGCTAATTATAATTGATAATTTGCTACATTTTTTGCATTTTTATTACCCTTCCTGAATGTAGGACGACGGTCGGACACAGTACGCCGTGCTCCCACATAATTAGCGAGGCCCGTATCTCCCTCGCCCGCACCTACTTTGCATATTTTGTTTGCGCAAACATCGCCACTGTTTGACTGTTAAAATCAAGGATCTCTTCCCAACTTCAGGGGACAAACATCCAAAGCCATAGGTCATCCCGCTACGCTGAATAATTAAACATGTGTTACTTTTGTTTAACGGATGCGTAGGCTTTGATTGTTGAGGGCACCGACATCATGTCTGAATGATAACTTCCCCGCTTGCACGCCAACAGCATTACATGCTTGGTAAATTCGAAATTAAAAAGAAAACGACATTATTTGCACACAAATTCATTGTTTACAGACTTAAGGCCAGAATTTTCAAATAAAGCGCATCCTTAACCCCAAATAGGTGTAAGAACTTTCATTTCAGCTCCGGAACTTTAATTTCGTTGGAGAATTATGAAAATATTTTGTAAGACGTATAATGGTCACCTACTTTTAGCTTCTATTCAGTTATTTTGTACCGTGTCAAGGCAGAAGAACGGACGGTTAGAAATGAGGTATTATTAAAATGGCGAGCAAAAATGTAATTTCAAGAAAATGGCCGGAGAAAATAGTACTTTATTTCGCGTTGTTAGACGACAACAAAGAAGCTTTTAGGAAGATTTCATTGAGCGAGTGGGGAATAAGACGATTCTCATCGGAATTAGAGGTTGGGCAATCCTGTCCTTTCAATGCTTTAATACGTGGCCCTTTGGCGGACACGGAGGGATTGTGTCAGTGTTTGTCAGAAAGGATTTGCGTACTATTACACGACAGAGCCTGTGAACGAGTAAAGGTTTTCGGGAATACGCACTTCAGACACCTTACATCTCAAAAGGTAAAATTTGCAAATACATGTTTATAGCGAAAGAATCCTCCCGAGATCCGTAGCGTATGTATTTAGGCTCCTTTTTATCCCATACATTATTTGTGTAGGTCGCCTTTGTATTTCAATATTTAAGAATTGCCTTTGTTATTTCACATCTTTCTACAGAGCCCGTCTAAAAACATTTCTGTAATGATATTTATACTATGATAATATAATACTGTGGTTTCATTTTATTCCCCTATCAAGGAATAATTTTGTCGGAAAACTAAAAGTTAGGTACGGTTTTTATTGCGCAGGTTGTAAAGAAAGTGCTAAGTCTCGTCTGCCCTTTTCTTTGCCCTAATAAAATTTAGGGGTAGGATCTAAAGAATTCAATGTATCTTTCTTCGTCAATGTCACTACTTACATCCTTTACTATTCGGCCTGCAATCTTGAATTGGAATGTCATATGTGTCATGTGTGTGTATATGGGCTAGATACATAGGGTTCTTTCAAATGGTTCTGTTAGATGCCTGTAATGTAGTAATGGGGCTTATGTGGAACCCTTAGTTACGACTGTTAGGTGCGTAGTGATGTGATCCGTGCGATATTCTACTCGAGTGAATTGAGTATAATTGTTATAAATGGACTCAAGTTTAAAAATATTTCCAGATACAATTCTTTCTAGAGCTCACGCGAGTGTAAATGAAGTGAGGGTATTATCAAAGTCACCCTCATAAGAAGAGGTCAATTATTCCTATTGAAGTACTAGATTTTATTCGAGTACCATATTAAGTAGATAGACGTGATCCTCATTTCAATCATAAGGTTACCAATTAATATTAATAAAGTACCAATCATGGTTGTAAATTAGCTTGGCTCGATTTATACAAGGTTAGTCGGAAAGGGAGTACTAAGCCGAAAGGGTGTAAGAGTACCTATAATAATGGATAACTTTTGTTCTACAACTTACTCCAAAAGTCATTAGTTTAAAAGAAATAGCTGTTCAAAGATTGCATAAAAAATATGCTAAATTCTATCTATTCACAGCTATGATCAGCTGTGTTTTTTTTTAGGTGATATTTGGGATCACGGATTATAAGCTCCATTTTCTGAATACGTAACTAAAGCAGGAATGAAGAATTTTTGAAAAAACTAAAATAAAAATCATTTTACATGAAAACAATAATTATCGAATTTTTAAATTTTAACACTTTCTTTAAAACAGTCATCAGTGATACATTAAGTGGTGCGCGGCTTAGTACCCTCTTTCCGACTAACCTTGTCTATAGAAATATTGATTATTTTTGTTGTAACGTCGCCCTACTCAAATCAAAACTATCGATACAAGCGCAACACTACCTACGTAAGATATTTTTAAAGCTCAGTGATTTATCGAGTTCAGTACTTACTTTTTCAAAGGGAGACCAAACGAGGGTAGATAACACTCGCAATATAAGACAGAACACGTTACCGTTAAAACTTGAACCGTGTCCCTATCGGAAACTTTCACTCGAACTTCAAGTCGAACTCTGATATGAAAATATTTATAGGAACATTATGGCTTAAGTGATATTACAGCTAATGATCTAGTCTTAGATAATGTTTGGTTTTAAAACGCGTAATTATTTTTAAAGATGTGATAAAACTTAGGGACTCTTTACGTTACTCAACTGTTGTAATATGAGAAGAATGGACTGTAGAAATAAATTTGGAATTTGGAAGAAATAGTGTAATTACGGCCATTTGTGGCACATTCAAATAACTTTCTTCTTTGGTACATATAGGCCTAGTACGAACATTTCACGTTTAGCATCGTAAACGTATAGCTAATGTAAGCGAATTTGTATATGCACAATTTGTATTATACATAGATATTAATAAAGTTTTCAATTTAATTAAATAATATGTGCCAAACGAGTATTTCCAATTCAAAATTCACTCACATTAATGTTATTTTTACGTCACAACATTCGTCCAAAGCCTACTGTTACGAATGAAATGTTTAACAGAACAAAAAAAAATAAGATGGCATTTGTATTCAAAATAGCTAAATTAAATTCATATAATAAATAACATGTAATTTACGAAACTTATCAAAGTCTTTTAAATAGTTAAAAATGACTTGAGATAAATATGCAAATACAAAATAAAAATATGAATAGAAACAAAAGACAAACACAACAGAAACACAATTGTTATTCAAAACGAGGTACAGTCCATCAAAAAAATCCATTACCCATCTCTTAATATTTAAATTCAACATTATCTGTATGAAGGAATCAACTATTATCGCTTTTGTTGCAACATAAAATTACTGTTCACATTATCAAGAGCGCATTTCCCTGGGGTAAGGCCAGCCATTAACGCCAACTGTTCACATTGGTGCTCCTTACTATCGTAGGTAATATATTGTGCACGCGGCACCACTGTGTGGATATGCTGAGTTATGATTAATAGTATTCCGCTTGCGGCCTCAAATGTGTTGAAATTGGTCACAGCTTTGATAGCTGTTGCGTTGTCTTCCTGTGATTTAGTACTTAATGATTATTACCTGTGTAAGATGATGAGGCAGAGCGTATGCTTGTCATTTCTGTGTTGGCTGCAATTTAGTGAGGTCGAGTGTACCATTTGTCATTTGTTTGGAGGGAATTGAAAGTTGCTACTTTTACTAATGCTGTATTGGGATGTAACTCGTTGTATAATGCAAACTCTGTCAGTTAAAACTGATTAGACGACGCAGTCCGAACTTCATAGATTTTTTCCGTTGTAATTATGTAGGACAAAACAGCTGTGCAGATTTTTATTTACAAAATATTTTTTTCTGTTATAACATAATATCACGCATTGTATTCCCCGAAGGTTAGCCAGAGGTTTTTAGTGCACCCTCGTTTCGACAGTTATATTTAAGTCCGGGCTGCTACTGAGAAATTCCTAGTGGAAAAAACCAATAACACTTTGCCCGACCTGGGGATCGTACCCAGGACCTCACGATCAGCAGTCGCGCTTGCCACCACTAGACCAACAAACCAGTCTGTTACAGTCGTCCATAAAATAAAATGTTGGTTGCCAAGACTATCGTTTAATTTTAACTAAAAGTGTACGTATTATCCTAGGATCAGAACATCGGGTAACAGAAAATATGACCTACGCAAATGGTAACAAAACTCTTACGTAACATAAATTTTATTTTACATTAAGATAACTGCGCTTAAATATCATTAAGAATATAATTACAGTCATTAGAACTTCAGCTTGTATAAAAAAGCACAAATCGCCATTCCCGGAGAATATAATGACATTCGCAAAAACACAACTTTTCATTTTTGACGACTGCTTGCCAGTTACTAAACATAAGTAGAAACGAAAAAGCTCAAATGAACGGAAAAGCTCAAATGATTCATTTGAGCTTTTTCGTTTCTACTTATGTTTAGTAACTGCCAAGCAGTCGTCAAAAATGAAAAGTTGTGTTTTTGCGAATGACATTATATTCACCGGGGACGGCGATATGTAATAACGTCTGCTTATCATGGAACATGCCAGATGTTATGCATTTATTGTGATAAAATGACGTATAGTGCTTGTAAGGGCCAAGCCACATCTGACGGAACATACGTCACCGATCTTCCGCTGGTACACATAATTCCATATAAACATCTCACACTGTACACATTTGACCGAAGATGCGTTACTAAAATTCCTCGAGTAAATTACGCGACGGTAGATCGGCGACGTATCTTCCGTCAGATGTTGCTTGGCCCTTAGATTACAAACATCATAGAAATGACATTTTTTTTCAAACAAAATCTCCTCCATAAATTGGAAGGGAAAATTACATTTATTTAGTTACTAAGCCTAACACGATTACCAATCGTCGTAAAACTCAGTCTTAAAAATGCCCAAGGGAGTTTCCTCGTGGAGGTCTACACAGTAAAATGTGGAGACGCATAGTGGATATTTACGGGCTGACTACAATAACTATTATGAACAAATCCAGACATGCGACAACATAAATGTTAGTACAGTTAGTACCATATTATGTGACGTAGACAATACCATAGTGTTCGGCTAAAACATTTGTTATAATACGAACGTTGTTAAAGGTTCCCGAGTCCCGACACATCACTAAAAACAAACGAGACCCGTTACCCGACACATTTTCTGCATTTGTCTTCTTTATTAATTGCTCATAAATTATGATTTCATTGCATACTTGCTGTTTTATGACCAACTACGACTTTACGGATAAGTATATCTTAGACATTAATCATTTCTCTCAGAAGTGAATTATTTTTGCCGCAGGTCAGCCGTTGGTATGGCTGTATATTCACTGCCTACACATTAACAGGATATATCCATAATTAATGTTACATACTAATAAAACTTAATATTCTCTCAAGGCTACTAAATTACTTTATCAAAAGTACGTAATAAAGTGTATTTAGGAGCTGAAAATTAATCAACTACCTTTTTCTTTTACGAAGTATGAATCAATTTTCATTGCCTAATTAATTTTTCAACATAAAAAAGTTGACCGTGTTTTTTTAATTAAACCGCTGAAGACAAAGCCAGTTACTTTTTATAGGCAATTTCAACGTAACCTAGAGTCCACTAGCGGCATGCAAATATTCACTTAGGAATGAACGGGAAATAAAGTGACCTGAATACGGTAAACTGATAACGTAATTTAGATAAGCAAACTTCGATAGTTAATGTTGTCATAATGGATTCCGTGATCCATGTTGTGAACACAAACGCTCCTAAATAATATGGAGAGCCATGTTTTTCATCGAGTCATGCAGCCATACTTTTCTTTCTCAAATAATCTAGATACGTCAATAGCCTTGTCTCGGATATGAGTTCTGTTGTATGCGTAATTAGAATTGGAACGTAGGTACTCTCTTTTGTATGTCAACTCCAACAAATCGAATTGGAAATCGATTACGTGTGTGCTCACAAATCAACTTCAGAATCAATTATAAATAGTATACTTCGGTAAAATCAATGTTTGTTGTAGATCTTATGGCTCCAATGAGATCTTATAGCTAAACACAATTTTCGCCTGGAAACAAATAAATATTTTCCACATGCCGTAAAATAGGAAATTACCATATTTTTAAAGGTTTAACGCAGATTTCTCTCCAATACTTGTATAACCCGCTTAAATCCTAGAAAGCTGGCGAAGTTATTCGGTAGCGGAACAAGTGTGTTTTGGTACCATCTTTTTCTCATGTAATGTACTGCTGACATAGATTAACCCTGCACGGGAAACATTTGGATTCAATAAAAAATATTTACAAGTAGTAAACATTTTAGCGGCTCGAGTTAAATGATCACACGGCGAGCGATAGCCGCGAACTTCGCTCGGGGTTCTAAAATGCCTCACGTTAAGAACATAATATGTTTACTTGTTGTAATTTTTTTTTTATTGAATCCAGAAGTATCCCATGCAGGATTAATCTATGTCAGTAGTACATCACGAGGTTTGAAGGAATTACATGATTTCGTTTACACCCAGTATGAGAATAGCTCATGCTGTCGTGAAAAGATTAGCCAGTCAGCAAGGTTGGTCGTGGCGCTGACTGTCCAGGGTGCGCTGGACGTACTTAAATATCGTCACTCCTGCAGGCTCTTTTAATACACCCCAAAAATGCACCTTTTTGGTACCCTTAAAAATGTCAACACCATTCGTAACTCTGTACACACAGACCGACTAACATACTCTCAGGCAGATGACGTCACACTAAACGCGGTGCCACCACCCGCCACACTTTCAGTGTGACATCGTCCATACTAGCCCACACATTACAGTCGCCGCGGTACAGGCGTGCCTTTCCCGACCCGCTTTCTATGTAGCGAAGCCTTCAAGGTAACATAGGACAGATTTAGGACGCGATAGGGACGTCATCACACCTGAAGCCAGAGTGCTCTATTAAACGCCCTATTTCACACCAACACCCTTTGAAATTGGTTTTTATAGGTGTTTTCCGTTTCGAGCATATGAATTTTAAACTCTCTTTCGACCTCTCTCGCTTTCCATTATCGTAAAAGTTTTACACCTTTCGTCGAATAGGCGTTATATTTTGTAAAGGAAACAGAACGTTTAGGATCATTTTCGGAAAAATTATTGTGGAAATGTTTTTTTTTCAATTTTATTTTTGTCGAGCCCTTAGTGTTCTTTAAGTAACCTATTATACAACCTACATTAAGTATATTAAAATAATCACGTATTTTAAACAAATTCGATTTGATGACACGTTTGGTGCAGTGGCTGAGCGATAGGCTTCTGCGCTACGGGTCGTGGGTTTGATTCCCGCACGGAACAAATATTTGTATGGCCTACAGATAGTTGTTCCGGGTTTGGATGTTTGTGCGTGTGAAGATTTGTGTTTGTAAACGTACCCACGATACAGGAGAAATCCTAGTGTGGGGCAACGTTTTTTTTAAAAAGAAAAAGGAAAGAAAAAAATATTCCATAAACATTAATTACTATCGACCCTTATTTTTTTTACAAATCCATAGACAGCTATTAGTTTCTTAGAAAGACAATATTCATTTCTCCATTATAAAATCCATACCAATGAAATTATATAATAATTCCCTAATATCTTTATATTATTATGTACATAATAATATAAAGAACTGTAATATAAAGTATTGTATTCAACATTTATGATCGACTTTGACATAATTATATAAAATTTATTATAATAATTATGGGAATCGTACATACTATAATAAAATACCTAATCCTATACATAGAAGTCAAAAACATAGACCGCTATAAATATTCTTTACATCCTTAAAATGTCCAAGGGACAAAAAATATCCGCTAAAGTAAAACATTATCTTATAAAAAAGACATAAGGGAATCGTGGCCTTTGAAACAAAAAAATAAGACACGACCCATATTGTCGGACCTCTACTGAATTGCCTTTAACAATCAAAAGGGAAAGCTTTCAGTATAAACTCCTCAAAAATTATTACGGCTGGATTCTCTCGATAAAATTGAGACTTATCCACGAAACACAAGTTGATGCCTGCCCCGGGGCAGTGTTAAAGACCGCTGTCAATCTCCCTTTATCCTTTAACCTCCACTCAATTTATTATGATTTGGGCCTCGGATGTATTGAACGAATCTAAAAGTTACGAGTATTGCTTGTAAACATTTTTAGTGTTTGTTTTATATGTACATACATACGCTTTTTTCATCGGCATCATAATAATGATTCTTTAAAGATTATGTTACAGCGCTTGTATCGATATTTCATGTTTTGCTTTTATTTTTTCCTTATCCTCTTTTATGCCAAATACTTTAAATCCTTTTAATTTGTGCGTGGCATATTTCCTTTTATATTTTTGTTCCGGTTTTGTTATGCTTAATATTCGTCCTTTGTTTATTGTATCATACATTCTTAAAATTAAATTTGTCCTCAATTACACTGACAGTAGCGGGTTATTGCATACGCCCCGTGCATCTGTCAAAAGTAACGGAGCATGGACTATAATTCCAGAATGTCTTTTTGAAGCCTACCCGCGACAAGCGGTTTCTGGTAGCTTGCATACCAGCCAAGTTCGGTTCCTTCTTAAAACGTGTTGCCAGATCTTTTTCTATTTTTTGAGTAAAACATACAGTTCTAATTTTTTATTCACACGATCGTACTAAATTAATTCCAGTTTAACTCACCTATATCTGTCAACTTTTGCCCAAACCAAGGGCACTTTGAGTAGAACTTATAGGTATGTGATTTACTAAACAAACCATATTGGAATTTTTTATCGCCAACGTATTGGATTTTAGAAGGGTTTGCGAAACGTATTTATAAACCGGACTTCACTTTTAATTTTCATGATCATACTTTTTAGATACATTTGAGCACGGCATCAATTGAATACAAATGACGACCAAGTGTGTCGTCTCTTAAAGCACATACATACAGAAGTAAGTTTCAGTTGTAAATAAACAAACAATAAAAAGAAAAGCTGGATAAAAACAGTACTGCATTACCAATCTCTGATATATGCAAAAAAAACCTCAGTGCACTTCACAAAACTGAAGTCGCATGCTATAAAACACGACTCTAACCGATCGTCGCATTGCATGCTACAGCTGCAATTAATATCGCAAAGTAAACCAACTTTATAAACCAGGGAATGATAAAGTAGAAAATTTTATAATGTTTTAACATTGGCGGCAAAAACAAGTAGGTTATGGCAGCAGCTGTGGATAACGACAGCACGCGAGAAAGCAATATATTGGCACTGAAGACGCCATTTTCTATGCTCCATCGTGGCTTGTTACTCCGATACACAAACATTTTTGTACGTAAAACTTTTTGTTGTGATTTAATGTTACAGCTTGTACGTGTAGCAAATGGTTAGGTATTGGATATTACAGAATACACGATGGTAGCGCGCAGACGCCTCCTATTTAGTACTTAAAGAAACGGTGTAATCATCACATTCTCATTTCACACTAACTGTTCTGCCTCGTTGGACTAGTGGTGGCAAGCACGACTGCTGATCGTGAGGTCTTGGGTTCGAGCCCCAGGTCGGGCAAAGTGTTGTTGGGTTTATCCGTCTGGAATACGTCAGTACCACCCCGGATTTAGTATTTTTGCCCGGTTGATGGCAATAGGCTCGCCCTCTATTATATGGGACTTAAAAATATCGGCGAAATGAGTGTTACTGTACAACTCTGCCCAACCTTTCGGGGAATACAGACATGATGTTATGTTATGTCTCATTTCACATAATATGCATTATATAAACAACTAGCTGTGTCCTCACGGCTCCGCCCGTAGCCTATCCTACTCAGTGATAATGTAGCTTTCTGTCCGGAAAAGATTTTTTGAAATCGGTCCAGTCGTTTTTAAGTTTATTCGTTACATACAAAAAAACAAATCTTTCCTCTTTATAATATTAGTATAGATATAGATTTGGTTCCATAGGACATAGCTATTGTCATTTACCAAGCCTAAACCAACCTCGGGCTACAACTAAGAATTTTCTAACAGGAAAACCAAAACACACTTTTCCTGAATTGAAATTCCAAGGCAGGATACTATAACGAACCCTGCGGTACTCTTGCGATGGGATCAGTATTTCATATTCAGTGTGTTAAATATTATTATATTGGACTATGTATTGAAGTGTGAAACTGCTTCGTTGGTCTAGTCGTGGCAAGCGCGACTGCTGATCGTAAGGTCCCTGGTTCGATCCCCAGGTCGGGCAAAGTGTTATTGGGTTTTTCCGTGTGGAATTCCTCAGTAGGAGCCCAGAGTTTGGATTCGTGCCCGGTTGATGGTAATAGGCTCGAACCCTATTACATGAGACTTAAACATGACGGCGAAAACACCTCTGCCCAACCCTTCGGGGAATACAGGCGACATGTTATGTTGTATTGAAGTGTAGTAGGCCTGTGTACGATCGTCATATTGACTATTTAACTATCAAAGGAAGTGTCCCATTGTCATTAACAACAGGCATTTATTGAACATACTGTATCTGACAGGATAGGCTTACAATGTGATGATGACGATAGATACGCTTTGTCAATACTCATCAGTTTATTCCTTGAATAAACATTTCCATTATCCTACAAATAAATGACTTCAACGAATAGTAGACAAGGAATGGGAAGAGAACTTAAGAAAATTACATCGTTCTTGCAAAAAAAGACGAGCCTCTTTATTTATAAAGCACTGAACATCAATAAATACTCCATCCGTCTCGAAAGACGTCATTTCACGTTTTTCAAAAGAAAGCAATGATAGCCTAGTAATGTAACCATCGGACTGCCAAGTCATAGGTCTCGAGCTCGAACCAAGACCCGCACCTCTGACTTTTCGGATTCATGTGCGTATTGTATAATTATTATCAGTTGCTTAAAAACGGTGAAGGAAAACATTGTGAGGAAATCTGAGAGATATTTCTCAACAGCATGTGAAGGCAAGTCGGAGGCCCATGGGCGGCATAAACTCTGACACCTGGTTAGTCACTAACCACAGGAAAAGAAGAAGACGTCTTTCAGATAAAACGACACAACAATTTAGATACAGAACGTTTGTTACAGCAACGAAAATGTTTATGAATAAAAAGGGAAAGTATATTAGCGGATAGAAAACCCAACAAGTTATCCCAAGTTATGGGTGTAACCTAATAATGCTTGTAAGCGATGAGTTAGCTACCTATCTACGAGCACATCTGAGAACTTTGACCTTACTATGTTTAGTACGTTGCTCAAAGGATAGGTACATCATTATACTACTTCTTGGAAGTTTGCTTCCTTGAAACGAAGGGAAATACTGCGTTACTATATCATGTTTGTTATTTATTGACGACAAAAATAAAGGTATTTCTGTTGGTATTTGAAAAGAGTTTTACATTTTTATACCTATTAAACATCACGCCTTATACTTCCCGAAGGGTCCGGCAGAGGTGATTTTTAGTTCACCCTCGTTTCGCCAATTATGTTTAAGTTCCATGTAATAGGGGGCGAGCCTATTGCCATTAACCGGGCACAAATCCAGACACCGGGCTGCTACTGAGAAATTCCTTATGGGAAAACCCAATAACACTGTGCCCGACCTGGGGATCGAACTCAATACCCCATGCTCAGCAATCGCACTTGCGACCACTAGTCCAACAAGGCAGGCTATTAACTAAATCGTAAATTACTGGTTAAGATTACATAGGGAACTCTAATTAAAAAAAAACCAAACTAATACAATAAATATTAGGTCCCCACCTATGAAATCAGCGTTTTGTATGGAGAATTTTAAATAAGATGCATTTTTCATACTAACATTTTCTTAATTTATTTAACAACTATGAACATTAATGTTTTAAAACTTTTATGCACTAATGTTTAAAAACTAAGATAACGTATACCACTACCATAGATTATGCGACAAAAATTAGTTTTGGCTAAATTAAAACAAAAATAGTGGTAATTTCTGCTAACAAAAAGAGAAGTCATTTTTAAGGTATTTTTTATGTTTAGAAAACTATAAGTAATAAGGTTTTTTTACTATTGGTAGTTGTCTATGATGGTCATTATTCGATATAATATCAAGCAATTGATGAATATTTTAAATCATAGAAGTGACGAGGTTCTCTATTTGTGAGAAAAAAACGCCAATTTCATAGGTGGGGACCTAATAATTTGTGTTACAGAAGAAATCCACGATCGAATTGGATAAGATAACAGTTGGCTTTATTAAATGATAATAAATATGCGAAGTTAGTTTTGAATAGCAATGATAGCCTAGTGATGTAACCGTCGGACTGCAAAGTCATAGGTCTCGAGCTCGAACCCAAGGCACGCACCTCTGACTTTTCGGATTCATGTACCTACGTGTTGTATAATTATTACTTGCTTAAAAACGTTAAAGGAAACATCGTGAGGAAACCGGCGTGCCTGAGAGATATTTCTCGACGGCGTGTGAAGCCAAGTCAGAAGCCTATGGGCTGCATAAACTCTGACACCAGGTTAGTCACTAACCTCACGAAAAAAAGAACACTTAAGAATCACCTAAGAAATAAATTATCTGTTATTTTAACCTAAGCCCATAAATAATAAACAATTTTCATTTGAGAGATCCCTCTTAAATGTAGTTTTAACACGACTTAAGAGGTATTTAACAAAAAAATTTTGTCAAATATATGGAATTCTAGTTTATGACTGTTTTTAACTGCCTCGTTGGTCTAGTGGTGGCAAGCGCGACTGCAGATCGTGAGATCCTGGGTTCGATCCCTAGGTCGGGCAGTGTTATTGGGTTTTTCTGTGTGGAATTCTTCAGTAGCAGCGCAGAGTTTAGATTTGTGCCCGGTTGATGGCAATAGGCTCGCCCCCTGTTACATGGGTCTTAAACATAACGGCGAAATGAGGGTGTTACTATACACCTCTGCCCAACCCTTCGATGAATACAGGCGTGATGTTATGTTATGTATACTTTATGCTAGCTGCTGCTGGAACATCTCTCAAATCATCGTCTTCCTGCCGTGGTCCCAAGTTACTTGGGGTCGGCGCAATATGTTTTTCTCTTCCACTCTTCCCTGTCAGCCGTCTATGCCAGCTACTGTTGGGACATCCCTCAAATGAGAGCTGTTTATTAATACGGCCTTTCAAAAAGCAGTAACAAACACAAACGCCAACTTTATAGCAGTAATTACTGAAACTTATGCAGAAATACATTTCCGGTATAAATCTTTAAAGCGACACAAAGCCATGCAGAGAAACTGCCTAGCTTAAATTAGTTTACATTAAATACCGGTACAAGTCACATTTAACCGTATATAACACTCAAAATCCATTAAAATATATACGCGTGTGGCGCAATATAATTATTCTAACGTACAATTAGCGAAACCGACGCCATTACGTGAAGGTACCAGTTAAATTAATGTTGGGTTACAGACACTCGAAAGTTCCATTATCGTTAGAAACACGATAATGTTTAGGTGATAAGTCTGCTGTAGGCATATATTAAGCACATACAAATGTAGAATGTACAAGTGTTGTATAGTAACGTGGAATACGTTACCTAGTTACGAGTAGGTAATAATGGGAATAGGGTTTCCATGTAGAGATATGTGCGGTGAGACTATATAGGGTGTCATTTTATTACTATGTGTAGTTTAATTAAATAATTGGACGTCGTATTGTAAGCCTAATAGTTACTATAACTGTCAACTTCTTCTTTTCGTGTGGTTAGTGACTAACCTGGTGTCAGAGTTAATGCCGCCCATGGACCTCTGACTTGGCTTCACATGCCGTCGAGAAATATCTCTCAGGCATCATTTCCTCTCGATGTTTTCCTTCACCGTTTTTAAGAAAGCGATAATTATACAATACGCACATGAATTCAAAAAGTCAGAGGAGCCTTGGGTTTGAACTCGAGACCAATGACTTGGCAGTCCGACGGTCACACCACTAGGCTATCGCTGCCGTTAACTGTCAACTAATATAGATAAACTAAAAATATGAATAAATTCGATAAAGAAGTATTTTTGTATTAGAAAAAGTATATTATAACCACTTGGTCCCTTATTTGATGGCAATAGGCTCGCCCCCATTATATGGGACTTAAACATATCGGCGAAAGGAGGGTGTTACTATACACCTCTGCCTAACCCTTCGGGGAATACAGGCGTGATGCTATGTTATGTTGTTCGTCCCATACATCGATAATGATTATTTGTTTGTAGTGAAAATATACCACAATACTTGCATACATCATTGTTTTGCTTTCCATTTCCCATTCACTAGAAAAATATGAATCTGATAGCAGTTGACCATTAGCCACATATTTGCACCTAGCTCAGGGTCGAATACTTGCCAGAGAATATTTACCGATTGATTGAAAAAGCAGCCCAAGTGCTACGCTGGAATGGCGATAAAGGCGCGTATCGATTTTGCAAGGCAGATTCCGAGCCATATTTGACCGCACTAAACATGCAAACCTATTTGCTAGCTTGAACATTTTTTATAAAAAAAATGAGAACTGTGGACAACCGTTACCACTAAAGTAAAACAAATAATTAATAATATTTAGTAACAAACACATTATCCTAATATATACAATACAGGGTGTAAACGAAATCATGTAATTCCTTCAAACCTTGTGATGTAATGCTGACATAGATTAACCCCGCACGGGATACATTTTGATTCAATAAAAAAAATATTACAAGAAGTAAACATGTGTTCTTAACGTGAGGCATTTTAACTCGGGGCGCTAAAATGCCTCACGTTAAGAACACATGTTTACTTTTTGTAATTATTAATTTGATTGAATCCAAAAGTAGCCCGGGCAGTGTTAATCTAATCAAATCAAATATCGTTTATTTGTCAATGTAGGTATATTACAATAGATGGTAAGTAAGAAACATGATTTCGTTTACACCCTATATAAATATATAAGGTCCAACCAAAATACCTGAATAAACGTTTACAGTGTTCAGTACGTTTAACTAAACATATCTATGCAAAAAAAACGAGATTCAAGCGTTTTTTTCTAACCAAAAATAATAACGTTGTAAATTGCCTGTACTCTCTAAGAATAAACTCATCAATTTTTCATACATTAACCGCCGCTGGGGCGCGCGCTACTTCCGCGCTATATTTTACCTAAACTGCGAAGTAAAAATGTTAAAAAAGAAATTAAACAATTTAAAATTAAAGTTGAAAAAACAAATATTGGTTAGAAAAAAAAACACTTGGATCTCCTTTTTTTTGCATAGATGTGTTTAGTTGGTTTGGTTGGCCCCTATATAATATACAAAATACGTATAATAATAATAGTTTTAAAGTGCACTCTGGCGTCAAAATATTCCTCCGCATCACTGCCATCTGGAAGCGCGCCCAGGAAACTGGACGACACAAAATATGTCAAGTTAATAAGTAGGTATGTTTATTTAATTAAACATGTATACACATAGAGATTCCACAACTGTCTATTCTGTCTCTACTTTAGTACTCGAATGAACATAAATTTTTATAGTAATGTTTCTTGTTTGTTTTGTGTACAATAAAGAGTATTGTATTGTATTGTATTGTATAAATCAATAGTCTAATCTAACACCATAAAGATTTTCAATTATTAACATAAAATAAAATATATTCTTCTGTAAAACAAGCTTTACAACCAGTAATGAACACTTTCAGTATAATATCATTTAACCTTTTAAGCCAGAGGGAATAATTTTATCACCATCGATTGCCAACTGTAACAAACGAATTAATGTATTCAGATATTTATACCAAATCGATTCATTCAAATGAAACTTCATTATCTCGCGTTTATTGTTTTCGCGTGAATTGGCCGAGTACGAAGATAAAAGGAGGGTAACGTTTTTCCAGTTACAGCACATTTTTCTTATGTGCACTTACTGAGCGACGTAAATAATTTGATCAAATTGATCGATTTTGTTGTCTCCGCTCGTGGACAGGTAGCCTAATAATTATTTCGTTATAATAATTAATTAATTTATTATCATTATTTCCATTAGGTATATGTTATCTCAGACCTTTTTTGGAACCTTTCCAAAAGTTTAATAAAAGTACTATATTATTTGGTGTTCAATAAATAAATAAAACACTGAATATTGACTACTTTAATGATATCAACCAATTGCTTAATTAGCATTGTCGACGTAAACAATCTTACTAGATTATTCAGTTATTTCAGTTTATTTCACTCTTTTTTATTGCGATCGAAAACAATTAATATTCATTGATACGGTCTTCGGTTCATGGCGCTCCCGATTTGAATAATTGGCTGATTTTTATGCAGTTGAATTAATGCAATTGGTACAACGATTTTATTTCATTTTTAGCCACTCGAATCAGTTCGTTGTTGATAACAACAACGGTGTTAATAATACTTTTGATTTCGATTAGTCGATGTAACAGTTTTGGAATAAAGTTATTGTATAATATACAGAAGGAAAAAAATACGTTTTTTTTTGTAGGATTCAGTTTGCAAGCTTACCTTATTAATATGTAATTATTATTAATATGTGTTTGATCTCAAACTCGATGGTATATTTTATGATTATAAATTATATTTTCTTTACTGGCAGATTTTAGTCACCTATGTTAGAATATTTCATTTTTTTATATTTAATTTTTGTCTATGCATTTGCTAAGTAGGTAACTATAGTATTATGCATGTAGGCATAATATATTGAAATAAAAAATAAACAAAATCGATAGCACGCTGTTTGCACAACCGCTAAAATTTCAGCGTATAAAGCGCACTTAAACAATTACGCTGTATAAATGTAACGATTTTAATGTAACGATAACGATTAATTGCATTAACGGAAACGGTGATTCGTATGCAATGGCAACATAACTGGCGAACTTTCGACCACAAGCCCGTTAATTCTACTTAACGTTAAATAAAATTGAAATATTTTCACTATATTGAAATGTTATTTCACATCGGATGCCTCATTAAGCGACATTCACTTGTGTTATACGTTTTTAATTTTATTATAACAGTGGCAAATTAAATTAATTGTGATAATTTCGTCGGATTCCGCGTAATGTTTGGGTTCCGTGAATTAATTTGCGTTTTGTTTAAACCAGCAATTCACTTAGCATAACGAGTTATTATGGTTTGTAATGCTTATTTCTACGTTTCACAATTTCCCTGTGGAAAGGTCAGGTCTGCAGTAATTTTACTTGTTTCTAGAGTAATCTTAACTTCTGTTCATCTGATAATAAGTTCAGGATGATATTCACTAGGTGCATAGTTCCAAAACTTTGTCACATAGGTATTGGATAGGTTCTATTGAAGCCAGCAATAGAAATTAGATAGAACAAGCAAAATAGCGAAATATTCCCTATTACGTAGGCAGTACCATGGATGCGGAATATATGGATAGGATGGGATGCTTTTAGACTAGCGTCATATTGATGAAAGTGCCTGTTTTTTGCACAAAATTAGATCACAAATCATCATAAACCAGTACGATTCTGATATGCAGTTATTACTGCCATAACACCTCCACTGTGGATGGTATAAATAAATTCTCTCGAAATAAGTAGATCGACACCGCTTCTCAATAGTTGCATTAATCATTAATTAAATTAATAACGGCTGAACACTGTCTCTTAAGACACAGGTGGCCCTAGTTTAAGAGGCAGGGTCAAAAAACGATGTACAGATTACTGCAATATTAAATGTCATTTATCTTCTAATACGTCATCTACAACTTAATATAACACTAATAGACTGATTGCTATTCTTGTACTGAACTATCTGTATTTTTGGGAAATAAACATATTATTACTATTATTAACTTCGGAGCTAGACAAAAAAAAATATTTACGTCATGTCTTAAAAGTAATTTTTCTTGACAAAAACAAACCTATCTACTTTGAATGTAAGCTTGTGCCTCGTTAAAGTTTATTTGTTTTTTAAACGAAATGTCTAAAGTTCACCATTTCGCTTCGAAAATTTCGTTGTTCAATTATAGAAAAAGAATCCGAAACCCTAATTATATTTGTACCTACTCCGTATATTTTTAACCCCTAAAAAAGAGGGTTATTATAAGTTTAAAGCCTGTCTGTTTGTGTGTCTGTCTGTGGCATCGTGGCACGTAGCACGTAGGTTTTTTTTGTTTAAAATCTGTTTTAAACGAGATAGTTATAGCACAAAACAAATAGGTACAGAAGTCAATCACATGTATGTACTTCACTTTTCATACCTACACTCGGCGGTCGCTCTATCTATATGTCTATTTCTCTCAAGCGCATGGCACTTGCGCTCGCACTCTAGTCCCAAACAGTCCGAGATATCGTGTCCGTGAGCAGTTTCTATGTGTGCGTAGATTTACTTCTGTACCTATATATTTCATGGTTATAGGCTATGTTTAACGGAAATCGGTTCAGCCATTTCTAAATGATCTGCTCTTTTCACAGTTGTTGTAGGGATTTCAGACAAACAATGGGTATTTATTTCACTTCCGCTCGTCCAATTGACTTGAAATTTGTAATATATGCAAACCTAGTGACAATTAATACAATATTAGGGTATCATAGAGCTGATCTTATTGAGACTTTAGATCGGAAGGTTGTAAACACTACTTACTTCAAAATAGCTAATAATCAGGCAGACCCATCGACTTTGCGTTATGACTTATTTTAACAAGAAGGAATTTGAAGGTGGCTCTGGTTGTTGATCGGCCCTCCACTATGGCTAGTTGCAGATATGTCGTATTTGCGCTGGTAAGACTCGTTATGGAAAGCACTTTCTCACCGCATTAATAATAATCGCTAACAATGATCGACAACCACATTAGAAAGTCAGGGATATTTTTTGAATTTAAAATGTAAGAGTTATTCCCAGAACTAGGTAACTAAATTGTTAGTTGTAACCTTGTTAATGCAGGTAGCGTTTCTACTTAAGAATTATTTGACATCTATTCTACGTAAGGCGATTCTCACACAATACCTCATCTCGTAGCTCCATGCGACATTGCGATTTTAACGTCGCATTACATTGTATAAAGTCACTCGCAACATCGCACACCGCTATCGTATTAGCGTTGCATGTCACACCGACGTGCGACATCGTGTGATTACCGCTTTAGATTTATGTAAGTACATCAATCCACCTACGTAGCTGCACTCTATGTACCTATACTCAATCATCATGCTAGCCTTGTCTGAACTTTCCGAAGGAACACGACTAAGGCGTCGCCGGACAGTTTTGTGGACAGCTATGCAATTTTGTGGTGAACTCACTTAGCTCACTTCTCGCATACGTAACTTAGTTGAAAGGGTATACCGGAAAAATGTACCTACTAATCTTTAAAAAAAATAATGTTGTGGGAAAAGTTTGGTCCAGTCTGATGCTTGATGATATATTGAAATTGAAAGGGGCTACTAAGTCGCGGGCCACTTAATGTATCACTGATGACTGTTTTAAAGCAAGTGTTAAAATTTCTAAATTCTATGATTTTTATTTACACGCAAGAAGATTTTTATTTTAGTTTTTTCAAAAAAGAAACATACCTGCTTTAGTTATGAATTCAAAAAATTAAGTTTCTAATCCGTGACCCCAAATATGACCTAAATAGTAAACACAGCTGATCATACCTATGGACTGATAGATTTTAGCATATTTTTTTACCAAATCTTTGATAAGCTATTTCTCTTAAACTATCGAGTTTTGGGGAAAGTTGTAGAACAAAAGTTATCCCTTATTATAGGTACTTTAACACCCTTTCGGCTTAATACCCCCTTTCCGACTAACCTTGTATACACCACTTCTATAAGAACAGATCGAAATATAAGTACAGAATCAGCATGACAATCCAGATCGAATGGAAGGGTGCATATCAAATCGGTCAGTATGTGTCACGGCAGCTGCTGCCGGGTGCATCCCCAGATTGCTGGATGCAAAATTAATTCGGTGTTGTTTGGCACATCATGTACACAGTACATACCTACACGTAGTAATTAAATTCCCCAGAATTATGTAGGTACTTCATTATTAACGGCAGGGAAACGGCGAAATATTATTTAATAAAATAGAGATTAGTAGATATTTGTATGTACTTACATAAAATTATGTTGGAATATGTTTATTTTAACATATTACATAGTTTCAAGATTTTTATAAATTGTGCACTTAAAAGAGAATGTAAATAAACAGAATTTACTATCTACATAAAATATATTTTAGCAAACTATTTTCTAAACTGTATAAAATATTGCAGGTACACTATTTAAATGTATTCTCAGAACAAAGTAATATCGATGATAATAAAATATTATGAATCGTATCTAGATCGTTATTTTCACATCAGTTTTTCTCTAAATTCAGATTTATAGAGAATCCATTCTGAAAATAAAATTCTAATCTTACATAAAATGCAACCCTCTCCACGCTCGGTGTCTCATAGTTATTTGATTTTATTGCAGATATGTGTAGACCAGAATAGTAGATAGGTAATTGAATTGCAAGCTAGCGCGCGTCGGCGTCACGTGCGCGGGGCCCTAGGGACTGGACTCCGATAGTATTTTGTTTTATCTATTTTTAATGGCGACTTGAGGGTTAATCATCGGTGCAGATTTGATGGCTTGCGGTTCATTTTTGCTGTCGAAAAATTATAGGGGCGTGGTTTTATGATGCACTCCAACTAAAGCGATTAGGGCCCTTTGTATAAGAATTTGATAGTGATTTTTTAGCTATTAAGACGGTTTTATGTTTGTTGTTATTATTTTTTTATTAAGAGAGAATAGCAGTAAATATTCTATTATTGATATTTATCGTTTCAATCTTCTATTTATAGACAGATATTGATATTTATTCGGATTTGATTTACATTTGCTTCGCGTTGTTTAGATTTATGAAACACATATCGAATATCACAATGTTCGATAAGAATAAAAAAAGAATTTTCTCCGCTGACTGGCTGCCTACGAAGCAGAATGTGTACCAGTCAAACAAAAGACTGACACACAAAAAAATAGCTAATCGAAATCATAAACGTATCTCATCCATTGAAATAACATCGTTCCGACAAAAAATTGACAAGACGACATAAAAAAGTATAGTTTATTATTTACTTAGAACATTCAGGGTTATGCTCGAATGTTTTGATAAGAAGAGATCAGTGGCCGGGAGCAAGTTTTCTTACGACGTCGTCGGCCAGGCAATATAGGCGTAAAGTAGTGTACTTAGCCCGCCTCACTTGCCAATAAAAGTAGCTACTTGCTATAAGAAATATAGAGAGCCGGCGCGAAATCACTACAAACCTTTTAAGCTGGCGTTCTAGATAAAGTTGGAAACTTTGAAAATTGTATTTTATCGTAATTTGATCGGAGCACGTACCATACCAAAAGAAGTTAGCTGCGGTCTTATTTATTTTTAATGAGAAAGAAGTCTTACTTATAATTTTAATAAGAGAGAGGTCATTGAACTTGACATTTGGTATTGATAAGGTGACTCTTTGTAACTAGTAATTAACACCACAGCTCACCCAAACCAGCGCTTTCAATAAATAATCTGTCTCATACGCTTTGTTGACGTTGGACATTATTTCAAGTTTCGTAATTATTATAAAAGGGAAGCTTTGTGTGTACACTGTATAATTATTATCGAGGAGCTTAAGAAGCAAATAAGTGTTATTTTACAATTATAACTTATAACTACCGATTTCTTTAATACGTTTATTACCGTGCTGTTTGAAGTGATTAACCTAATTAACCTTATAAATGGGAAACATGAATAAGTGAAGAAGTAATAGAGATAAGTCATTGTCAATAAAGAAATGATTATGGAACCAAAAAGCAAGTAAGTATAGCTAAACAAGGAGCGGTCCCAACAACATCAAATATAACGTACCGTCAGCAGTCGAGGTCCAGACGTTGTAGTTGTCAAACCTTTTGTACAGATAACGTTACAAATTGGATAAGCCCTGTCATTACCAATACCCTGGCCCGATGCCAGGGACACGCCGCTCGCTATAATTTAGATTGTTTCGTGTATCATTTCAGCATCGAAAGCGATAAAATTTTACGGTTATAGCGTACCATATGCTCGTATAACTCCTACTGTATAAAATATCGTGTCTAAGCGCGGTACCGCTCGCGTGGGCGATATGATGTGACTTGTTTGTCATCCGTCATTATACGAAGCGGTTTATGCGAGCTTGCTGCAGTGGACGGGTTATGATTTTATGTTATGGCTCGCTGTTGCGAGTGTTTTTGTATAAAAAAGTTTTATTGCGAGTGCACACAATGGTCGTTGTTGGCTGGTCTTCTGTTTACATTGATGGATTATAACTACTACATAAATTAATCCGTAAGGCCGCTTTTCCACGGTACGTTGTCGCTGTCGTGTTGCTTTGTGAGTAAACGGTTCATAGAAATATATGGCGCTCGGTGACGTCACTACATTTTGTCGTGTCGTGTTGTGAGTCGTAGATAACCGGCCTAACGATGGATCTCATCTCACAGTGCCCACATGATCGGCTGTTATGTACCAAAATGTTAGTCCACCAACTTACCAAAGGTTAGTCGGAAAGGGGGTACTAAGCCGAAAGGGTGTTAAAGTACCTATAATAAGGGATAACTTTTGTTCTACAACTTTCCCCAAAACTCGATAGTTTAAGAGAAATAGCTTTTCAAAGATTTGGTAAAAAATATGCTAAAATCTATCTGTCCATAGCTATGATCAGCTGTGTTTACTAATTAGGTCATATTTGGAGTCACGGATTAGAACCTCCGTTTTCTGAATTCATAACTAAAACGGGGATAAAGAATTTTTGAAAAAACTAAAATAAAAATAATATTTTTGATGGAAAAGAAATTAATCGAATTTTTAAATTTTAACGCTTTCTTTAGAACAATCATCAGTGATACATTAAGTGGTCTGCGGCCTAGTACCCCCTTTCCGACAAACCTTGTATACCAATAACGCAGTAGATAAATGTTACGAAAAAGTTCGTAGTGACTTGAGCACCTATACCTTAAAAAATCTTTCAAGTTTAGCGGTTATATCTAACAATACCTCTGCAGCATCAGGATTTAAGGTTTAAAGGTTGAGATATTATAATGTTGTATTGTCATGGGAATTGAATTTGTGTGCGAGGTTTCAGGAGAATCGGTTCAGCAGAGGTAGTTGAAAAATCTGTCGCAAGATTTGAATCAAACAAACAAATATACGAAGTCAAGCTAATTAAAACCGTTTAAAAAACCAGAACAATATTCTCACATTAAGGTTTACGGAGATAACATTTAAATATACCTAATCATTTGTATCATTATACAAAACATTTTTATTCGAATACAGTTTCAATCATGGTTTCAGTCTAATATTTACATAATGTAATGAGGGGCTCGTGGCTAATTAACAACTGCGCGGAACATTCGATTTGCAAGGTTAAACTGCGTTTGCCACGGTCAGTCCGTGGATGGGTGACCATTCGTTACACATCGAGACTTTAAGCCGTCGGTCTCGGGTTTCATACGAACACCTATGCTAGTCGTAACGGGAAGTCAACAGCCCGAAAGTCTGACAACTGGTCTAACCTTAGGATATCGGCATTGCCCAATAACTGGGTTGCGAAGGTCTGATGGCAGTCGATCCGTGTAAAATACTGGTATCCAGCTGCATATGGTTAGACTAGAAGCTGACCCCAAAGGCTGGGCAGAACATATGAGATAACAATCTATACTTATAAAAGGAGAAGCCGACTGACTGATCTATCAACGCACAGCCTAAACGGCTGGGGTTAGAAACTTGAAATTTTGACAGTAGGTTCATTTTGTGACGTAAACATCCACTGAGAAGGGATTTCTCGAAATTCAACCCCTAAGGGGGTGAAAAAAAATCACGCAAGCGAAGCTGTGGGCAAAAGCTAGTTAAACATAATCATTTATATCAACATACAAAACTTTTTTAAGTGAATACAGTTTCAACGATCGTTTCATTCAAAACTTATATATAATGTAAACGTAAAAATAAAACCCAATAAACGATCGGGATTTGTATTTTTATATCAAACAGATTTCTCTTTAGTTCAGACACCTTTGTCTACAGTAGGTACTTATACACTTGTAACAAAAATTGAATTAGGAAATGTTTTCTTAGAAGTTGAAAGACTTGAAACAAAGAGTCAATATTATTCACGACTTAGGTACTTAAACATAGGTTAAAAATACCTTTGCCATCATTATCATAACATAGGTCTGTACAGGATCTGGGTACAACTATAAAACATAACATAACATAACTAGTCTATTACTGTCCCACTGCTGGGCACGGGCCTCTTCTCAGAATTAGAAGGGTTTAGGCCTTAGTTCACCACGTTGGCCTGGTGCGGGTTGGCAGACTACAGACAACATCCAGAACTTGATGGAGCTCTCTCAGGTGTGCAGGTTTCCTCACGATGTTTTTCCTTCACCGTTACCGCAAGTAATTAAAATTCTGATCCGCACATGAATTCGAAAAATCAGAGGTACGGGCTGGGATCGAACTCAGACTCTTCTGCATGGAAGGCAAACGTTCAACCACTAGGTTATCACTGCTAATACAACTATAGTCAAGCAAAATAATGTTCAATCCAATCAATGACCTTTAACCTCGCGGGTCCCTCCTCAACCAGGACACAAACGCTCGGGTTTCAACAGGATGAAGAACGAGAACCAGTATGGTGAAGGGGGGAAGAAAGTTCCTACACTCACCTTTATTTATAAGCCCGTACCTAAATATCCACTTCTAAATAATAGTATGAGCTTTCCCAAAAGCCAATTGAATGAATAATCGTAAGAAAGTGCGATTTTAAAAATATATATTGTTACTATTGTATCGCAGGAAGATGCTACAGCTGCGGTCGGCGCTCTCTGGACAGTCAGCCTTGCTACCAACATTGCTGATTGGCTAATCTTTTCACTATGCTATGAGCTATTCTCGTGGTCATGCCAACAACGAGAGAAGAATTAACATAAAGATTGGAATAGGTCTAAAAAATAATTTAAATCATGTTAACAAATCTAAAACAATGTAAAAACACCATTCCACATTATAAAATCAAGGTACTCAACAGCTCAAAATTCAAAAAACATCTAACCATACAATATCACTTTCACATTCAAGCTGACCAAATAAGCTCGAACACAATAATATTTGTACAAAACTAACAGAAACTCGTCCAGAAGGGTACACTCTTTAAGTTATGCATTAATAGTGAGCTAACTTAAATCAATATTATTAGAACAAGCACAACTTTCCTGGGATAGGTATGAACAGGTAATAATTGTTCGTCTATGTGTAACTTCAACTCGGTAGGGGAAGACAAACATTGAGTGGAACTTAGTTTCTTGGTAGAGACGGGACCGATGTTAATTAATTATTTAACTCCCAGTTCAAATTTTATTTACTTTTGAATTCAATTTGTTGGGATTTATTTGCTTTGACTTGATAAAATTATGGTTTCTTGACGTTAAGTGGTGGTATATTGTAATTTTGGATGATTATTAAGCACCATTGTGCTTCATCATTTTCTTATTATCAAACCTTAACAGGCGAGTTTCAGTTTTAATAGAAGAAGAATCAGAACTGATTTCGACCATTTTGTTGGTTTTTAGAGTTCCGTACCCAAAGGATAAAACGGGACCATATTACTAAGACTCCGCTGCCCGTCCGTCTGTCACCAGGCTGTATCTCATGAACCGTGATAGTTAGACAGTTGAAATTTTCACAGATGATGTATTTCTGTTGCCGCTATAATAACAAATACTAAAAAACAGAATAAAATAAATATTTAAGGGGGCTCCCATACAACAGACATGACTTTTTTGCCGTGTTTATAGATAATGGTACGGAACCCTTCGTGCACGAGTCCGACTCGCACTTGCCCGGTTTTTTTTTCCTAATCTACTGCTTGTAGATGGTCTTACAGACCGTTTCTATGTAACTGGGCAATTATTGGCGAGACCTGAAGGGTCTCCAACCAAACAATATTGTCGGGTATCCCTACTTTACTTATACTTTCGGTATTCTGTATGCCCGTGACGACTGCCTTATGACTGCATCGCATGATACTAAATCACGGCTACATGTGCAAAGCACAGAATCGGGTACCGTAGTGTTAACAAAGATAGCCACTCCAAAGCCTGACTATGGTAGCGTCACTTAAATTCCTAGATCAATCCATCTGCGTGATGATATTTCGACAATGCCCCGAGGCATCGGAACCCCCTAGTCACCGCCGCGTCCGATTATAAAACCTCCCAAATCAGTTTAGTACACCGTCCCAGGCATGCGCTACTAGAGCCCGATGACGATATCACCCTCCTCCAGGAGGCGAATAAATCGACTAGTACAATACACATACACCGCCGCCGCCGACCGGCGTATCGCCCTCGCCGACGAGGCCCCTCGCGACGTCCCACTGCCGCCGCCCCCGATCCACCGTGCTCACCCGCCGCAGCCGCGGAGCCGGTCGTCCCTCCTGACTCCGCGCAGTCACACCGTTGTTAATGCAGCCCTCATCAAGCTGTCGTATCCCTCCCAGTCCTCTCGCATTCAACACCCTAAGAGGTTCGAATCCCCCCTTAGAGACACCCTTAGAGGTGTTGCTGCTATAATAGTCATGATGTTACAGTAGTTAGCTAGGTAGTTAGTTTAGATATTGGTTCGGAGACCCTTCTGGTCTCGCCAATAATAGCCCGGTTACGTAGAAAAGGTCCGCAAGACCATCTACAAGAGTCGATTAGGAAAAAAATAATCTGCATGATGTAATTTGACTACGAGCCCCCTGATATCATCATTGTTACACTAACCATGAGTTTCTATACCAATGCATTGTACAGAGAATTACGATGATACAATTACAACCTTCATGATTTTTTACCACTGATTGGCCATCCAAATTTTGATCACATCTGAAGAAAACTTTTGTAATTGTGTCGCACACCCATTGTTTTGAATTCATAATCACACAGATACAGTATAAAATTTTAGTCTATCAGAGCAACCCGCATTATATTTACTAGGGACCCAACCCAAAACCAAGGTCGTATGTTAAACGGAACCTAGAGGGAGTTAATCTTAAAAATAATTCCAATCGATCTACATTGAATTTGATATGCCAGTTCGTACTTTTGAATGCATAATTAGCATCAAATTACGAGTGAAATTGTGTATATTTTTGTTCAAAAGGATACATATTTCATTGGCATTAAAAAATGGAATAGAGATCAGTTATATTTTCAAGAGTAACCAGACTGATCTAATTTATTGACTACGAATAAAATACTACCGCTTTTGTTACGGGTCGAAGAATCAATCTACCGCCATACAATGATATCCCTTAGTTCCTTTAAATTACCTATGAGAAAGCCTTTGTCAACGACATCTACGGGTTGATGATACGGTATAGATTTTGATACTGACACCTAAAGCTAATTAAATAATGTACTACTGCTATAATATCAGCAAGCACATTGGGTCACCCGCACGACGGTGCAACGAGTATTCCCAAGGAGGGTTGATATCAGGCAGGCGGCCGGTCATAAAACAATAAGCTGAAACCCTTAACCCACCTAGTGTGAGATAAGGGCAGGGAGAAGAAGAAGAAGACTACTGCTATAATTTCTAGCGGCTAGCCCCTTGTTTCCACTTCTATCTTACTTGCAATTAGGTACAATGGCGACTATAGGATTTAATATAACACCACGCCTGTATTTCCCGAAGGATTGGGCAGAGGTATATAGTAGTACCCTCATTTCACCGTTATGTTTAAGACCCATGTAATAGGGGGCGAGCATCAACCGGGTACAAATCCAAACTCCGGGCTGCTATTGAGGAATTCCACACGGAAAAACCCAATAATACTTCGGCGGACCTTGAAATCGGACCTAGCGCCTTACGATCAGCAGTCGCACTTCCCACTACTAGACCAATGAGACAGTTACTATAGGATTTAGTATCTTTATTACTTAAGTGTGTATCACCAACCCCAGCTTTCGATGTTATACGCTAGAATATGTTTTCTTAGGTAATTCATTTCGTATTCCTGTTTTCCTTTATCCCTCTCCGCCTTAGAACTTAAAAACAAAACTAATTAAAATTCTAACTTCAACGCTCGGGAAGTGTTGTAAAGTAACGAAATAATGTTTTCATTAAATTGAAACGAGGGTAGTTAATAAAAACGTGGCGTAGCGTTGGCGTAGCGCTAGCGTAGCGTAGGAATGCGCGTTTGTTGAAAGTGTTAACTAAAATTTACATAGTTTGACAGAAGTTTGGCTTTAAAGATGTACATCTCAGATGTACACTGCGCGACCATCTCGACCGAACGAAAACTTTAATAATTTGTAACGCTTGTGTTTTATAATGACAGCGTTTCAATAATATAACGGACAGAGTAAGACTGTTAATTAATTGTGGTTAGGAGATTTCTGACCATTAAAGTCAGATTTAACATTGAACAAATTGTATCAGTATATGCCAAGTTTTGAACCCGCAATTAAGAAACGGGTCAACCTCCGAGCTAACACAATATTTTTATCCTGATGAATCCTTTTACAAGAAGGGGACATAGGTAATATGCCTTTTAATCGTTTAACAAGAATATATAAAACATAACATAACATCACGCATTGTATTCCTTGTGTTTTAGTACAACCTCGTTTCGCCAGTTATGTTTAAGTCCCATGGAATAGGGGGCGAGCCTATTGCCATTAACCGGGCACAAATCCAGACTCCGGGCTGCTACTGAGAAATTCCTAATGGAAAAACCCAATAACACTTTGGACGACCTGGGGATCGAACCTAGGACCCCATGCTCTGCAGTCGCGTTTGCGACCACTAGAAGAATAAGGCAGTAACTTTTAACGCCTGTTTTTTATAATGACAGCGTTTTTTTTAGTATAGGGGACAGAGTAGAACTATTTATTAGTTTAGTAAATACTTCTCAGGGATTACATTTTATAATATTAACAACCTGTAATAAACTCTTTGCACGGCAAAGGTCTTTTCTTATACAGAAGACGAGAGAAGAAGGAAAGGGCATTAATCACGCTTACACACTGCGGTTTGGAGTTATCTTAATTAATACTTTTACAAAAATAAATAAAGTTACTATACGTATAGTACGACAAAACTTAGAACAATCAATAGCAGGCGGTCATTATCGCGCCATTCAAACTTACTGCGTCAACATAAAAATATTGTTTTACTGCAGTACTAATAAACATTCGAAGTCTTGAAGTCGCACTCAGCTCGGAAGTGATTGGTTTTACGAAGTTGGCCGATGCAACATCTTAGTTGTTTCGTAGGTACTGTAGTAATATGCCTTTTAATTGTTTAGCAAAAATATATTTATAAAGTAAACAAAATGAAATAAGAATGGGATTAGAATGGTACGTATGACGCACTACACAATTACAAGAGCATTTCAGGATTTTCAGCTAACAACTAAATGCCCCAATTTTGGCCCCGGTAACAACGGAGTACGTTGTCTAAAGTGAATGAGCAATAAAGCAAATCCCGAATAAGCCCGAAGGACCATGCAAGCGGAGCCGCGCGAAAAATATAGTACCCACCGCTATTTATATTGCTCTACTATGCTTAACTTGGAGTAAAAGAAAAATGTAGAGAATATTAGTTCATGATCCGTAAACGTAAGGTTTAACTGGATATAAAGGTTTTATTTTATACGAAACAGAACAGTAAGAGCACTGCTTATGCATGATTGTAATTTATATCGTGAGATCTTTATAGGTTATGTACCTACGATGCCAAAACAAAAAACAGGTCATCTCTATTTTTGGGAGTCATATGGAGGAAACTTCTGTAATTATCACTTGCTTAAAAATGGTGAAAGAAAACATCATGAGGAAGCCGGCATGCATGAGGGATATTTCTCGATGGCATGTGAAGCCAAGTCAGAGGTCGGCGGCTTAAACTCTGAAACCAGGTTAGTCACTAACCAGACGAAAAGAAGAAGATAAGAGGAAACAAAGGCATCTGGATTCACCACTATTTTGCGTTGCCTTACCTCCTCTAGCCTTTTCCCAATTATCTTGGGGTCAGCTTCCAGTCTAACCAGATGCGGCTGAATACCAGTATTTTACACGGAGCGACTGCCATCAGACCTCCGCAACCCAGTAACTGGGCAATGCCGATATCCTAAGGTTAAACCGTTTGTCAGACTTTCGGGCTTCTGACTACCCGTAACGACTGTCATAGGTATTCGTATGACACCCGGGACCGACGGCTTAACGTGCTCTCCGAGGCACGGAGGGGTCTCGATGTGTAACAAATGGTCACCCATCCACGGACTGACCGCGGCAAGCGCAGCTTAACCTCGCAAATCATACGATCGGCGCGGTTGTTATTTAGCCACGAGCCCCCCCTTGCTTTGCCTTACCTGATAGCAGAATATTGTAATCCTTTTTGTAATCCCATCGTATAAAGAACGTTTAAAACCAATTTAGCCGTATCATACTCATAACAGTGATGATATACGAAACATACCAACAGATATTATGCGAGTGACACCCACGCATAAATTATTTTAATTCCGCAAAGAGTAATCCTAACAGTCGTTCCGTCAAAGTGTATGTAGGCACTAATACGACAATGTAACATCAGCTTTAATTAAAGCCCATAAAACCAGCCATGCTAACTTCCTTCCGCACGCCCCAACCTTGGTATGCGGTCAAATGTATTTATTCTAAACATAGACGCATTTGTCAACTCCATTGAAGATTATGCGATGGCTCAACTCTAAACTATGTCATCCACATTTGAGAGGATAATAAAACATGGTAGGTTGCTTTCATTAGCTCCGCATTCGTGTATAAAGCAAGTTAAGCGGATACGCCGACTGGAAACGTAACCTTCACTTTTACGACAGTTATAAAATTTCAAATTTCGCTACTCAACGTTGTTAAACTCTGCTGCACCTTTGTTTATTGCCGATAGCGTGTTTAATTTTTATTAATCCACTTAATTTACGATCTTAAACATACACGTCTTTCATATTTTACGGGCGAGTTTCATGTTTCTTCAAGACAGGGTTTTTATGACACTCGTTTCACTATATTTGAATGTTGGAATAAAACGTTGGAATTAAAAAAAGTTTACCTTATAACATACCTAAAATCCCGTAAACTCCCCTTCCACTATCTTCACTTAAACGGTTATAAAAAATATTACCAAAATCACACCTCGCAATAATTTTTAAATTTTGATACTTCAAATTCAATAGGAGAATGCAGCTGCCCGTCTTTTTGACGCAATCGCTTACTCGTCAACAATTGCTGCACCCATGAAAAGTTACCATGTTACCATGGCCAATTCTATGCTGGAAATAATACGACAATTCTAGTTCAACTTCCTCGTTGGTCAAGTAGTGACAGGCGTGACTGCTGATTGTGAGGTCCTGGATTCCGTCCCCAGGTCGGGCAATGTTATTGGAATTTTCCGTGTTAAAGTCCTCAGTAGCGGCTCGGAGTTTGGATTTGTGCTCGGTTGACTAAACATAACGGCGAAATGAGTGTGTAACTATACATCTCTGCCCAACCCTTCGGGAAATACTGGCATCATATTATATTATGTTCACCTAGTAGAAGCTCAATTTCTTAAGTATGGTACCTAAACGGTAAGCAAAACGGATCAGCCGCTCCAAGCCTTATGCGGCATTGACGCATTGGGTGTAAAGGTTTAATTCCGACAGTTTACCGCGATATCACGTCTAATCCGCCGCACGTAACCAGCCCACTAACACTTCGGCTAGGCATTGGAATGATTTATGTCAATATTCACAGCTGTCTAACAGCTAATCCTATACATACATAATATTCGATTTAAACACGACCAGGTGTAGGTATATTGCTACAATAAACTGCTTTATTATTATACAGTACAGTAAACTACGTTATTTGTATAATGCTTTTGAAATATTTATATTTCAATGCATTAAAGTAATTTTTTCGTTAAACGCAAAATCACTTGCGAAAAATCTACTCAAAATCGTTTCTTGTTTAAAAAAAATCAGTTTATTGATACAATCTTGATTTTTCGAAAATATCTTGCTCCCTAGCTTTTTCCCAATTATGTTGAGTTTAGCTTCCAGTCCAACCTGATACGGCTGCATACCAGTATTTTACACGGAGCGATTGCCATCAGACCACTGCAACCCAGTTACTGGGCAATGCCGATATACTAAAGTTAGATCCGTTGTCAGACTTTCGGGCTTCTGACTTCCCGTAATGACTGTCATAGGTATTCGTATAACACCCGGGACCGAGAGTTTAACGTGCTCTCCGAGGCATGGAGGGGTCTCGATGTGTACCGAATGGTCACCCATCCACGGACTAACCGCGGTAAGCGTTACTTAGCCTCACAAATCGTATGATCCGCGTGGTCGGTATCTCGAAAACGTTTTGACGAAAACTTTATAAACACAAATTCTCAGTTAACTCTTATAACAAGATGGTATTATATTGTCAATCATAAATTGGCTTTTGGCAGCGAATCCATTGAATGTAATTACTGTACAAATATAACACGAAATGAAAATCACAAAGTGAACTTCAAAGTTCTCATTCAAAGGGTTATAATCTCAAAAATAACTAACAAAGGCTAATTGATGGCCCTAAAGGAGTACTTAGAAATTAATTAAGTCCAAAGTTAATGTTTTAGTACTATTTTTATCAAAGCCGCCTTGAAACATTTCACAAGCAATCGAAGTTTTCACAAAAAACAAGATCATATATTAAATTCATTCCCCACTGAATGAATTCAATACAATTCGATCTTACTATTACGTTCAACGAATATTATAATAAACTGTAATTTTTTCTAGGTATGTAAGTACTTACTCGTTTGAAATTATTGACCTTTCAGAAACCACAATACGTTTACGTCTGATTTAACTTTACAGGCACTCAAGAAAGTCATGTTTACAATTTCTGAAAGGCAATTCTGATCAAAAGAATTTAAATTTCTGCCTAATAACTAGAATTATAAAGAGATATCCTCCTACAAAATACAGGCGCTCCAAAATTCTACTACAGTTAATTAAACCCAACTTAATGAATTCATCGCTTCAATGCCACTTACCGTTAATAAGCTAAGCTCTTAAAACCATCCTTTTCTACTCAGATATAAATTCAGTAATTTATATATTTTGCTGAAATGAAAAAAATAAGTTTATCACAACTCATCCGTTCTTTTGGCAAGTTTTTTGCGAGGAGCATCACTTTGTGACAATGTTGATCAAAATACAACAATAATTCATAGCAGACACGATAGCCGCATAAACTAATAATGTTTGTACGCCAACATTTGAGCCATAAAAAACTTGACAACGTATCTTGAGTTATTGGCAGTAGATCTTCCAAGTTATAGGGATTTTCGGAGAAATCCCGATCACATTGAAAATGACAAGTAAGAACAAGACTTAATATCTATGAATAAGGTATATAATCTGTATATATAAAAGGAGAAACTGACTGACTGACTGATTGATTTATCAACGCACAGCCTAAACCACTGGGGTTAGAAACTTGAAATGTTGACTGTAGGTACCTTTTATAACGTAGGCATCCACTAAGGAAGGATTTTTCAAAATTCCTCCACTGAGGGATTGAACAAAAATCACGCAAGCGAAGCTGCGGGCCAAAGCTAGTTTCTTATAAAATACCGCGTGATAATTGCTTCCCATCCAACTTTTACTAAATAAATTGGGCTAATCTGAAAATATACACAGTGATAGCCTAGCGGTTGAACGCTCGCCTTCCATGCAGGAGGGTCTGAGTTCGATCCCGGCCCGTACCTCTGACTTTTCAAATTCATGTGATCAGAATTTGATTATCACTTGCGTTAACGGTGAAGGAAAAACATCGTGAGGAAACCTGCACACCTGAGATGGCTCCATAAAGTTCTCCATGGTGTGTGTAGTCTGCCAACCCGCATCAGGCCATTGTGGTGGACTAAGGCCTAAACCCTTCTCATTCTGAGAAGAGGCCCGTGCCCAGGAATGGGACAGTAATAGACTAGTTATGTTTTATGTTTAATCTGAAGATGTAGATCAGATTGCAAGCACATCCTCCGATTTCATACATACATGGCACAGTTAGCTTTGTTCAGACTTCATTCAAGATGTCATAAATCGTTTTTTTTTTTTTTCAAACTAAGTTTTAAGCTTCGGTTCCGACTATTTGGTGTAATTACTTATTTTTATTGAACACCTATAGCACAAGAAAATACAATTATTTATTTTAAAAAATACGTAAAAGATTTTGATATTGTGTCCCAAAAATGTAGCCTCAGAGTCTGGCAACCCTGACTGGCGGCCAGAGTAAAAAAGTTTGCCATCACGAACGAATGAGGCTGGAAGAAGTTTTGTTACAGTTGTAAACGTATAAGGATGATTTAGGCGACTTGTAAAAATTTGATAATATGTAATGCCAGTACGCCCGTGATTTATTATTAATCCCTTGTCGCGATACTTTTTATCTGCGTCGTATCTTATGACAGTTAGGATGAATGACAACAAAAATAAGTGGAAGCACTGGGGTCTACCATTGCTACGAGGGTCTACATGACATATTATTATTTAACCGCAGATTTATTTTCGTCTGCTTTAACTTTCATGTCGTGTATTATAGTTTGCTTCGCCGAAGAGTTTCTACCAGTAGACAATACTTGGCTGAATTTGTTGGGTCGCCAAAGACTAGCTACGTAAACAGTTGCTATCGAAATAATAATTATCTATTGATAATAATAGATTTTATTACGTATTTGTTGTACGAACTTGCAGTCTATTAAAGCTTAAAGGATAACTACTACTACTTGGAAACGAAAAACTAATAAATTAAAATTTTGTTCTGCCTAGCCTTTTCCCAACTATGTTGTGGTCAGCTTCCAGTCTGACCAGATGCGGCTGAATACCAGTGTTTTAAACGGAGTGACTGCCATCAGACCTCCACATCCCAGTTACTGGACAATGTCGATATCCTAAGATTAGACCGATTGTCAGACTTTCGGGCTTCTGACTTCCCGTGACGACTGTTCCTGTCTCGTAACGAGGGGTCTCCGTGTGTAACGAGCGGTCACCCATCCACAAACTGACCGTGACAAGCGCAGCTTAACCTCGCAAATCCTATGATCCGCGCGGTTAGTAATTAGCCACGAGCAGTGATAGCCTCTGGGTGGGACCGTCAGACTGCCAAGTCATAAGTCTCGAGTTCGAACCCAAGGTACGCACCTCTGACTTCTCGGATTCATGTGCGTATTGTATGATTATCACTTGCTTAAAAAAGGTGTAGGAAAACATCGTGAGGAAACCGGCATGCCTGAGAGATATTTCTCGACGGCATGTGAAGCCAAGTCAGACGCGAATGGGCGGCATAAACTCTGACACCAGGTTAGTCACTAACCACATGAAAAGAAAGAAGATTAGCCACGAGCCTTTTATTATAATACATTATCAATCAAAATAGATGTTATAATAATAGCTAGCCTTTAAATAGTATCACTTTTACTCTTAAATCTTGGTTCATTCAGACAAATACTCACATCCAAGATCTTTATATCAAATCACAAACTGTTAATAAAGTTGATAAAACGCGCCCCATCTTTCAAAACGGAGAGTGTAATATAAAGCTACTGCTCGCGCCATCTATCCAGCTGCCGGCGAACTAGTCATTGTTTCCATGTGTGGCTACTCTGACTGCCGTTGATATAATATTCGCATTTATCTCAGTTACCAACTAATGAATCGCGTTTAAAGTTTCTACCAAGTTAATTTATCTAAATAATATTTAATCATTGTTATGGACTTGTCTGACTGCATTGGAAATCATGATACCTACATAGTTTTTACTTTATGAACGGTCTTCTCAGGTACTATGTCCCCGTTTAGTTTTTTACTCAGATAAAATAATTAGATCCTTCTAAGAAATTGCGGCGCCCAATAATATTTTCCTAAATGTTTTATGCAATTAAGTTATGTTTGAAAAACTGCCTCGTTGGTTTAGTGGTGGCAAGCGCAACTGCTGATCGTGAGGTCCTGGGTTCGATCCCCAGGTCGGGCAAAGTGTTATTGGGCATTTCCGTATGGAATTCCTCAGAAGCAGCCTGGAGTTGGATTTATACCGGGGTTGATGGCAATAGGCTCACCCCCTATTACATGGGACTAAACATAACGGCGAAATGAGGATGTTAATATACACCTCTGCGGAACCCTTCGGGGAATACAGTCAAGATGTTATGTAATGTAAAAACCATTTTTTGGACAAATATGTATATAAATTGTATTTGTAAAAATGTATTGTATTATTTTATAATTCCAGTTTTTCTGTGTTTGTTTAAATAAAAGAAATACACTGTGTTGCATAGTTAATCAATTTTAGATCAAATATATTGTTGCGGAAGTAATCTATTTGATTTGTACAACTATAAATCTTTCAACACGTTGTAAAATTGTATCGCAGCAACATTGAATCAACACTACACGGAAATCCTTTCGGCTATCTTATAGAATTGGTTTTGTAGGCATATTTAATTTACATATCGTCACCGGAAAGCCAATACCAACTACTTAAGCGCTATTTTGGCCAAAATGAGTTATTTATTATATCGTTGGATTGGATTTTTTATTCTGCGTCGATTAGTTGGGATTTCTTAATATAATAGAATAAAATACGAAATCCCAACTAATCGACGCAGAAAAAAAAATCCAATCCAACGATATAATAATTATATAAGTAACTCATTTTGGCCAAAATGGCGCTTAAGTAGTATTGGCTTTCCGGTGACGATATATAATTTCAGAAGGCGTACTTACAGCATAATTTATGATAAAATGATCTTACCTTTAGGTACGTGAATTTCTATCATAATTATGTGAAGTACTCAATTCTGAATATTCAATAATTATATTTGTAGAATAGAAACCCGTAATCATCTGGAAATCAATCAATTGGTGCGACTATTAGCGCAGTGGCTGAGTGTTTGGGTGCCCCGCAACGAGTCGAGGACTCTACTCTCGCACGAAACTAGTCTCTATATGGCTTTTTTTTATCGTAGGAAAATCCTGGTGTCCCTCGCCCGGGGAAGGCGAGGGGTTCTGCCGGTCTCTTACCAGCAAATCACCCACGGTGTTTCTCCTTCTAACCTATGGCCGAAGTCACGGGATTCGTTATTGCATGCACTGCAACCCCGGCAAAGTCTGTGTATGGCCTACATATAATAATTGTTCCAGGTCTAGGTGTTTGCGGGTATAATATTGAAACATCTAAATAAATGTCTGTGTATGCCCGTCTGGTACCTATTAACTATAGGTACTTATTATCATGATAATAAGTACCTATAGTTTTATTAGTAGGTAATGATCCTGTCTTATTCTTACAATCTTATTTGAAGAAGAGGATAAGCACGAATGATAAGTACCAGCTTGTAAAAGCCTAGATCTACCTGATCGTACAAATGGTATACTTGGCATCAATCAAACTTGCAAACAAATGTAACTGGGTCCTTGATGATTACCAAGGCATGCAGAGTAGCGTGGTAGCATGCTTATATAACCTGATGTCTGTGTTCTTCGCGCCCATGGGCCTCTGACTTGGCTTCACATGCCGTCAAGAAATATCTCTCAGGCATGCTGGTTTCCACACGATGTTTTCCTTCGTTTTTGAGCTAGTGATAATTATACAATACGCACATGAATCCGAAAAGTCAGAGGTGCGTGCCTTGGTTTCGAACTCGAAACCTATGACTTGGCAGTCCGACTGGTCACATAACTAGGCTATCACTGCTGCGGTTCACCAGCGCGTGACGCCGACGTCGGTCGCTCTGCAGTCTGATTGATGACAGCTAGTGGAGTATGACATCATAGCAATATGACTTTCACAATTGCATATAGCACTGCCATCCCCAGCAGCGGTCACGAAGGGTAGCATGCTACATCAGCGTTGCGGTTAATCGGCGCGCGACGTCGACGTCACCCTGCAGTCTGATTGATGACATCTAGCGGGCTGTGATGTCATATGAGATAAGACAATGTTTTAATAATATGTTCCACAAATATGATAGGTAGGTAATAATATTGGTCATACATAATTGCATGTAACGGTGCCATCCCCAGCAGCGGTCACGAAGCGAAGGGTAGCATGCTAGATCAGCGTTGTGGTTAACCGGCGCGCGATGTCGACGTCAGCCTGCAGTCTGATTGATGACATTCAGCGGACTATGACGTAAGGATATTAATAATTACGCTTGCCCTCTAGATGGGCCTAAAGTGAACTTAAATATGAGTTTGTGGACGGTTTCAAAGTTAGACTACAGTTCGGTATTAATTATTACGAGTATAATTTCTAACAGATGGTTGGTTCACCAAGTTCGTAAAGATACCGCATACTGTTTTATTGTTTAAATAATTATTAATGTAGTTATACTCTTAGTTTGTGATTAAAATAATAATATTGACCTACCTGGGGTTTTGTGCACTTTGATGTTTCTTTTTTCTTAACTAGATGGCGTTGGCTAAGAATTAAACCACAAATAAACACCAAAAATTAACTCGAATTTGGAAAACCAAATTACACTCTCAAAATTTATTTGATAGCAGTATAGCAATATCTATTGCAACTGACTAACTGGCTAAGATAATGTGAAATTTGAAGAGGTCGGTATTATTTAAATACCTACATTTTGATTTATGATGCATCGCTCACGCTCGACTCTTACCCCAAACGCAATCTAAATGTGAGGGCGTAAGCGTACAATACAATGTATCACCAGATTAATGTGTGCGCCAGTGATGTGTGAGGCTCAATGTGTAGGTACCTAAATTCGCACTATTCGCTTTTCCCTACCATTTGCAATGAACAGTAGGTACTGCTCGACCAGTAGGTAAATCGACGAAATTCAACTAAGGTTAGTTAGTAGCCCAAAAAATTCCTCCACCAAAATTCAAATGCCGAAATAACTGCGACCATTGAATTCTAAATTGCATTTCGCATTTTGAAAAAGCAATTCGCTTTCTATCTAGCTGACTCGATAATTGCTTGTGATAATTGGATTTTCGGTCATAAAAATGTAAAAAACTGCTCGGTATCTGAACCGCCCTTTGCCGGGTTTCACGGGGGTGTTGCTTATTTATATGCTAATGCAGCGCCGTAGAAATGCCACGCACGACTTAGGTGTTGCACCTGTCCAATTATAAGAACAACATTTTCCCCTATGTGCATTTTCATGGAATTTTCTGCATGGAAATTGAGGTAAATTTCGCCACGCCTGAACGCCGCGTCACCTCACCGGGAAATATTTCGCGTTTGCACAGGCAGCCGTTTGTGTAAATTATTACTTTGGAGGTAGATTACTGCACATATGTCCACATAGCTTCTAATTTATATTCAGTTACTTTGCATACTGTATTTTGAGAGTTTCAGAACAAATCTGTGAAAGTGTTACGTTTCGTGCTAGCCATGTTGAATTCTAACTAGATAAATAGAATTTCCCGGCACTTACTTATCACCTTACGCTATTATCTGCGACGCCATTTGTATTGGTGATGTTTCACCCATTCCCCCAAACATTAGTATTCATGGAAGTCAGTCGATCGAGAAAAGAATTTTCGCGGCTCCGTCCAATCTTGACGAGGGCTGGACTGTACTGAGTGGTTGCCATTTCCTCTCTCCCTTTATTTTTTCTCCAACAACTTAATGGAGTCGTAAAGAATGGGCTGCTATTTCATTATAATGTTTTAACTTCATCCCCGACGCGGAGGGTAATTGTATGACATTTTAATATTTTTTAGTAATAAAAAGTATAATTGCTTTTTTGGGTTAGCAGAAGAAGAAAGATTTTTAAAGTCGTGCATATAATGTAGAGACATTTTAAAATCTTATGAAACGAAAAAGATTTAGTATCAAACACTATATAACAAAAGCTATTCTTTAAACTAGTTAAGAAAATAAAGTAGTTTCTCGCTTGCAGCATGTAACAGATGTGGGTACACAGAATAACAGAACAGGGCATCCATTCAGTTCTCGCGCTCCCAACGCAAGAATTTATCTAAAGCAAATCTCATTGTTCAGTGGATCCGCGGAGACGTGAGCTGAACTCCCAAGTAAGACAAATTCCCATCGAGTTGATTAAAGTTGTCAGCCAGGAACGCGAGAGATGCAATTTAGCCGCAACCGGCAAATATTACGCGTCCCGCCATCAAAGCCGTACTATGGACTGAATTGTTCCCTTGGCTCTTGTAGATTGCGTATTTGTTAACGTGAATAGGCATTCCCTTGATAAGCGGGTTCCGCAAAATTCGTTTGAGACCTCAGAGAAATCCCGCCCACGAAATGAAGTGCAGCCTTATCTTAAGTAGCTTATCACAACGCTAAGAAGGTCCATTTCGAAAAATACATTTGCGTAAGACCCTAAAATTATCTTTGGCTTACTTTATATTCGACCAAATTTCTTGTTTCAAATTATTTTTTTATAGATATTAGATGTTACATGTTTGTACTAAAATTGTCTACAGTTCAAAGTATAGCCTCAAATATAAGCTCTTTAAAATATTAGGAGTCTGTAATCGAAACTTTCTAGACAGTAAATAATATCTGACGTCGTTTCGAGCTGGCGCTGAAATTATGCAGCAATAATTTCATAGTTCACAAAGCACAAAGTAAAGCGTAGAATGTAAGTTATACGCTCACCGTAAAGTGGCCTTAAGAGAGCTTATAACACGACTGAACACATTGTGAAGAACCTTTCAGAGAATAAGGCTGTATAGAATAACGGATAGGTAGTAGTCTGCAGCTTTGTGGCTCACGTTAGAATAACCTGTTGTATTTGTTATGAAGTCGCTCGCTGAAGCTGCACGTTGTGTTTTTGTGATAAGTTTGCGATTGAAGAATGACTGCAGCGAAATTTGTAGTAATCTGTCACGTTTGTAAATTATAGAGCCAGTATGGCTAACATAAACCACGCCAGTGTTAAATCGCTTGAGTTACATTTCGACTTCATTGGAATCAATTTGTCTTCTTATTTTCGTGTGGTTAGTGACTAACCTGGTGTCAGAGTTTATGCCGCCCGTAGTCTTCTGACTTGGCTTCACATGCCGTCGAGAAATATCTCTCAAGCATATTTCCTCACGATGTTTTCCTTCATCGTTTTTAAGCAAGTAAAAATTATACAATACGCACATGAATACGAAAAGTCAGAGGTCTGTGCCTTGGGTTCGAACTCGAGACCTATGACTTGGTAGTCTGACGGTCACACCACTAGGCTATCACTGCTGTTGAATACAGCACAATTAAATTTTACACAGCGATAATTAAATTCTACATATTCATCATAAAATATCACTGAAATTTCCACAAAACTAAAACACACAGGTATAAAATACAAAATTAAACAAACCTCGTATCGCACAGTTAAGAAGCTACAACAATTTCAAATTTTATGCTCACCGAGAACTTTTGTGGATTCGCAAAATACTAGAGCCACAAACTGGGAAAGTAGCTCGAAATACAGGCAAACTCGCACTGTTATTAAATAGAATAATCAAACAACACTGCGTTGCAAATTCGGCCCAAACTTCGCTGCAAGGCAAGATTGCTCAAGTGAAAAAGCACGTAGTGTACGTATATTAACGGTTATGGCGAAATATTTCTGAACATAATGCCGTTGATATTTCTAATCCACAAAATCCTTGGCACGCGAGAGCTTGGGATTACACATTCAAATAACGCATGCTAGTCGCTATACAGGGGACGTTTTCCATTACGAACACGGTGAACTACGCAACACTATGACTCTTGTCACTTTGTAGACTCAGTTTTGAGTCGGGTTTAACACAGTGCTCCCTGTGTTTGGAGTTGGAATCGCACTTAAGTAAACTGGGATTTAGCCCAATTTCGGAGCTTATGCTTCTAAAGGTTTACTTGCACCGGCGCTGCATTGTTCTTTAGGCACATAAACGTAAAGTCGCTATATGTGAACACCGAGCAAAGCTTCATCTAGCGTACTCCTATGAGCTGGAAAGTTTCTTAAGTAACTCAGTACTAAAAAATTCTAATTTGAGGTTACTGTACACTCGTTTAATCAATACTTGGACATTGTAAACAAATATCTCACAATAATCACGATCCAAAAACATAAAAAACAAAGTGTGTTAGCAGCTTATCGCAAATTAATAATGGCCGAGGAACTTGTTACTCAGACCACTGATTGCAGTAGCGAGTATCGCTTCAAGCCAAATAGAAAAAACACTTTTTAAGATTAGAAGGGAACAATTATTTTCTTTGGAAACAGTTTTTTTTATAATTCCCTATTACATAATAATATAATCCTTTTAATAGAAGTGGGTTTTCATAGTACCTAAACATAATAATATTGTTAGTACAAATATTCGACGACACGTTTGGTGCAGTGGCTGAGCGATCGGCTTCTGCGCTACGGGTCGTGGGTTCGATTCCCGCACGGAACAAATATTTGTATGGTCTACAGATAGTTGTTCCGGGTCTGGATGTTTGTGCGTGTGAAGATTTGTGTTTGTAAACGCACCCACGATACAGGAGAAATCCTAGTGTGGGGCAACGTTTAAAAAAAAAAATATTAATCTCATGATAATACTCGAAAAAGTTTACAATATTTTGTAGGTAGGTACTAATTAAATAACCGTACAAGAGATTTTTTCTCACACTTTATTGTTACGATTTTTCAATCCAAGTATAGGCGAGCTTTTTCAAATTTCCGATCCCAGAATATTATTCATAAAACCTTATTTACTGGTTGACCCAGAACAAAACAGTAGGGATCCAAAGCAGTATTTTCGACAAAGAAAAACTGCAGAACACATACTTTACAAACGCTGTAATTTAAAACTTTAATACGCAGCTCAACTAACTATAGAAGAAAAATATTGCACGAGTACAAGTTTCGCAATTGAAACGTTGAAGTTAAAGCAATACTTTATATCTTCATACAAACTCTAATTCGAAGTGAGCACGCCAATGAAAAAGGTATAAAGTTTGTTATTGATTGTACTTCCTTGTTCAAGAATGCAAGGAAACTCTGTCCAACTAAGATGTATGCGCGTATGCGTCTTGCATGATTAAAAGTTATAAATTAGTTTACTTAGTGCATTCTTACCGCGTTGAACAGTTTTCCGCTTTAATAATGGGAACGTTCTTCAAACTAGCGATCGTATAGCTTAGGTTAGTGTAGCTTAGCTTATTACTACTCTTCTTTTTTTAAGAAATTGGTCGTGATGCAAGCGCTGGCGTTGGTCAGTTCATGCATTAACTGTAAGTCGAGTTTTTTGTCGGGATATCTATACTTCTATATCTATACTAATATTATAAAGAGGAAAAAATTTAGTTAGTTAGGTAGTTAGTTAGATATTGGTTTGGAGACCCTTCTGGTCTCGCCAATAATAGCCCGTTTACGTAGAAAAGACCCGCAAGACCATCTACAAAAGTCGATTAAAAAAAAAAAGAGGAAAAATTTGGATTTTTGGATTTTTGTATGTAACGAATAAACTTAATAACTACTGGACCGATTTCAAAAATTCTTTTGCCGTTACAAAGCTACATTATCACAGACTAACATAGACTACGGGCGGAGCCGTGAGGACACAGCTAGTTTAAATAAAATTGAAATTACAAAAGAGTCAGTACTGCTTTGTTATTTCTCGAATATTTCATCACCCATGGATAGAATATACCTACAGACGCTATTTTGACATAACAAAAGTGAAGTATTTCCTACAAAAGACAGTTGGAGCCTTTAACGGAACAAAACAATTTAGACTTCCAAACTTTAATATTGACAAAACTTGTTGTTTCGTTCCTGAAATACGAATATTAACTGTCCAATATTTTAGAGCTGTGAACGAAAATTCAATTAAGTCTAATTTATATTTTCAATTCTGTAGCTAACCTACCTACCGAGCTATAACTAGTTTCCATTATACAATACGAAAGTTGCAGACTTCAATAAAGTCGTTGACGGCTAAGCAGAGGTGATATAAAAATCAATACTTTGATAACAAAGTTTGTGTTGCACGATTGCGTTGTCCGTATTCTGATTGCAGGCACGTAGCCATAACGTGGCGATTGAGTGACGTACCCCTCGCAGACGAATAATATGTCGCCCCTGGCAAATGTTGGTAAGTTGGTTAAACAACCCCATTGGGGACATATTGAAATATTTTCATTGATTACAGTTTTCTGATGTTGTGATCGGTGTCGTATTAGTGTCCATTCGCACTAGAGTTGTATAATTATGTTTTTTAGAACTTTCAGATTCATTATGGTATTGTAACAATATCGAGTGACAAATGACGCTTTTATAGATAACAATGAGTACTGAATTTGAGGGGCTCGTGGCTAATTACCAACTGCGCAGATCATACGATTTGCGAGGTTAAGCTGCGCTTGCCACGGTCAGTCTGTAGATGGGTGACCGTTCGTTACACATCAAGACCCCTCCGTGCCTCGGAGAGCACGTTAAACAGTCGGTCCCGGGTGTCATACGAATACCTATGGCAGTCGTTACGGGTAGTCAGGAACCCGAAAGTCTGACAAGCGGTCTAACCTTAAGGATATCGGCATTGCCCAGTAACTAGGTTGCGGTGGTCTGATGGCAGTCGCTCCGTGTAAAATACTGGTATTCAGCCGCATCTGGTTAGGCTGAAAGCTGACCTCAACAAAGTTGGGAAAAGGCTAGGCAGAACAGAACAATGAGCACTGAATTTATACAATACTGTCAAAGAGCATAACATAAGAATAATATATTAAAGAATATATATTTTGCTTTCCAATTTTGGATCGCTTCCCGATATATGTAGTTATGAAAATAAGAATATCCAGATCACTGGGTATAAAACGTAGCCATTAGCACTCGGATCTATTTTCCAACGCTTCAAAGAACTAGGTGGCGTAAAAATATTAATACATAATATTTTCTATCATAGAACCATTTCTGCCTTGAAATTTCCATATAACTGTAAGCAATATTTTAGTATTTATCTGTTTCAGAATTATATTTCGTACGAAATAATTATTCAGAAAATTACGTAGCCCTGCTTCGTTTTCTGCCTTCTATGTTCAAATAATTTTCCCAATAATTCACAGTATTTACACCTAAAGTTTAATTATACCTATAAGTTTAATAACATGGACGCACAATACCCCTGCCACACAGTCTGTAGATTGCAATGACGATCACGCAACATGCCTGAGCGACGTCCCGACAAGGCTCGAAATATTGCAATACGTAATAATTATATTTCGTGTCTAGTGCAACAAAATAGTTAATGTATTTCGTTTTAAACACGCAACATAAGTGGAAGTTTTTTTTAGGGTTCCGTACCCAAAGGGTAAAACGGAACCCTATTACTAAGACTCCGCTGTCCGTCCGTCCGTCTGTCACCAGGCTGTATATCATGAACCGTGATAGTTAGACAGTTGCAATTTTCACAGATGATGTATTTCTGTTGCCGCTATAACAACAAATACTAAAAAACAGAATAAAATAAATATTTAAGGGGGCTCTCATACAACAAACGTAATTTTTTTGCTCGTTTTTGCTCGATATTGATAACGGCAACAGGTAGACGCTTGAAATATTCACAGAATATTTAGTTATATATTCACTTTAAAAAAAAAATTAAATTAAAATAAAACAAATATTTTAGGGGGGATCCCACACAACAGACATGATTTTTTTGCCGTTTTTATAGATAATGGTACGGAACCGTTCGTGCGCGAGTCCGACTCGCACTTGGCCGGTTTTATTATTCTTTTTAGACCACTTTGAACACTTGTAAAGCTATGACGCTATTCTGAATTCAGACGTACTTTCGTTTTCGTTTTATTCCTCTGTTTCTCGTCTCAAAATGGTCGCTTTACTCGAGCGTTTTACTTTTAGTAATATGACTGAAAAATTTAAATAGAACCATAATTTGATGTATAATTTTAGCTCAGAAGATAACGATATTTAAAGGTAGAGAGAGGTAAAACAAAAAACTAAATAAAAGTAATATGATTTTGCATTAAAATATATCTTAGCTTTTTGGTTCCGGCTCGTTACATAAAGGTCGTAAAATATCACTAAAGGATTATTATCAGGTGCATAGAAATTAAACATGCCAGACTAATTTCTTTTAATAAATAATAAACCAGATGATAAATCAACCATACCACAAGCAACAACGAACATCAAACAGGAATAATAAATGTATATCTTTACTTTCCAAAATGACTTCCAACTGCAAATCAAGCACCTTTATAGCCAGTAAATCGTGAGCATAATACGAAAATCTTAACCAAACATTACCGTATAAAATCCTGACGAATATCCCATTTTACGAGGAGAATAATAAAAGCGGATCACATTAATTAACCGTGTATCTGCCGGCTGATTAAGAGTGCAGTAGCGGAACGCCATAGGGTCAACTTTAATTGGCTCGCTGTTGTATTTTAGATGTGCGATACAGCAGCCGGGGGTTAATGAATAGAACAACATGTGGACAGTTGTTGTTGTTGGTGATATGTCGTTTTGTTTTGTAATTGCGTGTTAGAGGTTGTTTTGGGAACGTTTGGGCTATATTAGTTGCGGCCAAAGTTTTGGCGCAATTAGCTTGGCGTAATGAGGTTTTGGGTGTTTGGGGAAGGCCTCATTTTATCCTAGTGTGGATAAAAGGAAGGGTTGTTGCTTTGTTTCCGTGTTTGTGGATATGTAAGGTTTTATCTTACAATGTTCCACCCGTATTAATTAATATTACTATATACTCCCAAGAAAACCCGTCAAGTGGGAATCAGACTTGCTCATCGAGTGTGCCGTAGGTACGAAAAAGTAATATTTTTGTTTTTTTTTTATTATTTATGAAGATTTATGCTACAAAAATACACAATACATGAACGTTAAACTGCACCTTTTACCATTACTGAGATTTGAGCCTTATGACTGAACGACAGACATCGTACGGTCCCGTTGGCACCTTTTGAATAGGGAACCCAAAAAATCTATTTTTGTTAAGTATTAAATAGTAACTACTAATCCGGTTAAGAATAGGAACAAAAAAATATAATCTAAAACACACTTTTATATTTTTATGGACGCTAAACCTCAGAAATACTCAAAAGCAATAACGGGTTGAAACTGCCAGTAAGCACACAAGGGCTGAATATAGTTCCCGATATCACAAAAATTTAATTAAAGTGAGACAGTGAGCCTGCCGAATTTCGCAAATAGAATTAACCTTGGAAAGCCGAGATTACTATCGGTTTCACTTAGTTTCGGATAGGGCATGATACTGTTCGTTAATGTACGGGTGGGACCCCACCAAGGGGGCCCAACTATGTTATTCACCAAGCCACTGTCTGCGTAGAATCCACTTTTCCGACACTGGGATTAGTATACTTTCTCCATTCCAGTACAAATAATTAATTAACCAAAGTAATATCCATAAATATGTATGTTTTATCTACGCATCGCTGAGCTAAAATCTTTGATTAATATTTAATAACAATTCTCAATTAAACATGTTTCAGCGTATGAATTAATGATCAAGCAACGAGCTAATTTCGTCATCAGAAATTCAGAAAGTGAATGAACAAAAAGACAGTAATTTGGGCGAGAAATTAAATTTTAACAGAAAACACTCGAAACGAGAAAATGCGCGTTTCGTCGGGTTGTGTATTTAACGCGGATGTGAATTTCGCCGCATCCGCCCAAAAATAAATGAGCTTTCTTCCGCTTACTTAATTTACTGCCACGGCCGAAACGGGCTTACAGTCTGAATATATTAAAATTAATATTTCCCACTCGCTTAATGTCGTCCTTACCTCGGTGTGATTTGTTAACACCAAGCTTTTATTGTATTAGGGTTTTACACAGAATTTGTAATTTACAAAACGCTACTATTACCACCGGAGTCAAAGGTAATTAAAGTTAATTATAATGAAATGTTGTCGCCTGCATAATGTTCTGCGCAGAGGACGTCGTCTACAGTTTTAAACATACACCTGTCCAAACATTTTTTATAGAAATAAATTAAACGTTTTAACACGAGTAGCTTTATAAAACGGATTTAAATAATAATAGAGAACAGTCAATCAAGTAGTTAATTATTTTGGACAAATAAAATACACGTAAAGGTATTAAAGGTATTAACTTAATCTATTTTTTTTCTGTATTTCTTATACCTAAATCTGGAAACAGGATTTTCTTTTCATTTAAATAACACTATTTAAATTAAAATATATAAAAAGTTATTGCGCAGTTTTGTCTGATAGAAATTAGGTTAAAAATTCCAATACGAGTCCAAGTCTAAAACATTGACGTGAGCCAAAAAAAGGCGGGAGCCATTAATCCAGCGCTTGGCCTCATTGAGAAGCCAATGCTTACACACCCGTCGAACCAGTGAAATATGACCGAAACAAACGTTGGGTTGCAGTGCTGTGTGCTTTAGTCCAGATATACTCAATCTTTGCCTGGATTTTTATCTGTACGAATGCGGCCCACTAAGGATTAATGGTGAAATGTATCTACTATTGTGGTGATCATGGCCATATTGTCTTTCCGGCGTTCATCAGAGCGATTTATAAGGGACCTCGTGTTCAGTAGTGGCCGTTTACCGGTTCATGACGATATATGGTCACTTACCGTCACTGGAAGCAAACATGCAATGTCATACATCGCAAGATCTCTGTTATGGTGCTTCAAGACTCTAGCATTGGAACCACTCCAATAAGGTAACCAAAATCATTTAACTTTCTAGAGTTATACAACTTAATTTATTGTATAGTTACCCTAAAAAATAGTATTTGGTTCCATACATTTTGTCGTGATAATATGTGAAATTTATAAAACAGCTATTTTTTTCTCGATTTCATGGTTCGTCTCATAGTAAAGTTGTTCATAATGATGAGTACAATGACCCCTTTTCCAGTTTAGGGTAGGTACCTATATTTTCGGATTTAGGATATATAAAAAATAATGTTATATAACTCATTTCTCCTCAAAGCAACTTAGATTTTTCAACAAACTTGCATATTAAAGGCATATACTATCCATTTCACGTGTAATTAATGTTGGTCCAAAACACTAATTAGGGATGTAGCTTAGCGCGGTGCCAAACTACAACAGAACTGGGCCGGCCACGTTTGGCGCATGCCAGATAACCTATGGGCCAAAATATAAATAGACTGCACTCCGATGCCTCAAAGAAGGCGCCACGTTAGACCGCGCAGAAAGTGCTGATACGAACTTGGATGCTTTTGATCTGGCAACCGTGGAAAATGATGATAGACGGAGTTTTCTTAGGTAGCTGATGCATCCCCCCCGGTGGGTTCCCGCATTGTCGTTGCGGGGGGGCTTAGTAGCCGTGGCTTTGAGCCCCACGGTGAAGCGAAGAGGAACCCGAGGAGGGGCTGCTCGTCGGGGCTTGAGCCTGGAAGCCCTCGACGTAGCGGCCAAGTAGGTTGCGGTGTCGCCTGGGCGACATCGCAACTGAGGAGGGCAGCGATGTCTTGTGTGAGGCATTGCGGCTGAAGGGTGGAGGCCGCGGCGGGAGAGGAGTGCCGGTATTACGGTGCGCCGTTCTCCCTACCTTCCGCGGCCTGACGGGGCCGCCACCGTCAGATGGCGGACGCGGTGGGGCCGCAGGGGGAGAGGAGTGTCGGTGTTTAGTTGGCCGCTCTCCCTATCCTCTGCGGCTGAAAAGTGGTAGGCGGCGGGGCCACTAACCTGACCCGTCGCAGGGGGACCAGGGGTGCCCAGACACGGGGTAGTCTGGCGCCCATGTACTTGTTTGGTCCCCGGGGTGGTCACGGCGTACCATGTGTTCTGGTGCGCCGGTGATGTGGGGTGCCCTCCGCGCCTCTCAGGAGGTCGTGGGGTGGGGCCCTACAGTGGAGAGGTCCACCAGCAATTGGTGGACCAAGACCTGCCGGGGTTGCGGTGCATGCAATAGCGAATCCCGCGACCCCGGCCTTAGGTCAGAAGGAGGGACACCGTGGTGGTTTTAGCCGGTAAGAGTCCGGCACACCCCCCCCGTCTTCCCCAGACGGGGGATAATCCATGAGGATTTCCCCACGATAACCTTCTGATGCATGCTGTCAGTTGGAACAGGTCAACTCAAACCTGCTAAGGCACTTACCAAAAGGCCATTCCAGACGTTGCCCTACATTGTTACACTTGTATAGTTTTTATACCACAATGTCTGGACTTAAAAGAGATTTTGATCTTAGAGTTTGTTTCGGCTTTTCTTTACAGAGCTTGTTAGTTAGGAAAAACCAGCGCCATCTAGTCTTAAAAAAAACATTACATTGACTTCAAATTTAGGTACAGAAATAAAAATCATTTATCATTTATGAAACTATTTGATAACTACATAATACATAAATCGGTTTTCGTACATTTTTTTGATAAACCTGATGAGTTACTATGATTATATATACATATAATATTTGTTGTTTTAATTTTTTCTATTTATGTGTGACTTATAGCATGTCTAAAATTACACAATATTCATATATATTTGGGATATTCACACACATTTGTCTATCTACAAAAAAAGCAGTATATTTCCTAATCCGGAAAGCGCACGTCATCCTCACGTTCCGGTCCCGTCCCGCAGTCATGTCGTCTGTTCCATCGTATACATCAATGAATTCTGTCCGGTCCAGACTTAACTGGACAAATGTGTGTTTTATTTGGACAAGATAGCTATTTTTAATGGTTCATTTGTTATTTATTGGTAATGATACTCGGATTAACGTAAATACGCATAGGACGATCCGACATACTTTAGATACCAAAGACTTTGTTGAACTTAGTCTACACTTCGACTAAGTTCCCTAAAATATGACCTAATAATTATTATTAACTGCATCGTTGGTCTAGTGGTGGCAAGCGCGACTGCTGATCTTGATGTCCTGGGTTCGATCCCCAGGTTGGCAAAGTGTTATTGGGTTTTTCCGTGTGGAATTCCTGAGTACCAGCCCGGAGTTTGGATTTGTGCCCGGTTGATGGCAATAGGCTCGCCCCCTATTACATGGGACTTAAACTTAACGACGAAATGAGGGTGTTACTATACACCTCTGCCTAACCCTTCGGGGAACACAGGCGTGATGTTATGTATCTTCTTTACATAGTATTAAACAAAGTCGCTCCCGCTGTTTGTCTGTCCCTATGTATGCTTAGATCTTTAAAACTACGCAACGGATTTTGATGCAGTTTTTTTTAATAGATAGAGTGATTCAAGTGGAAGGTTGTAATTATATTAAACAAGTTGTAACACTGACATTTCTATACATAGTAACGAGGATTTACTAGTCCTCCAACTTTAGTTACCTACCATCTGTTAATTCTAGAAACTTAAAATATAAATTTATTAATTAGTTACAGACTGGCGACGGTACCTAACGCTGTTGCTGAACCTAAAGTCTTGGCTCCAGGTCTATTTAATAATAAAGTTTAATCCAAAGAAAAACCCAGTGACCTAGATCAAAAACATTACCATACCTGTGCTATCGCGCAGTTGGGTAATAAAGGCCATACGTGCGCCTATTAACCCTTCCCTTATGGTCTAACCTAACCTAACATCGTCATATTTGAATTGTGCGACCTACACTGGTAAGTAACCAATTGTATTTACCTATGTATAAACCGTTAACTTGTTATTGGCACAGTATGTGAAAGGAAATCCTCGACATCACTACGATTTAAAAAACGTTCCATAACCCCATTATTTTAAAACAATTCAAGCTGAAATCCTTGCTAGATGAGGAGCTATTACACAATGAACATTGCGCCAATTATCGGCCGGAGGAGCACCGATTCGATATTGCTCGTAACTTAATGAGTTCCGTTGTAAGACAAACTGTTCGGCTACTGGACACGAGCGCGCTAACCGAGATGTAGAGACCGACTAGATGAATTTAAGTATTATTTTTGGACTAATGCATTGCTATTTTTTTATATATATGTCGGAGAATAAATAATTTAGAAAATAAAGGAGGGTAGTCGTCAAGATGATTCAACGTACTCGACGTTATAAAAACAGTTGTCATTCGACGGAGCGGGGCATTCCATATCGAACAGAAGAAGAAGTCTGACCTTTTATATCTGACTAGCTTATCCTTATTTCCTGAACTTGTGTAAATTGTTATGTTGCGATATATTGTGAATTAGCTTCTGTAACTAACGACTAACCCAAACACAAGTACTCTCAGTGGTGGAGAGTCTATGTTTGTTTTATTTACGAAATCCCCGCTTTACCTTCTGATAAGCAGACACTGGTCTAAACTGTAATGCTATACTCAATTCTATCAAATTCTATAAACGGTGTGTGTCTGCGACATATATTTTAGGGCTGTATCACACGACGTCTTTTCTACGCGCCGACGACGCGCGTTTACGTCAAACTCTATACATAAAAAACGATACACACATTTTTTAAGTATGGAGTTTGACATTTTCGAACGTCGTCGGCGCGTAGAAAAGACGTCGTGTGTTAAAGCCCTTATTTCTTCTAAATGTTAGGGTATGTCCACACGTTTAAAGAACGCCATGCTTAGAGACGAAATGTTACGCAATTTTGAAATAAACACTATAAAAGTCGTGTTGTGTAATCCATGTCTTTATTGATTTAAAATAAGCAAAATTAATAAGGCTGCTATTTATTTTATAGTTTAACGTTTGTAGATAAGTATCTATATAATGAGATTACTTAAGAAGCTTATTGTAATCCGTGTACCTAGAATCACTGATACCTAGTTTAATTTAAGGATTACGGGGTAATTGCTTTAGTGTTGAAATTAATTAATACTCCTAATTGGTAGGTATATGGTTACATACTCAAATTGAAACTCATTATACCTACCTTTAAATTCAAGACTACATTTTTAATTCGAATATACTCAGACCGGCCATCTGAAGATAAGTTCACAATGGTCATATATGAAACCGAACGTAACGGAAATTATGCGACTCATTTTGCACAGCATAAATAACAATCATCTGGCCCAGCCTAAAGATTATGACAGAAGAACGAGGTGAAGCATCCTACTGTGGTAATAACAACATACTGTGATGACTTATCCATATGCCAAGCGCGTTGATTAAGTTAATATTGTTTAATTGCAGCCCTGATCGTTAACTTCTTTTTTTTTCTAATCGACTGCTTGTAGGTGGTCTTGCGGACCGTTTCTACGTAACCGGGCAGTTACTGGCGAGACTTGAAAGGTCTCCAACCGATGGGAACGAATAAAATACTTAACCTTAGCTAACTACTACTAATAACATCATGAATACTAGCAACAACAGCACTAAGGGCGACCCCTAATGGGACTCGAACCTCGGCTTAGGGTGACGAATTCATTTTAAAGCCCTGAGGAGACGATGGGCTTTTTTTCAAGCAGACTGCCGCGGACAATAAATAACCACCAACCACATGCCGAATGTCGGGACGGGCAATAACAACCAACCACTGTCATGCTTGTCCGCGGTAGTCCGCCGGACAAAAAGTCCGTCGTCTGCTCAGGACCGACATTTTATGAAAAACTAGCGGCCCGTCCCGTCTTCGCACGGGTGGACATCTTTCCCGTTTTTGCAACATTTTTATTTTATGCTCCGCTCCTATTGGTCGTAGCGTGATTTTATATAGCCTATAACCTTCCTCGGTAAATGGACTATCCAATACAAATATATTTTTTCAATTCCAACCAGTAGTTCCTGATAATAGCGCGTTCAAACAAACAAACAAACTCTTCAGCTTTATAATATTAGTATACTCGTAGATTGCTGTTATTTCTTCACCTTCCAAAACAACATCCACGTTCTCAATAGTATTGCTTCTCTTCGAATCTTTAAAATGAATGCAGTCTAAAAATCTGCAACACGCAGCACTATCCTATCTAGTTCTGTTTACTCCTTGTTGCACTGGACTGGGACAAGTTTTAATTAAGGCAAATATCTCGCACGGGGTTGCAATGTGGACATTCCATTACAGCGTTTAGCTAGAGATAATGAAAATCATGTGTGACTTATCGGATTTGAGTTTTTGTATTGATTTAGTTAGTCTAATAACTGGGTGATTCTTCGAATTTTTTTAACATTATTTTAACAAATCATTCTTCTCCCGGGTTGTTAACGTTATAGTATTGTCAGATTGTTTTTATTCTTGTCTTATTGCTTGACGGCAGCGGTATAGTTTCAGTTTTCATTATCATAATTATAGTATTAAACATCTGCATTCTTAACTTTGGGATGATGCTAATGACGTTCTCAATTTTTGTTAATATTTTTCGAAGAATGCCCCAACTGCCTCGTCAATGTAGTGGTGGCGTGACTGCTGATCGTGAGGTCTTGGGTCCGATCCCTAGGTCGAGCAAAGTGTTATTGGGCTTTTCCGTGTGGAATTCCTCAGTAGCAGCCCGAAGTTTGGATCTGTGCCCGGTTGGTGGCAATAGGCTCGCCCGCTATTACATGGGACTTAAACATAACGGTGAAATGAGGGTTGTTACTGTACACCTCTGTCCAACTCTTCAGGGAATACAAGCATGATGTTATGTTATGTAATCTAATAACGTGGCTTGACATGACAATGTATGTGGTTCATATCTAGTGCATTAAGTTTTCGAAGAAAAAATAAGCCACCCCTCTACATCCGCAGATGTCGTAAAAGACTAATGGCCGATTCCAATGATCTACCGAGCTATAGTGGTTAAAATTAAGACAGTTGGATCTTTAGCAATAATGAAGCAAAAATACCATAGCTTTACATAGTAAACCCTACTATACGTTAACGTATAGCTTTCACAGGTAATAAAGCTTTTCAAGTCCGTTTATATGTTCAGCTTGGCAACAAAAAATGTTACTATTGTTAAGGAAAACGATTCGTTGTTTGTCATAGGAACCAAGCTTAACGGGTTATGTCAAAGCTCCTATCTATACTAATATTATAAAGAGGAAAGATTTGTATTTTTGTATGTAACAAATAAACTTAAAAACTTCTCAATCGATTTCAAAAATTCTTTTGGCGTTAGAAAGCTACATTATCACTGAGTAACATAGACTATATTTATTACTGGAATAAAACTTCTTACGCGGGCGGAGCCGTGAGGACATAGCTAGTTAATTATAACTTACTGCATTAACCAATGCGTTTGCGAACCGTGCAACCGCATTGGTGGACCTATGTGGACTTCTGCGGGCTGGTTTGATGATGATTAGCAACCTGACTTGGATTTACACTTTTGTTCCAAGTCTTAATACTCTTAATACGAGAAGGGCTCGTGGCTTATTAGCGAACGCGCGGGTCATACGATTTGCGAGGTTAAGCAAAGCTTGCCGTAGTCAGTCCGTGGGTTGGTGACCCTTCGTTACGTATCGAGACTCTTCCGTGCCTCGGAGAGCACGTTAAACCGTCGGTCCGGATGTCATACGAATACCTGTGATAATTGTTAATGGTAGTCAGAAGCCCGAAAAGTCTGGCAACTGGACTAACTACTAACTTTAGGATATCGGCATTGGCCAGTAACTAGGTTGAGGAGGTCTGATGGCAGTCGCTCCGTGTAAAATACTGGTATTCAGCCGCATCTGGTTAGACTGGAAGCTGATCCCAACATAATTGGGAAAAAACTAGGCAGAACGAACGACTCAAGTCTTAATACTTACTTCTTGGTGATTCTTCTTCCATTTGTTTTAGGTCAGCCAAATCGTAACAAAGATTTCTGAAAAAAATCCGTTTAGTTATAGACCGACATTGCAACTATGTGCAATAAATCTTGACGTTCTTATGGCAGATCCCCACAGAGAAGTAAGTACCAGCAAGAAGATGCATGGCTACTATAGTAACTTAAGGATCGTAATAAATTCACAAACCCTTCGCCTACGCGTTACGCGAACAACCCATTTTTCTCAATCAAAACTCGAGGGAAATGACAACCAGTTACACTTCCAATTTTATATGTTTTGCAAAGACGGAATTCTCTATTCTATAGTTTTATTCTGTACATTGCCATTGTGCTATTTTAAAACAAAGACTAAATAAATATAATATACGGATTACATTTAAAAAGAGAATTTAAATTTTATCAGAAAAACCTTGTTTTTTTAAATAAAACATTCAAAAACCGATCTTCCTTAAACATTTTACAATTACCCGCTATTTTAAGCATATAACCCTTTTCGCATTACGATTAACAACCGAACCAAAAAAAAAAGAATAATTAAACAAAAAAAATATTCAAGACGAAGAAAATCGAAATTGCCCCTCCCCCGGAGGGTGCGTTGCTCCCTGGCTCCCTTATGCCACAAAACAGATGAGTACAGAAGGTTCAAATATACGCCATAACAGGTTCACGCACATAAATATAAGCAGGTATAGCCGCTGAATAAAATAAAGCACGTGTAATATCCGACTGTAGTTGTATAGCAGTGATAGCCTAGTTGTGTGACACCCTCTGACTTTTTGGATTCATGTGCGTATTGTATAATTATCACTTGCTTAAAACGGTGAAGGAAAACATCGTGAGGAAACAGGTATGCCTGAGAGATATTTTTCGGCGGCATGTGAAGCCAAGTCAGAGGCCAAGTTAGTCACTAACCACACGAAAAGAAGAAGTTATGCAAAACTTCGTCAAGGTTCGGTCATAGCTGAACCGTAAAAGATTTACCGAGACAATCGATAAAACTCTTCCGCTATAATTCTAAGTGCACTTTCAGACCGACGGCAATCCCCATCAGTTGACCACAGTAGAGGGCAACCACTGCAGTCAATTTGCAGTCGAGTGCCGTTGACATGCAATCGAGGTTCTACGACTGCAGTTAACAGCTGCAGAAGTTACCTATGCCGTTTATGAAGTTCTGTACTCCCGTAACATTACATTCCACAATCAGCCCAGTACTGTCCCAATGCTGGGCACGGGCCTCTTCTCAGAATGAGTAGGGTTTAGGCCTTAGTCCACCACGATGGCTTGATGCGCGGTGGTGGACTCCACATACCATCAAGAATTTTACGAAGCACTCTCAGGTGTGCAGGTTTCCTCACGATGTTTTCGTTTACTCCTGTGAGCGCCCTTAAGGTAAAAAAACTTTTGCTTACTAATGGGCTGGTAATCATATATTGATTGATTTGATAGCAAAATAGAAATAAGGTGCTTTAGGATAATTACGAACATGGGAATATTCCGAAAATTACGAATTACTACTAAACCGGGTTATATATTTAGCTCTGGCAACATTACATTACATTGCCAGAGCAAAAAAAAAGATTACCTGGTTTAGTAGAAATTCGTAATTTTCGGAATATTCCCATGTTTGTAAGTACCCTAAAGCATAATACTTTTATTTTTTTCATAATAATCATCATTATTATATAAGCCGAAGGGCGGCCTCTGCTCCATTTTTTTACGCCATATGTAATGCATTCGATTTTTTGTTTGAAAGTTGCTACGTCATCGTTAGTTCCAGGAGTGGAGCTTCTAAACTAACTTATATCGTCCTCATAGCTCCCGCTCGTCATTAGGAGTGGGCACGCAAAGGGAAATTATCCTCACTTAACCCTCCTGAAGGCGTTAACTGGCACCTCAGCGGAGAGCACTCGCCCACGATTACTTTATTATACCTACAGATTGGAACAATTTTTCCTTAGCTGGAAAATATTTTTTTTGTTCCTATAGTTCTATGAAAAGTTAGCTTAGAGTATAGATATAGTTGCTGGTGAAGCTGCCACTGTTGAACATTGATATTCTATCAGAACGTTGCAATAAACGGTCGCTGTAGTACCTAAATCAATTATGATTGACTAATTGACTGGTGATCAAAATTCACTGTTATTATGCACATATGACGATGCTCCTGTCCAAATCTTCATCACATAACATATCATCACGCCTGTATTCCCCGAAGGGTTGGGCAGATGTGTATAGTAACACCCTCATTTCGCCGTAATGTTAAAATCCCATGTTATAGGCGCGAGCCTATTGCCATCAACCGGACACAGATCCAAACACCGCCTGTTACTGAGGAATTACACACGATAAAAACCTAATAAGACTTTGCCCGACCTGGGGATCGAACCCAGGACCTCACGATCAGCAGTCGCGCTTGCCACCACTAGACCAACGAGGCAGTTTCATCAATCTCCATTATCTTTACATAGTATAAAACAACGTGGCTCCCGCTGTCTGGCGCTTAGATCTTTTAAACTATGCAATGGATTTTAATGCAGGTTTCAGCAATAGATAGAGTGATTCTAGGGGAAGGTTTATATGCCACATTAGTATCTACATTGCACCCGTGCGAAGCCGGGGTGGGTCGCTAGTTTTAACATAATTGCCTTAGTTTTTCTACGACACCCGAATGAACTTATTTCATACTTACTCCAATAGTCATGTTGTATAATATAGTTACGAATATTTTAATTTTCGTTGTATTTGTTTAATATATTTTGTTTCTATCCCGCGTGGGGACGCGTGAGAATATAAAACTTCCTCACCGCACGCTGGGAATTGACACGTGTTGTAAGATTCAATAAAACCCATCACGCTTGGTGGTAGGATCTATGCGGTCCGCCTGGCTAGCTACCACCCTCATATTAAAGTCAAGCAATTTACTGTGTTTTGTCGTGTTTATGTAACAGCTAGAAAGAAAGAAAGAAAGAAAATAATTTATTTGAGTCTCGTTACAGACATACAGACATACAAACATAAAATAAAAAGCTAGAGAGGTATAGCGGAATCCCTCTACTTATAATTCTCTGTTCTTTGGATTCGCATGCTCCATCTTAGATCCTGCCTGTGCCAAGTGAGACTAGGATCAAACACGACTAAGAAAAGAATATAAAAAAAATTGCTTCTAAACCGATTTTCGTTACGACATTTTGACATTTTAACACGACAAACATTTATAATGCTTACCGTTCTCATTTTTATGAAACCGCTCGAGTTTTCTCTCTATAGATCTCTATTACAGGTATATACCTAATGACTGCCTCGTTGGTCTAGTGGTGGCAAGCGCGACTGCTGACCGTGAGGGCCTGGGTTCGATTCTCAGGTCGGGAAAAGTGTTATTAAGTTTTTCTGTGTGGAATTCCTCAGTAGCACCCAGGAGTTTGGATTTGTGCCCGGTAAATGGCAATAGGCTCGCCCCCTATTACATGGGACTTAAACAAAACGGTGAAATGAGGGTGTTATTATACACCTCTGCCCAACCCTTCGGGGAATACAAGCGTGATGTTATGTTTTATACCTACTCTTTTTTCCTACCCTTCTTGATCTTTAAGTAAGTACTCAAATGAAACTCAAACACTCTTCCAAACTAATTTGTTGTTACAAACTTTGTAATATCAATAAGCTCACGGAAACAATTTTAAGTAGGTTATGATTTTCGAAGGCTATTTCTTAGCTATAAACAAACTTGGGAAAAAGGTAGCTGGGAAGCTTCCCACGCAATTTGTTTATATAGGTTATATAAACTACTTAATATTATTTTTGTATTAACCAGACAACCTAAATATTTTAAGAAACGAAATAAAATAAATTAAATAAAAAAATGTAAAGAAAAGTTAAAGTCAATATTCGAGATTGTTTGTGAAAGAAAAAATAATATTTCCCCGACTATAAGCCGAATCACCGTTAACCGTATCAAATCTTCAATTCTGTCCCTTTAATTCACGAGCCCCGATTGTTTTTCCGAATGAATGCATCAAAATAACAATTCGTTAAGGATCCAGTGGCCAACCCTCTTAAACCCTCGTTCATTGTACCTATCTATTGTGTTGTACATGTTACTGCACGTTGAACAGTATAGAATCAAACAGGACAAATAAAAGTAAATAATTGTAGTCTTTGGTGTTTTATTTTTTTATCTTTATTTTGTGACGGGTGGTGGCTGACTGGCGGGGGTCTGGGCCTATAAAAGGTCGGACACACAGCAGATCGGCTCTCGCACCGCTGCAGTTGCCCAGTTAAGTGCCTCACCTGCTGAAGAAGACCTGGACTCCTCGCATTATACGAACCACGCTCTGTTGTTCTCTTTGTAAATTCTTAATTAAATATATACATATAGTGTACGGTTACAAGTGTTTTTCTTTATCCTCCCGTAAGTACACGCCTGCTAAATTTTATGTGCACATGCTAGTCGAGGGTTGACTCCTAAAGCCACCCTAAAGTGTTACAATTTTGCACTCCTTTTTTTCTGTTAAGGATTAGCAGTGATAGCCTAGCGGTTGAACGCTTACCTTGCATGCAGGAAGGTCTGAGTTCAATCCAGGCCTGTACCTCAGACATTTCGAATTCATGTGCGGATCAGAATTTGATTATCACTTGCGTTAACGGTGACGGAAAAACATCGTGAGGAAATCTGCATACCTGAGAGGTCTCCGTAAAGTTCTTGATTGTGTGTGATCTGCCAACCCACACCAGGCCAGCGAGGTGGACTAAGGCCTAAACCCTTCTCATTCTGAGAAGAGTCGGCCCAGTAGTGGAACAGTAATGGGCTGATTATATTATGTTAAAGATTAACTTTGAGCAGTGACCTGTAGAAACGGTTCCAGTCTGAATTTGGAACATGTAGGATTTGAATAGTTAGTAAAAGTATCTATACTAAAATGACACACCCCTTCACCGCATCTACCGCTTATATGCAATACAATAACTCAAATAACTGCGGTAAGCGCATTATTTTATTTATACAATAACTACCTAGATATTTACCAATAAAGTATTTAAAATAAAACATACCAATTCCCGGTTTGATTTATTTAGAAATTCATCGAGCGTTACTTATTTGAAGTTTTATCCTATATAAGTAGAATTTTTTGAAATATTTTCTGAATCTAACGAAATAAATATATATATATATATTCAACTTCTTTTTTGTTCCCTTCCGTTTAATTTGGAAAAGAAATAATAAAAGCTCGTTCAATTATTTCTTACTGACCTTCCAGGAAAACCATTTCTAAATTCGTGCACCACCCGTAAAAGTCAACTGAGCCAAATAAAATTGCGAAATATATGAACTTCGAAATTCTTTCCTAGTATTTGCTAACGTATAAAACATGGATTCCAGTTACCTAATAATTTTCCTCAATATCGACTACTTCAACATAAGTACCATATTAATAACTCAAAATATTATAATTACGCAGGAGAAGTAGGTAAGTTGAATAATTTTATAAAGACGAATTTTATTATAATCATCCTTCTGTTCCAAATTATTTTTATATCGATTTCTAGCCCATCAAGACCCTATAAAATTTCAGAAGTTAGGTTCTTTTTTTAGGGTTCCGTACCCAAAGGGTAAAACGGGATCCTATTACTAAGACTCCGCTGTCCGTCCGTCCGTCCTTCCGTCCGTCCGTCTGTCACCAGGCTGTATCTCATGAACCGTGATAGTTGATATTTTCACAGATGATGTATTTCTGTTGCCGCTATAACAACAAATACTAAAAAACAGAATAAAATAAATATTTAAGGGGGCTCCCATACAACAAACGTGATTTTTTTGCTCGTTTTTGATCGATATTGATAATGGCAACAGGTAGAAGCTTGAAATATTCACAGAATATTTAGTTATATATTCCCTTTAAAAACAATTAAATAAAATTAAATAAACATTTTGGGACCCAGTGCATAACATCAGCACAATATAAGCACATTGGGTCACCCGCGCGAAGGCGCAACGAGTATTCCCAAGGAGGGTTGATGATAGGCAGGCGGCCGGTTATAAAACAATAAGCCAAAAGCTCTAACAACATGGATTTATAAAAAAACATGTTGTGCCGACCCCACCTAGTGTGGGATAAGGGCAGGAAGAAGAAGAAGAAGATTCCACTTAAAAATAAATAATTAAAATAAAACAAATATTTAAGGGGGGCTCCCACACAACAGACATGATTTTTTGCCGTTTTTATAGATAATGGTACGGAACCCTTCGTGCGCGAGTCCGACTCGCACTTGGCCGCTTTTATTCTTGACTTGGTCGCGTTTCACCCTAGTCTCACCTGATAGTAAGCGAAGACAGGGTCTAAAATGGAGCACACGAATCCAAGGAACAGAAATATTCAGGGATTCCCCTATACTCCCCTGGCTCTTACATACACACGACGGAACATAGTAAACTGCTTGGCGCCGGACATTAATGTCAGGGTTGTAAGCTAACCAGGCAGACCGTATTGGTCCTACAACCAAGAGTGCTGGGTTTTGTCGAATCTTACAACACGCGTCTATTCCCAGCGTGCAATGAGGAAGTTTTATATTCTAGACCGTCCGCACACGGGCCGGTAGGTTGGTGGGCGGGGACGGCGGGTTAGGTATTATATTTGAACGAAATACACGCTGCAACCGCACTGGATCGAAATAAATGAAGAAGGCAGACAAGGCGAGCTGACCCCAGATAATGGAACAAGGGAAAGAAAAGGTATTTAGGACAGAATTACTAACAGACTGAAAAGTCTGTTAGTCACCAAAAGATAAACGGTGTGAATACCTGGTAAACAGCGGTCATTCATTTAATTAGTGGTCACGAAACAGCAAGCTATATTTATTAGTCCTCGTAATCAATTGTTTTCAATATCAATAAATTACATAATTATAATCTGGCCTGACCCATATTTGAAAAAAAGGTAAACAATTATTTAGAGATTTAATTTTAAAAAATGTATTTAATAATAGTAACGTTTTATAAGGAAATTTGATTTAATTTAAACAATACCTTGATTATTTATAACAATTTGAAATAAAAATACTCAAAAAGATTGTTTATATTAATTTCAAATTGGTTCGGGCCATTACGAATATATTTCAATGTTTACTAGCCATATAGGCTAATATAACTGTATGGAGGCATGCAATAGACTGAAATCGGACCGCACGCCCGACAATCCCATTGACTCTGCGGTTTTGTCATTATGTCAATGCTAATATTTGCCCATCGACGCTCGCCAATCGATTGTTACGTACATTGTACGTTTATTGTTAATATAGACATATGGAACGCAACCCAATAAGTTATTAACTTGTATAAGTAATTAATTACGACGCTGTATATTGAAGTCAATATTTCCATTTTAAAATTGGTCTTTTCTGTCAAACTCTGTTTACATTACCTAATTTTATTTTTGGTTTTAATGTTAACAATATTTTATTAAACCTGAATATTTTTAATAAGACACGTAGATTTTCACGACTGCTGAAATAACAAAGAATAATCTTATTTATTTATTTATTTGATATCATCTATAAATAAGCTCGTACCTATTCACAGAGAAAAACTAAATAAGCCATTTTTTGCTAAATAACTTCGAGAATTTATTTCAGATACATACATTCCATCAGATTTATTGGTGCTTTGAAAAACTTGTTTTTTTTTCTACTTTGATTATCGAAATTCAGCTCTAGCTACGAAAATAACACGCATCATAGTAGTCATGAATACCTTTTATTTTTTTTACTATTTTATTTCATAAACATTTTAAATTTCATATTGGTGCCATTACTCGCAACCCGAAACGTGTAAAACCCTTTTTTAAACTCAAAGATATATAACCTCACGAAATTTAAGAAGTATAAAAGACTAACTGTGTCCTCACGGCTCCGCCCGTATCCTATGTTACTGAGTGATAACGGAGTAAACTAAGTTTATGCAAATTGATTTTAGCCTCGTATTAACACCAAACTGTCACATTTCGCATCAATCAACATCGAGTCGCGAAAGGTGGATGGTTTTAGACAAACTTATGTGCATTACTTTCAATCGTATGTTTTCAGCTGCACAAGCATTCTATAGCACGCGTACGCATGGTTAAGCGAGGTTAAGTAAACATGCTTTCACATGCGTCAGCATGGCGTAGTATGCGTCAGCGTCTGGAATCATTAGCTACACTTGTACGTAGGTACATTATTTCAGTTTCATGCGAAAGATGAATAATCGATGCGATTGGGTTGATAAGTATATCTAGCCCCTTATGAAGACTTGGGATTTCATACACAAATCTAATTTTATATAATCCTAGTGAGAGCACGCGTCAAAAAATCTATACTTATTAAGTAAAGAAAAAACAAAGTCGCAGCTGCTGTATCAATCAGACCTTCAGTCTATTTTTTTAGATATTTACAAATGTTTTTTATAGGTATATTTTCTCGCAAAACTTTTAGGATTATATTTTCAGAAGAACTCTTTCAATAATATGCCTTATCTGAATAAACATAAAATTTAGCAAAAACTTTGTTCGCATCATAATCCTACCGAACGTCGGAGACGTATCAAAGTAAAAAATGTCGATAAACGCTCAAGTGGCTTCATTTCCCAAAGTGATACAACATTCTCTTCAATCCACTTTTATGTGAAGACGAAACACGTAGGTACCTTTATTGGAAGAGTTTCGGGGCTACCAGGTTTCTATACAAAAAATGTCAAATCTTTTAAAAATAAGATATTTTCGGGAAAATGTGTCGAAGAATTTACCTTTGGCGTGTACTTTTCAGAGTATCACATGGCGATTTATTTTCTTTAGGTACTATAAACTGTTAACTTATCTAGTGAGAAGATACAAGTTAGTTTTATATATTTTATTTTAAATTCTACTTGTTTTGCTAGTCGACTACAACTTATCGTATCGCCGCGTTAAATCTTCGTGTGAGGATTAAAAGTAAGATAGATATTACGACAGTATAGGTATGTCACAGATTCTCGTAAACGTCGACTTCGTTGATGAGTTTTGTGAATATTGCAATGCTCACCATTCTTGATTAACAGATTGATGCGTCTTAGACATATTGGTTGTTAGTGTACAGATGGGTGCTGCTGCCTGAAGTACCTAATCACTTAGAAAGGCCTATTTCTTTCATGAAGTCGAGATAATGTGTCTGAGGTATAAGATGTATTAATTTATTATATATATTTCATTAAATTAACATAACACAACATTACGCTTGCATTCCCTGAAGGGTTGGGCAGAGGTTTATAGTAATACCCTCACACGCCATTATGTTTAAGTCCCATGTAATTGGGGGCGAGCCTATTGCCATCAACCGGGCACAAATCCAAACTCTGCTGCGGCTGCTACTAAATAATTCCACTCGAAAAATCCAAATATCACTTTGCCCGACCTAGGGATCGAACCCAGGACGTTACGATCAGCAAATCATCATTCATTAAATTAAGCATAATTATACTATTTGAGATATCAATCTAATGGATCAAAGTCCTGGTACCTGATATATACAAGTGTTTGTTCCTCTGTTACTCGTACTACATTGACAGCTGACGTTGGTTTACTACACACAAAGTGTACTGTAATAAGCAGGTACCTACCACAAATGGTTATTAACTCATTACCTAAAAGCATAATTATTATGCACTTTAGAGGAACTTCTGTAACCCTAAACACATGTAAACAGACCACTATGGATTACTTTAGGACCAAGATTTGTTGCCAATTATTTGCTACAAGATAGTATTGAGTTTATAAAGGCTAAAAGTAGGTAGATAGCAGTGTAGCGACACACCAAACCGAAATTACGCGATTGGACATCGTCGGGATTACTCTTTCAATGTTTTTTATATTGGCCAGACGCGACATAATTTCGGCCTGCTGTGTTGCAGGTAATTTAAAATGCATTGCAAGCCTAATCCAACCGAAATTCCGTCGCGAAATTTCCACTCTTTCAATTTCATAAAAAAATGTGCCGATCTCTTCCATATCTTATATACTTATCTATTAACGTTAGCTCTTCTAGAAAGCGACTTCGAACCAGTAATTGCTTTAAGCTTGTGGCGGCATCTATCGTGCCACAAAAAAACTACGCAGCACGACGATTATCTAGCAGACTAAAGCGACAGTAATGACAATTCTCAAAAATGACGTCACAAATCCTGCATCGCGATATCAAGATTTGACACGCAGATAGTATAATATACAACTTCCCAACATCAACCGTTGGGCAGTAGCCCGCCAGGCATAAGACCCGCCTGGTAGGAGAATGCTCCCTTTTCGTTAGAGGAACACCTCACCTCGTATATCCACAAGCGAAATGGAATTTGGCAAAGCCAAATAAATCCTAAGTTAAAAAATGCTCCCTGCAATTATTTAAAAAGTTTTCAATTCCTTAATGTTTGCAAATATATCCTTTGTTTATATCCATTCTCTACCCAATTTCCAATTAACTATTTTAACAAAATTCTAAAACTACCCAAAGTCTATACCTAGTCTAAACCTGGTATCACCAACGGTTCGTATTGTCCATTCGTCACACGTAACGTCTACGTATCGTCGTCACGTACTATCCCGTAGAAAACTTTTATTGCTTGCCGTAATTGTGACATCGAAATACAAACTACTTGCGTTAAGGCTAAAGTTTGTGCGACAATTTCAAACTGAACAAAGTTGGGACTTCTGAAATCATACAAATACGAATATCCACTGCGGAATGGTTGGTATTTCTTTTAAGAAGAAAAATAAATACACTGCGGGGTAAAAATAAAAAGTGTACCTACATAACATCACGCCTGCATTCCCCGAAGGTTTAGGCAGAGGTGTATAGTAACACACACATTTCGTCGTTATGTTTAAGTCCCATGTAATAGGGGCGAGCCTATTGCCATCAATTGGGCGCAAATCCAAACCCAGAGCTGCTACTGAGGAATTCCACATGGAAAAACCCAATAACAATTTGCCCGACCTGGGGATGGAACCCGGACCTCACGGTCAGCATTCGCGCTTGCCACCACTAGACCAATGAGGCAAGAGGACCTACCTAGGTTCGTTTATTCAAATAAGGCGAAATTTGTTGCTGGAGGTCGAAGTACACTTATACATCAATAGACAATGTACTGCTCTTTATTGGTCATGAAGTTTGACCACTCATAAGTACTTTTGCGAATCAGAACAACACATTCTAGAAACCTAGCAATGAGAAACAGGTACTTATAGTTACTTTTAATATCTATACTAATATTATAAAGCTGAAGAGTTTGTTTGTTTGAACGCGCTAATGTCAGGAACTACTGATTGTAATTGAAAAAATATTTATGTGTTGGATCGTTCATTTATCGAGGAAGGTTATAGACTATATAACATCAGCTACGACTAATAGGAGCGAAGCATAAATGAAAAATGTTGTAAAAACGAGAAAAATGTCCACCCGTACGAAGCCGGGACGGGCCGCTAGTATCTTATAAGATATCAACAAAACCGTACATAATAAATTCAGCACACTCCTTATGCTCAAGATAGCTTCACAAACTGTATTCCTAAATCAACAAATAAAAGCAAAAGTTTAATTTTATTTACATTCATTGCGAACATCCTCCGGTCGCGCCCCGAAACCCTAATTTGAAACTTAGTTCGAAAACGTGGCTAGATTTTACGATCACTACGTTTAACAGTCCTTAGTTTCATGAATTTAAAAAAACTTCACCATTTTTCTAATCAATTTAAAACATTTGTTTAGTAAAAAATACTTTGTGTAAAGCGCGCCTATACTTTGCGTGTCGAAAGTTCTTCAAATTGTAAGAAAATCGTTTTCACAGGGAAATGGTTTGAGTGGCTGTCATTCAGCGGGTATTCGGCAATATTGAAACCTGGTTTTCATTTTAATTAAGAATGACGAATGGTGGATGTCAATCACGCAATTCGTTGAGCACCCCAATGAATATCTGTCTGCTTTCAGGTGGTTTATTTTATTTACTTTATTTATTTTTTCATTCGGTTGAGTTGTCTTGAAGTTTTTTTAATATAATGGCCTCATTACTAGACAGTAGGTACTAGCGATTTTAAAAAAACTCACCTCGATCTCGAGGGCGCGTATATTATATTCTGCGTAGCGTTTTTCCAACTATGTTGGGGTCAGCTTCCAGTCTAACCAAATGCGGCTGAATACGAGTATTTTACACGGAGCGACTGCCATCAGACCTTCGCAACCCAATTACTGGGCAATGCTGATACTCTAAGGTCACACCGGTTGTCAGGCTTTCGGACTTCTGACTACTCATAACGACTGTCATAGGTATTCGTACGACACTCGAGACTGACTGTTTAACGTGCTCTCCGAGGCATGGAGAGGTCTCAATGTGTAACGAACGGTCACCAATCCACGAACTGACCGCGGCAAGCGCAGCCTAACGTCGCAAATCGTATGATTCGCGCAGTTGGTAATTAGCTCATTACGTTGCCTACAATATCTATACTAATATTATAAAGCTGAAGAGTTTGTTTGTTTGTTTGAACGCGCTAATCTCAGAAACTATTATTGGTTGGAATTGAAAAAATATTTTTGTGTTGGATAGTCTATTTATCGAGGAAGGTTATAGCTTATATAACATCACACTACGACCAATGGGAGCGGAGCATAAATGAAAAATGTTGCAAAAACGGGAAAAATGTCCACCCGCGCGATGCCGGGACGGGCCGCTAGTGGATAATTAAAACGCATGCTCACGTATAATCGAAAGCATAACCAATACTGCTTTGTTATACATACCTACTGTGTCACGATACATGTCGAATTGAAAGCTGAGATCGAAGTAAGTTTTACTAAACACACTACCGGTTCTGCACCACAATTTACACAAGAAACAAAACTAAAACTTTTATATAAATACATAAATGTATAACATCTGTTAAATAGAATTCCACCTCTCTAATGAATAACGTTACTTCCAAGAAGTATACTGCGACTTCCCGTAGGTAACAGAGTAAAGTACAAGTTTGGAGGAGCCGGCAACTCATTTTCATGTTATGGTTAATTTTCCTTGTTTATGTGGGAACTTCAACAGTTGCGGCTAGTTAACCGAGAGTCGGGTTCTATTTCGATCATTTTATTGTATATAATTTTAGAGGAGTTTAATATAATTTTGTGTTGCTTTGCAAAAATGTTTCTTTGATTGAAAGTTACGAACTTTTGGCACGATGCAAGGTAGAAAAAAACACACTCGTCACATTATTGCCGTATTAGTAATTTACAATTAAGTAAAAGTGGATCGATATGTTTCACTTTCACATCTAAAACAAAATCATCTTTTCCAATTGTCAATGACAACTGCACCGCTCTAGTAAACAGTGCCAACTAAAGATTGGTTCTGACCAAAGAAATTCATTTTGTTCTGACAAACGTCGAATTACGGGCTTCTTGCCAATGGCGGGCAATAGCGTCATCAGTATGATATGTCTACAAATAAAATAAAATAATAAACGAGATTAGTACTTAAGTAACATCAAAAGTTAGGGGCACAGTTCCAAATGATAGGTCCTACGGAGAAGAGCCGGCAAGCAACTCCATGTCTGACTCTAGCCTAGTTACCAACCCCCAGCGCGGTTACTACAGGCAATACCTCGTATTTATAGCAGTGGACATATGTAGCAGTGTCGTTATAGTTAACTTACGAAGGTTAGAAATATAAATAGGACCTTCTGTACTACGAAACTATACGATTGATCGATCAAACTGTCATTTTGCCTACAAATTAACACATGAAAACAGTTTTACGACACTCAAAGGCCTTTTAGAAATACAATACTAAACTGAATAATAGGTGCAATATGCAATGGGAAACTAACAGCTGTCAGTGATAACAAGAGTTCCATGTATTACACAAAACGCCCCCATACGAGACTCCCCGTTGAGGGAGACATAAAACTTTAGTGTCGAAAGCTTAAATCCTTACACACATTACTGTATAGTTTATATTTAAACCTATTCTACAACCCTAGTTTTTGTACTAAACTCGAAAAGGGTTTATTGTACCTACTCATCGTTATGAACAACTTGTACTATGAGACCAAGTCAGAAATGGCGAAAAAAAATCTGCAGGTCCATACGTTTTTTCGAGTTATTAGAACATAAATGTAAGGAAGAGCTGGTTCCATAGTAAAACTTGTTCATTATGATGAGTACAATGACCCCTTTTCGGGTTTACGGTATAGAAAACTTAAGTTGTATGTTTTATCAGATACTACATCAACAACCATATCAAAGTCACCTTTAACTACTTGTTCTAACTATTGGCTAATCTAAGTGCATCGAAATGTAATTAGAAGTAAAATTAGATAATGAAAGAATGGTTTCTTTTTTCTTAGATTTGGTTGAGTTGTGCTCTAGTCATTATCTAAGATGGAGCACACGAATCCAGGTAACAGAAAAGGATTCCCCTATACGCCTCTGGATCTCGCATACATACGACAGAACACAGTAAACTGCTTAGCGCCGGACTTTAATCTGAGGGTGGTAACTAGCCAGGCGGACCGTATATATCCTACCACCAAGCGTGCTGGGTTTTATTTAATGTTACAACACGCGTCTATTCCCAGCGTGTGGTAAGGAAGTTTTATATTCTAGCCGGTCCCCACACAGGTATTATTGTTATGTAGCAGTGGATATGCAAATCTTAATCACAAACATGACCTGTTGCACTTGCAGTCCATCATGAATCAATGGTCACAGGCCTCTTGTAGTTATGGGCAACAATCCTATTTGGTGTCATACGAATACATAAGACAGTTGTGACGGGTATTCAGAAGCCCGAAAGTCTGACAAGCGGTCTAACCTTAGGATATCAGCATTGCCCAGTAACTGGGTTACAGAGGTCTGATGGCAGTCGCTTTGTGTAAAATACTGGTATTCAGCCGAATCTGGTTTGACTGGAAGCTGACCCCAACATAGTTGGGATAATGCTAGACAAAAAACATGTTGCAGTTATATACTTACTTGTCTGTTCAATATTTTTTCTTGTTCTAACATCCCACCAAATAATTCTACGTCGTCTATAATCGTGAAAAAACAACCCATATAATCTGGCAACATCTTTCATAATAATATCATACCATTCCTTACAAAACAATATAAATATAAAAAGACCTGCGTACAGCATTAACAGTCGATTCAGCAAACGTCGGCACACTCTTTCAAATGAGATGGCAAGTAATTTCGCGAAAACCCAGTTCTGAAATAAATTATTCATTGGCGACGAAACGCCTCAAGCCCGTATTCATTTCATTTCTGAATCTGAATTCTACTTTTCTTTCGCGTTTTTTGCCAAACCTTACCTTTAATAAATTTTATATAAGCCCTAAGATTAAACAGCGAAGTGCTACGAGGAAGGTTTCCGATATTATTGGAGATTGGTTGTGTAATTGTAACTAGTACTCCGTGCTACGTTGAATTGGTAAGTTGAGAGATTTATCGTCTGAATATTTTATGTATAGACAGTGAGACAGCTATAGACAGAAAATAATGTCGAAATAAAGCTACCATTAATATAATAATTAACAAAGGAAAATACAATATTATCACGAGTACACACGAATGTATACCTTTTTAATCACCAATATAGCAGCGATAGCCTAGTGGTGTGACCGTCGGACTGCCAAGTCATAGGTCTCGAGACCCAAGGCACGCACCTCTGACTTTTCGGACTCATGTGCCTGTTGTATAATTATCACTTGCTTAAAAAAACGGTGAAGGGAAACATCATGAGGAATCCGGCATGCCTGAGAGATATTTCTCGACAGCATGTGAAGCCAAGTCAGAGGCACATGGGCGGCGGCATAAGCCCTGACACTAGGTTGGTCTCTAACCACACGAGAAGAAGACCACCGATATGCGCAAAACGAGTAATAGATCACACACTACGATATCTAATTTTGAACTAGGTAAGTGAAATTAAATATTCCACAGCGATTTTCCTAAATGTTTTGATATCAGTGTATTTATAGACTGCCTTGTTGGTCTAGTGGTCACAAGCGCGACTGCTGAGCATGGGGTCCTGGGTTCGATCCCCAGGTTGAGCAGAGTGTTATTGGGATTATTTATTTATTTATTTATTTATATACTCTTTATTGTACACCAGGTTAATATAGGTAACACAAAAAACTATTTAAATACAAAAATGCACAATGGGCGGTCTTATCGCGCAAGGCGATCTCTTCCAGACAACCTTTGGATGGACTGGGAGAATGGAAAGAGAAAATCGAGCAATCTAGGTGTACAAGTACACTACGTACCTACATAATATTACTTAAATTTAATAATATAAAATACATGGCAAAATAATTACATAAATATGAAAAGAAAACATAAATAATATAATAATAAACTAATAAATATATGTATAAGAACGGAGGAGAGGAATAAAATAAATAGCAGATTAAAGCGACATGTAATGCTCCTTCACTGACTTTTTAAAAACTGGCAGTGATTGTGCACGTCTCACATTAAGTGGCAAAGCATTCCACAGACGAGCAGCTTGGACCGTAAAGGACTTGTCATAAAAAGAGGTGGAGTGCTGTTGTATTTTTAATTGAAGATTTTCTGATGATCTCAAGAACCTAGAATGAGAGTCACAGAGGAACTCGAAGCGTTCTTTTAGATAAAACGGGGTAGAAGGGTTAAAGAGCACATTATAAAGTAGGGAAAGAATATGGGCATTCCGGCGAAGGCGAATTGGTAGCCATTTGAGCTTAGTACGAAATTCAGAAACATGATCATATTTGCGCAAACCAAATATGAATCGGATACAAAGATTTTGAAGTCGCTCAAGCTTTTCAAATTGATCCTCAGTTAGATCGAGATAGCTGGCATCAGCATAGTCGAGGATTGGGAGAAGAAGAGATTGTGCTAGCGCTATCTTAGTGGCAGTAGGTAGGAAGTTTCGAAGGCGTCTCAAGGAGCCCGCTGAAGCGAACATCTTACGACTGACTTCCTGCAGTTGTGTTTTCCAGGAAAGTGTACTGTCGATATAAATCCCCAAGTTCTTTACTTTGTCGGTAATAGGAATTATAACATTATTAAAAGAAACTTGAGGAAGTATCGACCAGTCAATCCTAGAAACCATCCGGGAACTGCCAACAACAGTCACCTGAGTTTTTGTGGGATTGACCTTCAGACCAAACTTCATGCTCCAGTCGCCTATTCGAGCCAGATCTATATTAATGATGTCAATGGCTACTGACAAATTTCCGAGTGGGGCTTGGCTATAAATTTGAAGATCATCTGCATAAAGGTGGTAGGAGGAAGTAAGCTGGTGAGAGATAGAATTAATAAAAAGTGCGAAAAGTAGAGGGGATAGAACGCCACCCTGAGGTACGCCGGCAGAAGTACTGCACCAAGAAGAGAACTTATCTTCAATACAAATACGTTGTCGGCGACCAAACAGGTAACTATGAAACCAATCAATCACCGATGGAGATATGTTTAAAGAGCATAATACGCCAAGCAAAATATCGAAATCTACAGCATTAAAAGCATTGCTAAAATCAAGCAATGCAAGTACCGTCAATTTTCCGATTTCCATGCCTGACCTGATATCATCCGTAATATTCACTACGGCTGAGGTAGTGCCATGTCCACGACGAAAACCAGATTGAAAGGGATTTAGGAGATTATGTTTGGAAAGGAACGAGCTAAACTGTTGATGGATAAGGTTTTCAAGGACTTTGGATAGAAATTTTAAAAGGTTTTAGAAGGTTTTCAAGGATTTTCCATTAGGAATTTCTCAGTAGCAGCCCAGAGTCTGGATTTGGGCCCGGTTAATGTCATTAGGCTCTCCCCCTATAATATGGAACTGTATACTAAAAAACACCTCTGCCGAACCCGTCGGGGAATCTATGGCGTGATATTATGTTTTCATACGTAAGTTTTTACTGTAAAATGTCATGTTCTACCCAACCAGTGAGGGAAGTGTCTACAGTGTACCTACTACATACGTCACTATTTTTCAAATCCTCCTTCAATTGTGACGTATTAAAAGTTTTCAATTTTGCTTGCGTTGACCGGTTGCCAGAACTTTCCTCTCCTTCACTTTAGATGGAAATGTTACTTGAACATTACAAAAACAAAACGTCCTATAAATGTATTTTTTTATTCAAGACTATTACAGCAGTTTGTACAAGTTGGACGATTGTTGGTAATATCATAACATGCATAATTAGCTCATTACTGTCCCACTGCTGGGCACGGGCCCCTTCCCAGAATGGGTTTAGGCCTTAGTTCACCATGCTGGCCTGGTGCGGGTTGGCAGACTACACACACCATCGAGAACTTTATGGGGGCCTTTCAGGTGTCCAGGTTTCCTTACGATGTTTTTCCTTCACCGTTAACGCAAGGGATAATCAAATTTTGATCCGCACATGAATTCGAAAAGTCAGAGGTCCGTGCCGGGATCGAACTCAGACCCTCTTGCATGGAAGGCAAGCGTTCAACCGTTAGCCTGTCACTGCTTAGTAATGGTAATATCAGCCTAGTATTTTTCCAATGAAGTCGGTTTTTAGTCTATGGCTGAATATCATACAATTCATTTATTATGTTAACGTAAGGTTAACATTTTATTTCTATAAACTGAAAATAATGAATAAGATTTCCATGCTATTCTTTGTATGAAAATAAATCATCCCACCAATCTATAAAATTCCCCATAAATGCAAACTATCGGTGAACAAGAAACTACAGCCAGGACCGTTTGATATCAAACTGAAACTTTCAGCCGTTATCAGGGTCTGTAATGGCGGCCGATTGGTTCACGCTCTCAAACTAAAGTCATTGGCAGGGCTCTCAAAATATTACATAATGATAGTACGAGATATCTGAGATACGAAATTGGTGTTTAGAATAGCTTTAAGCCGAGGGCTATGTGCCAATCTTTAGGATACTGTACACAGAAACATTAGTTAACTATTGTGATCTTTATCTTTACATAATATGAAACAAAGTCGTTCCCGCTGACTGTCTGTCCCTATGTATGCTTAGATCTTTGAAACTACGCAACGGATTTTGATAAATAATAGATAGAGTGATTCAAGAGGAAGGTTTATATTCCCCACATTAGTATCTACATTGCACCCGTGCGAAGCCGGGGCGGGTCGCTAGTAATATAATATTTCTATTTAGTTATGTATATCTTATGTGGGGCTCGTGGCTAATTACCAACCGCACAGGTCATACGATTGGCGAGGTTAAGCTGCGCTTACCATGGTCAGTCCGCGGGTAGGTGTTCGTTACACATCGAGACCCCTCTGAGCCTCAAAGAGCTCGTTATACAGTCGGTCCCGGGTGTCACACGAATACCTATGACAGTCGTTATGGGAAGTCAGAAGCCCGAAAGTCTGACAACCGGTGTAACCTTAGGATATTGGCATTGCTCTGTAACTGGGCTGCGGAGGTCTGATGGCAGTCGCTCCGTGTAAAATACTGTTATTCAGCCGCATCTGGTTAGACGGGTAGCTGACCCTAACATAGTTAGGAAAAGGCTAGGCAGAACAGTTTTGTATATTTTATGAATGGGTGATGTAGTGCTTTCCCGATTTGAGTAAATTCGGGTTACGTAAGAAATAAGGCAATTTATTACCAACCTGAACTAATTGGTGGCTTGATAGGTGTAAATAATAGTTTTGAAGGTATAACTACAATTGGTATTTAGGTTCTTGAAAAAGGTTTGTAATTTTCATTTGCTGGTAACTAGTGAAATAATAACGGTGACAAATTAGTGGTATTGAATCTATCCCTAAAAAATGACACTGTTATAGAATCAAGAATAAGGTGCCAATAGCCCGAATGTTGCTGTAAACAATTTGATCGGTATACAGGGTGTAAAAAAAAACATGTAATTCTTTCAAACCTCGTGATGTGCTGCTGACATAGATTAACCCTGAAAGGGACACATTTGATTTCAATAAAAAAAAATTACACGAATTAAACATGTGTTCTTAACGAGAGGTATTTTAGCGCCCCGAGCGAATTGCGCCGCTATCGCTGGCCGCGCGGTCATTTAACTCGGGGCGCTAAAACGCCTCAAGTTAAGAACACATGTTTACATCATGTGACTTTTTTTATTAAATCCAAAATGATCCCATCCAGAGTTAATCTATGTCAGCAGTACCTCAGGAGGTTTGAAGGAATTACATGACTTCGTTTAAACCCTGTATTGTCTTTAAATCCCATCGTGTTAAGCAGTTTCTTTCTTTCTTTCTGCCTAGCCTTTTTCCCAATTATGTTTCCTTCCGATCTAACCAGATGCGGCTGAATACCAGTATTTTAAACGGAGTGACTTTCATCAGACTTCCGCAACCGTGGTAGAATAAACCTAATGAAATAATATTCCGCAGACAATATTACATTTAGGTGTTAAGCTACAACATTACGTAGACAACATTATTCTGTTATAATAAAAACGTATTCACGCACTGCAATTCTTCCTCCGCCAAAATAAAAAATGGCCACAGCGGTACTACCTACTGTTATTTTTTCTCCCTTCCTTACATAATTCTTCAGTCCTCAACTTATTGTTATCCCCTCGGCTCTCATTTTCCAACATAAATCAACTTGCAACACCTGCAGCGTTGCAAAACGACTAAAATATGAAATAATACGGTCCTTTAATATAGGTACGCTTTTTTGGCTCAGATGAAAATTCACCGTCTTGTTTATCTACTTGTTCAGTCTTGTTCCAAAAAATAAGATATACTTTTTATAGGTGTTATGATAATTTATACTTTTTGACTAACCTAAAGCTTACAAAAGAAATTCCAATCAAAATTTTTTACAGTTTTATGCCCGGTTCCAATAAACAAAAACCAATCGTTTTGCTTACCAATGGTAGCATTTTTATTGCCAAACTGGGTAATAGACTCGCAAGCTAGCTTTACCTGTAATATTTACTAACGTGAGGTAGGGTCTACTATCCTAAGCCTTATTATTGGTAAAGATTCAAAAGTCTAAATTTTAACCAATAACGCTCCGTTAAGTACCTATAGAAATCGGCCATTACTGAACACAATGTCTGTGTTGAATAAATTTTAGCCTCCATTGCACCAATAATCTAAAAGTGATCCATCAATATAATTTGGAATCTGTAGACTTGGAAATTAACTAAGATTATTATAGCCAAGAATAAAGATGGCAACAAAAGATAATACAAGAATAATATCTAATCCAATTGATTTAAGAAATGCTAGCAAAATTCAGCACATACAAAAAATCCATATCTCGATTTCAATCATATTATCATAAACGACTTTAACAGAATCGCTTACATACAAGCTGTAACTAATTACGTAACGTGCACCAACAATGTAAATCTGATCGGAAATTGGGTCTATAATTTTATTAAGCTGTTGTGAGTGGCATATTGGTTCGGTTTAATTAACAATTCACCCCAAAATACGGCCGGACCGAGCCATAACTCAGCACTGACACGGATTCCTGTGACATATCCGATATATGGCTGCACCTATGTGCTATGCGCCTAAATGTAAGCTTATCTTGAATGTTTTGTGTACTTTTGTTAGCTTCTGTTTCTGTATGATGTATGCTTGCATGGAGATCTTTGAGGTAGGGAGGGGAATTAGTCACAAAATGGAAATCGTCCCAAAATTGGTGCCGTTTCTCTTGTTGACTAACTAAACTAAAATAAGAGAATTGCTATATTTTACTAAGACAGTGCGAGAAAAGGACGGTGATAGATAAGAACTAAGTTAGAGATGTCAAACTGGTTTACGCCTTGAACTTCGCCGTGTTTTTAATCGACACGTTCTGACGTGTCGTCTAAATTTATATGGAAATTTTAGTTCAACTAAATTTGGCAGCTTTTATTTACGTCCGCCTCTTTCTTATTTCATCAGAGTGACAAAGATGGCAATAGCCTAAATTAAGTTTATTTTGTGCACAACAGAATCGACACTATTTTAATACTATGTGACTGTGTAATATACAAGGATATGTTTAAGGTGTCACCGGAGCACTAGTGGCAGTACTAAAGCCTTTTTTTTATTTTTTTTATTTGAAATGGGTTTGCTCTTGACTCTAGTCTAGGTCAGAGGAGACAGAGATAAACTCTATGATGGAGTGAGCTTACCCAGAAGAAGCCTGTTAGCTCTAACTTTGAAGAGATTCAGGTTGAATGCGTTCGGGAACACAGATGCAGGTAGTGAGTTACACTCTTTTGCAGTGCGCATTATGAAGGATGTTTGGAAGCGCTTAGTGCGAATTGGTGGAATGGCAACTAAGTATGGATAGAAACTTGCAGTGCGTCTAGGTGTCCGATGGTAGAAGGGAGCCGGTGGGATGAGGTTGTTGAGTTCTTGAGCACACTCTCCGAAGTACATTCTATAGAAGACCGACAAGCGGGCAAGCCTCGTCCATACCAGGGCATTTTTATTAGCACATCGTGTCACTGCATTTTTCGGTACAACTACGTGACATCTGTAACAGTATGCACAGATATACAGATGTAGTGTTTTAACGATTAGGACAAAGGTTTAATGGGACTGGATGGGCGTTTTGCAAGCGTTACTCTGGATGAAAAAGCTGAGCATAAAAAGTATGTCAAGTTTAATAGTTGGGTACTAAAGTTGTTACTAATTGCAGACTCTAACAATGTTTTCCCTACCTTTACCGCTTTTAAATAAAAAACTATGGATTAGTTACTTGCAAAGGAAGCTAAAGTTCTAGTATTAAACGTAATAAAAGTCGTTTTTATACGATAGTTGATAAATTGGAGTTTGATTTTAGAAAAGCAATGATTCATTACGACCCAAGGTTTGAATGCTGTTCGATAAAGTCATAACTACCCCTTGCCTCTAATGACATTGAAACTAATATTGTTATATCATTAGCAAGTTGAGCATCTGCCTAGCTTTTTCTCAACTATGTTGGGGTCAGCTTCCAGTCTAACCAGATGCGGCTGAATATCAGTATTATACAAGGAGCGACTGCCATCAGACCTCCGCAACCTAGTTAATGAGCAATGCCGATACTCTAAGGTTAGACCGGTTGTCAGACTTTCGGGCTTCTGACTACCCGAAATAACTGTCATAGGTATTCGTATGACACCCGGGACCGACTGTTTAACGTGCTCTCCGAAGCACAGAGGGGTCTCGATGTGTAACGAACGGTCACCCATCTACGGACTGACCGCAGCAAGCGCAGCTTAACCTCGCAAACTATATGATCCGCGCGGTTGGTAATTAGCCATGAGCCCCTCCTATGCTTTAAAGGTATGATTCCAGGAAAAAATATATTTCGTTTTCGTTTTTTTAAGAATTTTAATAGGAAAATTGAAATTCTGTATAAAGGCAATTAACAAGAGCATGTTGATTGATATTTTTGCAACCTTTGAAGTCTATGTTGATATTCGGATCTCGTTTCTAATAAGAATTTTAAGCAAGCACAAACTAAAAAATTTCAAACTAAGCGAAGTTATTTTTGAAATTACAGCGTGTTCCAAAAGTTGGGTCAGAGCTTAACTTTATAATTACATACCTTCTTGCTTTGAAAATTCCAACTTTGTTAATTTAACTAGAATTTAGATAAAGAATAATTATCATTCTAAACCAATAATTATTATAAAATCATTTTGGTCGTTTTTGAGTAGCGCTTTTATCTGGCGTACGCAAAAGTACTTAATTATAAATGTGTTCATTACAAATAAAGTTCACATTTTATTGAATTATTATTATCCCAAAATATTTTATTTGCAGATGTTTCACCAAATTTCTCACATAAAAACTGCAGCATTTTTATATTATGTGGAAGACCTACAAGAAGCAAAGATCCGGCCATCCTATTTATTTGCGATTCGTGTCTTTAGTGGAGAGAAAACCAAATAAGTAACCTGTTAACTTAGCTGTTGGTCGAAGATAGAAAACCTAGATAATCTTCTTCTTTTCGTGTGGTTAGTGACTAACCTGGTGTCAGAGTTTATGCCGCCCATGGTCCTCTGACTTGGCTTCACATGCCGTCGAGAAATATCTCTCAGGCATGCCGGTTTCCTCACGATGTTTTCCTTCACCATTTGTAAGCAAGTGATAATTATACAATACACACATGAATCCGAAAAGTCAGAGTTGCGTGCCTTGGGTTCGATCTCGAGACCTATGACTTGGCAGTCCGACTGTGACACCACTAGGCTATCACTGCTGTAAACCTAGATAATACAAATGCATGACTAGTTCCCTTGCAAGACTTCTATAGATTCTGGCAATCTTGATCAACCAGAATACGCCATGATAAAGAAGAAAACATTAAGGTGTCTTTTCTTCGTCATGGTTTATTCCGTGAATAAATGTTAAAAGAGAAGTAAGGTCAATATATACATGCATTTTTATTCATTCCAGAATAGTTAGTTAGTGAATATTTTAGTTTAGTTATTAATTAAAAAGTGATCCTGTTGTATCGACCGCGTCTACAACAGCGTAACTATTTCTGGAATGAATACAAATGCATGTGTACGGAATTGCCCCGCAGACGGATTTGCCCACATTGACCTTAAATGATTTGCAATATAGGTACAAGTTTGGACAGCAAAAAAAATTGCAATTAGATAGTCTGAGCACTTCGACTAGGTTAGGTTAGAAGTGTAGTTATTTCTTTTCAACAACTCAGAGAAACTTATTGTTGAAATCAGACACAGTTTTCGCCGCTGATCAATTATACATTTTCGCTGAACAAAACCTCAATATTTAGCTAACCGTTTCAATGACAGCCATAAATTATTAGACCGTAAGCTAACAGAAATATACAGATGAAGATAAATGGTTAACATAATACATGAACCTATTATTCTCTCTGAAATATTTTCCCCAATAAACGCTTTTCACAAATCCTATCTACACAAAATGTTCTGGGTTAAGTACGGACCTCATTTGGGGTTACCACGTACATTTACCGTAGTAAAAAAAAAAGTTACTCATAATAATAAATAGCAATTTATCCGGCGGTAAACGTCGAGTCTGGCCATAACCACGGTTTTTGAAAACCTGCCCAGAGCACGTCCGAACAATCTAGTTGCCTTATATTAATCCGGTAAATCGTATAAAGGAAAAGTCTATGAAAAAACATTGCCCATGAAAATTCATATTATTTTTGTGGGGAAATTCTAAATAACATGCTATTGTTATTTACCTTATAACCATTTTATTTATGCTTTGATTTCTTAGCTTGACGTGCGATTTTAAAAACGTAGAGTAAGAAGATGAAAAATACAATCATATAGTGTTTAATCTATTGCTGAAAGCTAAAATAAAACACACACTTTTTTAAAATATCATTCAAACAAAAATCTCTTTTCACTGCAAGACGGGACTCTCCCAAGTTGTTCAACACTCGACTCTCAGCTTTCTTCACATACCTACCATAATGAGACTTGAAAATATTTTCTGAAAATAAAATGTTCTATCTATCGTATTTTCTATCAATTACTCGCCCGTTTAGGTCAACAACGCGCTCCATTAAGCTCTCAAAACACTAAATATTTTGCTTGCGCGCGCTCACATCATTTTAATCAAAAATTTATTAATATTTCCCCTTACCGGGAACATTTTACGTTATGGCATCGCCAGTAACAAAACAACGATCCTGATTCCCCCTACGCGATAACTTCGTTAACGCAAAATGAGCCTTCAATAGCTAAAGTTAAATTAGGTTAAAACAAAATAGCGGTGTAAGAAAATAGCTGTTTACTTTTCTCTACGGACTTTATGTAAACAAATGAGGTTAATACGTAATCAAGATTTCGTGATTACAAACGCAATTATAAAGAAAGTTGGCGACGATATTGTTCAAGTTTTTCTGTTTCAAATATGTCTCAATCGTATGAAGTAGGTAATGGTACTGTACTGTTATGTTCTCGAATTTCAGAACTGAATTTTCGTAGGGAACTTATTTTCACTTTCTTTTTCTTTTCGTTAAGGCGGACTCCTAAAATAAATCAACATTAAAAATCACGTTTACTTGAATACCCGTTAGCCAGGATCAGCATTGGTCAGAAATGATGAACTAATCAAATAGGAAGATTGTCAGATAAGAGCTAGTAAGATGGGAAATGCCGACACCATCTAGTCCTAAAAAAAACATTCTATTGACTTGTAAAAGTGTCTGTAACAGATTTATTTACAGAAATAAAAATCATTTATCATTTCATTTAAAATAACAAAATATTTAAAGACCTCTTTCTCATATTTCGTGACTGATACATTAAGAGCAACTAAATTATCAAGAACAAAATAAAACAAATGTTGATACTACCTCCTTTTGCATAAAAACGAATAAGCTGTTATATCTTACTAGCTTTTGTTCGCAGCTTCGCCTACGTGATTTTTTTTCATGCAAATTTTACCATCCCTTCTCGCCCTCTTAGGGGCTGAATTTTGGAAAATGCCAATACGTAATTTATTATTTCTTACAAAGATTATAAGTACATTTTTTTGTCTATTGGAACACGCAATAAAATTCTTCCCTACAAACTTTAAACCCCGTTACGCCTCTTTTAAGGGGCAGTTTTAAAAATAATAGGTATATTTATCCGAATTGCATTATTTACTTTGAAGAGTGTATGTGCCAAATTCCAAGTTTATAACACCTTGGAATATTTTCATACAAACGATAACACCCCATTTTACCCATTTAAGAGAGGAATTTTCAAAAATTCTGATAAAACGTGTTTCTTAATTTCTAACCAAAAGTTCAAATATATTTTTTTATAAATTTGACATCAAATATTACGAGTATTCAGTCAAACTTTAATCCTCTATTTCGACCCCTTAGGGGTTGAATTTCAAGAAATTTATTATTAAACGATGCTTACAATATAAAATCAACACCATCTCCAAATTTCAAATTTCTATCCTTAGCGGGTTGAGCTCGGCGATGATGAGTCAGTGAATGAATCAGCCAGTCAGTCGGGACATGGCCTTTTCTGTCATGTACGTAGTTATATCCATGTGTTTTTCTTAAAAACTAACAAATTACTTGAATTTTCAAGTGAAATTACATATTATGTGATTATGGTAATCAATCTAAAAGCGCCACAAACATTAAACATACCTAATTTGTTGTACAAATGAAATCCCTCTAATAAATTATTAATATCATGAAATTTAAATAATACTACATACGAGTATATCTTCGTTGATGTAAGCGATATTACAAAAACACATTTTAATATTATGATAGTATCGTAAAAGTGCTCCCTTGAGTTTTCCCTGGATGGTATATTACGATAATTTAGTGCTTTATATGTAAACAACCTAATTTGTGTATGAAAAATCGTCGCTTCCACGCAAGTCATAATTATACGCAAGTAAAATGTTAATTTTAGAAGGGCAAAGGTAATTAGATTTATTATTTAGTAATTGTGATATACGAGTATCATAAATACCAGCCAAAGACGATCAAAACTCGAGGATATTATGATTTTTCAAACAACTAAAGTCGACATCAATCATCACCTTGTAGAACAGCGACTTGTTGTTAAGTAACTATTCAAAAGCTGGTTATTTTCAGATTCAGAATCCATTTGTCACAACTGGCACAAAATTAACAATCCATAAAGGTCATTTACTTCCTTACCATACACCTTGCAACACAGAGTATTAAGCAAAATGGAGCAACCACTATATTAGTGGGTACACCAACTTATCCGGCATTAATAACTTACTTTATACGATCATGCGAATTTCCAATCGGAAAAACAGCGTGTGATGCAACTTCGATCATAGATTATCAAACGTGGCACTATTCATTCCCTCCGCTTTCCTTACGCATTCTATGAGTGAAAGGAGTGTATTAAAAAGACTACACGAATTTTAATATACCTATATATCGCATATTTAAGTATGTCCGGCGCACCCTGGGCAGTCAGCCACGCTGCCAATCTTCTTGACTACCTAATCTTTTCATCGCGACATGATCTATTCTCGTATAACTTTTGCATACACGAGAGAAGAAAATGACAGAAAACATTCCATTTACTTACTACTCCATGTTGTATTACTTGTTACGATAGGTGACATTTTTTCGCCACCTCTTTAATATTTTTCACAACGGCTAATGTAGTAAGTGCCAACTTCGATCAATCATGGCATTATATGGGGATCAACGATATTCGGTTGCGTGTTTGCTGTGCGTGACATGGAAGTACTTGCCGACATCGGTTCATATTAGCCGAGTCGACCCACCTTACTAGACAGTTAGGTAAAACGACTGCGTTTATCGAATTATGTTACCCGTTTATTTATTGGGGTATTGAAATGTGGATGTTATGGATAACGATGGATATTGGTATTTCAGAGGCATTTTCCTTATGAGGTACAGTGAGGTACTGTATCGAGGTACACAAGCTACGATAATTTATGCTATCTACTTTTAAGTAAACAGGTTTTCTCAATATTATTATCTGTGTATCTATTTATTTTTAGTTCATAATCTCGAACTATGTTAATAAAATTGAAAGCAAACGCAAAAAACACAGCGTCAATATATTAAGTACTTACTTTAACTACAAAATTATGAGTGCGAAAACATTTAATGATAAAATTGATTTATTGGACGGTTTTTTTTCTCTTCTAATATGCTGCTTGTAGATGGTCTTGCGGACCGTTTCTACGTAACCGGGCAGTTATTGGCGAGACCTAAAGGGTCTCCAATCCATGGGGACGAAGTAAAATACTTAACCTAAGCTAACTACTAACACTCTAACATCATAACTACTAGCAACAACAGCACTAAGGGCGTACTCTCCTTATATTACGTTAAACGCGCCTGTCATCAATAAACTTCGTGCGAATAAAAATCTAAGCTATCACCACAAACTGATCCGTAGAGAACTTTATTGAGATCAACACAGCTTGATACATGGCAGCGAATCTACGATAAGTGCGGCGCCAAATAAAGAGAACACCTCTAAGAAGGGGCATTAATCGTAATCACTTAGCCGAACGACCACCACATCTATCACATAAAGAAGTCAAGTCACGAAGTGTGTGCGAGGTTAAAGTGTCGGATGCTCACTTGTTTGAGAAAACCGCAAATAAATATTCTCGAGTGCGACTAATTGGTTCCCGTTGGATTCGACAGGCGTCCGGATCCCGGTACTGTGGTCCGCCGCATAATTTATTGGGCTGACTGTACCCGAGTACCCGCTGTACCGCGGACGGGACGCCCGCTTATTTACGAAGCTCTATTCAGAATCATGCACCTGGATCTAATAGTTACGTATTCCGCGGCTGTTATTAATATCGAGATGGGTACTTGAGGTTGCTGAATAAGAAATGGATACGCGGGGTGTTTATTGTAGCGGTGTTTGTGTGCGGAGGATCAGCCCTTTGTGTTCGTGTGTGTGTGTGTGTGTGTTTGCAGACGTTGTTACGTCAATGAACCAGGTCGGGTGTATTATTTTTCCTCAGTAGATAATCAAAATGGATGACTGGGGAGAGGAAATTTCTACCTTAGTATGATTTTAATTTTCTTTTTTATTACAGGTGTTCAAATGAAGTTATTCTTAATACTTATTTATGAAAAGTTAACAACGTACTTAATAGGAAAAATATACAAAAATCTGGTGCCTACTACTTCTTGAGAGTCGATTTGCTACTCGCTAACATTTGGTACTTATTACTTATTTATAAATCCAAAAGTTAATCTGATAAATCTATATCATGAAATGCTTTTATCAAACAAAGGACTTTCTCAGTTTAATACAACATAATCTGACATAATATTGCTATGATCAGATAAATAAGCAGTATAAATAAAATAATAACTTCTGATCAAAATGAAAACTCCATTTCCTCTACATATATCCATAATTTAATAATGTTAGGTACACACTGAAAACAATTGCAATGAAAACAACAAAATGTGAATTTTATTTTCATTCTTTTCACGTTACGCAATCATTAAAAGCTACGATCCGTAATAAATGTTAAGTAGGTGACCACTCCAAGCCTCACTTCCGGCAGAATGTTGGTGGCATTGTTAATGTAATATCCACAGTCCACACAGAGGCTCGTCCGCTTTCATTCTTTACAAAATCCCCACTGAAAAGCTAACTCGTAAAACATTAAATTGATCTTGAATAATTCCGTCCATGGAAAATTGTAGATCCGTTTTTCACTTCTTTAGCTCAACGTTTTTGCCCATTTGGATTCCGGAGCGTATCCAACTGAGCCTGTTATCCTCTAACTTTGCCTTCTCGTTGAAAAACTCACGCTATTACCGTAAATATCAATTTGTATGAAACTAGAGGGAGGAGACGTTGCCCCCGGGCAGCACAACTTAGTCTGCCACAGTCAGTTACAAATTGAAGTGGCTACTTACAAGGATTTAGGATTTTAAATGTCACATCGGCTCACGATAGAACTTTAAATTGGGGAACATTTCGGGTCATAAAAGTCGGGAGCTTTATTATAGTTACCGAATAGTTTCGCTGGCGCTTGTGATATGTAAAGTCCAAGTTTTTTACTCGTGATTAGGTAACTATTTATGAGGTTTTCAAAGTGCAGTAATTTTAAGTGGACGTTGTTAGTTCAGTGCAATTCGTTTCATTAGTCGGCCATATAATGGTACTGTGAAAGATGAGCTTGAGCGGTACGATGAACAACGTCGCTTTCTGGCCCATTTACATCGGGTGAACAGAAAAAGCGCTCTTCGGATAGTACTTAAACATCAAGTTTTTTTGATTTGAGCCAACAACAGCGTATTTTAACCACAGAACATCCAATGTACTGCAGAAGTCAACTAATTGAAATTATGTGTTATTGTAGAGTTTGAACACTCAATGTAACCCCACAGGGTCACAGTGCAACTAGGTCCTCAATACAGTGATCCGTTGCAGTTGATAGCTCAGATAGATTATGTATAAAATTATGACTTTTTTTCTATAGAACTCAATATCAAACCTGAATAAATAAAGCCTGTATAAAAGCACTTTGGTTTGGTACTAAATTCTTCCAACAATGGTTCGAAGTAAAATGCTGAAATAGTTTTTGCGTACGTTCAAGCCACACGTGGCTTGGGGGAGTGTCGTCGCCGCTATAAATTGTACGAAAAAGCTTGATTCCAATTTGTATAGACAACCGTAAAATGGGAAAATACTCTCCCAGTTTTTTTAAATGTTTTATTAATTCAGTTTTAGGTAATGAAAAACGCGTTTAAAAATTAAAGATTTTTCTGCTAGACATCTTTTTATTTAGTGTATGTTTGCAGAGCAAGGGTTAGTTACAAGACCTTTCTTTTCAAGATTTAACCAACTTTTAATTAAAAAGGAGAATGAACATCTTAAATAAAACCTAAGCTAATAGGTACTCAGTTTAAAAAAAAAATTCTCGCTTGATTAACCTCCCATCCTGTTGGCTTACCTTTTAACTTAAAAGCTCACTAAACAAATAACTTTCAGTTTTCAATTAACATTGATGCCGATTCTGTTGTGTATAAACTAAACTTAATTTAGTCTATTGCCATCTCTGTCACTCTGATTAAATTAAAAAGAGCCGGAAGTAAATTAGAGCTGTCAAATTTAGTTAAACAAAAATTTCCATACAAATTTTGACGACACGTCAGAACGTGTCGACTAAAAACAAGGTGAAGTTCAAGGCGTAAACTAGTTTGACATCTCTAACTTACTTCTTATCTATCACCGTCCTTTTCTCGCACTGCCTGTTAGTAAAAGATAGCAACTCTCTATTGTTATATTTCAAGTGTATTAGAGCTGTAATTAACACAAGCCTAGAGGAAGCGTGTTATGTTTAAACGACATTTATACAGGGTGTAAACGAAATCATGTAATTCCTTCAAACCTCGTGATATACTGCTGACATAGATTAACCTTGCACGGGATATTTTTGGATTCGATTTTTTTGTTTTTCAATAAGTTTACATGTGTTCTTAACGTGAGGCATTTTAGTGTCCTGAGTGCATTGCGCGGCTACCGCTCGCCGCGCGGTCATTTATCTCGGGGCGTTAAAATGCCTCACATTAAGAACACACTTTTGTAATTATTTTTTTATCGAATCCAAAAATATCCCGTGCAGGGTAAATCTATGTCAGCAGTACATCACGAGGGTTCAAGGAATTACATGATTTTGTTTACACCCTGTATGAGTAGGTACAATCTCAAACTAGAACTCCTATGCTAATGAAGCGGTTTTCGGAGCCCTGCACATTGGACCCTTGTCAACAAACTTTGTGTATTACCCAAGTATCGCGGTGCAGTATATGACCTACTTCGGACTAACAATTAGCAGACGGGTTTAACGGCCTTTGACATAACTATTACATTGAATGGTGTGTACTTACATAATCGCTGTTTAATTGGATGGGCTGGCTGGCACGCTATCTTTCCTTTTATTTTCGTTCTTTTTTTGAACTGTAATGGGAAGCGAATGAAGCAATTACTTTTTTTTTGTTTTTAGCAATAAGCCTGAATTAACTTTTTAAATCTTGAGGCTTGCCTGTTTTTGTAAACAACGGTTATAAGAAAGTCTTCGTGTTGATAAGAAGTAAATCTAAATAAGTAATAATACTCTACTACATACAACGGGATTCTCTACATTTTACTTACAATAGTAGGTACTCAGACTTATAAAATATCGTCATCATCATTATAATGACCTTGATGAAAATCATTATAGGCCATCAGAAATTACACCACACAGTTTCACGCTTTGTAGCTCCATGAAAGAAAGTTATAATGAAAAAAATCTTAACCATATAAATGTAATTTATTTTTATAGGTCACACTGTAGATGGACTTGCCCTACGGTGATCTTTTCCGGTCAACTTTTCCACTTCATTTAAGTTCTATACTTAAATTGTACTTAATGGCGAAAAGTTGGGGACTTCAAAAAGATTTAACAATGCTTATTTTGAAGGGACCTCACCCTCCTCGTTTCCTATTTATCTGAAACGACGCTTTGTTACAGAAACGTTTATTGAAGGAAAGCCATTTCGTTGCTTAATTGTAAATTTTACGTATTCATTAATCTTCTTTTACTTAATAAAACTTTGACTGACTGACGGACAATGCACAGCTTAAACCAAGAAGAAGTTCTAGAATCATGGAATTTTCCACACGAATTCGTAAGCACTAAGAAAGGATTTTTGACAATTCAGTCGTAAAAAATATGTTTTGATTGATTTAAGGGTTAATTTATCAAAAGGGAAATGTCTCGGATCAATCTGAAAATAAAAGTACCAAACACGCTTAGAAACTGACGAGGAAGAAAGAGATTCAGAGATATTTATGTTGAATGGACTTGATCGTTTGTCGCTTTTTCTCGAATCAAGTGCTTTGGTATATCGTGAAGTCTTATACTTAGGTGATTCTTTGATCTTTGAAGGGTTACATGGACAGTTTGCTATTTTGTCTTTATTTGTTTACGCGGAACTAATTCCTCGCCGCGATCAAAGGGTAAAAATGAGGGCATGGGCAGAGCAGGTTACCCAAAAGGTCTAACTTTTGAGAAATGTCGGCTGGTTCCAGACATACTGCCGATCGAAAATCCCATCAGGCTAACGGCTAGTTACTTATAAAATGTTATTGTTAATGAGAAACTGTGAGATTGAACTGGGAACGTAATTCAATTTAGTACTAAAACGAAATAGGTAATATATTAGACTTGATCAAAGCGCGAATGAGCGAAGTCTCGATAGATGAATAAAACTCCACAAGATTGCGAAGTTTAATTATGAAGTTAATTAGGTTGGTTTGATGAAAAATTTAAATCCTCACTCAAGTTAATTTCCTCAGGATCCCGGGAACCGTTTTCTTATTCACATTACTCCGGACAAATTTAATCCAGATGAGAGAAGCTTCTTAGAAATCATTATTACTAAACTTATAAAGTTGGGCTGCAGTGTATTGGAAGTATAATTGCTTTTTGTTTTTCTAACTTATAGTAAGAAACTTTTAATTAAACAATATAATAAATCCAACAACATCACTATTATATTTTTTGGCTCCAAAGTTTTTTAACCTTCTCAGCCATGCTACCTTTTTGGCAATGTCTCTAAAATAATTTTGCTAAAATGGGCCAAAGGTATCGGTGTTCAGTTTCTACTTAAATTAGTAGAATAACATGTTAATGAATTCACTATCCCTGCAAAGACATGCCGCTACAATCTATTCCGTACTGAATGCTTAAACTTAAACTACCTCATCGGTTTAGTGGTGGCAAACGCGACTGCTGATCGTGAAGTCCTGGGTTCGATGCCCCAGGTCGGGCAAAGTGTTATTATGTTTTTCCGTATAGAATTACTCAGTAGCAGCCTGGAGTTTGTATTTGTGCCCAGTTGATTACAATAGATTCGGCCCCTATTACATGGGACATAAACATAACGGTGAAATAAGGGTGTTACTATACACCTCTGCCCAACCTTTCGGGGAATGCAGTCGTGATGTTCTGATGATGATGATGCTTAAACTTTTCATTTAAGAACATATCCAGATAAGCTGCTTTCGCATGAATCTCTAACAAGGAAACATTTCTAAATAACTCACGTCTAATGATTAATTAATCAAATTTTTCAAAGATTTCAGGTCAAACGCATTCCAATTTTAAATTAGCCCCGCGCATCTTTCAACCAAAGATATAAGATAAATAAACAAACCAATTTTTTGGTCATGGCCCTTTTTATTTTTGAACGACATTATTAGTATAAATTAATTCAATGTGTGACCATATTAATTCAACGTAACGACATCTTTATGAGCTGCGACACAGAGTAGGACGTGTATACGAAGAATAAATCTGTCAGTGAAGTTAACGCCCGGTCACAAATTGTAATTTACCGCCACATGTGCCAAACGAATAGTTATATTTCTATGTTACTCATGACACGTGTGTATGGCGGGCATCTTAACGAGCCAAGTAAATGTTCAGCTATAATATCAATAAAACGATTTGCTTGTGACAATCGTGGCTAAGCATGTTTAATCATCATCTTCCTGCCCTGGTCCCATGCTAAAATGTAGACTTCACATAGGTATTTTTAGTGAGTTTACATACCAAATTGAATCACGAACGTTAACACAATTTTAAATTAATATCTAACAAAAAGGTTAATTAACATAAAATATAACATAACATCACGCCTGTATTCCCCGAAGAGTTAGGCAGAGGTTTGTAGTTACACCCACATTTCACCGTTATGTTTAAGTCCCATATAATAGGGGGCGGGCCTATTACCATCAACTGGGCACAATTCCAGACTCCGGGCTGCTATTGAGGAATTCCACACGGAAAAACCCAATAACACTTTGCCCGACCTCGGGATTGAACCCAGGACCTCACGACCAGCAGTCGCGCCTGTCACCATTAAACCAAAGAGGCAGTTAAAATGGTTAATTATTTTTAGACTTAGATTTTATTTAAACATCTTATCGTAAAGTTTGTTGTCCAATATGTTGACGAAATAACTCTATGCTCGCAAGGTTACTAATCCATGTGTCACACACCCGAGCTTAATAACTCTAATGTGCTTATTATCCGTTGCCCTTGTAATATTGTAAATTATGTCCTAAGTTACAATATGTAATAATAAATCTTTGTCTAAATCAAAAACCATTAGACAAGCTTATTCATAAAGCCGGTTCTTTTGTTAATTCTATTAAAACATACATGGTGTGAGTCGAGTCTAACCTCAAATTGGATCCAGCGCCGAACAGACTTGGTTCCAGTTTGTCAACTTCAATATTTAACTTGTTCCCTGAAGTTTCCAAGTTCTATCTGTCATGAACACAATGGTTGAGAACAGTAGACATACTTCATTGTGTTTTGGGATCTATCGCTTGCTTTTATGTGGCCTCCAAAGTTTTGAGTGTTATAGATGTTTGGAAAATCTTTGATTTGGCAGCAATTTTAGTTTAGCAACACAATATGGATGGGTCATACAACATTTTAATCAAGGTAAAACAACTTTATCACGACTTTTCTAATCCTCCTCTACGAATGTCAGTCAATTCACTCAATAAAGAAGTAATAACGTTATGAGAAATTGGTGGAAATATGAAATATTTACTTTGATCGTCAAGGAAGACGCCAATCTGACACCGATGATTGACATAAAATAGACATATGTGCGGAAAATGGATGAAACAGAAAAGGCGTTTTTCGAGAACAGTCTTACGAAAATAAAATATTTTTACGTGCAGCATTTTTAATAAATTCTCACGCAAAATAATTATCGTTGAGAACCAATATTTATATTAGCAACATCGAGACGTACGATATTGAACACCAGATTAATTGCAACCCCTTCGTACTATACATTTTATGAAACTTATAAGTATATCAATATAATAACCAACATTGTCAATACCCTGTATTTTTACACGGTTCGTTCTGAAATCGAAGCGGTGAATCGGTTATCCGGCAGTCGATTCCCTGGCGACCAGCGCGCGACAATCTAATGAGCTCCCAGGGGAAAGACGTTGCCTTCCATTTTCAACAGATATCGTCCGCACGCTTATATTTCTGATAAATATATTCACGTAAAACCTGAATATTCTATCAGGGACACAGTATTCTATCAGGGGATTGGAATCAATTGTCTTATGTTTCAATATCTTTTGGTATTCTCGAATAAAATGATATGTGTATTTTTCGTTTCTGTTTTATATTGTTTTATTTTTATGTACGCAGAACTTGCGATATAATTAGTATATATTAGCTGATTATTAACATACAGAGATCAAGGAAGGAGTATACAGATTAATTTACATATCAGCCCTATGGTTTTCCCCGACTATGTTGGGGTCAGCTAAGCAGATGTGGCTGAATACCAGTATTTTACACGGAGCGACTGCCATCAGACCTCCGCAACCCAGCTAGTGGGCATTGCTGATATCGCAAGGTTAGACCGGTTGTCAGACTTTCGGGCTTCTGACTTCCCTAAACGACTGTCTTAGGTATTCGTATGATACCCAGAATCGACTGTTTAACGTGCCCTCCGTGGCACGGAGGGGTCTCGATGTGTAACGAATGGTCATCCACCTAAAGACTGACCGCGGCAAGCGCTGCTTAACCTCGCAAATCGTATGATCCGCACGGTTAGTAGCTATGAGCCCCCCTAGGTGTTGATTAGGGGCGCAAACATTATTTTTATGTAATCATTTGAGTGATTGTTACGCGGTTTGAGTCACAAAAATATTATTGACCATAGAAACACATGCTATTTATCGAGATGTTATAAGAGACATGGGTTATTGCTCTTCTAAAGAACAGACAGTGGACTCATTATACCTAGTAGGTAACATAATATTATTGATGCCGAATGTGATTTCGAATAGGTAGTTTACGTACCTACATTTAAAACTGCTTGTATCGTAAAATAAAGAAGACCAGATCGTATTTATAGCATATTGTCTTCGATGTTGCCCGTTGTTATAAAAATCAATTGAGGAGACAGAATTCATAATATTATGATACTTAGACAAAATGGGTCGGAAAATTCCTTACTGCATATCCCATTGCTTTCTAACCTAAAACAAAACATAATGGAAAATTATAGCTATCCAAATATTCTTTATAATAAACAAGACTTAGGTATTAAAAATAATGACTTAATAAAATAACGTTTAAGTTAAACTGTTTTCTATTGTAGTACGTGCAGTATTAGAATTTGAAGATTGATGGTTGAAATTATTATAATGTTGTATTGTCATGGGAATTGAATTTGTGAGCGAAGTTTCAGGACAATCGGTTAAGAAGAAGTAGTTGAAAAATCTGTCGCAAGATTTCAAAAAAACAAACAAATAAATGAAGTGAACCTAATTTAAACCATTTAAAAACCTGGCTACTTAACACGTATTAACGACATTTTTGTATTATTGGGTAACATAAGTGAGGAGACGATTTCGGTGTTGACTACAAATGTAAAGTCATGGACGTGAACAGTATTAAAGTCAAGCTTGGGATTTGGGATACAGCGGGACAGAAGCGATACAGAATATTGACATCAAGTTTTTACAGAGACACTCACGGTGCTATATTAGTTTACGATGTGTTAGCACCAAAGTCCCTAGCAAAACTGAATGAGTGGGTCGACGAACTTCAAGTATACTCCACCAAGAAGAACATAGTCGGCTTAGTTGTCGACAATAAGATTGACAAACATATCATTTTGGGACTCAGTGCATAATATCAGTAAGCACATTGGGTCACCCGCGCGACGGCGCAACGAGTAGGTATTCCCAAGAAGGGAATACTCAGGCAGCCAGCCGGTTATAAAACAATAAGCCAAAACCTTTAACAACAAGGATTTACGAATTACATGTTGTGCCGACCCGACCTAGTGTGGGATAAGGGCAGGAAGAAGAAGAAGAAGTGAGGAGAGGATTGGCAGCCGCTTCCTTCTATCTGCTGATAACAACAAACTGCAATCACCAAACCGTTTGTCAAGCGTGGTGGTTGATTACAGCACTGTACTCCTTATGGACATGCATAGTGATCAGCGACTAATAAGAAGGAGACCCTTATACACAAGCAGAAGTTAACGAGTCGATACATTGGATGATTACAGTAGGGGAATGAATCAGTTCGTCAGTTTTCAAATCCATTCCTTGCCCACATCGCGGGCACATGTTATCTTTTCAAACTGTTGAACGGAACAGACCAATGCATGAAAAATTGTTTAATTATTTGGTAGCAAAGGTCAAAATTGCTTTTTGCCTCCATATGACGTAGTGTGCCATGATGTCTTTGAATTGATTTAAGGAGTTTTATTGTAAAAACCATGGCATCAATCAAACGGATGATTAAATAAATTGACATTATTTGTGTCTGTCACCATATCACCATAATATCCTGTCAAAACATATTTGTATTTTCATTTCCATAATGTTGGCAATACGTAGCCGGTAAAATAGTTCGTTTCGTGCACTGTGCAAGCAAAAATAGACCTTAAGGTGCATAACCTTTTCATTCCCCTAGTGTACAACCACAACCTGATCATCTAAAGAATAGGATTAGAAATAGCGGATCCGCTATTGGCCTCTCACCCACAGATAACTTATTGAGTGAGAGGCAAATAACGACAACTATAGTAGTGCCCGCGTCGCCATTTTCAATCTCTCTCATTCATTAAGTAACGCGGCTATTTACGAGGTGCAACATATATTATAACTAGCTTTTACCCGCGGCTTCGCTCACGTGGAATTAACATGATGTTTTTCCAGGACCAAAAGTAGCCTATGTTACTCTCCATCCTTTCAACTAACTCTATGCCGAAAATGAAGTCGATTAGTTGCTTAGTTAGGGCGTGAAGGAAGGACAAACAAACAAACACACTTTCGCATTTATAATATTAGTATGGAGTATGGATTGAGGTGTCTGAGGTTTGGGATTATTTGTATTACACGTCGTACTACGTATTTCTTCGTTATTGCAAATGTGCGTACAGACATTCAAACACATTAAATTTACAAGGTGATTAATTAGACGATTGATCGGGCCAAACCTTTTGGCAGACAAAGTCGTAGTCCGTAGTACCGATTCATATACCTACAGACATACAAAGTCCCGATTTGGGAAGCTCTAACAGATTACCTTACAAATTGTGTGGGATATTTGGACGTAAGTAGGCCCTTTAATAATTTGCAATTACTTCTAGTTATATTTCCAGGTTAATTGGTGCGTTTATGTGTGTAACGGTACCAGCAATCTAACAGAACATAATAATAATTTATATCCTTTGCCATAATATCTTGGCTGTCTGCTAGGAATTATTAGCTTTTATCTGCAAAGCTATTAAAGGCGTATTCAATTTAGTATTAGTAACTAATAAAGGTAATAAGTTGAATTTATCATCGGTGTGTTTTGTAAGCAGGTTGGATTTATACAGGTGTTTAATTATTATTTATTGCATCAGCCTGTGTAGTACTCTTTTGGCCAAATACTCAAACGCTACTCAATTTTAAGTTGTCGGTAATTTCGTGCCGTCACTGTCACTTCGCCTTAGAGTGACAGTGACAGCACGAGACTTAACGGCAACCTCAAATTAAGTAGTGTTTGAGTATTGGACATTTATCTACCAACTGGGATTCCCCTCTGATGATTTACGTTAAGAAGTTTAAATGATGCAAAAAACCCCGCTCTTCTTTAACGCAAAAGCGATTTTCTGATTACTGGAAAGGAAAGTATCGTAAAATCATAAAATTGTTTGATAACAGAATGTCCATTAACTGCCCTCGTGACTTTTTCCATCTTCTTCTTTTCGTGAAGTTAGTGACTAATCTGGTCTCAGAGTGTATGCCGCCCATGGGCCTCTGGCTTGGCTTTACATGCCGTCGAGAAATATCTCTCAGACATGCCGGTTTCCTCACGATATTCTCCTTCACCGTTTTTTAAGTAAGTGATAATTATACAATGCTTACATGAATCCGAAAAGTCGGAGGTGCGTGCCTTGGGATCGAACTTGAGACCTATGACTTGCCAGTCCGACGGTCACACCACTAGGCTATCACTGCTGTTTACCAATTTTGCATGATAACACTAGATACCTATTCCGACCACTGTTTATGAATGACCAAAGAAGGCTTACTTCAGTTTTCTTCCTCTGCCTTCTTACCCAGCCTTATATTTTTTACACGCATTTATTTCCATTGTCGTCACGTAAACACAAATTGTATAAAATTAAATATCTTGCTAGAGTGATCAAAGTTAGCCATAGTGACGTAACTACTCTATGTACATATAACTCAGAAAGATACATGTGGCGACTAACTTGCTAAACTTACTCTCGAACTCCAAACAAGATCTTATTGTGGTCGTGTGCTGTAGATTGTTTGCAAGTGCACACTACCGTTGATGATTTAATTTTACTACTTCAGTCTTTCGAAATCCCTGAGAAGAAGAAGTTCGCATCTTGTTTTTTTTATACTTTTGCAAAGTACTTGTAAATGTTGAATGTCATTGATTATATCATTATTACCAATGTAGCCTTTAGTGTAATATGTTGAGAGCAGCTTCCAGTCTAATTAAAGGGGGCAAGTTTTTTTAAACTGAATTAATTATTTAGACGAAATGAAGTAGTTTACTTTAATTGCACTTCGTTTGCTTAACCAGAAACACATAATATGACATATTCAAACCAGGAACTGTGCATAAATATCTTCATCATGATCCATACTCATCATATCTCTATTTGCCGTCATCTCAGTAGTAACCCCCTTTCTAGCCATTATCATCTTTCACACTATCCATATGCGTTTCTTAATGCATAATAATAATGTATAAGTATGCCCTCTCTATTGTGAGATTCTCGCTCAAAAGTCAATATCATGAGGAAGCCCAACATCCAGCAGTGGGTAACAACCCATATAAGCTCCGTTCAAAGAATTCAGAATCAACTGAACCATCCCTAACACACGTTTACAATTTTCTCGACAACAGTAAGACTGAACAAGGAATTTTATTCCTCAAAGCCAGTAAGTACCCGCTCATACTTGAAAATGTACCATATGTACATAAATCAATTCTCCGTACTATAACTGGGAGTGAAGAGAATGAGCTGTGCTTGGTAGTTTCATTTCCCAGGAGGATTCGTTTCCTACCGCCACGGAAGCGTTCGACCTCCTTCAGCTTTTTAATCATAAATTAATATTGCAATATAAAGCCGTAACTGCACAAAGGTTGAACATAATTTTGAATATTTTAAAGTTTTAAGTGTTATAACTATCGGAGCTATATACATGATAACCATGTTAGTAAGTCTGATTGACTGATATGGCTTTCCGTCTAAGTTGCTTTGCTAAGTTAAACTTGTTATCATTTGAGGTAGATACAGTGTGTCCCTAGATAAAGTGCACAAATGAAAATGGGTGAAACTAGAACACAATTTATCGACAAAAAAAATGGAAAGAAAATTATATCGAAGTCTTAGTTTCTTTATTAATAAAAACGAATAACTTTTATTCATTGCCTGTATTTCATTTAAATAACAACAATAATAATGGCAAAGAGTAGATGTTGCATAGCAAATAAAAAGCAACCCTTAAAAACCAGTCTTTAAATTAAAAAACGCAATTCTTTGAATACATTTTAAACTTTTTGTGATTTTTTTATTTCGATTTTAACAAAAATCCTATGAAACAGTTACTTGTTTTTTCGTTTTTTTTTTTCGATATCTTGTGGTGTAGTTTCACCCATTTTTATTTGTGCACTTTATACAGGGACACACTGTATAACATAATATCACGCCTGTATTCCCCAAAGGGTTGGACAGAGGTGTATAGTAACACCCTCATTTCGCCGTTATGTTTAAGTCCCATGAAATAGGGGACGAGCCTGCGGCGACATCTACCACGCCACATACGAACTACGCAGCATGACGAGTGTGTAGCAGACTACAGCGACAATAATGACAACTCCCAAATATGACGTCACAGAATCCTGCATCGCGATATCAAGATTTGACATGCAGATAGTAATACAAGTACCCAACATCCACCGTTGGACAGTAGTCCGCCAGGCAAAAGATCCGCCTGGTTGGAAAATCCTCCGTTTGCGTTGGAATAACACCATACCTCTTTCCTCCACAAGCCTATTGCTATCAACCGGGCACCTCCAAATTCCGGTCTGCTACTGAGGAATTTCACACGGAAAAACTCAATAACACTTTGCCCGACCTGGCGATCGAACCCAGGACCTCACGATCAGCAGTCGCGCTTGCCACCACTAGACCAACGACGCAGATAGATAGATATCTCAGTTGATAATGGACGAGCATACCAGGTATTACTTGGAACTCTGCCATTACTATAAGAAAGAAAGAGCTTGAATCTCTGGAACAAAATTTCCATTTACTTCAATGCCCTTAACATTTACAATGTAATGATCTCCAAGAACCTTTCGCCCATCAATACTAACGCACCTCACCAAGAGGCAAAATTCAAAAAACTTACGTCCCATTACATAAATATAACAAAATGTAACGTGCCTATCTACCTATAGTGTACTAAAACAACTATCTAAGGAGCCGGTCTATCCATTCTTTATCTTTAACTACCCAATTCCGTCAGCATAAAAAGCGCTTTCTTGCCATTTAGCGCTGTTTTCGTCCTTTTTTACCTCAAAACCGTGGCTATAACACCTCTCCCGGGTGCGGTAATATTTGCATTTAGAGCGAACGACTGATATTCTGACCTTATCAGAGGGAGATTGTGTTTGAGGGACGAATTCTGATGACGCAAGTGGCGCGAATCACTTAGATCGGTTGCAAGGAGCCGGCTTCCCGGCTTACGTGATAAAAATATATTCAAAATGGGAATCTTGATGGTACAGAATAATTTAAAATTGAGAGAAGGTACTGAGTAATTTATGCTTCATATAATTTATGATGCTAACTGGAAGAGCGAGTTGTTAGGAAACTTGAATGAAGATATTCTGTATACCTTAGTAATGTTAATTTAATCTGCTTTATCCTAACATTTACTAGCACTGGGTTTAGTAATATCTAAAAACCGGCCAAGTGCGAGTCGGACTCGCGCACGAAGGGTTTCGTACCATTATCTATAAAAACGGCAAAAAATCGTGTCTGTTGTATGGGAACCCCACTTAAATATTTGTTTTGTTTTAATTTAATTATTTATTTTTAAAGTGAATATATAACTAAATATTCTGTGAATATTTCAAGCGTCTACCTGTTGCCGTTATCAATATCGAGCAAAAACGAGCAACAAAATCATGTTTGTTGTATGGGAGCCCCCTTAAATATTTATTTTATTCTGTTTTTTAGTATTTGTTGTTATAGCGGCAACAGAAATACATCATCTGTGAAAATGTCAACTGTCTAACTATCACGGTTCATGAGATACAGCCTGGTGACAGATGGACGGACGGACAGCGGAATCTTAGTAATAGGGTCCCGTTTTACCTTTTGGGTACGGAACCCTGAAATTATCTATCTATCTTGGTAATGTCCCGTCAGAAAGCATATTATGATATTCGCGTCGTTTATGATATGGCGCGAGCTAATACCAAAAGACTTTAACAGCCCTTGAGAAAGACATGTTAAACGGAAGAATTCTGCTTCCTATCCAGCTGATAATCTCCACCCCTTTTGACATGCGTAAGAAAGGGGAAAGATGAATTGTTATTGAGATTTACTTATTAAACTACTTAAGATAAAATTTATAGCTAATGAATTAGTTAAAGTAAAATAAACAGTTGCAATTGTATAAAAGATAAGACTAAAAACTAAATAAATTTATCTCCGAAAGATTGAATCCAAACCACTTTGGTTTAGAAAGAGAAAAAAACTAATTTGCACGACAAAAAACACGCGAAAACGGTAAACCTATTATCACAAAATTAATTAGTAAACTCGTTTGTAGGTGGGGATCTAATTCTAATTTAGGTGTTTTCAGGATAAAACGTTTGAAGCTGCCATTCCCCTCTCGTTTTGTTCAAAGGCTCGGCTTAGCTCGTGAAGTTTGTTTAACTTTACTGTATTCTTATTTCTGTAATTTAATTTGCAAGCCGCTTTTGTTGAAATGGCCATTTTCTTATCGACATAGAGTATTGAGCTCTATGAAGATTGGTACCAATATTTTGTCCGTTTATCGATACTTATTAATCTATACTAATATACTAATACTAATAATATTATAAAGAGGAAAGATTTGTATTTTTGGATTTTTGTATGTAACGAATATACTTAAAAACTACTGAACCGATTTTAAAAATTATTTTGCCGTTAGAAAGCTACATTATCACTGAGTAACATAGGCTACGGGCGGAGCCGTGAGGACACAGCTAGTGATTCTATATTCGTAAACTAATATAATGATAATATTCTATATGTTTTACTAATTGCATAATTGTATCGATTGTAGATACCTATTGATATTTTAATTCATACTGATTCTGATTCAAAAAAATTGATGATTCGGTCATATCAGTTTTTTAAATTATATTTATATGTCGCAGATTTTTATGATGAATTCTTTACCTACGATTAATGATAGCAGAATTAGATTTTATCCAACGTAATTTTTCCTCATTTGAACAAGTGTTTATCCCGTTTAAAGCGGCATGTTAGTCTAATGTGGGTCAGGTAGTGCTTAGCAGCGCTCTTCCATTATTCAGTAGGATTCCATTCCGCGAGCGAAGCGGTTCTCACCCAGTTGTTATGTTAGGCACCATACATTCTATAATACTTGTAAAAAAATACATACCAACCACTCCACGGCGGGACCTATAAAAATAACAAATCCCACCGCTAAAATTACGTAGGTACACGCATAAAAAATAAAAAAGTGACAAAAGTCCAACGGCTTTCTAGCAACAAAACACGCATTCAAATTAACCACGAAACAGGATGCTCGTTACGGAGGAGAACAAAAAACAAAAACATTATGAAACAGGTGAGGGGCAACGGAATATGATAATCATATTTCAGAGAGTTTCAGTCCACTTGTTGCCATTCAAAATGTTCCCATGCAATTTGTCCTAGTTATATTTCACCGTATTGTTACCATTGTACGGACGTCGACTACTCTTCGTTGACCCCATTCGGCTTTATTTAAACTTAAACCTTTTTCATTGCTTGCAGCTCAGTTTTTATTGCTGTGGCGTAATTGGTGGTGTCGCATTACTTAATACCCCAATTACACGTACCGAACGTTAAGTAAAAATAGTAAGTGAACGAAGGAGTTACCACACGCTGTGTTTCGAGGCTAAAAATAGACCAACCCATTATTATTCTAGTGGGTGTTGTTAGAGGTGACCATAATGGCTAGAGGTTAAAGGACGTTACTTGGCGTAAAAAGTACCTTAAACTGCTCATATTATTTTGACTGAAAGAAGCTGGACGGGAACTTTCTAACGAGTATACGGCAGGGTCATTAAAATTTCGGCAAAGAAAATCCTTCCTTAGAAAATGCTAGGATTCAGAAATAATTTAACGTAGCAGGACTTTCAAGGAATCGTCCTTTCTGTTTTTAAACTAGAACACAAAGCCTTGAATATACAAGTGGTAAAACATACATCAGTACAGTCCAGCACAAAAGTATGAAAGTAAAGTATAAAATTGAGAGCGCCACAGAATATTTTAAGCACTAAATCTATTTAGATGTAGAAACTAAAAGGTTCTGTGTATTCGTTATATTTATCACGAATACACAGAAACTCTTCGTTTATGCGAAACCTTTCAAAACCGATCCAATTTTCATTCTTTACAGTAAACAAAACCCGTTAGTTTCCTATTTTAGTGCTGTTTTTTGTGAAAAAATGCTCAGAGAGCCTTGGTCCGACGAATCCAATAAAAAGGATTTATAAATAAATAAATGTCTGCCTCTCCTGCATAAAACCGTGGCATAAAGTGGCATAAACTGTCCGCCTAAGTACACTTACCCAAATCTAGATTTTTATTATAATTGTTTCCGTCCTTTTCTCGCAAGGGTGAACGTTGAAGCTGCCGGAAGATTAATAGCAACATTTATCAGACTTTCGTTTGTTTTGAGTGTCGTCGGGGATAACCGGAATTAGGTTGTTCGCGAAATGTGCTGTGAAAGTAAAATAATCCAATTTAAATTATTGTACGAACAACAATTATTAAGCTGCTTCAGCGTTTCAGTTTTGTGACAAAAATTGTTTTGGAATTTGTTATTGTTTTCGATTTGACTGTAGCTTTGAAATGCTTTGGTAGAATTATTAACAGTTGAGTGACATTTGGCTGGAATTATTGGGTATGATTAAACTTCTATCCTTATAAAACATCGATGTCTAAATTTATGACAAGCTTATACATCAAAAATGAATGGTTACAATGACGTTAAACAGTGTTATATCTTTACCTACATAGCGATTATTAGTAAGGCAGTTATAATATAGGTAGTACCTATACCAACGAACTGCATTGGCTGAAACCATTGGTCTTGAAAACATGGATGTTTTTTACCATAACATAACCAAAATAGTAGCACCATCATTTCGCCGTTATGTTTAAGTCCCATGTAATAGGGGGCGAGCCTATTGCCATCAACCGGGTACAAATCCAAACTCCGGGTTGCTTCTGAGGAATTCCACACGGAAAAACCCAATAACACTTTACCCGACCTGGGGATCGAACCCAGGACCTCACGATCAGCAGTCGCGCTTGCTACCACTAGACGAAAACGAGGCAGTTAAGTATTTAAATACGTTTAATTTTTAGCGTCACAGCGTACTGAACCTAAATTATAATGTTTTCTCAATAAAAATCCGCGGAAACAAAAATGATCCACACAAACTCGCAATGCATACTCAACTAATAGTAACAAAATAAAAATAAACAAATTTTCTATAAAAAATAGAGAAACAAAATACATTTTTAACACGCCATTTGCTGGACTTTTTGCTGTCACTTAATTTGATTGCTGTCGACCGAGTCCCACGCAAATAATTTGCATACATTTGCAATTGGAACACCTACTGTCTAAATTAAAATAAAATTGTCATTGGAAGGACAGCGTAATGTTTTTTACTATTTATAAATGGCCGTCTAGTATGTAGGTTAGCGTTTAGAAACATGTTACTGCTCTTATAGCAAGTAATGTCTCTATTTACAGGCGTCGGTTATAGTTTAATATATAGTGACATTTAAATGTATACTGGTGTATTCTACCTGTGCTTGGAGTTTGTTTAATAACCTATACAATGTAAACGGTTAATAATAAAACTAAGGACTTAGCTGGTTTTGAAAATTCTTTTGCTGTTGGATATTTTGCGATACAGGTGGACATAAGATTTTTAGAATATGTAGTATATATTATTTCGCTTTATAATTAAATATCATCAACCACCAGCTTATTCTTTGTGTATTCACGTATATGCGTGATGATAATAATTCACAAGGCAGCAAACACTGTCTAATTAACAAGGAACAGTAAGGGCCCTATTTCATTAGAACACCACGGTGGCACGACCAGTCGCGCCACCGTGGTGTCTAGAGCTACCAACCGAGAAACACCGAAACAAACACTAGGATTGTCAGTTTAAAAATGGACGTCGATGAGTTAACAGTTCTTTTGCTATACGTACGACGTAAAATAAAGTTAAATAATAGTGTATGCGATCAAGAAAACAATCAATAAACATTGTAGGTACACAAGCGGTGCGGATGACGTCGTGAACTGATGCGTGGACCCTAAAGGCTGATTTGCACGAAGATAGTTTCTCAATACAAGACTCATTCTGCCTTTGTCTTTCTCTCGTTTAAAAAAGAGATAGCATGAGACTCGCTTCGAGAAACTATCTCCGTGTAAATAAGCCTTTAAGAAAAATAATAAATTATATGGGCTTTTGTTCGTTAATGATGTTTATGTTATCGGAAATGTATGTAATCCGTCATTATATAGAATTCCTAGGAATCTTCTTCTTCTTCTTCCTGCCCTTATCCCACACTAGGTAGGGTTGGCACAACATGTATTTCATAAATCCATGTTGTTAGAGGTTTTGGCTTATTGTTTTATGCGGCCGCCTGCCTGACATCAACCCTCCTTGGGAATACTCGTTGAGCGCGGGTGACCCAATGTGCTGGCTGATATTATGCACTGAGTCCCAAAATGATATGCTTGTCAACCTTATTTCCGACAACTAAATAGACTATGTTCTTCTTGGTGGCGTATACACTCGTCAAGTTTTTCGAAATAGCATGCGTCGCAACAACGTCATTTGAATCTTCATATCACTCCTAGAATGATATTATCATAGAATTCCTAGGAAATGTATTATAATGCACATTTGCTGCAATTTTATTATACACATTTCATAAGCAGCAATCGGAAATCTGTTAAATTCGGGATGTCGGTAGGTTATCTGTGTGCTAGCTTGGCTGCAAAAATAAATAAATTCTTAAATTTAAATATTATTAAACAATTATAATAGTTTAGCAAGAATTACGAAGTTTATTATAAAACCTAATTTTTACTCAAATTATATGAAAATCCAATACCTTTTGAACGACTAAATATCGCGGAATATACATAGAGGTAAAATCGATAGGTATTGAGGTACCCCATCGCCTTGCTTCCGATAGTACACCCCTCGTGTTACACCGTGGATAAGAGAATGAACACCTCTTATCGTCACTTTACACGGTAGAATACATTGTACAATGCGAACACGACACAAACGCCTATTATTTCAGTAGGTTCTAATTAATAATAATTATCAAACCACATAATTACTATAGCTTGCTATCTTATTGCAAAATCGTAATTATAAGCTTTTACATACTGAAAACGAATAATTCTTTTTACTAATAGTAGTCCGTCGATACACTAATAAGACTGCTCACCCAGACATGACATGATAGATTGCAAACGACGCGGCGCGATGGTTTTTTCAAACATTTTTATAGATCTTTATACTTACGATAATATCAATGGATCACGTGAAGTTGTATTTTTTTGCTTTTATTTTAAACATTTAAAAAAACATTTTATTTACCTACATGGACTGCATGCTGCATGGTGTAACGCTTTACCAAGGTAAACATTTTTTGCTTCGACTTCACTCTTACCAAAATTGACACTTCGCCACTGCAAGTCTATACATACCTAACGTCCTGCGTAAGCGACAAACGCGACGCGGATCGATGCGACGCGACACGACGTGGAACAAATACTCGTTGCGTCGCGTCTCGCTACATATGTAGGCCGCTAGTAGGGAATGCCGTTGTCTTGATCGCGTTTGTCGCGTTCGTCGCGTCCCGTTCGTCGCGTCCCGTTCGTCGCGTCCCGTTCGTTGCGTCCCGTTCGTCGCTTTTACGCAGGACACCCCGTAACTACCTCACTGCAAACAGTCATAAGCGTCACATCCACTTACAAGTTTTTAACTACGCAGGTCTACTTCTGCAAGTTTTAAGAACTAAGCAAGAAATGGAGAGCAGTTATTTTGCGTAATAAAACTTGCTATGGATTTGCCGCTTTACGGTTACCGGTACAAGTGGGTACCAAGACGATTACCTACTGCAAACTCCTAAACCGAGGGTCTTATCTCCATGGTGATGGCCTTGAGCTAGTTGCACCCTTTTACTTTGCTCGTGATCTGTTATTGCCATGTGTGGTCCGCTTGGGAAAATTGTGATGCTAGATTTTATGGAAAAAAAATTGATAGTTTTAATTACCTGTTCGATGCTTTATCTGCTCTTCGTTTTATTTTTGGGAATTGTCCTTACATCGCCACCTAAAAAAAGGAAATAAATTGTTGTTATTAAGTACTAATATTTACTTTTGACTATTTATGTATCATCAAAAGATGTAGCCATCGCTTTATTATTTACATACATACATAACATCACACCCGTATTCCCCGAAGGGTAGGGCAGAGGTGTATAGTAACACCCTAATTTTGCCGTCATGTAATACGGGGCAAGCCTATTGAATTCCACACGGAAAAACTCAATAACACTGCCCGACCTGGAGATCGAACCCAGGACCACACGATCAGCAGTCGCACTTGCCACTACTAGACCAACGAGACAGTCAAAAGTTAATTATTTACATAAGTTTAAATACTTTAATGAGGATTGTGGATGCAATGCTATCACATGCTTAAATATCCAGACTCGGTATAAAAAATCTGTAGCCACTACAAATATTTATTAAGACGAGAGAGCATATTCCCCATCTACACCTTCATTTTGAAAAAATATAAATTTTGTAATGGACGCACCTTCATCATTCATTGTTCATGCCTCCCCTTAACTACACTACTTACGTACGAGTTTAAGTTCGAGTTCGTGCCGTGAAAAGTTCATTCACATTAATCTTCGTCCTTTTAATTTCTGTCGACAGTAAAACGGATGCCATACTTTAAACCACAGCACTATGAAAGTTTATTGAAGGCGATCGTAAAAAATTTACGATCTCCTTATTACCATAGAAAGGAGAAGCCATAAGTGCCATAACATTAGAATGTTATATTTTATACTCCGCATTGTTTCTAGTTTCAATGCGTCGTTTTATATCGATATTCGAACATATATCGATTTTATGACGTATTTTATATTGCCACTTTTCATATTTATTTTATATTTTAAATACCGGATAGCCAAAGCTAGTATAATATCAACTAGTCACGGACTATTAAAAGTATTTACAAACCTTATTGAAATACGTTTGCGGCTTATTAATATGATTGGTTATTCTAAACCTTGTGTTTATTTTATACCTTGCGAATTTAAGTATAATCTTCTTATTTTTGTGTGGTTAGTAATTAACCTGGTGTTGAGAGTTTATACCGTCCATGGCTCTCTGACTTGGCTTCACATGCCGCCGTGAAACATCTCTCAGACATGCCGGTTTCCTCACGATGTTTTTTTTCCTTCACCGTTTTTAAGCAAGTGATAATTATACAATACGCACATGAATCCGAAAAGTCAGAGATGCGTGCCTTGGGTTCGAACTCGAGACCTATGACTTGGCAGTCCGACGGTCACACCATTAGGCTATCACTGCTGTTAAATACAATACTACAATAATACTAGGTATATAAGTATAATACTTAATATTATATTGATTTGAACCTTTGAACTCGGCCTTTTTCCGTGGGTGTTACAAGTACAAGAGATTATATCAGAAGGATCTACAGCCTATTATACCTCTGTAATAATAACTCGTCATGTTGTGAGTAATCCGCCTGCCAATCGAGGCGATTATGGCAATATTCCTTTAATATCCTTTAGCGTGTAGTAATCTATGTTTAGGTGTGGATATTAACGAGTTGGTTAAACAGCGCATTGTTATCGAAAATAATGGTATTAGGTGACGATCAGTATAAGGTAAAGCGAGAAACGGTTTTATGCAACAAATGCCTTATACAACTTCTACTCGTATTTGCATTAAATGGCAAATGATCATTACGAAACAGGCATGTTCTGCCTAGCCTTTTCCCAACTATGTTGGGGTCAGCTTCCAGTCTAACCAGATTCGGCTGAATGCCAGTATTTTGCATGGAGCGACTGCCATCAGACCTCCGCAACCCAGTTACTGGGCAATGCCGACATCCTAAGGTTAGACCGATTGTTAGACTTTCGGGCTTCTGACGTCATATGTATGCCACCCGGGACCTACTGTTTCACGTGCTCTCCGAGGCACGGAGGGGTCTCGATGTGTAACGAACGGTCGGACTGACCGCGGTAAACGCAGCTTTACCTCTTAAATCGTATGATCCGCGCGATTGGTAACGAGCCTATTACGAAATTGGTATACCTGCATTAAAACATAATCACAGATATCTAGTTTAGTATGTAAATTCCTAACCCATTACAATGTTTTTCACAGACACACTCGTACTCCATGTTTTATTTACACCTGCAAATCATCAACGCCAAAGAGCTTCCACGAGTGATAATACTCAAGAACGACTGTCGCATCCTGGGCAGTCAGCCTCGGAATCAACATTGCCGACTTATCTTTTTACCACGGCGTCAGCCATTCTCGTATTCTGGTGCCGACAGAAGAAGATGGCCGCTACAATGAACTGTCATATTGTCATCATCAGTGCTGTAACTAGGGCGGTGGCAGCGGTGCGGCCGCACAGAGCGTATCCCCTAAGGGGGCACATGAACCTTGGTCATTTCTGCGTTACAGCACTTTAGAAGGCACAGTAATAAAAACTCGCACCGGGCGCACAAAAGACTAGTTGCGGCACTGGTCATCATTACTACGCTTGGCAAAGGGATTGATGATCTTTTATTTTTTGTTAGAAGATAGGAGGACGCTTCTGTCTCTCCTCTATATTACAGAGGATAAAAATATTTATTTATCCTCAAAAATGCAATTAAAACCATATTCAGTGTATGTTAGTAAATAAAACACGCGCTTGCCTTGCAAATATGTGTTTGAATAACAAACGTTAAATCTGATGAGGTGAAGGTTAACAAGTCTCCCGGGGCTAAGAAGAGGTACACTCACACTTGATATTAAGCTAATAATTTTATTATTGTTGCAATGATGTTAAAAACAGAAATATTATTCTTAGTCCTTCTGCATCCCAATTAAATATAATATCTAATATTATGGTGGCTTTTGAAAATCAATAAGTTCTATCCCCATGTTTGAGGGACGTGACCACAGCGAATATCTAAGGCATGAAGAGATGCGATAATCTCTTCATGCCCCTTTATCTTAAGCAAGATGAAGGGATGATTTTCTTTTGACATAGAGGTAATAATTCTATTTGCTTTAAATTATTTGATTTGTTTTCTTCCTTATTCACATCAAATGCAAAACCAAAATATATAGGTACATAGGTAAGTATGTTCACAAATAAAGATTGATTGATGAATTTCATATATAAACGTCCAACTAAGGACCATACTTCTTACTCCAATCTTTTTAAACAAATTATGTCACACAGATTGGCCGCAAAAGTTTCATTATGGTCGCGACTTTAGTTCGTTTGTCCGTGACTAACACGCCTGGAAACACGCCAAAGCAAACTCCGCTCAACTCTAATATGATTTCAGTTTAGTTTCGAAACAATCTCGCATTCGGCAGAACGGTGCGATTAAAACCAGCTAAATAAATGTTGCTGAAATACTGTAAATAGTGTTGGTTTGAAATATTGGGTGTAAAAGTCGGAAGGTGTAGTTTTAAGTTCCTAGTATGATTTGTCGTGTAAGCGTGATCGGGGGCCGATCTTGCTCGGCGACGAAGGCGCCGGACATCTTTACATAGTATAAAACAAAGTCGCTCCCGCTGTCTGTACGCTTAGATCTTTTAAACTACGCAACGGATTTTAATGCAGTTTTCAGCAATAGATAGTGATTCGAGAGGAAGATTTATATGCCCCACATTAGAATCTACATTGCAACCGTGCGAAGCTGGGGCGGGTCGCTTGTGGTATAATAAAACAAGGTATTCTCTTCCGACGATGACCCAACGTCAACATTTATGATATTTTCTCACCAACAATAACAAAGTACGACAACAAAACCCGAACCTTATTGATTCATCAGTATCTATGACGTAGTATAGTTCGCAGTCACGTGATCTAGCTGTCACGGGAAGAGACTACCTAGTTTTATTGTACCATGGCGCTTTTTTTTTTTTATACTTCTTCCTCCAACATGATCGGAGTCCATGTCTACCAGCTTTCCTATCATTCCAGTTCTCGCTTGCATGCCTCTCGTACTTTTATGCTTCATACTATATCTTTCTTTCATCCATCATCATTTGCAACTTCTCTGGGTGGGATTCCCAGCTACCATCTATTTCTATCTATCTATATCTACTTTATTTATTTCTTTCCAATTTTGGGTATTTAGAACAACAACGACACAATTTTTTATTTTCACAGTTTACAATTTTGCACTTAGTCTACTCTTATTCTACTTCATACAAATTTAATTTATTTCTAATTTAGCCTTATATTTTATTTCTATACTTATTTTAGAACTACAACACAGGGGTGGTTTTTTATTTTTACTCTTTCTTATAGATTGTTATATTTTAGCTTATTTCTATTTTACATATTATTTTCTTCCTATTTTACCTTAAGTACACATTTGTATATCTTATATTCCTATGCTAGTTTATAATATACACACTATATTATGACAGCATATTTGCTTATGCGGTTTTATTTCGGTCTATTATTATTTTTACTATTTGTTTACAGTAGTCTAGAAATACTTGAGCATCTTTACCATTTATTATGTCCTTAATATTGTCCGGTGAAATCTGTGTATCGAGTTTTCTTTCTACGTTGTAGCGGTGATACGCAAATTGCGGGCAGTGGAAGATTAAATGTGGGACACTTTCGGCTTCTTCAGGGTCACAGATGCATGATGGACTCTCCTTGCGTTACCATGGCGCTTGGGAGGCGACCGCCTCGGCACTCAACCCAGATAGGACGTAACACCGCATCCCCTGCCGCGACAGTGGTCGTGGGCGCTAAGGTTAGGGGCTTGAGGCGTGCATCAGGCGACCCTGGAGAGGATAACAGTACGTAGTGGTCATCTGCTGCTGTGCATCGCGACGGTGCTGGGGAAATTATTCTCTCGTGTCAAAGGCGTAGTACAAAAAATAGCACCGATGCGGTCCATTCTTATTCTTTCTTATTCTTATTCTTTATTGTACACAAAATAATAATATATAATACAGTTCCGTTGGTAAATTCATGTACAAAGGCGAGCTTAACTCACAAATGAGTTTTCTAACAGCAAACCTTAGAGCGATAGAGAGATTTGATGTTGAGGAGAACAATTACCTAAGTGTACAAGTTATATAAAATTACAAATTAAATACACAATAAATATACACATCTACATAAACTAAACAAATATGTGTATAGCACACAATACATAAACGTAATACATACAATATAATATATAAAATACTACATACATACAGGTCATGTAGACAGGAAATGTTCCCTAATTCTTTTCTTAAAAACATCTAACGACGGGCTATCACGTAAGGAGTGAGGAAGAGAATTCCAAAGGCGCGAAGCACGAACAGTAAATGATCCATCATAACGACTCGAGGTGTGGGAAGACATACGAAGGAGAAGAGATGAGGATGAGCGACAAGATTTCCCTCTAGGAACAAGAAATTCAAAGCGTTCTCGAAGATACATAGGAGAATTAGGATTGTGGAGAACAGAAAAGAGAAAAGAAAGAATGTGAGTATCACGACGTTGCCGAATAGGAAGCCACTTCAGCCGCTTCCGAAATTCCGACACATGGTCGTACTTCCGAAGGCCAAAGATGAAGCGGATGCACAAATTCTGCAGACGTTCTAGTTTATCTAGCAGTTCCTCAGTTGCGTCAAGAAAGCAGACATCAGCGTAGTCCAGAAGGGGTAGAAGAAGAGACTGAGCAAGAATTATTTTAGTAGGAAATGGCAGAAACTTCTGGAGACGCTTTAAAGACTGAAACGAGCAAAAAACCCTCCTGCTTACTTCTGCAATGTGAATGTTCCAAGACAGGTGGCAGTCTAGAATAACACCCAAGTTTTTAACCTTCTTTGAAAAGGCTATGGCGACAGAATCATACAAAATTGGAGGGAGAGACTGGTGATTCATCAAGTTGACAAAGTATCTGCCACCAATAATGAGAGCTTGTGATTTCGTAGGATTAACTAAAAGTCCAAAACCTTTAGCCCATTGACTGATATTGTTAAGATCATTATTGATGGCTTCGATAGCTTTAGGAAGCTCATCGAGTTTAAAATGGCGATAAAGCTGCAAGTCGTCTGCATAGAGATGGTAATGTGAAGCTAATACCTTAAAGATGGCGTTAATAAAGACCGAGAAAAGAAGAGGAGATAGAACACCACCCTGAGGAACACCCGCAGCAAGATCGCACCACTCAGAGGAGGCCTCATCGGAGCGAACCGACTGCGAGCGACCCCGAAGATAAGAATTAAACCAAGCAATTACAGACGGAGATATATTAAGAGAGGATAGGATACCTAAGAGGATATCAAAATCAACTGAGTTGAAGGCACTGCTAAAGTCCAATAATACCATCACTGTAAGGAGCCTGTTTTCCATGGCCAGTCGGATGTCATCAGTTATTTTAACTAGAGCCGATACAGTGCTATGACCAGGACGGAAACCAGATTGGTAGGGACTTAGCAGGCCATTAGAGGAGAGGTAATGAGACAGTTGATTGTTAACAACACTCTCAAGGACTTTGGATAGGATTGGCAGTATGGAAATTGGACGGAACTGGGATACTGAAGAGGGGTTGGAGACTTTGGGAAGAGGTAAAACATGCGCCTTCTTCCAAGCAGAAGGAAAGGTCCATCAGAGATCCTGCAGCCATTGTGCTGAAGACAGCCGCACTTGACTGTTTAATAAGGGCTTTCTTGTAGACGACCACATTGAACGATTGTGACGAGAGAGAACATTTCCGTAATACATCCATGTTCTGTTCTGCCTAGGGTTTTCCCTACTATGCTGGAGTCAGCTTCCAGTCTAACCAGATGCGGCTGAATACCAGTATTTTACACGGAGCAACTACCATCAGACCTCCGCAACCCAGTTACAGAGCAATACCGATATGCTAAGGTTAGACCGGTTGTCAGACTTTCGGGATTCTGACTACCCGTAACGACTGTCATAGGTATTCGTATGACACCCGGGACCGACTGTTTAATGTGTTCTTCGAGGCACGGAGGGCTCGATGTGTAACAAACGGTCACCCATCCACAGACTGCTCGCGGCAAGTGCAGCTTAACTTTACAAATCGTATGATCCGCGCGGTTTGTAATTAGCCATGACTTCCGTAATACATCCCTATACATGGTAAACGACTTGGTGATCGTATTGAGAATATTGGTACTTACATACTTAGCCAATGCCATATTAGATGATTTTAAGTATCTTGAAATTCTTCTCTTTTATAACTACCTAAGTTATTCATTCCAATGTAAGCTTCGTGTACGATATTCTGTAGGTACGTTAGAAAATGTACTTTGATGTAAGAGTAGCTTAGAGACCGTAGAGCACCGTTTCACCTGAAGGCATAACAATATAAAAGAGCATTTTATATAGCGAGGTCATGACCCGGCACTGAACTCGTATACTTCATTTACATTTTGATCACTAGAGACTGCTGAATGCTATTTCACTCTAATAAAGTAAGAAAATTTACTTCTGCCAAGGATTGAGTTAGACAAAATCATTTAGAACTTTTCTGTTATTGAACTACGAAAGTCAGTTAAAGATTTTTACGAATAATTTTTGAATAATATTATACTTCTATACTTATTACTTATGTTTATTACTTATCTATATCTATACTAATATTATAAAGAGGAAAGAATTGTATTTTTAACCGACTTCCAAAAAGGAGGAGGTTACTATGTTCGTCTGTATGTATGCTTTTTTTTTTGTGTATGTTCATCGATATTTTCGCCAATTGTGAACCGATTTTAATGATTATTTTTTTAATGGATAGGGTATACTTCGAAGTTGGTCCCATTTAAATTTGGTGAAGATTTGATGAAGGACTTCGGAGATAGACAATGGAACTCCTCAATGACGGACAGTACGCATATTGTGATGATGTGATTATGTTACAAGCAGCGTCTTTAGTAGGTCCAACCAAGTTTTAATTCCTCTTAGCCTTTTCCCAATTATCTTGGGGTCAGCTTCCAGTCTAACCAGATGCGGCTGAATACCAGTATTTTACACGGAGCGACTGCCATCAGACCTCCGCAACCCAGTATCTGGGCAATGCCGATATCCTAAGGTTAAACCGTTTGTCAGACTTTCGGGCTTCTGACTACCCGTAACTGACTGTCATAGGTATTCGTATGACACCCGGGACCGACGGCTTAACGTGCTCTCCGAGGCACGGAGGGGTCTCGATGTGTAACAAATGATCACCCATCCACGGACTGACCGTGGCAAGCGCAGCTTAACCTCGCAAATCTTACGATCGGCGCGGTTGTTATTTAGCCACGAGCCCTTCAATTTGGTTCAGCGTGGATCAGCACCGACTTCTGAAACTGTTACTTTTATATGGAAATTATTTTATTCTTTTTTGAAGTCGGTTTAAATTTTTTGTAAAAAGTTTTCATTATATTTTTGTATGTAACGAATAAACCTAAAAACTACTGGACCAATTTCAAAAAATATTTTACCATTAGAAACCTACACCATCACTGAGTAACATAGGCGATATTTATTACTGGAATAAAACTTCTTACGCGGGCGGAGCCGTGAGGACACATCTAGTTAACAATAAGATAGAAAACTGCATATTTCAATTTCTATTATTTAAAGTTACCTACAAATTACTAGGTAAATGCTTACATTCAACAGTAATTAGTTCACTAACATATTTCATGAATCTCTGTCCAGTAATGGATCCGGACTCAGTCCTTAAAATTATAATGATGATGAACTAGCTCAGCACCGGATTCGCTCGCGCAGTTTTGATAATTCAGTAAAATATGGCATCTGTAATTAAAACTTTTTTATTACCTCGCTCCCCTTAATTAAAGAGAGAAAACGGGGACTTTTCCGAAAAGTCCCATCAAAATTTGACTTCGTACTAAATTTTGGGTTGTTAAAACATAATTTTTGAAATTATGGGGGAATTGGATCCAGATGCCCGAACAATGTCTTGCCGTTCCCAAAGTCCCAAGAATCGTGCTACTATATTATACAGATGGACAGAAGTGAAGGACATTTGAATAAAAGGAAACCTTCCTAACATATAAGTATACGAAAATGAGTGAATGGCGGCCAGACGGTAGGTACGTTTTTATTCTCAAAATTTTAAGCCAGAAAAATACTCGTTCCCGAAATATTTCATCTACCCTTTTTCGTTATTCCAAATTTGGCATAAATAGACAAAAAATAACACAAAACTTACAGAACAACGAATGCACGTCAACATACCTACGTCATATTTTCTTAAAAACGAAAACATTTTCTTTATGAACTCGAGTTTCCATTGAGAAGTACTTTTTTTGTGTTTTGTTAAAAATACCAAGCTTGCTGCACCGGCCGCACAAAAGACTGCCATATTTCACAGGATAAGTACCCAGCTCATAATGCACATTTCTTTCATTTATTTGAAAAATGGCACAGCCATAATTTAGGTCAAAACTATGTACATTTACGGTCTGCAAACCCTGTATTTTAATAAACTGGAGTATTCAACATGTAGTACTTACGCGAATACTGCAATAGTTTACAACAAACTATTAGTGGTGAAATATTACTAACAAGTAACAATTTTGCCGTTTCATATATTTTGAGAAAAAACTTTGCTATTTAACTTTCTGAAAATGTAGTACTCCAAGTATCCAAAGCCACGTGCCAGCTTGAAGATAACTTTGCAGTGAAGTAAACTAGAGCCATGGAAAAGCTTCGCTGTATAGAATCAGTTCTTTTCAACAACAATAAAACACGTCACACAGAAAGTAACACTCTATCATAAGGATTCTTTAAAGTTTAATTCGCACGACGATGTAGAAAATTTAAAAGAATACTTCTTGCTCATATAAAATATTTTTGTAAATAAAAAAGCACTAGAAAGACATGGAGAATCGATAATGTTAACCTAAACGCATCAGACACAATCAAAATAATAACAAAATATAAACGGGACATTGTAAGCATCAATTAATCCATCATTCTAATCGCCCAACTCAGTCCAGTACTGAACTAGCCACCAAGTTGCACCACAACACCTGGTTTATTGTTCACATAGTAAAATCAACCAATTTCTGTATGACAGGGCACGGGCCTCTTCTCAGATAAAAATTGTTTCAGGCCTTAGTCCATCACGCTGGCCTGGTGCGGGTTGGCGGACTACACACGCCATCGAAAGCTTTTTTTCCACCTACTGAAAACGAATTGACTCTTTTCCTTTTTTTATTCTTGACTTATTCGCGTTTCACCCTAGTCTCACCTGATAATAAGCGTAGACAGAGTCAAAGATGGAGCACATGAATCCAAGGAACAGAGATATAGAGGAATTCCCCTATACTCCTCTGGCTCTCACATACACAGAACACAGTAAACTGCATGGCGCCGGACTTTAATGTGAGAATGGTAGCTAGCCAGGCAGACCGTAGATCCTACCAACAAGCGTTGGTTTTGTTGAATCTAACAACACGCGACAATTCCCAGCGTAGCACGAAGGAAGTAGGAAGTTCCCCTGAACTGTGCAAGTAAGTGACGCTAACACAACATAATTACTTCAAGCCCTTTCATCAGAACATGTACACAATATAATTATTTTGGTACTCTCATCACAACGGCCTCTAACATCGCGTGGGAAGTGCCGCAGCTGCTGCAGTGTTTTTCTTCCATAACGAGAGAGGTATGAACATAATAATTTCATACAATACTATAAAAATATACGTAACGTTAATGAAATGGATGGAACAGTTGACCCGTGATACAGACGGTTAAATTAAACTCTCCAGCTATCTTTCCCTTCGGCGGTAGATTACTGAATTGCAAATTTGTAGATGGATTTAAATATTCTGGAAAGGTTATGGAGTCTTTTGAATTAAATTCTTGCAATTCTTGCAACAACATGTAACTTGATGAATTTTTAAGGATATCGGGAACAAGGTATTAGGTCACTTTAGTTATGTAAATCACGGTGTCAGAAGGGGTCTGTAATAAGCTGATCGATTGATTGAAATTACTCATACATACACACTACGACAAATCAATCTAAACATTTCCAGTATAAGCTGACCTCTCATAGTACCGAAATTCTGTATAATGAGAGGTCAGCACAAACTGGAATTATAGCTTGACTAGCGGCCCGTCCCGGCTTCGCACGGATGGACATTTTTCCCGGTTTTGCAACATTTTTCATTTTAGCTCCGCTCCTATTGGTCGTAGCGTGGTGTTATATAGCCTATAACCTTCCTCGATAAATGGACTATCCAACACAAAAATAATTTTTCAATTCCAACCAGTAATTCCTGAGATTAGCGCGTTCAAACAAACAAACAAACTCTTCAGCTTTATAATATTAGTAGGTATAGATATGTCTCGTGTGTACAATACCGTCTCACAGAATAAGTAACATCTCATAAATACGTAGATCTAACAAAAAACATTGTTTCGTGAAATGTTTTCATAACCACCAGCCACACGGATCAGTTCCTATAAAGACACTTAATTATGAGTTGAAATGTTTAGCTAATTATTTCGAAAATATCAACGGACCAATTAAAGGAGTGACATATCCAGTAAAGTTACGTCGTTAGTCGTGACCCATCAGGGCTGGCTCGTGACGGTCGCTTGTCTCAATTCAATACGGCTCACATGCAAATTTGTGTTGATTGTCGTCTGTATCGGCAAATAATCGACCGGGGCCTGGCCAGTCCCTCTGATCGGCCGGGGACGGGGACAGGCCTTTGGAGGACATTCTATTGGGTAATAATATATTCGATGGCAGATTCGGATTCTGTTAGCAATTTAATGGTATTAATTTATATTTAAATTTGAAAGGAATTTATTTTATAGGATTTTGTAAGAGACTGTCGAATTTTTAATTGGGTTGATACTTGACATAAATAGAATAAATTGTATGAATGACTTTTATAAAATAATTATACTCGTAGGTAACATACCTACTCATCATCTAGCCGTTGCTTTGTGTTCAAAGCACTGTAATTTAGTCTGTCTAGTCTAGTAAATCTGGGAGCTGGCCTCAAAATAGTTATGAACCTACCTACTGCCACTTACCTAAGGAAATAATCTATTCTCTACTTAATAAAACTCTAACTGACAGACTGACGGACATTGCACCGCTTAAACCGGTGGGTCTAGAAACATGAAATTTTGCTCATGAGTTCCTTATACAACGTAGGTGAGCACTAATAAAGGACTTTTGAAAATTCATCCCCCAAGGAGGTTAATTAGGGGATACAAATCTTGAAACTTGGCTAAAATCCTTACTATATACATCCATATACTATCCTTACTATCGTTACTCCTTACTAAGTGTAAGTTAATTTTAAGAAACATTATATTTTTAATTTTAAGTATCCGTGTGCGTCCGCGTGGGCGGAAAATAAATACTTTTTCTTTCTTTACTAATATTATAAACGCGAAAGTTTATATGTATGGATGTGTGGATGTTTGTTACTCTTTCACGCATTAACGGCTGAACGAATTTGGATGAAATTTGGCACACATTAGATAATATCCTAGATTAACGCATATAATACTTTTTATCCGGGTACATGAAGTAGTTCCCCTAGGATGCGAGTGAAACCGCGGGAAACAGCTAGTATGAAATATTTACGTACTGATTTCACAAAACTATCTTTAAATATGAGGTAAAACAGCCTGTTTACGTTTGTATGCGAGAATCTTATTGCATGGCTCAGTTAACTGTAAAATTGGCAACAATTAAGCTCAAAAGCAAATAATAAAAAAACAGTTTAAAGATTTTTCGATATTACTTTCTGTGGGGGTAAACATGGGGGAGTTTTATATTGAGAAAAATATTACGCAGGCAGAGCCGGGAGGGCACAGGTAGTTTATAATTAAATAATTATGTCAAGTATAACGCCTTTGTATCCTCAAGTTCGCAAGGAAAGTCAAATTACATCACGATTCACGTCATTATACAGCACATTGAATTCGTGGGGCTCGTGGCTAAATTATCATACGTTTTGCGAGGTTGAGTCCATGGATGGGTGGGACTGTTCGTTACACATCGAAACCCCTCCGTACCTCGGAGAGTATGTTAAACAGTCGGTCCCGGGTGTCATATCAACACCTATGACAGTCGTTACGGGTAGTCAGAAGCTCGGAAGTTTGACAACCGGTCTAACCGGATATCGGCATTGCCTAGTAACTAGGTTGCGGAGATGTAATGGCAGTCGCTCCGTGTAAAATACTGGTATTCAGCCGCATCTCGTTACATTGGAAGCTGACCCCAACATAGTTGGGAAAAAGCTAGGCAGAACATGCAGCACATTGAATTCAAAATCATCACAATTACATTCAGAAAATGACAACGACGTCACAAGATGGCGATTAACCATTTTCCACCAATCACGAAGCCGCAATATTACAGTGATTAGGGGTACTGGACAGAATCGCGTCATTAGTTCGAACCCTTACAACGATACCGCAAGCATTCATCACGTTGATTGACACAGGATTAAGTATCATCGTATTCTATAGGATAAGGTATTAAAATTATTTTAGTACTAGCTGCTGCCCGCGACGTCGTCTGCGTGAAGGCTCTACAGCACCAAAAATACCTAAGATGCCAGTGTCGCTATAGCATTATAAGTAAACAACTTTTAAAATAGCATTAAAATATAAGTTTTTTTTGCAAGCGAAGCAAGTGCAGAGAGTTATATGGGAATCCTGCTGAGTTCAGTCATGAGATGTGACTGAAGGAAATAGAGAAAATAATGCAGGAATACATTCCAGGACACAAAAGAGTAAAAATACGTACAAAGGTACCATACCTTACAACACTTCCCTATAAACTACGTTGGTAGTTATGCTGCCAGGAGCCAAAATGTAAAAAGAGTCAGGACTGCTGACGCGGGAGCAAGCGACGTACAGTTGCCCGTGTGAGAAGCAACTCGTCCTGAAGTCGACACCCGCTGCCCTCAGTGTCTGCCCCTGCGACTTATTGATGGTCATCGCGAAACAAACACTCATGGGGAACTGTACCCTTTTGAACTGGAACGGGAAGTTATGAGGTATGAGGGGAATGCGTGGTATAAATACTGCCTCGCCGACGCCACAACCCGTAAGAATTTCCGCCTCAATGGTATGTCTGTGGAGCGAGATGACTTTAAGGCCGGTCCCGTTACACAACTTCTGAGGAGATAGGTTCCGAAGAAGCATAATCGGGACACCGACCTACAGCTTGATGGTATGCGCTGGAAGTCCACTTGCTGACAGGGAGTTCAGAAATTCCACGGGATAATGTGTGGCGTCATCTTGCTCGACAACAGTGTTTATCGAGGTGTAGACCACTTCATTCCCCTCAATTTCCGAGAGAATACATTCGTTAATTGCTGCAGCTAGATCATTTTTGGGCGTCAAAATGACCCGCTCACACACCCAAGAATTCTGCTGGTGCGTCTATACGACTGATGTCCCCGTACACACAGCGAATGAGTTCCTCTAAGCTGGATACCACTCTACCGAGAGACTCTGGAAGCACCCCCTGTCCACCTTTCTCTTCTGGTAGAGTGCCTTCGCCAAGTCTTAGAAGGACATCGGAGAATTCTTGAGCACGTGCATTGCCGCCGAGCCGAGCTCTCATATTAATGGTCAAGCACAGCGTACGAACTCGTGACCACAACGAAGATCGTTTCAACGAAGCATTCACCTCGTCAGCCCTCGATCCCCGCGTCACCACGGGAAGCGTTTGCCGGAAATCGCCACTGAACAGAACTGTGACACCACCCATCAAATGTTCGTTCCTGCAGTTGTCCTGCAGGGTTCTGTCCACGGCCTCAACTGCCTTTCTATTGGCCATCGTACACTCATCCCATACGATCAGAGAGCAATCCTTGAGCACGTGTCCCTTATCGCTGTTACGTGACACACCACAAACAGGCGTTTCGGAGGTCTCTAAATCGATGGGAATTTTAAACATGGCATGTGCTGTCTTGCCACCCGGAAGCAGTGTGGCAGCGATTCCCAACGACGCTACAGCAATAGCAATTTTGCCTCGCCTCCTGACCTCTGCAAGTATGCCAGTGGTAACAAATGTTTTTAATGTTTTTTATTTAATGTTTTTGTTTTTTTTTTATTCATTTAAGTTTATAATTAGGTATACGACATAAATACCGAACAAAAGTATTAACAGTCAATGTTTATTTAGAAAATGCACATTACCATCTATGAATTTTAAGAGTAACTAACTACTAACCTCGCCAACATGATCAAATTTAAATTATTAATTTCCAAAAAGTGTTAACATGTAACTTGATTTGATTTTTATGAAATCTCATAGATGGCGCTGCTTCAAAATTGTCTTTATACTACTAACATTCATTAAACTATGTTTCTCTGCCCAAGTTATTTAAATGGCGTAGTTTTTATAGTGTAAAGCTAGATAATAGCATGGCTTACTCAAAAACAACATTTAAATATGCGTCGTTAGATTACACGCTGTCACAGAATGCGTAAGAAAAATAAAGATTCACAGCTCCTCCCCCGTAGGTGATAGCGTGATAATATGTAGCCTATATGTTGACCCGACCTCTTAGTAATATTCATGCAAAATTTAAAGTAAATCCATGCAGTACTTTTTGAGTTTAGCCCGGACATAGGTACATACAGACAAACAGACAAAAATTCTAAAAACTATATTTTTGGCTTCGATATAGATTGTAGATCACGCCCCAAGTATTCTTTTTAAAAAATATTCAATGTACAGTTTTGACTTTCCTACGATTTTATTATATGTATATAGATTCTAAGCATAGTCCTGTCTGAATATTTTAAACCAGATTTTGGCGTTAGCTCTAGATTTCTTAGCAGTAATTGATTAATTAAATAACTTTGATTAAACAGTTAAGACGATATATACTGGCCTGCAAAAATAAGTACTACACTTTTAATGATATTTACTTTTAAAGTGTGATACTTATTTTTGCAGGTCAGTGTAGATATAACAGCCTCGTTGGTCACGTGGTGGCAAACGTGATTGCTGATCGTGAGGTTCGATCTCCGAGTCGGGCAAAGTGTTATTGGGTTTTTCCGTGTGGAATTCCTCAGTAGCAGGCCGGTGTTTGGATTTGTGCCTGGTTGATGGCAATAGGCTCGCCTCCTATTACATGGGACTTAAACATAACGGCGAAATGAGGTTGTTACTACCTATACATCTCTGCCCAACCCTTCGGAGAATATAGGCGTGATGTTATGTTAAAACAGACTGGTCAAATTCAAATCCTGAACACAAGATTACCCAGATTAATCATTAAAGGTATGACGTAACTATACTAGATTTATTAGACAAAAGTGGCCCACCAAGGTACTAATATCTTTGAACAATTTCTTCAAGTGGAGTTTCAGCTCATTTTGATTGATCATTAAGGTTCATAAAGTTCATAAAAGCATAATACTGTGTGTATCGGATCTCTGCTGGAAGCAAATAATGTTGCTTATTTCTATACATTTCCAATGGAATTTATTTGGCCATTGCTATATTGAATAGAGTACAGGTACCTAAAATTATCATAAATTAGTCACGAATCAACTTAGCATCGCAGTCAAGTTGTATAACAACACTGGGATCTTCGAAGCTTGGCGCATCATTGCAACATTTAGTGATCGTGAGGGAATACTCCCATATATGTAGACTAAACACACTTATCAGCATAAATTCTCATATTACTCACTAGCGGCCCGTCCCGGCTTCGCACGGGTGGACATATTTCCCGTTTTTGCAACATTTTTAATTTATGCTCCGCTCCTATTGGTGATGTCATATAGCCTTTAACCTTCCTCGATAAATGGACTATCCAACACAAAAAAACTTTTTCAATTCCAACCAGTAGTTCCTAAGATTAGCGCGTTCAAACAAACAAACTCTTCAGCTTTATAATAATAGTAATAGATAGAAAATGAGCATTTTATATGAACATGCATACGCACGCTTCCACCTTTTCGCATCGATTCAACTTCCGCACGCTTCAGCACACTGATACATTTATAGAACGCTGTGGCAGCTAAAAGCACACGGTTGCACACGTGATACGAATAAGTATGTCTGAAACCATCCAGCATTGTAATTGATACTGATTGTGACTAGTCCCTAAATCGATGCTTCCGGCTACAGATCAGTAAACAAACCAATACAAACAGTCTTAAGTACTTGTGACATGCTTAATACTTTATCACGAAGCATATACAAAGTACTTGTATACACTAATAGTCCAACCAAAGCTACCTACGTTACCCCACAGTAATGCCTACATAATATAACTATTGTATTTAAGCCTTGTAATCAAAATAGGTTGTGTACATAAAGTGGGTGGTTATTATGCACAACAACTTAATCCTCGACACGTGCTTGTTTGCGACACGTATCTCTTGCGAAGAGGATCGCATTCTCCTCTGCTTGGTACATTAGCATGGGAGGAGCGGGAATTTGTAGATCGTCAGAAAATACGTACGAACTTAATTAACTGTAGAAGTTCCCTTTGCTGCAAGTGTGGAAATGTTTTTAGCAACAAAATAGGTGGTTCTAGAGTATGTTAAACCTGATATGAGAAAGCGTGAGAAAGAATCTCCTCTACGGGATATCGATGGGGAGCTCATGTTCTAAAGTCAGTAACAGAACTAGTCATACGCTGATTAGCTGGATAAAGTACATGAGATATCCCTCATCCATAATTCGACGAGATAGTAAGTAAAAAAAGCATTTGCGCCAAATAGAGAACCGTCTCGTTTTTTGAAGTCTGTTACCAATTTAATAAGATAGGATCCCTTTCGCTTCATATAATTCTATGGCGACTTTTTTGTCCCCACCATTATTAAAAGTATTTTCTGATTAACTTTCTAGCAAATTCACACCATAATTTGTTGAGCAGAAAACATGCTGGTGGAAAAAGAACTGCTATAACTTGAACCACGCACTAAAGAATATCCAGCTTAAAACGAGCTTAACCAACGTGCATTGTACTGAACTCATCACAGCTAATAGAATTTATAAACGCAGAGAATTCTGACTAAATAGAATATTTAATTAGTATAAGGCCATGTTTATTCATAAATAACGACTTTGTTTATTTAACTCTATTTGCGTTATTATTTTTAGATTTTTACCAGAAACACCAATTTTGCTGCGGCCACAATTACGTAAGTATATATAATATAACTGACCGCCTCGTTGGTCTAGTGGTGGCAAGCGCGACTGCTGATCGTAAGGTCCTGGGTTCGATCCCGAAAGTGTTATTGGGTTTTTCCATTAGGAGTTTCTCAGTAGCAGCCCAGAGTCTGGATTTGTGCCCGGTTAACGGCAATAGGCTCGCCCCCTAAAAATAACTGGCGAAACAGGGGTGTACTAAAAACCTCTGCCGGACCCTTCGGGGAATACAAGGCGTGATGTTATGTTATATGATATAATAGGCGAATCCTCAGAATATGACTTTTATAAACCCATAAAACATACCCCCCTGAAATGCCAATGACAATCATAACACAGTCCACAATACAAAATAGACGATTCGATAAAAATAAAATTGTACTGTGTACGAACATAAAATTCACGGAAAAGTTCAAAATTGTCTCGATACTGTGGCGGTCGCGATGTTCGGGAACGAACCATTGCGCCAATTTTCAGATTGTCACGAAACGTCCGTCAAGAGGATTTCTTTTCCAAAAGTTCGTCCATCAATCAATCAATGCTTCGTTGTAACAATCAACTGATTTTTGAACAACTGTCCAGAAGCAGAAATCGGGCCTTCAAATAGTACTGTCAGAACGGACTGGCAAGAAATTGACAGGTCATAGGATTGCTCAAAGGAATTTAGGTTGGGAGGTCACCGGAATTATTGCAGAATTTCTAACACTCGATATTATGCTTAATTTTTCTTTCTATTCGTCTGCTTCGCGATGTTCTTGCGGACCGTTCCTACGTAACCGGGCAGTTATTGGCGAGACCTGAAGGTTCTACAACCAATGGGGACGAGTAAAATACTTAACCTAAGCTAACTACTACTACTACTAACATCATGACTACTAGCAACAACAGCACAAAGGGCGGCCCCTAATGGGACACGGACCTCAGCTTAGGGCGTTGCTGGCAGGAGGACTAGGAGGGAGACAGCTTGATGAGGGCTGAATTATCGGTGTGATCGATATTTTGCAGTTCAGACGTAGTTCTAGTAGTAGTTATATCAATATTCTGTTACTCAAGTAATATGACTACTGACAAATGCAGTGAATAAAAAATTTTCCTCCACCTCTTCTAGTGCACAAACTTCTGAATTATTAATGGTCAAATATTCAAACGCTACTCAATTTTAAGTTGCCATTTAGTCTCGTGTTGTCACTCTCACTTAGCCTTAAAGCGACAGTGACAGCACGAGACTTAACGGCAACTTAAAATTGAGTACCTAGCGTTTGAGTGTTTGGCTATAAGTTAAACATACACCCATATTCTAAGACATTGCTCCAAAACTTACTCGACTCGACTCCACCTCGACTCAGTCTTTTTCACTACCATCGGTTGACATAAGTGTCCCCGACTCGAGATTTTTCCTCAGTCGAGGTAAGGAATCACCTGCCAAACTCAAGGTTCCTCGAAACCTACCTTAAGGAAGGAAGTGTCAAAGTTCGTATGTAACAAAAATGAATTTTGAAGACTTTATCGAATATCCTTACGATAATCCTTACAATTATTTCTCGCGGCGTTATTTGTGCGATGCAAATAATTCAAATTATGACGTAATGACTCCACTTTACTTCGACTCATTTGAGGACCCCTGAGTCGAGGAACCTCAAAGTTCACTCGAAATTGCGACTAAGAATACAATTTTGAAGGTGTTTTAGAGGCCGTCCTGAATCGAGTATGAGTCGAGTAAGTTTTGGAGGAACGTCTTAGAATATGGGTGCTATTTATCGAATCTCTCTTTTGTAAAGAATGTTAATCACAGAAACAATACTAACGATTCTATCCTTTCCCAATTCAGTCCAGATTTTCAGCACTATGTTTAGCAAACGGCATAACGAAAACAAACATTTCCCTCCGTGGTGGCTTACATTACAATATATAAATAGGTGTACAAAAAGCGATGCGGTCGGGTCCGGTCGCGACCTTAGCAGTTAGGTACTCGCAGTTAGACTAGTAACGAGCCAGTGCTAGTTCACCGCAAGCTTGTTAGACAAACGAGGCCAAACATGTGTTTGTTTTGCATTTTTTAGACTGGCAACCCTCGTAAGTAGAGGTACAAAAGCGGTCACATTTCAGTCCAAAAAATCCACGTTAGTGTTTGTATTTGTTTTTCGGATAATCACAGAGGATAGGGGATTTTTGTGTTTGCAATAGTTTATTGTTACTAATGCTTGTGTAATTCTTCAAAGCCTTGTTTGACTTGCCTGGGACCTTTCCTTTATTGTGGTGTATTTTTAACATAATAGGGCCTCGACTTGTGCGGCCTCACCCGTACTGGAGGTAAATAGAGCTTGAATTATTTATAACATAACATCACGCCTGTATTCCCCGGAGGGTTGGTCAGAAGTGTATAGGAGTAACACCCTCGTTTCGCCATTCTGTTTAGGTCCCGTGTAGTAAGGGGCGAGCCTATTGCCATCAACCGGGCACAAATCCAACCTTCGGGCTGCTACTGAAGAATTTCACAAGAAAAAACCCAATAACACTTTGCCCTACCTGGGGATCGAACCCAGGACCTCGCGATCTGAATTATTTATCTTACGTAAATAAAGATATGTCTAATACACAACAAAATTGCAAATCCCAACAGCAGCAACGCCATAACCAATCCTGCAACATCCGTCACAAACTAAGCATAACGAACAACAAACCACGGAACAAAGCTAAACAAAAACAGGCCACAGCGCAAACAACAAGTAGTTCAACAATAACTAACAAAAGGCTTACATCATTTCATTCGTGACAAATTCCCGTACAGATTTAATTGATGGCCTACGTCATCTGAACTTGGTTCATAATTGGGCGATGGTGAGTGGCGCGCTAACGAGGTCCCAGGCTGTGCACATGCCAAAACACGTTGAATAGACTACCTATATCTTATATTGAGAGAAAAATTAAATTACCCGTTTTGGAGTGAATGAGCCAGTTGTGTAGGTCAGCTGTGTGGAACTTAATTGGCTCATGTCAAGCTTAACGTTAAGGGTGACGATATTGAGTTTCTGTTGTGGAAGTGAGATACGTTGTAACGAAAATGTAATTTTGCAATAAGTCAAACAACTACCTCGTTGGTCTTGTGGTGGGAAGCGCGACTGCTGATCGTGAGGTCCTCGGTACGATCCCGAAAGTGTTATTGGGTTTTTCCATTAGGAATTTCTCAGTAGCAACCCAGAGACTGGATTTGTGCCCGGTTAATGAAAATAGGCTCGGCCCCTATTACATGGGACTTAAACATAACTGGGGAAACGAGGGTGGAGTAATACAAATAAAAACACCTCTGCCGAACCCTTCGGGGAATTCATTTTCATAATCATCTACAAAATATAATTATAGTCATGACGTATTTTTAAAAACAAAATAACCTAACAAACTCATTACTGTCCCACTGCAGGGTACGGGTCTCTTCTCAGAATGAGAAAGGTTTCGGCCTTAGTCAACCACGCTGGCCTGATGCGGGTTGGCAGACTTCACACACCATCGAGAACTTTATGGAGCCCTCTCAGGTGTGCAGGTTTCCTCACGATGTTTTTCCTTCACCATTAATGCAAGTGATGCTCATGGATGGACGGCAAGCGTTCGACCGTCCCTAGGCTATCCCTACTTAAAACACGATACTAAATAAAAAGTAAAAATAAATAAACATCTCTTTTAAATAAAAAATGGATTTAACACGGTACGTGGGTGTACTGACAACAGAGAGTTGTCTACCATTACCAAGTTATATAAGACCTAATACTCCTGCAAAAACAAAACGAAGTTCAAATAAAACAGTTTAACATCAAATACACAGAATCAAATTAAACAGCAACGTAAATCTACTTAGCCCAGAAAGTCAAGTAACAACTATAACTACCTTCGTTAACAACTGTTAATAGGCTTAGTAATTCAACTAACTGGGACACAGAGGGGACAACTGAAACTAAAAAAAGCACGATAGAATTAATCCCCGGTGCTGGCTTAGCCTAGTTAACTCTCAATAGTTTAACTTTAATCTAGACTCGAGATCAACCTGGATCAACTTTATTTTTCATTTCCACTTTAACGGGCCCTTATTTAAAGTAACTGGAACGTTTATATCCAGAATTAACTGTCGGTATTCGTTTTTAGGATATTTTCATTTTAAATTGTTCTTCCTAGCTTTTTCCCAACTATGTTGGGGTCAGCTTCCTGTCTTACCCGATGCAGATGAATACCAATATTTTACACGGAGCGACTGCCATCAGACCTCCGCAGCCCAGTTCCTGGGCAATGTCGATAAGGTTAGACCAGTTGTCAGACTTTTCAGGCTTCTGACTTCTGTTACGACTGTCGTAGGTATTCCTATGACACCCGGGACCGACTGTTTAACGTGCTCTCCGAGGCACGGAGGGACCTCGATGTGTAACGAACGGTCACCCATCCACGGACTGACCGCGACAAGCGCAGTTTAACCTCGCAAATCGTATGATCCGCGGGGTTGGTAATAAGCCACGAGCCTCTCGTTTTCGTTTTAAATTATAATTTATATTTAGAATTTTATTACTGTAGGAAACATAATAACTGGTATAAAAATACCCGTAGAAGATATTTTTAGAGCAGGATTCTGTTTCTCTGAAGGTATAATATTATTTTTACAGGATCAAAATCTATATTATCTATACTAATATTATAAAGAGGAAAGATTTGGATTTTTGGATTTTTCTATAAACTTAAAAACTACTGGACCGATTTCAAATTTTTTTTTGCCGTTAGAAAGCTACATTATCACTGAGTAACATAGGCTACGGGCGGAGCCATGAGGACACAGCTAGTATTATATAACATTGCTTGTCTTTAAGGCCCATAATACACTATCATATATTTATCATACAAATATATATCTGTCAAATTCTATGATCATAGTTAAATCATGCTGTTCTTCATATTTACATATTACACTTATGACCATATAAACGTCATACTTAATCAAGATGGATAACGATTTTGCCGTGTTTTCCGTTGCTATGAGTGCAATTTAATTAATTGCATTAAAAAAGAAGATAATATTTATTTATTTATTTATTTAAGCTTTATGCAACAAAAAAAAAATTACAAAGGCGGACTTAATGCCTTAGGCATTCTCTACCAGTCAACCAAAGGTGGTGAAGAGATAACATGGCAGGTGCAAATTATTGTTCAAGAATAAAATAAGAAAAATTTGAGGTTAAAAAAAGAAAAAAAAAAGAACTCAAGGCGTAAATAAAACTATAAATGTACACAAGTACAAAATAATTAAAATTCTACATACTTATATAAATACTTATATAATTCACTATATAAAATCCTATACATATAACACATACCTACATAATATATATATACATATAAAATAAATATATACCTATACATATAAAATATAGAAAGAATAGAAAGGGGGATTAAGAGACAACTCTTACTATTTGTTCTGAAAAATAACTCCGCAATTTTCGCTTAAAAGCATACCGACTGGTGGCTGTCCTGATATCAAGAGGGAGCGCATTCCAAAGAAGTATAGCCTGAATATGAAAGGAAGAATGAATGAAATCAGAAGTATGGGAAGGACAGTTAAGTAGAAGATTATTAGAAGAACGTAAACTCCTAGCATGAGTAGAACAAAGATATTGAAAATGAGAAATAAGGTAAGAGGGAGGAGAAGGAGAATTGACAAGGGAAAAAAGCGTGGTCAACGCACGCAAATTTCTTCTCTGACGAATGGTTAACCACTTCAGCTCAGCCCTGAAGCTAGATACGTGATCATATTTGCGCAAATTAAAAATGTACCGAATACAATTATTTAGCACCCTATCCAGCTTATCCAACAAGACCGCATTCAAGTCAAAGTAGCACACATCACCATAATCAATTATAGGAAAGATTAAAGTCTGCACAAGCATTGTTTTCGTCTTAGCAGGCAAAAAGTTCCTCAGACGATATAAGGAACGCAAGGTACCGTTGACTTTCCGACAAACACTGGTAACCTGACTCTGCCAGCTAAGCGTAGAATCAAGATGTAAACCGAGATCTTTCACACAGGGGCTAATTGGAATGACGGTACCATTCAGAACTATAGGAGGAAGGGTTAAAACCGCCACTCTGCTCATCATGCGTGAACTTCCTATTACAACAGCCTGGCATTTTGTGGGGTTTACAGACACCCCAAATCTGTCAGACCAATTGTTGATGGCATCCAGATCCCGGTTTACATCCTGAATGGCAACTGACAAGTTATCCACTCGGGATGCAGTTAATAATGGTTAAGATAAATATAAAAGACGTATTTGCGTTAGATCATGGCTAGCAAGGCGATCAGAGAGAGGGGTCCATAACACCTTACACGAAGAACTTAGATTGGAAGATAAAACGTCTACTAATATTATTATGTCTAATATTTTTTTTTGTTTCGATATTTTTTTTATTTTTTCCTATTCGACTATTGTAGATGGTCTTGCGGACCTTTTCTACGTAACCGGGCTATTATTGGCGAGACCAGAAGGGTCTACGAACCAATTCCTACTGTTCTAACTACCTAGCTAACTACAAAGCTAACTACTGTAACATCATGACTATGACTATAGCAGCAACACCTCTAAGAGTGTCCCCAAGGGGGGACTCGACCTCTTAGGGTGTTGAATGCGAGAGGACTGGGAGGGATACGACAGCTTGATGAGGGCTGTATTCTCGCGTCATGGTGACTGCGCGGAGTCAGAAGGGACGACCGGCTCAGAAGGGACGACCGGCTTGTTTCGATATGCCAGTCGAAATTCTTGCATTTTAACGCCATTTTTGAGGACTTGACGGATATGATCATATTTGTAAGCTTGCTGTCAAATAGGATCCCATAACTATGATCATAGATAATATGAATCATATGTAGTTATTATTCTGTCATAGGTTCTTCATATAAAAATGACTCGTACATCTCTAATCATATTTCTATGATAGTGTAATATAGGCCTAAGTGATATTTTGGGAACATAAATAATAAATAAAAAAGAACTCAAAGTTGATCAACAAGGCTAAATCAGTTTGGCTCAGATTGAATAGACTTTACCGTCCATATCTCTAGGTGCATATACGAGTACAAGAGTGCCATAAAATGAGGTATTGATAAATTCTAGAGGTGTCCGAGCATGTCTAGCATGGGCCACGTTTGACAAACTCGTTTTCTTGTAAATTTAATACACACGTCATTCTGTATAGAATAGACTTTGCACATTACAGACTCTACCTTGCAATTTTAGGTAAGTCACACGCCTTACATATTAAGAATAATAAGCTAAACATTTTAAGTACGTATAACAGCATTTTTATCAAGTTCTTTTCTGCCTAGCTTTTTCCCAACTATGTTGAGGTCAGCTTCCAGTCTAACTAGGTGCGGCTGAATACCATTATTTCACACGGAACAACTGCCATCAGACCTCCGTAACCCAGTTACTAGGCAATGCCGATATCCTAAGGTTAGACTGGTTGTCAGTCATTCGGGCTTCTGACTCCCCGTAACGACTGTCATAGGTATTCGTATGATACCCGGGATCGACTGATTAACGTGCTCTCCGAGGCAAGGAGGGGGCTGGATGTGTCAACGAACGGTCCCCCATCCACGGACTGACCGCGGCAAGCGTAGCTTAACCTCGCAAATCGTATGATCTGCGCAGTTGGTAATTAGCCATGAGCCCCTGTCATCAGTTTTATCAAGTATCAATCAGAATAATAAAATAAATCCTACAAAATGGTAGGACCAATATTTCTTAAATTACATTTCTACAATCTTAATTTCCTTTCACCAGTCATATTTTAAGTTTACTTACAAAAATTATGATAGTCTGCAGTTAAGAACAATTATTATTATTCTTGAGACGCTTGTCTGCAAAATATTTTAAATTACTTTTATCATAAAGACAATAAAAAAATTATGTTAAAACATCCCCGAGCTTTAGCCGTCGTTATCTCATACTATCCTTGTAAACGACGAAGGATAATTTAAAAACTAATTACTTTCTTTGAAAGGAAAATGTAAATAAAGTTTAGTAAAGTTAGTTTTCATAAAGACGTTAAGCGGAGTTGAGACTTGGGGCAGGAAATTGAGCAATTTTGGCATTATGTAGCGTGCGCCCGTTGATTGCAACTAAATGTTCAACAAAACAGATATTACTGAAGATACATAAACGTTTACGGCACGTAATTTTAGTGAAACAATTGTCAAACGTCTAAAATTACTTTCATTAAATATAATATAATTATGTAGCGATATAAATAATTAGCTTCTTCTTTTCGTGTGGTTAGTAACCTGGTGTTATGCCGCCCATGGGCCTCTGACTTGGCTTCACGGCCGTCGAGAAATATCTCTCAGGCATGCTGGTTTCCTCACGATGTTTTCCCTCACCGTTTTTAAGCAAGTTATAATTATAGAATACGCACATGAATCGGAAAAGTCAGAGGTGCGTGCCTTGGGTTCGAACTCAAGACCTATGACTTGGCAGTCTGACGATCACACCACCAGGCTATCACTGCAAATAATTAAACTAATAGCTTTGCTGATTTATAAAACACCGGTAAGGTAACCGTCTAACAGTAGTTTTGTGACAAGATGATAACAAACCAATACTATGCGTTTATTTACTAATTATCATTGTTCAATAAAAATGCAATAGTCTATTCGACAAGACGCATTAAAACAAATAAACGCTTCGTCAGAAATTAAAAGCTCTCGGGATCATTGGAAGGACCCTCATCACCAAACTTCGAGAAACCCAAATCAAATGGTTTTTGTGGAACAACCCTAATTCTAAGTTTAAATTAATACAATCAACAATCTAACACCATTGGTCAATATTTGAGTTCATATTTTATTTGTTCTATGTAACTTCGTGTTGATGAGGGATTGAGGCATATTAATTAGGTAGCTACGTTGTTATTCAAGGTTAAGCAATCAATGAATTTCGTCAAACTTATCCCGTAGTTGTTTGTGAACATTTGCTGAATTCAAGTAGATAAATAATTGATAATAGGTCGGTACTTAATATGAGTTTATTAAATCAATAAACAACATTTAGGTAGTATGAGTCTGTCATGCTCACTTAAATATCTTGCTGATGGTGGCGTTGTTTATCCGGTCGTTGAGTTCCCTATAATATGGTTGAGCTGACCGATGCGGATGTGCACGTCATGCTCGTGAACGGGTGCCGTCTGTCGGGACTGGTCAGCCCTTAACTGCTATGGCAATCCTAGAAGGCATATTTTTCTATTTGTTACTCTTATGTGAGTTTATTTTTTACATTAACCTGCATTATTCTCATTCTATTTCTCACACTACTGTAATGGAATTGTAATGAACTACGTTTTTAAAAAGAGTTGGAGTTTCTTGCCGGCTTTTCTCCATAGAACCTACCTTTTGGAACCGTGCACCTAGTTGTGACGTTTTAAAAGTGCCTGAAATCTGGTCTATTTGAAATAAAAAGCTTTGATTTTGACTTTGACATTTAACGGGGCATTCTTCGAAAAATATAAACAAAAATTGAGAACGTCATTAGCATCATCCCAAAGTTAAGAATGCAGATGTTTAATACTATAATTATGATAATTAAAACTCAAACTGTACCGCTGCCGTCAAGCAATAAGACAAGAATAAAAACAATCTGACAATACTATAACGTTAACAACCCGGGAGAAGAATGATTTGTTAAAATAATGTTAAAAAAAATCGAATATTCACCACCAGACTACTGAAGAAATTTACTGCAAAAATCTCTTTCCGAGAAAGCGAATAGTCGTCCTTTTTGCTGTGAATAATAAAAGTTCCCGAAGCCTAAGAATGATTTCATTAAAATAATATTTTTCCAAATCGGCAATCCAATTCATAAACTGGGACAAATGAACGCCACAGAAATAGCCGTCATAATAAACAAAATAGCGAAGTAGGAAAATTTATTAGCATACTCCCATTACAACATAAATGAGGGGACAGATAGCGGAGGAACGGCGTTGAACAAAATTTCAATTATATCAGTGGAGGAGTGCAAACGGGCCGCGCTTCCGCCGCCCCCTGACGCCTTCAGCCAGAAGTTTGTGTTTACATTTTGTTAACGGAATGAGAATTTAAAGCGAAATTTCTTAGCAACAAACGTGCGTTAAAAGTCAACGTGGGAGAGGAATAGTTGTAGCGTGAAATCGTCGCCTGCCAGAGGTTGTGCTTCGAGACGCGTGTGCAGTGTAGAATTTGCTTTCGAATTTGAATGTGGCTGTAATTTAATTTGGCTGTTGTGCTTTCAGTTTGTCCCTCATAGTGTTAAAATTTTAATTTATAATAAATATATTGTATTTACCTTTCTTTTTGTCAAACGCAACGTCATAAAGGATAAATATATGTATTTACCACAGTGTAATTTCAAGAAAAGTTCCAAAAGATGACTAAAATGCAGACTTCTTTCTTAAAATTGCAGATGTGAAATGTCAGAAAGAATAATAATAATATTTTTAGAACTATATCGTAACAACAATCTATTTTTTACAGAGATGTACCGAAGACAAGATAACAAAGAAGTAGCAACAACTTTGATAGAACAAAAATAACAAAACATAAAATGGTCACACTGACATACAAAGCAGAGAAAATAAAAGCTCATGAAGGTAACTGGTGCAAGTACAGAAGTGTGTCAATCCGAGATAAAAAAAAAACAAAAATCCAGTTTCCCTTAAACTGTTCTACTTCTAAATCGCCCGACAGCAAACGATGACTAGTTTACTTTGTCACAGAGGCTCAGAGACGTCGTTAAAACTTTGTGGACGAATAACACGGTTACTCTTTTTTACAAGAAAAACTTTATCGGAAAGTTATCATGTCTGTTTGTACACGACTTGTTTATAAGAAATCTCTTAGCTTTTTATATACTTGCTTATGTACCGTAACTTTCTATATACGAGTATACTTTCTTGATTTTTACAAAGTAGCAAGAGACGAAAAGTTACTTAAATATGTTGCCTGAAGCTAGTCGAAAATAATACGGTTTTAATTTTGTATTTTTATTTATAAACTAGACCGTCATACATTTCAAAACAATGAATATTACTTAATTAAGTTATTATCTCAAATAATTAACATAATAATCCACATATTAGCCAGAGGACTCAAGCAGAACGTGCCTAATCATTTCCTTACCAATCTCTTGCTGCCAAAATATCAGTCACAATCGACTTTTACACAAATTAACAACACAAACACTAAAAATCACGAGTTTCCACCTAAAAAGTCTCCAAGGAAAATCTTTCATACATTATTCAAACAGTTAAAGGATTTATTTGGAATGGGAAAAGTTACGGGTCCAGATACTACCAATTACTTAAACTAATTAATTGGTTGTTTTCCTGGATCGTAACATCAGCATACTTTTTGCTTAATGAAGCGAGCAATAAAGTACTTCAAGAGGGTTAGGGTTGACACGTATCTAACATTAAAATAGACATTTAAAAACCAAAAAATATAATGGTTATAATTGATGATCATTTCGTTACTAAGAAAGTATAAATAAAAGGATTTAAATTGTTTCAAGTGTATAAAAATGTACCTAGGTACCTTATAAATTTTCATTTTAACTACTTATTTTGTCAAAAGTTTCGTTAGTATAATTTCTAAAGTTTTAACTAAAACATGTAAAATACTTTGAATGAATAATAAAAATTGAAGTGTATTGTCAAGATTATGATGTTTAAAAGACGCAGACTGCTTCTTAACTATCCAACTAGCTAGCTTATGTGCCCGAGGCTTATGACGGGCAAAAGCGTCACCGATATGAAAAGACTATGTCTGCGATAACTCTACCTATAGCTGGGACGAAAACAAGAAAATATAAGAGTATTAATTAAATCAATCAGCTTTGTGAAAAGTTAAAGTGTGATTGACCGTTGATGTTGTATCTACACGAATACCTTCTTAGTGGTGATTTAGATTAGCTACATCAGGAATAAATCAAAACTAAACAGAAACTATTATTACACTGTCAATGTTGTCGTTTGTTACAAAATTTAAGAAGTGTGAGACAACCCTAGTCTAAAAGAGGATTGCAATCTCAAGATGAGTCCAGTTCTTGCGAGTTTCCATACAGTCTCCGCTATTTTAAATGAAAAATTCGGGTAAATTGTTCAATTTTCCAATAGCTGTCTTCTTCGCAGTAATTAATGTGCCTTACTGTGTAATACTGCATTCTTCGGGTGCCAAATGGACTTAGTTTAGTGTAATTAAGTTTAAATACATTTACACTACGTTTTAATTTATGTTAAGCTTTTAACTAGACTGCATTTAATCAAGTTGTGCTAATTAGTAAAATGCCCCTAGCCAGATGAACCTACCACAAGAAGGCGGCAGGGGTGAACTGGATTGACGGCCCGCAACGTCGCTATCCTGCGGAGACCGCAGCGGGCGATGGCCGTCAGGGCGATAAGGGGGTACCGATCTCCTTCGAGGCGGCGAGTCTTTTGGCCGGATCACTGCCCTGGGATCTGGAGGCGAGAGCCCTCGCGCTGAGATATCATCAGCGCGAGGAGGCGCCTGAGCGGAGCGAGCTCTGCCAGATCCTGGTGGCCGAGTGGAGAGAGCGACTTGCGCAACCCAGCGCGGGGCACACCGCAATAGCGGCGGTAAGACCCGTGATGGAGGTGTGGCTGGAGAGGCGTCACGGTGCCCTTAGCTTCCGGCTGACGCAGGTACTCTCGGGACATGGCTGTTTCGGGAAGTACCTGTGTCATATAGGCCGGGAGCAGACACCCGGTTGTCACCACTGCGACTGCACCGAGGACACGGTGCTGCACACTTTGCAGGCGTGTCCAGCTTGGGGGTCGCAGCGCCGCGAGCTAGTCGCGACGGTCGGCGGTGACCTCTCGCTCCCGGCTGTGCTTCTGTCCATGGTGGGGAGCGAGACTGCGTGGGAGGCCGTCGCTTCCTTTTGCGAGGAGGTGATGGTCGCCAAGGAGATAGCGGAGAGGGAGAGGGAGGCGTCTTCCTCCCTCCCTTCTCGCACTAGACGCACCGGTCGCCGGAGGGCGCATGACGATCTCCGACCACCATAGTGAGTGGCCTGCGGGCGGCGGGTTAGGGGACCCGTCGCCCGACCAGTAACAAGCCCAGGAGGACGGCGCGCCGTGTTCCACGCGCGCCTCTCAGAAGGAATTGGGGCAGGGGAAAAATTGCCCCACCGCTGGAGAGGTCCACCAGAGGAAGCTGGTGTGTACCGAGACCTGCTGGAGTTGCGGTGCATGGTGAGGATTTTCCAACGAAAAAAATAAAAATAAAAAAGGAGTGAACTGGATGCGGAAAACAGAGAACCAAGTGTTGTGGCGTAATTTAGGAAAGGCCTATGTCCAGCAGTGGACTGCGATAGGCTGACTTGAATAATTACTAAAACTGTCGCAATTATTGTAGCGCAATCTAACTACTGTATAATGAGAACAGCAAACTGGAATAGATTAAGTTAAATCTGACAACAAATGGAGGCAACGAACGAGCAAACAAAACTACTAGGTACAATACGGTTCAAATGGGATGCATGACGTTGAACAAAACACAATCAATTAAAAAGTTAAAAATCACCTTCAAAACCCACGTTAAGAAACTCAAACAAATTTTCCAACAATTAGACACGTTAGTTACAAGGTAATTTATCCCGCAGCTGTTAAATAAATTTGTTAGAACGTTTCGCCCAAGGACGTATTCAGACTGGCATGAAATTAACAAAGCTACACGGGGACGGTCGACAACGTTTAACGGTTGATGACAGCCCGCGGGCGTCGCCTCCAAACAAAGGACTGCTGTAAACTGGACCGCAAGGGAGTATGTATGTGGTTTAAGTTAAGGGAAATGGGACTTTCATTTGACAGCTGCTTCGGCGTGCGAACGTTTCTATGACTCTTGGTTACAATTCTGTAGACGCTGCAATCCAGTCCTGAATCATGAATTACTTTGTGCGAGTATAACTATGCATTTATATCATTGCGGGGATGGATATTTCACTGTATCTCGGAGCCACAAAATGAAATAGTATAACAAACGACGCTGAAACGAATCCAAATTCTAATACCATTTAATTAATAGCACCTCATAAATCTAAGTGGTAACATAGACTATAGGTACGAGTTCTGGTAAAAAATGGGTACAGTCTCTGGTAAAGATGATGATAGGTTTGGCCGCTATAGCACGGGTTACCGTCATCGGCAAACTATTGGTGTACCATAGTATACCTTTGAGGACTACAAGCTAGGCAATAGTCCTGAAGCTATTTCATTCCGTTTTAAATTCTCATCGATGTAAAATAGAAAACATAACATCACGCCTGTATTCCCCAACAGAAAAAATATTGTAAAATAGAAAAATATAAACCATTATAGATTGCCTACGTTTTTACCAAAGAAACGAGTCCTGGTGAAATGGGGTGACTTTGATCAATTTCAAAATTAAAATGTTTTTTCTCTTGAAATATGAGAGCAAAAAAAATTAATAAAAGTTCAAATATCGGTTTTTTTTATTTGTCTATTTCTTGAATAAAATTATATTTTTTCTTATTACTTATTGAGAAAAAAATAAAATGTTGGTGATAAATGTTAAACTGTGATTAAATATTATGATACCTCCCATTTTTTTCTAAGGAATTCGTTAGTAAGCCCAATAAGGGATAAAAATTACAAAAAACTATAAGGTACTAACATATTTTTAATAATTTTTCATCAACCGGCAAAGTTCCACCCACTACAACTAATCAGATGCTGAAAGACGTTCAATGCTGCCAATCGTAAAAAAAAACAGAAGATTGCGTTCAGAATTCGGACAATTTGAGTTTTATTACGAAACAAAGTTTTTACCAAAGTATATAGTATTCCACCCAAATTTCAATTGAAAACTATTTCTGTTGTCTCATTTCTATCCTCATACAGCATCTAAGATCAACTATGTTTTCACTAAACTGCTCCAACCAACATTAGCAAGCCCGCTATCAGTTCATCGCTTGACATCATGTCTAAGACCGCAATGACACGAGGACTACACCAGGTGGTATTTTGCTACATCTCTAAGTTTTAAGGGTGCAAACTGTATATGAATGTTTGCATTATTACAACAACGTAAGGTTAACACATAACTGTGTTAAGTACATGAATATAGAAGAAACAAAATAAGACTTCTTTTTTACGACCCTTACATACTTAGTTTGTACGCTAAGACGTAATGTTCTGTAGTTTCTGCCTACCCCCTATTAGGCAAAAAGCTTAAAGTTATAGTGTACATCTAAATTAACTGCAACCCGGCTGCATATTGTCAGAATTTTTTGTCAGAAAATTTCTGACGCGTGCACCAAGGCGTGGTGCGCATACGTTTTATATTAAACCCCACAGGCTGCTAGATCTGGCAAATTCTGACAGTGTGCAGGTTCTAGTACAAAATGTATGCGAAAAGTGCTAAAGTTCTATTCAAATATCAAATGACATGTTTTCGCTGTAACATTCACATAACCGTTTCAAAACCGCATTTTGCCATGAAATTCAAATATTCAGTGTGAAAATTCGCTCCCATTTCGTCCACCTTCAAAGTCGTTAAAAACAAAAACATGAACGTTTGGAGATAACGGTATCAACTCGGCCTAAAGACATAAACATTTAGCGGTTCTAGTATCAACTAAATAGCTTCCTATGCGAATGAATACCCCACAAATGATCCGGTCGTAAATGCTTTTACAGTTTATGCCGACGCACACATGATTCTCGCAGAGCCGCGCGCGTCGGCGAATACCGACTAAGCCACATTTTGAAAGGAGGTTGAAGCGTTTGATCAGTGACGCGTGCACATTTAAAAGTACAATTTTGAAAGAAATGTTTCCCCGAACACGGAGAGACACAAAACGAAATCCAGCATCGAAAAAGTCGCGGAAACAATCGATTTTGATGCAATGACGGCGCCCTGAGGGTGACCAAAACGTGATGCAGTCGCAAAAGCGCTAGTCGCCGTAGATAAAAGCAACCTGTCTGTGCTGAGATGGTACCATGCCAAAAAGTTATTATGCCGCAATATTCACAGAACAAAGTATAATCATAAGGACAGACATCATGACTGGCAAATATAAACATTTTATGGTTTATCGATGAAGCATTTATGGGAATTTCACCTATGACTTATGGGTATTTTTAGTACATCAAATGCATGCATCATTGCATGGGGTCGTAAATTATGAAAAGTAATGTTCAAAGAAGAACATACAATGATGTCGCCTTTTGATAGACTTTACCTTGTTTTTATGAGAACAATTGTCACCGTTACTTGGAAACGAATTTTGTAACTTTCTCACTTTTGTTATTTATTTTATTTATTTTATTTATTCATTAAGGTACACCAACAGCTTCTGTATACAAATTTCAAATTACAGTAGGTAATAAACAGATAGGGGCTTATACAGTTGCCAATAACAGGTGAACCAACAATGTTATGTTTCTGTTTTGCATTTAATCTCAACGAAAAGAAAATCAACAGGTATAAATAAGACGAAATGCAATTGGACCACGTTTTCAGAGCTGAAATTTAAATTTATTTCATACAATTTCAACATAAATTTCAGTTACAAGTACTTTCTACTCCTGCCTTTAAACATTCTTAGGTATATATTTGAATACTGCAGCAGTTTTGTCCATTCCAAAATATAAAGCAGATAGAGTTCATTAATTACGAAGTCAGCATAATAATGCCGATTAAATTACGCGGATGAGACAACACGTCGCGTCGGTTCGGGCGCGTCGTAAATACATCAGGGGTACACCACACCACATGTATTCGTACGTAACTGCGCTAAGTTGCCTGCTAATGTTGCGAAACTTTATGCCCCTATTGTATAGAACTAAGTAATGTACTGGCACGCGTATGATACCTGGAAAGAAAGTTACAATTAGTAGATCCTTGATTGGTTAAGCAAAGAATTACTGTCAGTGTCATTTAAAACCGTGAGGGTTTAATAAACATAATCATACCTGTATTCCCCGAAGGGTTCGGCAGAGGTGTATAGTAACACCCTTATTTCGCCGTTATGATTACGTCCCATGTAATAGGGGGCGAGCCTATTGCCATCAACTGGGCACAAATCCAAACTCCGGGCTGCTACTGAGGAATTCTACACAGAAAAACCTAATAGCACTTTGCCCGACCTGAGCCAGGACCTCATGCTCAGCAGTCGCGCTTGCCACCACTAAACCAACGAGGCAGTTTAAAAAACATTGATGAATAAATTGCTGTATGCAGTGTCAGGTATTCAGGAAACCTCCTATCTACTAGGTAGAAAGGCAACCCTTACCCCAATCATCTTTTACGACTTGCGTGGGTAGCTTTTAAATACAAACATAATAAATATAAGGATAGCATAGTCACCAAAAGTGCCCGGAAACCCAAACCAAAACATTAATAAGAAAATATAATATGTAGGTATACCTCGTGATTTTTTTATTACTTGAGAAACTTTACTGGTGTTTTCAAACATAGATTTACATTACATAACATAACATCACGCCTTATGTTCCCCGAAGGGTTCGGCAGAGGTGTTTTAGTACACCCTCGTTTCGCCAGTTATGTTTAAGTCCCATGTAATAAGGGGCGAGCTTATTGCCATTAACCGGGCACAAATCCAGACGCCGGGCTGCTACTGAGAAATTCCTAATTGAAAAACCCAATAACACTTTGCCCGACCTGGGGATCGAACCCAGGACCTCATGCTCAGCAGTCGCGCTTTCGACCACTAGACCAACAAGGCAGTCACATTACATTAACATTAAATAACGAAGTTTAAGGTCAAGTACCAAAAAACAACCTCAAAAAATAGGCTATCAGATTATTACGCCCTGCGTCACCCCATAACGCGCTATTGCCATTTCTAACTAAATTACCTCTTTTTTTTTCATGGGATATCCTCATGGATGTCCCTCACCTCAGGGTCTGCCGGATTCTTACCGGTTAAAAACCCACGGTGTTCCTCCTTCTAACCTATGGCCGGGGTCACGGGATCCGCTATTGGATGCACCGCAACCCCGGTAGAACTGAATTACCTCTGTGAACCTGTGATTATATCGTTGTAACTCCTGGAAAGATGGTGTAACCAAATTTTGACACATTTAATGGATTATTTGTAAATGTAATAAAACACATGACCTATATTTTTGCATTTGTGGTTTTCCGTGTGGAATTCCTCAGTAGCAGCCCGGACTTTGGACATAAACATAACAGCGAAGTGAAGGTGTCACTATACACCTCTGCCCAGCCCTTCGGTGAATACAGGCGTTAATTTGTCGTTATGTAATAAAACAATACTTTTTTTGTATGAAAATAATTTTATCTATACTAAATAATATTATAAAGAGGAAAGATTTGTATTTATGTATGTAACGAATAAACTTAAAAATTACTGGACCGATTTCAAAAATTCTTTTGCCGTTAGAAAGCTGCATTATCACTGTGTAACATAGGCTATATTTATTACTGGAATAAAACTTCTTACGCAGGCGGAGTCGTGGGACACACCTAGTCTATTAATATACCTCGTCTTGGCATAAATATTGTCAGGAAGAAAAAAATTTTTTTTTATTGCAAATAATATTTATTACTTTTAGTGTGTTAGTTTAATACATAAATATAAAACAATTTAAAATATAAAAAGCTTATTCGAAGTGGTCTCCATTGGCTGCAATACAGTCTTTTAAACGTTGAGGCCAGTTATCAATAGAAGCACGCACTCTTTCCATGGGAAAATTCTTCACTGCCAATCGTATGGATTGTTTTAGGGACTCCAAATTATCATGGCGTTTAGAGCAAGCCGTACTCTTAAAACTGACCATTAATCATAATCCAGCGTATTTAGATCGGGTCTAGACGACGGCCAGTCTTCAGCTCTGATGAAGTCCGAAACGTTCACTTCCAACCAAGACTGCGTGGACCGAGCTTTATGAGCCGGCGCCGAGTCTTGTTGGAAGGACCATACTTGGGTATTGAACATGGTGTTGTTAAGGGGCTTAACTACCTTCTCAAGAATGGTATCTTGATACACTTGTGCCGATGTTTTGATACCTTTTTCACAAAAATATGGCACAGTCACTCCTTCATAGCTAACACCCCACCAAACCATCACTGAAGTCGGATAATGCCCACGTTGCACTCTGTCGACTAATTGGGAAGCTTCCTTAGAGCTTTGAGCATAAACACGGTCATTTTGTTTGTTAAAATGTTGCTCAATTGTAAAGATTTTCTCATCCGTAAACAAAATTTTTCTGTGACCTCCCTTTGCGTACCGCTTCAGTAGTTGTTTCGATTTTACCACCCTATTCTTTTTTAAATTATCAGTTAAAAAATGACCAGTGCGTCTCTTATAGGCTGCAAGTCCTAAGTCATCTTTTAAAATACGCGACATGGTTCTGGGTGCTATCTTCATCTCCCGAGATAAAATCTTTTGCTTTCGGACAGGATTTCTTCGAATTCTTTCCCTTTCTTTCTTCTTTTTCGTACAAACACTACGTGGACGGCCAGATCTTTTTCTGTCACAAACAGAGGAGGTCTCATTGTACCTATTAATAGCCCGATACACAAACATTTGACTAATACCAAGCGTATGGAGAGTTTTAAAAATTGCATTTGGCTCCATACCAACTTTGTGTAATGCAATCACAGCGACTCGGTTCTCTTTATCACCCCACTCCATTCTAATATTGCAAAATATTATACAATGTATTGGTGTCAAAATTAGAAAACGCAATGAACAATCGTATAAAAATGACAGATTCCAAATTCAAATGTAATATCATTCTTATTTTTAATTGTAACAGTATTTATGGCCAGACTAGGTAATTATCGGGTAAGTAATTAAAAGTTCACAGTGTAAAGGTATCTTATAGATACAGTATACAAGACTTACAAATAAAAAAATATGTGGACGTTCTCCAGTTCACATTTCAGCGCCTGTGGTCACAAGACAATGACTGTACCCTGACCACAAACGCAAAAATTAAATTAAATGAAAGCGTTCGAAATGTAAAATGTAACCGACCCCAAGTAACTTGGGACCAGGGCAGGAAGACGATATATTCAAAATGTAAAATGCAACAAATAAAAAACTTTACAAACAGTACAGATTATTGGAATTATGAGAGCATTTTTAACCGACTTTAGAAAGGAGGAGGTTCTACATTCGATTGATTTTTTTTATGTATGCACACCGATTACGCTGAGATTTATGATCGGATTTACGTGATTCTTCTTTAGTTTGATGCGGAATAGTTGCCATTTGGTCCCATAAAAATTTAACATAGTTGGGCCTAGTAGTTTTCATTTTATGAACTTTTTTATTTTGTTATGAACATTTTCGTTTAAGTGGACGATGTAATTATTCTACCTGATGTAATCTAGAAAAATCCTACTGTAGTTTACAATACAACCTATTACAGACACAAAAAAGTAAAAAATAAAAAAAACTACGGTTAAAAAAACCGACTTCAAAAACTAAAAAGTATAAAATAACTTAATAAAGATTTAATTCAATATACCTCTTATGCAAACCTAATACCTTTACAGTTTCAGAAGCCGGTGCCTTCAATTTGGTTCAGCTGGATTAGCACCGACTTCTGAAACTGTAAAGGTATTAGGTTTGCATAAGAGGTGTATTAAATTAAATCTTTATTAAGTTATTTTATACTTTTTAGTTTTTGAAGTCGGTTTTTTTAAAAGTAGTTTTTTTTTACTTATACAAGTTAGTGTATTAGTCGGAAAGGGGGTACTAAGCCGAAAGAGTGTTAAAGTACCCATAATAATGGATAACTTTCGTTTACAACTTTCCCCAAAAGTCATTAGTTGCAGAGAAATAGCTGTTCAAAGACTTCATAAAAAATACGCTAAATTCTATCTATCCTCAGCTGTGATCAGCTGTGTTTACATTTTAGATCATATTTGGGGTCATGGATTAGAAGCTCTCATTTTCTGAATTCGTAACTAAAGCAGGGATAAAGAATTTTTGAAAAAACTAAAATAATAATCATTTTGCATGGATTTCTTACCGAACTTTGAAATCCTAACTCTTTCTTTAAAACCATCATCAGTGATACATTACGTGGCCCGCAGCTTAGTACCTACCCCCTTTATGACTAAACTTGTATTTAGGTTTCTATATCGTAGACATGAAATATAATGAAATGTCTACGTCATTATAATGTATGGTTAGCAAAAAAAATATTACTACGATAAAAACCAACAACGCTTCAAACGAGCATGTAGTAAACCATTGATGGTCGTCAACAAAAATGTAGGTCTTTATGAAACATGTAGATATGCGATCGGTGAGCTCACCCTACTAAACATCCCCTATGAAAGGCTAGGGGACACTTTATGACCTAAAGTGCTTTCAGTTTTATAGACATAGGCAAAGGAATTTAGGATCATAAAGTTAGGTACATAAATATGTATAGTCGCGTATAAAAGTTTATTTATTACATAATGAGACTATAATTACGCTTATATGGCCAATAGGCATAAAAGGCAAGCTGTAGTTAATAACACAGACAGTTCCGAAAAACGAATATTAAACTTCTATAACCAATCATATTTTTTAACTTACATAAACGGTGTAAATAGACCCTTAACGAAGCCGAAAGGCACACCTCCACGTCATTGCGATATTTTTTTTGTTCTGGACTAGGCCTGGGAACCTTCTAGTTACGGAGATATTGGAGGTCAAAGTTCCATCTTTTTCACAACTTTTTTAGAAATACATATTTTGAAGGTTGCAAATGTACTTGAAATATCTCCATTACCCATTTACTATTCATTGCATCCATCAGCACAATGTTTTGTGTGCGTTTCATTGAACTTTACCGTAAAAATATATTTTTTACCCATAAAAAAAGTCGTTTCCCAGCGACAATTTTTGCGTAGGGTTACTTAGTTTGATGTACTGAATGCATGGTTGACGGCTTCGTGAAGGGTCTTTTTACACCTTGTATATAGGTATATATCGCTACAATCTCTTGTATTAAAAGGAATTGATTCTGTAGTCTTTAGTAACAAAACGGCTCATTTCTATATCCAAGGATAAACATGGCCAGATTCAATCAATAAAGCAACTGAATTCTGACTTGCATACTAAAATCTAAGGCTTGTATTAATAAACAGCTCTCATTTGAGAGATCTTCCAAGAGGAGCTATAGCCGCCAGCACGTAGTTTGGCAAGAGTAGGGAAGAGAATTCCTCTCCTTTATTTCTTTCTTATATACAGATATGTTTAAAAATACATTATGGCAATAACCATAGAATAATGACAAGCAATAAAAGTGACCATTTATTTGTTGCACTATGAGTACACGCGCAAACCTACTCCCACTACGCCAAAACCTTGCCAAGTTACGTGTCCGGCGACTATACCATAAAGTAGAATTCCATACATTTAACAACTTGTTTTACTTTGTCTCTACTTATTTTAAAACTACACTTAGGCTGGACATCCACCAGAGCTGTGCGAGGAAAATGTGTGGTGTGAAAATGTGTAGCGAGGATGTGAAACGATGTGACCCTTTCCACCAGGGCTGTGCGAGGAATGCGTAATGTGTAATGTGTTAATATGTACAAATGAGCAGTGCGAGGATAGGTAGCGTACTCTTTTCGAATATGAGGGTGTGTGGCGGGAGTGGTACACATTCCTCGTAACAAATTCCTCGCAACACATCCCTTTTTCCCGTTTTGTATGAACAAAAACCTCGCACCGCTAAGCCCATATCCACCAGAGCTGCGCAGAGCGAGGCTAGGTAAATGAAGTGATTCTATTGGTGCTTACAAAACACATTCGTCGCTACGCAGCTTAGCACAGCTCTGATGGATGCTCAGCCTTAAGAGGAATCTCTCAAATGAGAGCTGTTTATTAATATGGGCATAATTATTGTAAGATAAAACAAGGTTCCCAGTAGCTCTCTCTCTATAGCCAGACACAACTCTTCACTCTACCTAATAAATGTCTCTTTTTTTCGTCTCCTCAATGAGTTGTCTCTATTTATTCCTCAGTCATGTCGTACCTACATGCTACTATAGCGTATGATCACGCCATTTCCACGTTTACTCGATATCAAATCACATTCCCAATCTAGAATATCACCCACATCGCCACTAAGCTTGTCATACTTTTTCCAATACCAAAACTGCTTGCTTCCACAATAATAATAGCAAATAGCCCACGTACAAGGCGATATTAGTAATAAATTCGACACCTCATCTCGTTCTAAATGTATCTCGATTACCCATAATGGTACAATAGGACCATATTGAATGGAACTCGAGTTGGCACCTGCTTTGCCGGCAACACCGCCTTGCTTGCGTACCTCCGCTAACAATGGGTTTGTTTAAGGGAATTTAGGCGTTTTGTTACGAGATTTGTGTAATGTGAGAGAGAGATATGTAACATAAACGCAAAATTAATTGAAAAAAGTTAATCATCAAAATATTTGTGTGTAACACGAAAATTTAGCACACTAGCATCTCAAGAGACTCAAAAGCGTCAAAACCAGCATTTTATCTCAATGTCCTGAATTTTCTGAACTGCCATTTCTTTCAATATAATAATCTTTACATAGAATAAAACAAAGTCACTCCCGCTGTCTGTATGTCCCTATGTATGCTTAGATCTTTAAAACTACGAAACGGATTTTGATGCGGTTTTTTTAATAGATAGAGTGATTCAAGAGGAAGGTTTATATGCCCCACATTAATATCTACATTGCACCCGTGCGAAGCCGGGGCGGGACGCTAGTTAATAATAATTCACATTCATGAAAATTTATTAGTAAAATAATTCACAAATCCAAAGAAAAATCTTAAAGCAGGATAATAGTCCAACGACGTTTATGTACAAATATACCTTTTACAAAAGCTATCGTATAAAGAAGCTCAAAGAAGGAATTCTGATAACAATTTTACTCGCGTCTGTACGCTTGTGCTATGGTTCCCATTCTATGGTCCGCGTAGAAATGTTTGTGCTTTTATGCTGTCACTGACTTATTTGCTTTTAATGCTTACATAAATATATTTCAGTTGCAACTATTCCATACTACCTCCCAAGTATTCCGCTAGTATTTCACAATACAGAAACACCACGGATTTCGTAAACACCGACTTGTAGAATGACACATACTACTCCTTTTAAAATAACCATTTATCATGATTCAATTCCAAGTTATTTCTGTTCGTAACTAAGCTAGAGAGTCGTTATTCACAAAGTAATCTTTAAATTAATAAAACAAATCGATCCGACTCCTGTTCAACTGGTTACGTTTGTTAAGACATGTCAAAACGTAATCTAGCCGCGGACACTTGCAAATGAGTGTGCATCACTCCTTGCCCACTTACAAAAATAATTTTGCCATCGACAAACTAAAAGTTGTTCTTTGTGTACCAAAATAAAAGGTCGACTATACCTGAAAGAAGAATTCGCGAGCGGTAAATGAAAGTTGTCGAGTATTGCGAAACTCGTTTTTTACCGACTGAAGTAGGGACAGTATAAAAGGATGTTAATTGGTGTTCCTTACTTTCTGAAGATAATTGAGTCGTAACTAGGATGCTAGACAATGCGAATAGCTGGCAACATAGTCGCACACTGCGCTCCAAACATTTGCATACAGAGCCCTTTTAACTCACAAACGGCGGGTAGATTCCTTGGTAATTACGTGTTCTACAGACCTATTAAAATAGCGACAAGTTAAACACATGTTCACGAGTCGATTGTGAATGTTATTACTAATGTTCGTGGCGTAATAGTGGCTATTAAATCTTTGATTTGATTAACCTACTTTGATTTATCTGTTTCTGATCAGGAGTAAATGTCTATTACCTTTGCTAGACAACTCAGAATGTTAATAGTGCCTTTATCGTTTATTCCTATTAGAATGCAAGACGTTAATAATTTATGAATAGTCATGATTATTTAATGTTTAAAATGAAATCCTTATGTTCTTTGTGATGAAAAATGCTTGTTTCAAACCATCAACAACAAATAAATAAATATTTTGACAAAGCAACTAATCACAGGATTATGAAAACATGAGATTTTATGTTGTTAATAGCAATTAACACTGAGGGCCTCGTGGCTTATTACCAACCGCGCGTATCATACGATTTGGGAGGTTAAGCTGCACTTGCCGCGGTCAGTCCGTGGATGGGTGACCGTTCGTTACACATCGAGACCCTCCGTGCCTCGGAGAGCACATTAAACGGTCGGTTCCGGGTGTCATACGAATGCATATGATAGTCGTTACGGGAAGTCAGAGGTCCGAAGCTCTGACAACTGGTCTAACCTTAGGATATCGGCGTTCCCCAGTAACTGGCGGAAGTCTGACGGCAGTCGCTCAGTGTAAAATACTGGTATTCAGCCGCATCTGGTTAGACTGGAAGCTGACTTCAATATGGTTGGGAAAAAGCTAGGCAGAACAATAGCTATTAAAACTGGGCAATGTTAATAAAGGAAGGTAGTCGTCGATATGAATCAACGTACCCAATGTTATAAAGGCGGTTGTCATTCGACAAAGCGGAGCTTTCTGTGTCGATCAGCTGAAGAAATCTGACCATTTTATATCTGATTAGCTTGTCCTTATTTTCTGATCTTGTGTAAATTATTATACTATGAACTAGCTTCTGTAACTAACCACTAACCCAAATATAAGTACTCTAAGTGGTGGAGAGTCTATACTGGTTTCATTTACTATTCTTACCATGCTCGCAAGCAATGATAGAATAGTAGTGTGACCGTCGAACTGCCAAGTTATAGGTCTCGAGTTCGAACCCAAAGCCCGCACCTCTGACTTCGGATTCATAATTATTGTATAATTATTTCTTGCTTAAAAACGGTGAAAGAAAATATCGTGAGGAAACCGGCATGCCTGAGAGAGATATCTCGACGGCATGTGAAGTCAAGTAAGAGGGCAGCAAAAACTCTGACATCAGGTTAGTCGCTAACCACACGAAAAGAAGAAGACCATGCTCGCAATCCTGACAGAACAAAATTTTCTTCTTCTTTTCTTTTTTTTTTTTCTTTTTTTAAAACGTTGCCCCACACTGGGATGTCTCCTGTATCGTGGGTGGTTACAAACACAAATCGTCACACGCACAAACATCCAGACCCGGAACAACTATCTGTAGGCCATACAAATATTTGTTCCGTGCGGAAATCGAACCCACGACCCGTAGCGCAGAAGCCGATCGCTCAGCCACTGCACCAAACGTGTATATACGTGTATATTAGCTATAACTGTAATGATAGATCCATCCCTACACAATTCTGTTGTTGTCTTTTATATATCGCACTGCTGATCAATACTGTATCAACTCAAAATTTGATCGATTTGAGATAACTCTTTTTTTTTTTTAAAGTTGCCCCACACTAGGATTTCTCCTTTATCATGGGTGCGTTTACAAACACAAATCTTCACACGTAATTCATTTCATTCACTTCAATTGTAATCTATAACAGGAAGTAAATAATCAATTTTCTGTTGATCTGAAAAAAGCTTCATTTTGAGTTGATATTAATCTAGCAGTGCGATATATTAAAGCCACTGTATCATTCGGAACTTTATTTCAAACTGCATAGAAAATATGTAGGTTAACAGCATCATTCAATCAAAAATTTTAATAAATGTATATCTGTGAAAAATGAATCAAACTGTACAAAAAGGTAGTATTCTAAATTGTGATGTGATAACATTTCAGATTGCAGTGTTGCCATTTATTCACTAGATAGTTTAGTTTGATTGCCAATAAATAAAAGAATGATGCTGTGAGTGCGAACATTTACCGATTAAACCGGTCTTTACAAATAGAGTTTCAGTCCGATTACTACAACTATTCGGCGGACAAAAAACTAGCAATTTGTATTTGGTACTATATTCAAACGACTATTACTATACGACTATTTTGCCAACACAGCCTCATAGAGGAAAAACAACCTTATGTTACAAATGCCACAATTTCCTTGAACTATAACAAAAACATAACATAACATAACGCTTGTATTCGCCGAGGGGTTAGGCAGAGGTGTATAATAACACCCTCATTTCGCCGTTATGCTTAAGTCCCATGTAATAGAGAACACAAATCCAAACTCCGGGCTGCTACTGAGGAATTCCACACGAAAAAACCCAATAACACTTTGCCCGATCTGAGGATCGAACCCAGGACCTCACGATCAGCAGTCGTGCTTGCCACTACTAGATCAACGAGGCAGTTATATAACAGTGGGATAACAAAAAATATACTAATAATATTCGACCGATAAAATTAGGTAATGATGACACTTCTCTTGTCAAATCCAGGATAGAAAAAATTTGACACAGATTCTCGTAAAGAAAAGAATAAATTCTTTCATTACATTTTCGTTAAACTTATACGACGACACGTTTGGTGCAGTGGTTGAGCGATTGGTTTCTGCGCTACGGGTCGCGGGTTCGATTCCCGCACGGAATAAATATTTGTACGGTCTGCAGATAGTTGTTCCAAGTCTAAACGTTGATGCATGTGAAGATTTGTGTCTGTAAACGCACCCACGATACATGAGAAATCATAGTGTGGGACAAAGATTTAAAAAAATAAAAATATGATAAAGCTGTTTAAGTACAAAAATTACAGTCTTCCCAAGAAACTTTCCATAGAAATAACCGCACATACTTTTAATTAACCGCATAACTGAAAACACAGCTCATTAAAACAAACTTTAACTAAAATTACTTACCTCAAGAAACATGCGTATCCCACAGGTATGTCCGTTGTTAGATGAACAACAAACTCGAGTTTGTTGGCCAGTTTAGTTGTAAACAAAAGAGACGCAAAATATACCGCAAAGCGTTCTTGTGGTTGCTTTGTATCGTTTTCAATCTACATTATGAAAGCACGATGTAACCGCTGGGCTTTCACAAAGCAATATTGCTGAAAGCTTAATATGTATTAACTGCGTCCAGAGCTTCATATGCTAATATCAATATTGTTTTATGTGTTTTTGGGAGTGTATCTGGACAGGTTTATCTTTAATGTGCATGATTGCTTGACCACTTCATCAATAAAATATTGAGTAAAGGTGAAAACATAAGTACATTGCAGCAACGCGCCGTAACGCAAACCTGATACCGTAAAGTCGTGCGTTTTGACGCCGCGGCGCACGTTTTTGTGTTGCAGTACGCGGCGCCGCAGACTTATGCGTTACCGTGTATCACCTAGATAAGTTTTCGCCCTAATACATGAGTGTGAGTTGGAAAATGAATAGTCATGGATGGAATATCTTGCTTATAAATTCCATTTCCAATTCAGCTTGTAAGTTCTTCAAGAATCATGCCTTTATTCAGATGTATGTCTATAGATGCATGTTTCAGTTGTGCAGATTGATCTTGATAATGATAATAAAGTTTTGCGGAAGGTTGCGGCATAGAAGGTAGATAGAATAACAATAAACTACCAATATGGACAGATGGTCTGAAATCATTAACTTAGGTAATCCTCGTAAGTAGATGAGTTTATTCATTTGCAAGGGAATATAAAAAAGCAGTGATAGTTTAACGGTCAACGTTTGCTTTCCATGCAGGCGAGTCTGAGTTCGATCCCGGCCTGCACGTCAGACTTTTCGAATTTATATGCGGACCCGAATTTGATTATTAGGTATCACTAGCGTTAACAGTGAGATGCCAAAAAAGAACAATTTAGTGGCTGACCGGGCCAGCTTAATGGACTAAGGACCCTTCTCATTCTGAGAAAAAACCAATTAGGTTTCTATTATGAAAAAAATCGTCGATAAAATGATAACAGTACAAAGCATTAAAAATAACACAAGTATGATAAAATAACACAGCGAGGGCCAATTTTGCTATTTCCGACTTTCAAATAAAAAGATATTCAAACTTCAAAGTGATGTTATTATAAACTCTGGTTTCTAAATTAATAAAAAAATACTTGAATATTTTTTTGTTGTTTTAACGGGCGTCGGGAAAATTCCTATTCAAAGAAGTTTGAAAACAATTTCTCGTTTGTAAAAATATTAGAAATTTGTTGCGAGCGTTTAATAATATTTTACATCGCGCGGAGTTTAAAGTTTTAAGGCGCGTTTTCTCGTTACCGGTTAGGGGTAGGGTGGAGCGAGGGGCGCGAGGGGTGACATCAAAGTGAATTAGCGAATGTTGTCTAGGGGCGTCCGTTTGTAAGCCGCTTTGAAGTTAGGACTACCTGCAGGGAACTCCGTTGAAATGTGCCAAAGCGTAAGGCGTTTTATTTTGATACCACTCGCGTAAGGGCCGACGAACGCAACGTTACGAGAACGCAACGCAACGAGAAAAATGTAACATGCTAATTTTGCCGCGAGCATGCTTATTATGCGACTGTTTGATGTGAGCTGAAACATCAAAAATACTTTGCGTTGTTTTTAGTGAGTTTTAAATAGAATTATAATTATATTTACGAACAATTTATGTGCCTTTCGTGACCATTTAAGCAGATTCGATTGCATTATCGAAAAATGTGTTTATTACTGTTAAATAAAATTCAATTTAAAATTATTATATTCAATGCATTCCGGCACCATATTTTTTTATCATTCAATGTATTCAGATCGCGTCGTTCATTTCCAACGCAAAAATCGAGAATCACCGTCGCCGTTCATTTAAAAATTAATTAAATTATTGCTACCCCTTTGGAATAAAATGTGCCTCGGTAAACGAAAACGAATATTTAAAATTATATTCTCGCCTTTATTATAAATCTTCAAACTGCAGTAGGTACATGCTTTGACCTACATCTTGAAAATAACAGGTAGGTACACTTATTTCAACAGCGTCGGAAGAGACGCTGGCTCACAAAGGCAGCGTAGATACATCTCTCTTTTTAATAGACCGTCTAAAAGGGTTGCTTCCAAGCTTTCCAAAAAATGCTGTCGCCCATTTTTCTATGGGACCTTTTTGTAGGGGCGAGACATTGAGCTGGGGCCGCGGAGTCGCGATAACGTCGTGGTAGGAACCCGTTTTAAATGCAAATCTCTTCGCAACCAAATTCGGAACGATGTGGTGCCGCCTCGTGATGGGTGGTAGATGAATCGAGGACAAATGAGATGCGACGACTGTATATTTCTTCCAGTGAATGGATTAGATACAATCGTGGCGAATGTATCGTTTGTGAATAACGAATTCTATTTGCCGACTTTACTAACGCAGTTAGTGTGATTTTGTACGAGTCGGGTAATAAAATAAAAAACTAGTGCATATCACAAATAATAATAATACTGTCACTCTCGAAAATCAAAGAAAATCTAAATATTTTTCACATAACAGCAATCTAGATGTAAACATAAAATATATTTTTATCTGCTTGTATTTTTTATTTTTCTTCTAGTAATATTCTGAGTCCGGAAAAACCTTCGCCATATCTATAAAACACTAAGCAGTAAACATGTTTGGCCAGTCCTCTATGCCACGTAATGTAAATCTCGAAGAAAACAACTAGGTTGTAATAAAAAGTACGTAAACGAACAATATCTACATCCATAAATATGTACAACATCAAGACTGTCGGTCGAAGACAGAAAGATAGAATCAGCCTAATTTATATTAAAGTATTGTGCAAACGATTTTGAAAAGCTTGGATAAATCATTACAATAAAGAATAAGCTACCAGAACACGAGACTATTTAACAAGAAGAACTCATATTTTATCCCAAACTAGACCTTAGAATTTCCAGTCTTCCAATTATGGAATCTCCAATAAAAATTATCAACGTTAAAAAAAACTCTAAAGCGACACAGTTTACCAAGTAAACACTCAACAATGTTCACTCCTAAAGCTTCCGTTATTCCAGTAATTTTTATAATCCAGCCAGTCGGTTGGAAGCGTACCCTCTGCCAAATACTATTAAGTAAATTTTTGTAGATTCAGAACAGTGGCTTTTGTTAGTTTCTTGGCTAGAACCTCAGTAAACAGACGATTTTTCACCATATTGTAAGTAGAACACGTTCCGTACCAAAACAACAAAATAAGTATATCCGCGGAACAATACAGACAATATAAAGCAAAGACTAATAGCATAGTAATATGTGATACGTAATTGAATTTGTAGTTTCTATTATACTGAACATTATATTCAATCGGTATCTGTATTTCTATAGAATCTAATTAGGAGATTAGATGAAACATGAATTTGTAGCAGTTAAAACGAAAAGTTAAGTAACAGTAAGTAAGTAGTTAGGGAATAGTATTCATTTTTAAATTTCAAGTATCGTATTTGAAACTGTAGATGTAACTCCACATAATACGCAGAAAGGGAGTTTAGTCAACTTAATCCATCGCAATCCGAAGCTGGTCATAGCGATTCTCAGTAATGTCGGTGTGTCTCCACGCCGGACACTCACCTGACCTTTCTAATCATGCTAAATAAGTTCACCACCAACGTTTAAGTTTAAACATCCCTGAAAACAACATCAACCATGATGCCAGAAATAACTGAAGTGATTTCAGTATAGTAGAAACAATTACGCATACATATATCTTTACGTGGCAGAGTTAGGCCACTTAGAAATACATACCTATACAGATAGTGTCCCGGCGGGAGAGTTTCCCGGGATAGTCCCGCCAGCCACCCGCCCAGAATGCAAATTCTGACGTAGCGTTTAAAAGATAAGCGGGCAGAGTTTTAATTTAACCACATAGTAGTAGCTGGCTAAAATGCGCACTCCGAAACATACTAAACAGTTTTACAAGACGGATATCAATGCAAGACTGGGCTAACAAAGTTGTAGTTAGTTGAGAGAAGGGCAATCTGGGATTAGAAAAAGAAACACGGGGACAAAGACTGGCTTACTTTTGAAGAATAAAATATTCTATCTACAAGAAGCAACCACACCAGAAATTGACCTGAATTCTTTCGATGCTTCGCCAAAAATAGATTTCAGTCATCATGTCAACCAAAGAATGTAAAATATTATTATGTGTCAGCGATCTACGGGGTCAACGAGTGTGAAATGATGTGTGTAATATAAAAACAGCCTTATCAAGGCATCTGGAAAGAGAGATGTAAAGGTGGCTTACACGCCTGTAAATGTTTCTAATCATATAAGATCTTGAAATATCGTACACAATGAGTAACCCGTCAGAAACTAGAGGTGTGACGAGAGACTGAAAAGTAAATCTTTGTCCAACTTCCGATATCACCACGTCCCTCTACCTCTTATTAGTTGCACCACACTACAACCGCAGGCAAGCCAACGTACGCTTGGGCTCCACTAGTCTTCATTTCTCTTCTTTATGCTTTGTAAACAATATCTTGGGTCCGTCCTTGGCATAAAATTGTGTTTGAATAAAAATCAGATCAAACTAACCTCGCAGATGGTGCACTTTATGTACAAACGTATCACTTCTTGGAAAGATGGGGTCTCAAAACGATACAAGGATCCTTGGGGTATGTGAATACACTATCATGATAAAGTGTAGTTGAGAAGAAATATTGAATCCATACACAACAAAAATTCAGATAAAAAAGGTAAGTTCCTACTATTGTGCTTGTGTCATTTGGAGAACGGAAATGCATGTCAGTGTTTTGTGACAGTCTATTCATATTGCTCAAATCGCAGTTTATTTAATTACTTATGTCTTCCTGGTCTTTTCAATCTACCTTTTCAAATTTCACGCTCAATACTGATCTGGTGAAGTTCTAGATATATTCCCGTCAAAAAGAAATAGCGATCAATTTTGTCTGGAGCAACTTAGTTTCCAATCGGCGGTTAGCTTAAGTATTTTTCCCTCTATCTTGTCTAATATTTAAACAGTAACCCCTGTAGCCACATATTGGGCACGTGTTCCGCCTTAGCTCCCGTAGATTTCTTTAGTATCATCTGTTGTTCCTTGTCTCCCCTGCGGCGATAACCTTTCCCTTTTCTTTGTATTGTCCCTAAATATTATCTCTAATAGACTTGAACGTTTCTGTCTCGAATTGGGAATTAGAGGAAAATGCTGTCTTGTTTGTGTATTGATATTTGGTGCTTCGTTAGAATAAAAGACAGTTTTGCCGCTAGTTTACACAGAAACTGTTTACGGGACCTGTTTTAGCGGATCCGTTTTTATTTTGGTGATGGCGCCGGTAGTTGTGTGAATGAGTTCGCATAAACGACAATATTCCGAATCCAGTACACACTAGATCCGTTATTTGTATCGTATCTTGCCTGCCAGATGCGACGCATTTGCCATTTGCTTAAATGATCCGTCGGTACAGATGTGAACAACACATCCGTTTTAACGGATTCGCTGTGTGAACTGGCTCTTAACAGAAAAAGCTATCGTATGTTCTATGGGTATGAGTTATACAATGTCGAGTCACAGACGTTGTTTTGTAAGATTTCTAAGGATTTATATTATTTTCAAAATAACAACTGCATTTTTTATTCACTAAAAAGGTGAGTTTCCGAAAATGTTATTGAATCATTATTAGTGTTTTACTCACGAATTTCTTGGTAGACTTAAGTATACTTTTGATATGCTCCCAAGAAAAGGATGCACTTTTCTTTCTCGAGGCTACATACTAGTCCATATTAATCTCTGTCCTCATACGAGTATACACATAAATACGCACAGATGACTAGTAATGCGTAATCATTCCATTAAAAGGCGCGTTCCTAAGGATTTGTTGGTACCCTTTATCCTACGGGAATCCAAAGGAAAAAAAGGTCGAGTCATTTGTCTTTACTTGGAGGATTTATGTAGGGATCACTAGTATGGAGCAGTCGCCTGAGACTGGATGCTTTCGGAATGAATTGTTGATTATAATCGTCCTGTAAGGACGTATCACGTAGCTGATATGTTACGTAAGTATTGTATGGTAAGCTTCGGATTACGTAGCGTGGCGAGGACTAAATTGTGCTATCTGATATTGTAGCTAGAACATTAAGTGGAAATTAGAGATGGACAGCTGCCTAAACTGTAATAACTATGTATAACTTTTGCATCTGCAAAAGTATAAATGCAGTTACCAGTATCTACTGGTAACTGCATTTATAGATTTTGAAAAAAAACGGTTCTGTCTGCGAGTGAAAGGCCAATTCTCAAATTTCCAACCTAATAATAAATATTTCAGAAGTAATCAGTCAAGAAGATGAGGAGCAACAAGTGCGATATTACCAACATGTGGTCCGTGTTATGCAATAATGAGTCAACCCACAAAAATATGAATTTTGTGTTAACGTCATCTAGTTCTTGTGGTAGGCCTATACTCAACGCTTGAAAAAATGCCCAGAACTGTAGCAAATTTAAAAGAGCGTCTATCAAAAAATCTTAATGCAGTTTGTACTTTTTCAAGCATAGGCTAGACCTACCACAGTAACTAGATGGCGTTAACAGAGAAGTCAAATTTTTGTGGGTTGACACATTCTTGCATAACACAGTATAACTGATCACAAAGCCGTATCTTGTGAATGTTCAGCAATCAAAGTTTACATATATATATGAAAATAAATAAAAGACGACTTGACTTACTCTGTGTGTTATACAACATTTTCATATATTTAATCCTTTGGTAAAATATACGGCTTACATAAATACATAGCATGTTTATCTAAAGATTAGCATTGAAACATAATAATTGTATAAATAAAACGTATGATTGCGGGACACGACGCACTTAGTCGGTCGACTTCAAGTGTCAGCCATCATGATGAATGTCTGACACTTGAAGTATATACCGGTTGTACCGGTAGTTCTGATGGACAGTTGGTATCCATTGCCGTTTTAGAGATACCACACGTGCTTACAATTTATAGTTGAAGCGGTTTTCTCTCAGTAGTTGATCCATGTAAGTAGGTGCAACTATACTATTGGTACAATCTAGCAGCAACCTTGTTGGTCTAGTGGTCGTAAGCGCGACTGCTGAGCATGGTGTCCTGGTTTCGATCCCCAGGTCAGGCAAAGTGTTATTGAATTTTTCCATGAGGACTTTCTCAGTAGCAGCCTGGACTCTGGATTTGTGCCCGGTTAATGGCAATAGGTTCGTCCCCTATTACATGGGACTTAAACATAACTGGCGAAACGAGGGAGTTTTAAAAAACACCTCTGCCGAACCGTTCGGGGAATATAAAGCGTGATGTTATGTTTTAGCAGCAACTACATAATTCCGTCTGTTGGCTCACAGGAAAAATACAGATATTACTAATTCAATCGAGATTACATAATCAGCCCATTACTGTCCTACTGTCAGATACGGGCCTCTTCTCAGAACACCGGGGGGGGCTTAGTGTGGGATGGCGGACTATAAACACCAGCAAGAGCTTCTTGGAGCCCTCTTAGGTGTGCTGGCTTCCTAACTGTATTTTCCTTCATCGTTTACCAAAGTAGTAGGTACTCAAATTTCTGAACCGCACATAAGTTTTTTTTTTATTATTTGTTACTAGGCCTGCGTTTGGCCGCCATCCTGCCTGATGCTAAGTGATGATGCGGTCTACGATGGAGCACGCTTGCCCAGAAGAAATCGATTCACTCGTGACTTGAAGACACCCAGATTGTAACTGTCGGAGAACACCCACTCAGGCAGCGCATTCCACTGTTTGGCGGTTTTCACAATGAAAGTGGAATCAAAACGCTTCGTTCGGGTTTTTGGTATATCAACCATGAACCGATGACGCTTTTTCGTGCTTCTGGCCATCCGATAGAAAAAAGGGCAGGGGGGTATTAGATCATGCAGATCTGAAGCACACTCTCCGAAATGTGTCCGATAAAAAACCGATAGACTAGCAACTTTGCGTCGATTAAAATAAATAAAGATTAAATAATAATAATATAGTAAATTTAAAAAGTCAAAGGTGTGGGCTGAGCTCGACCTCAGTACCTCCTGCATGGAAGACAAGCATTCAACAGCTACTACTGTTTTTAAAGTAGTGATCTTATCTGAATAAGAAAGTTTATATTGTGAGTTTGTTTGATTGATTTCAGGGACTCTTTTTTTTTCAGTTCCTTGCTGAGTTTTGTATTCAATGATTTATTATATCGTTCGATCTGCCCAGCCTTTTCCCAATTATGTTGGGGTCAGCTTCCAGTCTAACCAGATGCGGCTGAATACTAGTATTTTACACGGAGCGACTGCCATCAGACCTCCGCAACCTAGTTACTGGACAATGCCGATATCCTAAGGTTAGACCGGTTGTCAGACTTTCGGGCTTCTGACTACCCGTAGCGACTGTCATAAGTATTCGTATGAGACCCGGAACTGACGATGTGATTTATCATAATGATATGTATTAGTCTATAATTATCTTAAAAAAAAACACTCTAATAACGAAACTTAATAATCTTAAATATTATTATATAAACAACAAATTCACAGTCGGAATTATACAAGCATCTTCTAATTCCTCCGTCTCTCGCATAGTTACGTCATTGTATATACATGAAGTTTAGTTTAAGCTATGTACCGACAGTCTTGGGAGGCAGCAGTCCGGCAGTGTGCACACTGACAACCCATGCGTTCAAAACATTGCCTCATTACGTCGCACGTGTACACCAAGCCGCAGGCGCATAATCAAATGGATTTCAATAAAGTATTGTTAATTATTAACCTAAGGGCATATCGTGAGTATGATTTGAGTAGAGGAGGAACTGTCTCCTCATTATTTCTTTCTTTTATGAGGTGAGGTGAATGTAGGTATGTTTACCGTTGAATTAAATTCTAATAAACTTTGCATAGTTTTTAATTAATATTCTTTTAAATTATTTAATAATTTTTATATTCTTTTTTTAACCCCCGACAAAAAAGAGGGAAGCAAGCAAGTTAATAAAATAAAAAACAGAATAAAAAAAGAAGCCTGGTAATGATAATTTACTTAGCGGTCCCCCGACGTGATGACGCCTGGATCAAAATATTACTAGTTACTTATAATAAAGTTAAATGGCCAACAAAGACTTTTTATTTTTTACTTTTTAGAGGTTATTTTTTGTGTCGGGGGTTTTTTAAATTTTTAATTTATTAGGTGTACTAGTTACTATGAAGGGTGTCTAAAAGTCATGTTTTTAAAGTTAAAATAAGGCTTCTTTTTAAATGAGTTGGTTATAAATATTATTTTATGAGAACGTGTCGTCCCATGTTCAACCTAAATCTCAGATAATATCCATTTTTATTATTCAGTTGTTTTGAATTAACTTATAAATAAAAAACCTAAGCAAGCTATTAACAGCTATAAACTGTTTGTTTATCAGTGCAAATTATACCGCATAAAAATTACTTAGGGCGTGAACGCACAACACTACTCACCGGGCAATGCGTCTTTGCGTCACCTCATTACATTACACGTCGCGATTTACGTTGTCGCTGCACGCACATTTCGATCTCGCGTGTCTGGACATGCAGCCGCGGCCTTATTCCCTTTCATATTTCTTTTAGCGAGTTCTCGATACTGAGATATGAATCTTATATAGAATTGAAGAATCGATAGCGTGGGTAGTTGTTGATTGATACTTCATCAGTATTCTATTCGATGGTTCAACTAGTCATATAAATTCTGACAGTATTGAAACGATGATTGCGATTCTGTTATCTGTTAATCTTCACGGTAAGATATCTATGTACAGAAAAAAATTACAGATACATTTATTAGAAGGTAACCTCCATTAATAAAAACTTGATGATGTTCTAAATCTATGGAGATACTCCTGTCTTCGTCATTTTTATTTCGATAATAAAAGACGTCTGTACAGAGCTTTAGTGTTAAGTTAGAATTTCAGTTGTGCAGTCTTGTAGAACATTTATAAATATGTCTTTTATATTACCTTACAAAGAAAACTACGTCTTTAAAAACTTCTTCTGTAAACATTTTTTTTTATATATATTTTTACGGTACAACACATTCAATATTAATATCTCTGTAGATAGATCTGAGTATAATTTTCACATTTCACACATTAGAACATAAAATTCTGTGTAGAGAACCAACCATTGTCTATGTTGTCGGAATATCCAAAAACCCGTTGTTTTACGAATATTACCGAGAAAGGAATATAGACGAAAGAGCATTAATTCCACCCAAGCGACTTTGGTTCAGCAAATATTATGAGTGGCCTCAAACAACACTCACATATGAATTGTTCAGTGTAGCGAAAACGATGCTATCCCAAAGGTTATCGTATAAATTGTTGAAGAACTTTCTTTCAGATACTTTGTTTTATGGAAAATTGAATTGTAAAGAGAATAATACCTTTAGCAACAGAAAAACTCATAAATTTTTAATTACTGATCATTGTTTTCCCCCATTGTCACGGGAGATTATGTCATACATTATGGCCAATTGGTGATAGCAATATAAACGGTCAAGATGACATCCAGCAGGATCCTTAGCATAATGCTATTTCCAATCAGTTTGCCAAGTGATGTGATTAAGTTTTCCGTATGGAATTCCTCAGTAACAGCCCGGAGTTTGGATCTGTCCCCGGTTGATGGCAATAGCGTGTCACTATACAAAGCAAAATGAGCGTGTATACACCTCTGCACAACCCTTCGGGGAATACAGGCGTGATGTTATGATGTTATGTTTGCCAAGTGTGGTGATGATATCAGTATTTCCTCGGGGGTAAAGATGTATTGGGAGATTCATAGGGTTCATTTAAAGAGGTTCCATGAATGACGATACTTAAGTACTCCCAGCGCACTCTAGACACTCAGCCCCGCTACCAACCTTGTTGACTGACTAATCTTTTGACCACGGCATGAGTTGTTCTCGTACAGACTCATCCGACACGAGAGAGAGGAGATGCACGTCTAACAGTGGACGTCTGAGGCTGATATTTAAGGATGAATGAACTTGTCGAGTCACACAATATAAAATGTTAGAAGAAGAGATCTCTTACGAGTAGAGTAGAGAGAGAGCAGAGAGAGATTAGTAAAGGAAAGAGCGTTGGCCTATTCTAAACCAAGGACTACTTGGCATTTATTAGCGATGTGTGTGAACAGTCTTTACGTCATATAGTACGCTAGAACACGACGTTGAACCTTGCCCTTTGCTTTATTTTATCAGGTTTAAACTAAGAAAAACAGCGTGTGAAAACTAACCAAGATTAATTGAAATTGCAATTACTCTGAAGAATGTAAATAATTAATTAATTATTAAGCTCTTACTCAGCTTTTCTGTTGTTTTTTTTGGTTCATTATTAATTCGCATAAAATTGAATGTCATAATTTGTCATGGCATTAATTATTAATTATTCTGCTTAAATGTTTAGGCATAATTTTTTTAACAATAATAACCTAACCTAACCTAATCTACAAAATTACACAGAAAAATATAGCCAAATGATAGCTGTTATGCCTATCTAACAGTATGTCAAAAATTATTATGTCAAAGTATTATTATGCCATTCAAAGTTATGCCAAACTCGTTATGCCATGTAGATTAGGAAATAAAATATATGCGAATCAAAGGGAACACGTTTGTTTTATTTGGCCTCATAAGTTTAGTAGTAAGTCCCATAGCTACAAGTTGCTCTCGCTAATGATGCCCCGAAGGTTTTTGTGTACTTTTTTGTGGAGATTTTTCAATTACAGTCTATTTGATTAGAATTGTCTGCGATGAAAGGAATCGATTGATTTATTGTTACCTAATACCACACTGTCGACTATCGCGGAACTGTAGGTTGTGTCAAAAGTAACAGTACCTCTGCAGGGCACGGGCCTCTTCTCAAAATGTGAAGGGTTTAATCCACTATGGCCTGATGCGGGTTGGCGACCCACACTATCGAGAACTTTGTGGAGCCGTCTCAGGTGTGCAGGTTTCCTCAAGATGTTTTCCTTCACTGTTAACGTAAGTTGTAATCAAATAATGATCCGCACATGAATTCGAAGTCAGAGGTGCAGGCCGATATCGAACTCAGGCCCTCCAGTAAAAGTAATAACAGTTGGATATTTTGAAATATTTGATGAAATAGATTTTCATGGCAAACGTTTATGTGCGTAAATTGGTATAACCCTGTAAGTACTAAGGTCGTATAGTTTATGTAAGCTAGGCTGAGCTATTGGAAGGATTACTATGTAAATGGCTGGGTTCTACTGCTAATGACTTGCGTGTTAATAAGTTACGCCTAATAACTGTTATGTAGTCGCGTCGCAGGTAAGGTTTACGTGTTACGAGTAGTAAACTGAATAAAGATACGGCTTTGGCAAGATGTTCAATTAAATATACTTATGGTTTATGTTTTCAATAGTTATATCTACACACATAAGTATTTGATTTTCTATTCTACATTGATGAAATTAACGTGATTTTCATTCACCTTTGCAGAGACTATTTGTCAATTTCTAGCTTTAAGAAATACTTGAGCTATGCTTTCCTGGCTGATTTCTCAGTTTCCAAGTTCCCGACTTCGTCTACTACCCGTCGTGTTTAATCACGACTTTTTCCAGTATCCAACTTTCTACTTAATCCTAGAAAAATAGAATCAATACTCATTTTTTATTTAAATGTTATTAATATTGACCTCCGCTGGAAGGCACAGTCACTACTCAATGATAACTTCCTACGAAAAGGCAAAAAGTAAAATTTTAATTTTAAATACCCCTACTTTTATATGGCTGAACAAACACCATCCCGATTAAACTTGCTTTCAAACAAAAAAAAACCGCATTAAAAACGGTTCATTTGAGAGCTACGATGCCACAGACAGACAGACAGACAAAGAGATAAAACACACCTCTTTTTGCGTCGAAAGTTCAAAAACTCAATCAAATAATAACATTACCCTTCTAATTTTTTACCATTACGTTATTTCACTTCTTTCACTACCAAAGTAGGTTTCATTCCGTTAGTGATACGAGACCCGCTTATTATAAGGGTAAATTGGATTTCTGATCTCCGAACGTCTTAGATTAAAGCTGATCGGATTCCTGTCAACAACGTTACTTCGGATGTACTTACAAGTACATTACGTTACGCCGAGTTCGTTATCATGTGGTAACACGGTTAATTTATTTATGGAATAGGAATTTGTAATATAAGTCTTACACAAGGATTTTGACAATAAACCATGATTTTTTTTTCCTTTGTATCGTTGACCAGTAGGCCTGGCACAAATACTGTCGAATTACTAACGTATACGTAAAATTAATGTAGGTAAGTGGATTTTCTTCTTCTTTTTGTATGGTTAGCGGCTTGACTTGGCTTCACATGCCGTCGAAAAATATCTCTCACGCATGGCCGGTTTCCTCACGATGTTTTCCTTCATCGTTTTTAAGCAAGTGATAATTAAACAATACGCACATGAATCCGAAAAGTCAGAGGGGCGTGCCTTGGGTTCGAACTCAAGAGCTATGACTTGGCAGTCCGAAGGTCACAACACTAGGCTATAGGTTATGCTAATAAGTGATACTGCTAATAAGTGGATTTTGAATCTGAAACACTCGTTTCGCACATATTACTTAATTCAATTAAAAACTTTGTTCATATCTATGTATGATAAATATTTTGACTTGTTAGTCTAATGATCGCAGGCGTGACTGCTAAGCATGGGGTCATGGATTCGATCCCCAGGTGGGGCAAAGTGTTATTGGATTTTTCCATTAGGAATTTCTCAGTAGCAGCCCGGAGTCTAGATTAGTGCCTGGTTAATGGCAATAAGCTCGCCCCCTATTACATAGGACTTGAACATAACTTGCGAAATGAGAGTGTACTAAAAACACCTCTGCCATACCCTTCGAGCAATACAAGGCGTGATGTGATGTTATGTTTATGTATGATACAAATTGTGCATGTCGCAAAAAAATAACCAAAATGTTATAGAACAGTTGTATTTTTGATTCAAAATTCACTTACATTACCGATATGGTGCGTCCAGACCTGACCAACGCGCCGCTCGCGAGCCGCTCGCAAGCTGCGCGCAAGCGGCGCGCGAACGGCGCGCGAGCTTTTGTACGAACATGTAATGCACGCGCGCAGCTCGCGAGCGGCGCATTCGCGGCGCGTTCGTCAGGTCTGGACGGACCATTATGTTTACTCTAGTTACTGGACAGCATTCGTGCTAGGCCTACTAATCGCCAGCATTTGTCGAATAACAAATTCGCTTTTTAAGAAACTGTGCAATTATGTCGCAGCCTTAGTTTGACACAAGACATGACAGTACGTTCCATAATTTTATAACCATGCAATTCAAAAAAAGTACTAAAGTCCATAATCGGTGACTAAAAGCAAATATTAATAACCAACTTTTAATCCCCGTACATAAAGCGTGTTGTCAAAAAGATAAAATATGAATGTTTCAAAACAAAATGAATTATAATTTATTCCCAGATCAAGAGTCTAGGCTCTCTTAGACTGGCAACAAATTAACATCTGACAAGATTAAAATTAATTAATGCAAATGCACTTAAGTTAATTAAATCAAAGTCAAATGAAGCTCGAGCACTTAGTCACAATTGTAGGATTACTTAAGCATTTGATTGTAAGTATTAAACTGACTAATCGTGTCTGCACCCTTGAAGTTAGGGGTGAAGAATGTTAGTATTTACTGCGATTTCATATTGCGTAAAAAACTAAAAAAGTTTGGTCGTTTTAACCATATTTCCAAAAGTTGTTATACAAAAATTGTTAAATTTTTGATACCGAGTAACCCCACAAAATTATCACATACTAGCTGTGTCCTCACGGCTCCGCCCGCGTAAGAAGTTTTATTCCAGTAATAGATATAGCCTATGTTACTCAGTGATAATGTAGCTTTCTAACGGCAAAAGAATTTTTGAAATCGGTCCAGTAGTTTTTAAGTTTATTCGTTACATACAAAAATACAAATCTTTCCTCTTTATAATATTAGTATAGATAATTTTTAACACTCTGTATAATAAGCAGCGATAGCCTAGCGGTTGAACGCTTGCCTTCCCTGCAGGAGGGTCTGACTTCAACCCCAACCCGTACCTCTGACTTTTCAAGATCATGTGCAGATCAGAATTTGATTATCACTTGCGTTAACGGTGAAGGAAAAACATCGTGAGGAAACCTGCACACCTGAGAGGGCTCCATAAAGTTCATGATGGTGTGTAGTCTGCCAAACTGCACCAGGCCAGCGCGGTGGACTAAGGCCTAAACTCTTCTCATTCTGAGAAGAGGCCGCAGGCAGCAGTGGGACAGTAATGGGCTAATTATGTATGTATGTATAATATAAAACAATAATAACATCAACACGAGTAAGAAACCATCGTCGTTGCTATTTCTGGTACACAAAGGCAATAGGTTATACCTGAGTAAAGCATTTGCAAATCTGTTAATAATTGCACACACATACACAAGTATATTGCAACATTGCACTGAAACCAAAGGTCAATGTGCACACCGCATATTAACAGGTGCTGTCCTTTAATTGTAATTATCAAAACATTCAATTCGTAGAACTAGCTTAGTTCTATACAATGCAGGTTCGATTCCCGGCTAAACCAGCAACTTTTTCAAAAATCTAAAAATGTATTTATTGTTTTTTCCAAAATCGAGCTCACGATTCCTTTGACAACTTTTTTCATTTCCTCACCGTTTCAAATTTGGATCTGCAGGTCGTTCTCAAAAACTCAACCTGTATATCCCCAATAGGTCATCATTAAAGAAATTAAAGAAAAACTTTGATAATAGAAGCCCTAAGAGAAAAACGACTAGGATCTGTCTAAGTCGCCCAAGCAGTCACCTTTGCCGAATACCTGAGACGACATTCACAGAGTCGTAGCGTAGGTGGACGTGCGTGGCACCGACGTGACGTGGACGTGACGCGTATGACAAGATCCAATGTTTGACACGTCTGCACCTCAACGCTTTTGTGTGAATATAGCCCAAAAAAGGACATTAACCAACGTGAAGTACCTACAAAATGTTTATTACATAAGTGTCACATTTATAACTTTTGAAGGGATGTGCATTGATGTCCATCCACATGATGGTGATAGCGAAAATGTTATTAGGATTTCAGAGCCGAACATTTCGTCATTAAATTATACAATCAACTCAGCCTACCACTCCACTGCCTAACATATACCACTTACAATTTGTACCACCTATCTGAATAATACCTATAGAAAAAGAAATCGGGGTGAGTAGAAGTCGGGCTACTACCGCTAGTTATTTTCGTGAATTCAATCAATTAGATATCACCTTTGCCAGACATCACGACTCTCTACAGTCTGAATATACATGGAGGGGCCCATATTGCCCCCATTGTTGGTGTTGGCACTTGTGAATTGTTTTCTATCCACTAAGGATCGTCTACGTCCATAGGCACCAGATTCGATCGGAAGCGTCTGGGTCAAGATAGATGGTTGCGAACTTGAAGGCGTCGAAACTCGTAGTCGGCGCTGAAAATCTTGATCAACCTGATTTCAGCTGGTTTGATTTTCTTGGGCTTTTTTCTTCTTTAAGCGCTAGCGGCGATCCCTCTCCGAGCCCGAGTGTAGTTTTGGTCAATCACTAATGGGATTATGTCTTTTTATTTTGCTCTTCCTTATTTTCGGTCTCGGCATTCATTTTCCAATCGTCGCTACAAATTTCGGTGTCAAAATATCGGCAACACTCTTGTCTATGAAATACAGTTTAATTTGTACCAATCGGACACGTAGATTGGTCGCTTGCTCGCATCTTAGCGAGCGGCAATCGCGCCTCGACAAATTTACAAAGCAATCTTCCGGAGGGGATGACGTCATTGGTTATGAATGAAATTCGTTAAAAAGTATATTTCTATGTAGCCGTCAGACAAATCTTTCTGATGATATAAGTAGTCTAGATGTGTTATAGTTCGGTTGTACGAAGCCGATGAAAGTACATGATTTCTTCGCGAAATTTTCCCAAACAGACCGCCGAAAAAGATGGAATATGTAGACTACCTAGAATACCTAGAGACCCAGAGAGAAAAAATCTAGAATCGAATTCAACACTAGCCTACAACCTTAATTGCTTCCACGGGACCAATAACCCACTAATTATATTTCCATGTATCATATTGTTACAATACGATCCATGTCCTTTGTGAGAGAAGATTGATAATGTATATCCCATAGCCGAAGTTAATTGCAATCAACCAGGCAACGTAATACGATATAAATATTTAACAATCACAACGTTGTCATGCAAACACGTCAACTCAGACGAATCTTTTCGGTGATAATTTAAATATTAAATTATTTCGACTTTTTCAGTATTCGTGACGTAGATAAATGAAAAACAAGGTTTTATTTAAAAGTCTTGCAAGGGCAGGTAATAATTTACTGCGAAAAGTCTGCAATCTGTACTTGGGATAGCTTGTTCAAATACCATAGCTGGATAAATATTTTGATGGCCTACAAACTTAATTGAATTACCCGCAACTAACTTGTAACCACTGTTTGATCATGCACTAATTTGTAAATGTAAAAAGTCTTATTGTTTTAGATCAGCAACGTCGCAGAGATTTACTTGTTACTGTAAAGCAAAAACAAACGCTGAATTAGCTGATACCGACGTTTCTAGAAATGTAGGTCAGGGAATAAAGAAATCGGTCAGGCGTTTTCTGATCTACATGAATAGTTCAAAGGAGAATTTATTCAACGAGTATTACAGTCAGCGCAAACGTTCAGCTCTAAAATAAACTGAGACAAACAAAACCTAGTTAACATAATAAACGTGTTAAAACAAACTAAGTTTTCTATCCACAATGCATGCAACTAGACGTAGCAAGGAGGTTCTAGACGAGTTGAAAGGAATTTCTGCAAAGAACATGCAAGTATGCAGATGTTAATGAAATTATTTCTGGGAAAGTAAGATCTGAGACGGGTGCAATGCCCTGAGTGCTGCCAGCAATTTGCATTTTGAATACTAATGACGGGGAGCACTCACTACGGCGACATCGCCGTGAACACTATAGAATAATAATAAAATGGCACGAAATGTAATTATCGATTAAAATGTTGTTGGTCCTACAAAGCAGAGAGGGGAAAATTGTTTGTCTGCATTGTTAATGGTATTAAAAGCAACATTACTGAAATGTTTTGCGCGTGGAAACTGCCTGAAACATTTTTATGTAAAGACGAGATCAAATACACACCAAAGAAATTCGACAAAAACGGGAGGGAGAGAATCCGCCCAAACACTTCACCGACTTTAAAGCAATTCTATTCAACTTCAAAAACCCGGAGTAATGTCAGAAGAATAAAAAGTACATCAGTGGCTGTTAGCTGTTCAACAAATTGTCCATTTTGAAATTTTCGAGCGACTCTCACAGGCTGCAAAAACTGTTCTGAGTAGCGGACAAGGCGATAAGGAGTGCTTTTATTAAATTTTCTCGCATCGCCTGACTAATGCTGTCCAGCTGACGCGTATCCGACACACTTACTTTCTCTTTTTCGCTCGCTTGCGAAATTTATACGGATTGCTAAACACTGCCGTCATATTTTCCACGAATTTACTGCTTTGGGACCATTTTGATTCGTTATTATTGCGATGCAATAACGTTTCAGTTAGCTTTCGGTTTCAGTAAGTTACAATCTGTTAAATAAATAGTAATTGTGGCAGTATCACAAACATTAAATCCCTATAAATTAATACGGTAGCTGACTTCAACAACAGATCTTCCGTAACATATATTTAATCACAAAGTTTCCAACTTAATCAATCTAAACGAACAACGGATTAAATGAAACGATTTAAAATTGGCTAACATTATTGAACATCTACAATAGCGAAACGTTTGTTCTGTTCACATTAATTAAGAATGTTCGTTTTGCGAACACTACAGTCGATAGGGAGGGCCCCGCTCGTTCGATTCTACGAAATTCATTAATTAATTTAAACATTCATGCTTAATTATCGAACTCTTCAATTAAAAATCCCTTTTAATTTGTTGCTTTATTTATTTACTCTATTACACTCGTTAAGTTAAATGCAAATATGGGACTTTTTGCATGGAAATCTATGTTTATCGTTAGCCCATCGGCGGTTTGTAATGAACGTGTAATTAATGGTGTAATTATGTTTAACGGTGCTAATTAGTTATGGGGTGATTTAATGGCGATCAAACACGTCCCTGATGTTTAATTCAATTTGACCTTGAAGTGAATCATTGAGTGGGTAATTAAGTGTTTCAATCATGATTGTTAGTTTCGGTTACATTTTACTGTTTGAGAGGTTTTAAGAAGATTCTTAAAGATTTGTTTATATATATTCTATATCCGTGATATTTTTGAAAATACCTCAGCGTTTTTCCCATAAGTTCCAACAATAGGTGACCCGGTTTATACTCGAGAACCTGAATTTGGGACGGTATCAAAGAGAATGAATTCCTTATCCTTACGTAGGCAGCTACGTATCACTGAATCAGAAACTTTTAATGGTGCGACTCGTCAGCAATCTGTCTGCGGGACTCTAAAGAAGGCATTCTATCAGAAGGTAGCGTAAATACGACCGAATAAAATGTTCTCTCGTCGTAAACTCTCAGCATTTGTGTTTTGGACAACAAGGCGAAAACACGCGACAAAGCTCAAATAGATTTGATTTTTGCGGTAAAGTCCTGAAATTCAGAAGATAAAAAGAAATTCATACTAAAGCGTCGTCAGCAAAGCAGTGAAAAATATCAACTTTAAAATCTTTTTCTGTTTTATATTTGTGCTTTACTTGATACCCTTGAGTTGCACTGTACTTACTGCGCACAGTAAACATTTAAGAGTATCAAGTAAATCTTTCGCGTGGAGGAAGTTAAACAGTTACACCTATATGTTTTCTTTATATTTCTAGATCACAGCAAGATATTTTAGCTGTAGTGTTTACAGGAAGATTTTTAGTGGGTACCTATTTATCTATTCTTATAGGTGACTGTGGCCATTACGGCAAATTGCTGACTGGCAAGCGGGTTGCTGTGTGTAATGTATTAAAGAGGTAATCACACTCAGGGATGCCCTGAGCTTAAGGTGCTATTAGGTAGTACTTCCAGCATTTAGTAGTAGGTACAAGACAAACCACATTATAGCAAGATGCACCCAGTTCATAGTGTTAGTACCTACCGAGACCGTGTTAACAGTTGAAATTATAATGTTGTAGAATTCGTTACGGTGTGATAAACAGCCATCTCACGTGCACGTCGTCTAGAGCTTGTTATTGAACAAACTTTCCACGTGACCACTTCCAATACTGCTTAGTCATATTTCTCGAAGAAATATCTACTTGCAGTTTACAGATTTTTCTTTAGTTGTTTTGTATTTTTAACAATTATAGTATCTACTAGCTGTGTCCTCACGGCTCCGCCCGTAGCCTATGTTACTCAGTGATAATGTAGCTTTCTAACGGCAAAATAATTTTTGAAATCGGCCCAGTAGTTTTTAAGTTTATTCGTTACATACAAAAATACAAAAATCCAAAAATACAAATCTTTCCTCTTTATAATATTAGTGTAGATATAGAAGTATAGATAGTATAGATAAGGACTATTGGTTGAGATAAACAAAGTAAATAATTGGCAATTGTATTTACCTAACCATTTTTGTTCTTGCTTACCACATAGACTAGAGCACCTTGTCTCTTCTTAAGGGCGTCATAAAAAGCGACTAAGGGGTTATAATTAAGAGGCCAGGCAGCATCACCATTCTCGTGCTCTTCTAACAACTGACTGCAGCGACAAAAACAGTACTAGAATTTTAATGTCAGTTTATCTACAGTATTTACCACTTAACAACTTTCAAAGCTAAACTAGATATTCTTTATTGTAATATTCATGTCCTCCCCTTTTGGTAGAACATTCATTACAATGGAACTAAATACGCATAATGAACGTCGCCTAGCGTTCTATTTTAGCAGTTTTACAAGTAGATAGGATCACGCGATTTATGAATCCATTGTCTGAACCAACTATTCTCATTTACGTCTACAAGTTGGGCGATGCACCTGAATATATGGGATGATTTTTATTTTAATTTGTTCTTTTGCTTTCTATTGTAAACTGTTTGTATTTCTTTGTTTACAGCTTCGTAAAGTTCTGCGTAATTGCATGCAATTTTGATGTTTATCACAGCATAAAACTTTAAGCGTTGTAAGATAAATTTGACATATGGTACAAAGTGCAATTATACTAAAACCCATCGTATTTCATAGAGCTTTTACGTAAATGACAGCCTCAACTGCCTGCCAAATAAACTATAGAATAAAATAATAACGCACATTTGGACCACGTGTAGCTCCATCCATCGCGGTAATTGCTGACAGGCGGAAGATAGCTGGAGAGTTATGACGTCACATAACGTGCTAATGACGTCATAACTGCATTGCCCCGGGCGCTCGCTGACTTACGCCTCTCTCTGGGTGCAATGGATGCGATGCAATTTACTAAGCAAATCCTGCGCGCGACATTTTAACTGGTTTTACACCTTGCCATTAAAGGCACGTAATGACATTACGTGATAAGTGCACCTGATAGCTGATACTGGTGTCATTTTTTTGTCCCCCAGTGCAAAATAAAGTGGTCATAGTCATGCGTGTTGAATGTTAAAGATTTTTTATTGGAGCAGATGCTTTAAGGACATTCGTGTTACATTTAAAATAAATATTTCTGCATTCACTTGTTTTGAATATAAAGTGATACTATAAAAACGAGATACAAATATTGCAGTTATTTATTGATACTCAGCGAGTTCATTTGCAATTAAATGAGAGACGACTGTGTTAATTGAGATGAACGATTTATAAGCTATTATTTACTGATAAAACAGAATGGTTATTAGAATATTAGACTTATTAAAGATAATTAATAATATAAAACTATATTCTAGAAACTAGATACCTCTGACCGCATTAGTAAAGCCGGGTCTGCTGCGTCCACATTATTTTTGTTAGAAATAACATGTTTTTCGCACATAATTAGGGCGTGGCCTAACTGTTTACTGGGTTGTAATTGGTTCGAGTGTGATCACTAAACATGTATTGTTAGTTTGTTTTGTAGGCTTTAGGAAAAAAGAAATCGCCAAGAACTGGCCCGTTGTCATTGCAATATGTTATCGGTAGCTGGTAGCACTGGACAATGTTGACATAGGAGGGTAACCGTCAAGATGAATTAACGTACCCGAAGTTATAAAAACACTGGTCATTCGAAGGAGCAAAGGATACCATGTCGAACCGCCGAAGAAGTCTGACCTTTTATATCTGATTTGCTTGTCCTTATTTTCTGATTTTGTGTAAATTATTATATTGTGATATATTGTGAACTAGCTTCTGTAACTAATCACCAACCCAATTAAAAGTACTCTCAGTGGTGGAGAGTCTATGTTGGTTTAATTTACTTTATTTACCATGCTCCCAATCCTGACATACCGATATTAGCTATAACTGTATTGATAGATTCACCCCTACAAGATTCTGTTGTATGTCTTTTATAAATAATAACGTGTGAAATAATTTTGGTTATGGTCAACATTATTATTGTTGCAAACGTTTCTTCACAGTTTGAAACAGTAACACCAACCGAATTGAAATTAGCGTGCATCGTTTCGATAGCTCTATAAAATACACCATTGATAAATTTAATATTTTTTTATTCTCATTAATAAATCAAAAATATACTTACCTACTTAACTACGATAAAGCTTTCAAAACCGTAAACGAAAGTACAAGGAACAACTATCATCTAAATCTAACCCGCAAATGCAAACAACAAAAATGCATAAAACATATTGTGACAAATAACACATTCGGTACACAACCGAACAAAATTGTTGCTCTGCGGATCGAGGGGCTATTCTGTGCAATAAACGTCACACGTCAGTTGGAGGCACCATAAATCTACCTCGTCGTCGGTTCCCTTCATGAATCACCCGACGAAATGCCAACTTTTCTACTACTTCCATTTGGTAAGGAAGAGTTGACATTTTTCGTGTTTAAAAGTAAAGTAGATGCGAGCTTGGGAGTGTGTCTGTATTTTGTATGTGAGTCTGTCTTGAAATAATATTAAGCTTGTATATTTTCACTGCCCGCCCCGGTTTTCTAAAAATACGTAGGTATAAATACCATAATTGCGTGTATGGGTGACAAAAAAAACAATTAAAAAGTCCTAGCAGGTATAACTGAATTACACATTAAAATAATAGACAAAATTCCACTACAAACGTATTCCCAGCCTACCCGCAAAAGTTCGCTTATTGTAACAAAACCAAAGGCCTGTCTTTGTCAATGTGTAACAAACATTCTGGAATCAATATCTTGTAAGTCTTTATACCTACCATCGTTTGACATCCCGGGTTGTACGAAACTGTTGTAGAAAGTGGAAAATCCACTTCAATAATTCAATTTTATGTGGAAATAAAGTAACTGGCACGTCATGCTCCTTTACAACTCACATAAAACTATAATATTTCTAGCTTATTGCATAAAGTAAGCATACAATACGAATTCACGCAATGCAATTAAACCCGCCCACAAGTGCGGGGTGAAAGCTCCAATTTTCGTAGTAAGTAACTTAAATATTTTTTGTTACCTATCAAAAAATATTTATGTTACTTACTAATAATAATGCTTGAGGGGCTCGTGGCTAATTACTAACCGCGCCAACCATACGATTTGTGATATTAAGCTGCGCTTTCCGCGGTCAGTCCGTAGATGGGTGACCGTTCGTTACACATCGAGACCCCTTCGTGCCTCGGAGAGCACGTTAAACCGTCGGTCCCAGGCGTCATAAGAATACCAATGACAGTCGTTACAGGTAGTCTGAAGCCCGAAAGTCTACAACTGGTTTAACATAAGGACATCGGTATTACCCAGTTACTAAGTTGCGGAGATCTGATGGCAGTCGCTCCATGTAAAATACTGGTATTCAGCCGCATCTGGTTAGACTGGAAGCTGACCCCAACATAGTTAGGAAAAGGCTAAGCAGGACAACTAATAATAATGTCTGTTCAATATATTTCACTACCGGAAATATATTGTGAAGGACGGCACGGTTGACATCTGTCGGGCATGCCACTGTCCCGGCGAATCCATTCGACATATTATTTCTGGTTGTTGTCGTCTTGCTAACGGCGAGTATTTACACAGACACAACCTAGTGGCTAGGATTATCCACCAGCAACTTGCTCTGAAATACAACCTTGTGGACGCGGAAGTACCATACTACAAGTATGTGCCCGACCCAGTTCTCGAGAATGGTCATATCACATTGTACTGGGATCGATATATCATCACCGACAGGACTATTGTTGCCAATAAGCCTGACATAGTGGTGATAGATCGATCAGAGCGTCTCAGAATGATTGTTGATGTCACTGTCCCACATGACGAGAACCTTGTGAAAGCCGAGAAAGATAAAGAAATTAAGTATCAAGATTTGGCACACGAGGTTGTCGACATGTGGGAGGTTGACTCAGCAGTCATTGTGCCGATAGTCGTTACGGCCAATGGCTTAATAGCCAAGAGCCTCAACCAACACCTGATGAGGCTCTCGTTGGGCAGCTGGGTCAAGGGCCTGATACAGAAAGCGGTACTTCTGGACACGGCACGTATTGTCAGGAAGTTCTTCTCTCTGAGGCCCTGACCACCGGTAGCTTGGACCCTGTTCCCGATGCCGGTGGGCTACTATTTTTTATATTTTTAAATGTTTTTATTATAATTTTTATAGAAATATTTAAAAATGTAATTAGTATGTAAGTTAATGAATAAAGGATAATGTCTATTCTTTTTCGAACGATAGTCAAATCAATTTTATTTCTCCGTATAATATAGTTAGCTTACGGCTACATTACTTTTCTTTTGAAAATGCAATGCATCAACTGTAAATATTACCTAAAGATACAACTAGTAAGTATGCTTTCCAATACTCAAGGAGAAATATTTTCCCGGAATCTTGTTAAGACGGCAAAAGAGACACTTTTCAAAGGTAATTAACTGGCGATACGTTTGATGCAGTGGCTGAGCGATTGGCTTCTGCGCTACGGGGTCGTAGGCTCGATTCCCACACGGCTCAAATATTTATATGGCCTACAAATAGTTTCTCCGGGTCTGGGCGTTTATGTATGTGTATTGTGTCTGTAAACGCACCCACGATATAGGAGAAATTCTAGTGTGGGGGGGGCAACGTTTTAATAAAAATAACTTCAATAAAATAGAAGGTACCTAATAGTGCAAAAAAAAACACAATCAATTATAAATTCCCGCAGATTGTTATTTTTAAAAACGCATTACTCTTACCTACAATTAGTTGTTTCACCCTCAAAGGCTATAAACGCTACGGAAAAAAGATTACGAGCTGCCGGCATTCGGAATATGTGCCATTAACATACTGACTGAATATCTGATAAAGGGCGTTTGTGAAAATTTAGTGTATGCCCGGTAATTACTGGATTGTCGATACGATCACAACGACACGCCCCACCGCGCGCCTGGACGTGCATGCGTGTGTATGCATATGCACGAAGAATTTTACAGGTTAAGACCGGCGTCCTAAAAACAATTTATCTAATTGAAGTTACTGTGCATAGAGGAGTGGTCACTACACAAAGCATGGTGCTTGCTACCTCTCTATTCTGTCAAAACATGGATAAGGCACTGAGTCCACGTTGCAAACCAACGTCGTCGCTTCTATTTTCATTGCCACAACAACCCTCTGGACGTCCGCGATTGAAATCTAGCTTATACGCAAAAAATACATTTTATTATCGACCCCATTTTATTGCAGAAATGCAGAATGCTTGTAACGAAATATTTTAAGTGGACAATGTCTTAAAGTTTAAACTTTTACGGCCACACAAGTAAATATTATCAGTTTTTTTTAATGAGAATGTTTTGTTAAATAAATTCAATACCTAATTTTAAATGCACATTAAATGCAAGTTCCAAGAAGTTAATGTAAGATTTATAGAAAACTAGCGGACCCAACAGACGTTGTCCTGCCCGGAAAATTTGGTGATATACCGACAGCAGCGCCACCTACCAGGTCCAATTGTGAATCTAAACCATCCAGGGCGCCAGCCAAACGCATACAAAAAAATTCATTCAAATCGGTCCAGCCGTTTAGGAGGAGTTCAGTGACATACACACGTACAGTCGTATTATATATATAAAGATAGATAATTTTCACAATCCTCGAAAGACTGTTACAATAAGTTCGTAGATCATAATCGTAAATTAATTAAATAGAAACAGCAAAGATCCCAAATAACAGCATAATAAATAATGAACATAAAAATATACTTCTGTCCGCAGATGCTGATACGCCATGACTCTGCAAATATGATATAATGGACAGCACTGTTATCTCCCATCCATTTATATAACAATCGTTGATAATTAAATACTTTTAAGGTGTTTAACCTATACCACACTTAACATTTATATTTACAAGCTCTAAACTTTTTAATGTTTTTTGCGAGGCAGATGTCGTCATGATTCCACGAATTCTTGTACCACCACTTAATGTTTTAATTAACCCGTGGTTAATCTCGACTGCCAAAAAGACCCAAATGCCTATTTTTTTCGTTTCGGAACAAACGTCTCGGCCACTTGTTGCCACTTCCCACGCAAGCGATCTGCATACATTTGCAGGCTCTTTCATCCTCGTACTTAGCATAAAACAAGCCCGACACCAAGTCATTATGCAGTCTCGGATTTCGAAGTACGGCTGCATAAATTTACGCCATTATCAAAATATCGTGAATGAAACAAACCGAGCATGAAACGGATTTAACCAGTTTAGGGGTCATTAACGCACGCAATGCGTATTGTTCTGTGATTATTTGCACGTACGCATTCGTGGGGTTAATACGAGAGGAAATTGACGCATTATGATTATGATGAATGTTCCAAATTAGTAAATATGTAATTATAGCTTTAATTAATTTGTTGAAATGATATTTTGTTTGAATTATTCAAATAATATTAATTATGTTTATATATTACGTGCTATTTCCGTGGTTAATAACTAATAACATAGTAACATCATACCAAATTACACTTGCGTGGGCATAAATGTAAAATTATTAAAATCTCCTCTTCAGAAACACTTTAGGACGCTTCAGAAGTAAAGATGTCGGCGCCCACACAAATCCTTTGCTCGCTTGACCTAAGGGATCCGCGATTCCACCTCAAATATTTGGCACATTTCTCCACGAACGTTTAGATCAAAGGGCATTGAGCAATGACCGTCAAAAACACTCATTGTTAACTTCCTTTGATGATCAGTACTCGAGGTACCTACTCCATTATTATGAACGCCGCTCGAGGCGCTGGCCTCCCTAACAATTCACTCAAATACTTAGCTTGAGATAAACAGACGAAAATTCGGCTTAGATATACCCAACCGGCTCTATTCTCCAAATCCAATGTTTATTAAAGAGATTGATTTGATGCCGTTACTATTATTCGCTTAAATATTATTTCAAGTAGATGTCTATTTAGTAGGTAGGTAGGTATAGCTGTATTGTATTGTTGCCTGATCTTTTTAGTTTATGAAATAGCCCGTACTTAAGGCTACACACTTTTATATCCATATTATTCGAATAGATACATATTCTTTAGAGCGATAATATTTTCTTAAGGCTTCTATTAAATTAATTATTTTAAAATAAATAACATAACATAACATCACGCCTGTATTCCTTGAAGGGTTGGGCAGAGGTGTATGGTATTAACCTGCATTTCGCCATTATATTTAAGTCCCATGAAATAGGGGGCGAGCCTATTACCATCAACCGGGCGCAAATCCAAACACCGAGCTGCTACTGATGAATTCCACATGGTAAACCCCAATAACACTTTGCTCGACCTGGGGATCGAACCCAGGACCTCACGATCAGCAATCACGCTTGCCACCGCTAGACCAACGTGGTAGAATAAAAAAAAATCTTTAAAAAACATCGAGGGATCTACATCAATGACACTACGAAACGAGCAATTACATTCCCAAGTGTCGCCGTCTAAAACTGTCACAGCCATTATAAACACGCTTGCAATAGCAATCAAACTACTAATTACATCGCCAGCTGTATTTTAAGCAAACCGTAACAGTATTATCCTTTGATATCCTTTTAAGCAGTGATCGAATTTGGTTAAATCCCTATAAGACACTGAATATTCATGTGTTTAGTGGGGCTATTAGTTAGCTGAACGCGTCGAGCCGTTCATATCTGCTGATCGCGCAATTTGGACGCCATCTCAGTAAATTATGTTTGAAAGCAATGGATTGTACAATAAAATTAATGTTGCAGATAAAATATACGATAGTGAACAAACAGTAATTATGCCTTAAATCCCTCAACGATAGTTTACTTTAGATCATATTATCAAGTTGTTAGTTTCGCCACGGCTCTATTTGAAGCCTGTTTTCTTGCCAATTTAATGGTAGCGAAATTTGAACATAGCAATTTTCTAAACTATGTAATGAGTTTGATAAAATTAGCAGAATTAATTACATAGAGATACCAGAGAAGTATGTCAAGGAGTTCATTTCGTAGATAAGTACATTACTCTAAAATACAACGCAAAATAATTATCTTTCGTCTGAATCCACGTGCCTACTAAATATTGAATACAGAAGAATATTAAAATGGGTTTCGTTATTAATATACGCATCGTTCTGGGAGAGCGAATTAATATTCGATGTGCTTATAATAAATAAAACAAAATAATCTCTGAGTGAAGACGATTTCGGTGCTCTTGTGTTTTCTTTGTTTTGAATCACGATTGCCAGGTGGCGACAATTCCAAACTTTTCAATGGGGGCCGTCCTCTAATTAATTCTTGGTTGTAATTCTCAGAGTCTCTATTCATTTTAAGTCTCGAGCTCGGAGTGTACAGCCATAACTCATTAAAAATTTCAACCAGAGAAGTATTCCGCGAATGTTATTATAAATTCCGCTCCGTACGGAACGCTCCGCCGCAGCTTAACTTCACCACAGTTTACGTGTAACAAAATTTGTGTCATTTTATAAAATTTCGGATGATTAAAATCTCTGGAGGTTTGATAACGAACGCTGCTGAAAGCAGAACAAACATTTCAATTAATATTTAAAATGTTTGGTCAACTTTAATGGTATGTTCCTGCACAGCGCAGAATTCAAAGTACTAGACCATGTCAATAATAATTTATCCAAAACAAAACCTAAATAAATTAGATTTGAAACCTTTATAGGTTTAGGTCTGTTTGTTTAGGCTACAGACAAGTTTCACACATAAATCAACCACGAAATAGCTGTAGGACCGAACCGCAAATTAGACGTAATAGCTAATACATACCTACTATCCTAGATAAATATTAAAATCAAATATCTAAGGTAAAAGTAATAATGAGGATTGGTGAATATACAGGGCGTCCCACGGATATGCCACATGGAGGGAAAGTACCTTGAATATTGTAGATGGAACATTTAACTGAAAGAAGACATTATTTGAATTTAAAAAACAATTTAAACTGCATTCATAGATATTTAAATAATTACATGGTTGAACCGGGAATCGAATCCTTTACATGAGAAAAATAATCAGCCTATAGCTTTATCATACCGATCGAAAGGCTTCATCATAAGGATCATTTTTTGCTAAGTAACATAGTGTCAAAAATAAAAGGAAGACCATGAATTTTAACATTTTTAATTCAAAATCATTCAAATTAATGTCAGCTTTTCATTTTTCTGAACAAAATTTCACATCAAATGTTGAAATTCACGGTATTCCTTTTATTTGTGACACTGTTATTTCGAAAAAAATAATCCTTATGATGAAGCCTTTCGATCGGTATGATAAAGCTACAGGCTGATTATTTTTCTCATGTAACGGGTTCGATTCCCGGTTCAACCATGTAATTATTTAAATATCTATGAATGCAGATTAAATTGTTTTTTAAATTCAAATAATGTCTTCTTTCAGTAAAATGTTCCATCTACTGTATTCAAGGTACTTTCCCTCCATGTGGCATATCCGTGGGACGCCCTGTATACCTACCTATTATTACAAAAGTATTGTCGTCAATGTCGTTCACAGCACATAAAACGCCAGATAAGTAACTAAATCTCTTGAGACTCAAGTTAAAGGATAAAATACCAAGAGACAAGCGTGTAGTTAATACCCCTTGCCATTGTAGCTCACAGGCACAACACAAATAACTTCAATAAATGGAACAGAAATAGCCTCTCAAACGTCCGCAACATGTATTAAATCGAAGCCACACGCAGCAAAGTTCTTAGGAAACCTAATCAACTCACCGCGTTTCACAGCAAACCAAACAGGTTCTACATGCACGTATAACCTAGATTCTTTAGAAATTAACCGAGAGAGAGAATGAACTTATAAAGACATAAGACAGGTCGGATTGAAGTGTGTTCACGACGTCATAAAGTGTTTTTAAAGCCAATTTACGTCGTTTTATCGCGCGTCCCACACTAAGTGTGCGTATAACCTTAAATATGACGAGAAATCTCGGCAGTATTACGCACCGTCTAATATATCAACGTTGCTGTTTGTAACTTCGTAAACTATGTGATGGATAAATGTCAAGTATATAAAGGTAAGTAATAAATTTTGAAAAATGGTTATGTGGTTGTTCCAAGTTAAGCAACCACGAAAGAGCTGTTGGTAAAGATATCTCGAGTTTGTTTGACAAGATTCAAAATCATGAGCCACAACGTATTTTTTGGAGTTTCCCATTTAGTTAAAAATCACGGAGGTAATTCAAGCACGTTTTAGATCATACAGTTTGTCTATGAAAACCTCCTGAAATGTTCGACAAGCAATCATTTATTTATGTATTTACAATCGACAAGAAAAAAGATACAACTGTATTCAGCAAACTACAAGTATTACATTTTTTATCCGCAGAAATCTAAGTACCTACCCTTAAATCTAATTATTCTCGAATCGATATCGATAGAAATACTAATAATGTTTTAGCTTCAGAAAGACAGAAACCCTTCATTCATATTCAATAGGCCTCTTATTTCAGCAATCTAACTAATTGTATGGTTTGCATAACAAGAGGATCTGTTGCAATACTAGATATCTACCTACTCAAATTACGTGGTACAGTGCTTTCATTGTAAACAGAGCCTACTGTTGCTATAAGGGGTCCTGCCAATGCCTATCTAAGCGAGGCAAAAGCGAGCATTCCTAACTTGAACGTGATGCTTATAAGAATGATTGCTATTTTATGTTCATAAATAAGCCTACTGATTATTTAGAACTATTTATTGTACGTTGACCAAATTTATACTACAACATAATATATTTTTTAGGTCAATCATTTCCCGATAAATGGTATACTTAGAGGAGCTCGTGGTTTATTAACGACCTCACGGATCATACGATTTGCGAGGTTAAGCAACGCTTGCCGCTGTCAGTCCGTGGATGAGTGACCGTTCATTACACATCGAGACTCCTCCGTGCCTCGGAGAGCACGTTAAACAGTCGGTTCCGGGTGTCATAAGAACACCTATGACAGTCGTTACGGCAAGTCATAAGGCCAGAAGTTTGACAACCGGTCTAAGATTAAGATATTGGCATTGCCCATTAACTGGGTTGCGGAGGTCTGATGACAGTCGCTCCGTGTAAAATACTGGTATTCAGCCGCATCTGATTAGACTGGAAGCTGACCCCAACACAAATTGGGAAAAAGCTAGGCAGAACCGTATATTTAGATTTAATTCTAAAACATTGCACTACGTTATAATTGAGGTATGTGAGCATTCGTAGTCATGTGCTTTCATAAAGAACTTCTTAAAGTTTTCTATCTCGTGCTTAAATCTTTCGCTCACCGCGAATGGTGTGGATGAACCTTAACTTATTGCTTTGTGGAGTTGATGATTAGAAATTACACCTACACATGACGTCTGTATTCCCCATGGGACCTAAATAGATCCTTCAAAGTTAAAATAGTGTGTAACACACGCACTATGAAAATGAAATGATTTACCTACATAGTGCTATAAACATTCAGAAGTGGCTCAAGTAATAAATTCTATGCAGAAGTTATTATACTACTTTACCTCGACCTTACCTTACCTTGGCTGCCTCGTTGGTCTAGTGGAAGGCAGCTAGCGCGACTCCTGATCGTGAGGTACTGGGTTCGATCCCCAGGTCGGGCAAAGTATTATTGGGATTTTCCATTGGCAATTTCTCAGTAGCAGCCCGGAGTCTGGATTTGTGCCCGGTTGATGGCAATAGGCTCGCTCCCTATTACATGGGACTTAAACACAACTGGCGAAACGAAGGTGTACTAAAAACACCTCTGCCGAACCTTTACGTTGAAAGACAGCAGTAATTTTGTTTTATTCAATTAGTTGGATCATTTCGCGAGTTAAAACCTTTTTTATATAAAACCATACCAACTCTATTAAAACTTCCAGTCCATTATTTTCGCCTGTCGTTAGCGCTAAATACCGTACAATTTAACATAACCGATCATTAGACTGCTACACTTTCAATTTAGTAACAATTAAAAAGCACTAAAAACGTAAATCACTAAGACATGCAATACACGAATTATGACATTGGCGGGAGTTCGCTCGCAGGGCTGAACAATCACATAGGTAGCAAGAGATAGGGTTGTCGATACATTTGATTTGCCAATTTTAGTATTAAGCATACATAAACCAGAAACTATAGAACGCCACGTACTACGATCCTTACATACTCCTTTCACTTCATCCACATTCATACATCTTGTCATACACTTGTCTTTTGGTATTATCGTCAATAACATTACAGCTGCATGTTATGTGTTCCCTTATATCCGATTAAGATATGCATCATGATATATAAAAAATACCTTTTTATAGGCTTAGCCAAAACATCTTTTTTCTCTATCTTCGTCAAACTGGAAAACCCTGCTAACGACAAAATAACAAAACATCTGTGTGCATTTCTGTTATCAAGTTTTATATACTGAAACTCTGTGTGGTAAGAGATAAGGCATTGATAAATTTCAATAGATGACAGAGACCAGTACGGCTGATATGATAAAAGTTAGATGATGAGGCTCCTATCTGGTGAAATAAAATACCTCCTGCTGACACGAAAGAAGAATAAGAAAAGTTAGATTAACTCACTCTAAACTACATTATGCCCCATAAAATCAAAGATATTCTTCTTACAAGTATAAAGGTACACATAAATTTTTCGTTAAAATTACGCTCAGTATATAAATATTTTTACTAGTCAACCATGTTAATCATCAATTAAAGATGTTTGTCATTTATTGTTTTTTTCTATATTTATGTTTATCATCAGGTGACAGCCCTAAGCAGCACGAGAACCCTCCGGTACGACGTAATGGCGGCGATTACAGCCCACCCGACTGTGGGACCGACTCTACTATTTGTCTAAAATGACTTTAAAAACGGTTGCATGTTACTTATGACTTAATGTACGTGTGTTGGTATTAGCTCTGATGATCTGTTACTTTGAAATGTTGACTTAAGTATGACGACATTTGAAAATAATCGCTGTCGATACAGGATTACCTTAGGTATGTTACTCACTTAAGAATATAATTATTTGAATTTACATATATTTGCACAAACGGTATCGTTAATACTGGCAATACCATTTGCGCATACATTTTGACGTCTTAACGTAGGGCAAATTAAAATTTGCGCACAAAAGATTGAGCATGCAGTCGGACCATAACGTCAAACACGACACATAGAACAGATGTTTAAGCCCTGTTTAGTCTAAACACGATTTTGTGTTATAACAATAAGTTTCCTGGCAGCTTTTTTCAATAGGAAAGGCAAATTGAAACTGTACAACAAAAATCTCAGTTTTTATAAGTGCCTATTAATGGTTTAATATGAAATAAAGCGTTAACCCTCTTATTACGAAAGATGGTTTAAGCCAAGTTTAAGGTAAACCCAGTTTTAAAACCTGGCTTTTACTTAGACCAGGGATGGCTAACCAATGGCACGCGACACAATATTTTGGGCACGTCACTGATCACAAAATTCAGTATGCACTACGAAAAAAGTGTGAAGTAGGTAATATATGACCCAATAATCACAAACTCAAAATTATTTGATGGCACGTCTATGACCTCATTAAACTTTTCTTTAGAAAAATGGCACGTTGATACCTAAAGGTTCGCCATCCCTGACTTAGACCTTATATCTCTTGTGAGAAGAGGAAAAAGGTTGAAACATGCAGTATTTAGTGAGCGCAGTAAGAATGAGATATTATGATAATCATATTTCAGATGAGTAAGCATTTTCACGACGTATACTATATTGCAATGCATTACGGATTTTACATCATGCTTTTAACTCAAAAACATCTTACATTCTTCAACTGGCCTCAAATATGTATGTAAATAGAAAAAAAAACATGTAATCTCATTGCATATCTTTATCGATAAGATGTCGATAAAATTTGGTATTCTCTTATCACAATTTTTAAATAACATCTGGTATTGCATGCATTATCAACTGTTTGAGGAAAATTTTGTTCTCTATAAATTTTGTTAAATATGTTTTCCCATACTTTAGTTATTTATTTTGTACTTTTTCTGCGACATAAAACAGCGTTTTTTAAATATTTTTACCGAAAAATAAACAGAAATATTCCCATCAAGACTGATCCGATTCTGAGGAAATATATTTTCCACCCATACACAATAATTTTGCTTCTATTCCGAAAACTATACAATTTTGGCGAAAGCTATTAATTATCGATTTATATTTCAGTGTTAGGTACGACTTACGATACTTGTTTCAGTTTTTCACTCCGTGTAAACTAGAACCGATTATAAGAAAAATGATGGTTATGGACATAATCACCAGTTTTAAACGTGGCCTTTACATAATAAAGTAATGGATTGTAATAGCCTAAATAGTTAAGAAAAAGAAGCCAATTAGACACAATATTACGCTAGTAGGAACATGATATAATTGCAACAAAATTCTTCTTATTCCCGTCACGAAACACACAACATAACTTCAAGCCTTATATTCCCCGAAGGGTTCGGCAGAGGTGTTTTAGTAACACCCTCATTTCGCCAGTTATGTTTAAGTCCCATGTAATAAGGGGTGAGCCTATTGCCATTAACCCGGGCACAAATCCAGACTCCGGGCCGGTACTGAGAAATTCCTAATGGAAAAACCCAATATCACTTTGCCCGACCTGGAGATCGAACCCAGGACCCTATGCTCAGCAGCCACGCTTGCGACCACTAGACCAACAAGGCAGTACTATATAATCAAAATGTTATCTGGCAAAAACAAGGTGATCCGTAACTCACTTACAAACTTAGGCCGGCCCATATTAATATTAAGCTCTAATTTGAGAGATCCCTCTTAAATGTAGTTTAAAAACGAGTTAAAGCGTATTTATATATGACGACACGTTTGGTACAGTGGCTGAGCGATCGGCTTCTGCGCTACGGGTCGTGGGTTCGATTCCCGCACGGAGCAAATATTTGTATGGCCTACATATTGTTGTGGATTTGTGTCTGTAAACGCACCCACGATACAGGGGAAATTCTAGCGTGGGGCAACGTTTTTTTTTAAAAGAAAGATTTATTTTAAAAAAACTTGTCAACTGTATGAAATTCTACACTATGATAACTCTGCTGTTTGAAGATCATTCAAATGAGAGCTGTTTATTAATACGGATCTTAGTAGGTAATTGTTATCGTTAGTATACTAAGTAACAAATCCACTGGCTTTTACGCCACTTTACATATCCTCATATGCGAAAGTAAGTTTGTCTGTTTGTTAATTTTTAACGACTAAACTACTTAACTAATTTTGATGAAATTTGACTTCCGAAAGAGTACAAGGACACTCTTAGGCTCAGTTGCACCAATAAACTATAACCTTACGGTTATAGTTTACATATACCATATTTATGTCAATTGACAGAAATTTTGGTCTGGTTACGGTTTTGGTTAGTTGGTGCAACTGAGCCTTAATTTTTATCGTCATAGAACGCAAGCAAAGACGCGGGTGTGGGCTAGTAATAACATAAAAGGTCGATTTATTCTAGACATCGTGTGTAATGAGATATCAATCTTTAATCACATAATTACTCGATAAATACCTTCCTAAGAAGCATATACGTTATATTAATACTAAGATTATTAACGAAAAGATTATATAATCTTATTGGCGCTACGATAAACTGTACATATTCCCAAAAAAATAATTTTCTTAAATATGTGTAAGTTAATAACGGAAAGTTAACGATCGTAGCACGCGGTGTTTCTGCCTATACACAATAGAACAAAATGCACCTATGTATACAACATGTAACGTACCTAATTAACGCACACCCTCAAACACCCCAATTAGATTATGTTACAATCATAATACATACAATGAAATATTATTATAACATTTATATGCATTGTTATTTACTAAATTAACGTTCTTGAAACAAGGTTTATTTTTCTTTATTTTGTATTGAATGACTGAATTTGTATTAATACAAATAAAAATGCACTTTTAAAAGTCTTTTTGCCTGATTTACGGTCCATTTCAGTTTGTTTTGACTGTACAGTGGTAATGTGACTACCTAATTTCCGTAGTTTTAATTATTTTTGGGATATAAAATTACCTTTATTAAAAATGATAGAAATCGATTTAGTAAATGATTCTGAACAAACTACTTTCAGGATGGGCGTTAATTATGTTTCCTACATATTTATATACAAGGTTAGTCGGAAAGGGGGTACTAAGCCGCGGGCCACTTAATGTATTACTGATGATTGTTTTAAAGAAAGTGTTAAAATTTTAAATTTCGATCATTTATTTTTTCATGAAAAATTATTTTCATTTTAGTTTTTTCAAAAATTCTTCATCCCTGCTTTAGTTATGAATTCAGAAAATGGAGTTTCTAATCCGTGACCCCAAATATGACGTAATATGTAATTACGTCTGATCATAGCTGCGGATAGATAGAATTTAGCATATTTTTTTACGAAATCTTTGAAAAGCTATTTCTCTTAAATTATCGAGTTTTGGGGAAAGTTGTAGAACAAAAGTTACCGCTTATTATTTATAGGTACTTTAACAGCCTTTCGGTTTAGTACCCCCTTTCCGACTAACGTTGTATATAATTCGACTGTACGTGTGTATGTCACTGAACTCCTCCTAAACGGCTGGACCGATTTGAATGTTTTTTTTTGTATGCGTTTGAGTAGCGCCCTGGATGGTTTAGATTCACAATTGGACCCGGTAGGTGGCGCTGCTGTCGGTATGTCACCAAATTTTTAGGGCAAGACGACGTCTGCCAGGTCCGCTAGTATTGTATAAGTATTAGTCACGATTCACACTGGTACGGCACTATAGGTATACTCAATACTGTCCCCATATCGATACATGTTTTGCTGAAGTAAATAAAAGACAATCAAAAAACAATGCCAATATTCACACAATCGATGCCAAAATAATTATTTTTACTAACAAAGGACGACACGTTCGGTGCAGTGACTGAGCGATTGGCTTCTGCGCTACGGATCGCGGCTTCGATTCCCGCGCGGAACAAAATATTTGTAACACACAAATATTTGTTCCAGATCTGGGCGATTGTGCATGTGAGAGTTGTGTTTGTTAACGCACCCACGATACAAGACCAATATTAGTGTAGGACAACGTATTTTTAAAGAAAAAATGGTAATGCAGAACCTTAACTGAAATATTCATGCAAAACGGTCCTTAATGCGAGTACAATTCACACTCAACGACAGGTGGTGAACAATACGAAACACGAAACTTTTGCCTTTTCAGCTCAACAAACTACATATTTCATTGAAATTCTCCATAAAACAAAACACGCGACTAGCGCAAAAAACAACACTAACCAACAACTCTAACATTTCTCATAATAATAACTTTGATCTTCTTTACTCAATAAAACTCTAAAGGATGATTTCCACAATACGGCTCGTATCGCATCGGATCGGAACGGATTTTACAATCTTTAAACGATATTAAATCGTGTACACAGTAGTTAAAGTCTATATTACCAAGCCGAGCATAGCAGCTTGACCACGGGCGTCTTCCGCGACACGCGATCGTAGCCGAAAGTATGCTGCGACGCGCGATCGGCTCTGTCCGCCTGTCGTCGTATCTGATCGGAGCCTTTCAAAAATTAGAACACGTCAACACGGTAGGAATCTAGGCGCAGAAACGGATACGTTCGCAAGCGACTGTACGGAGCCGATCGTATGCGTGACATCCTGCCGGACGCGATCGGCTGTCGCCGCATCCGTTCGTATCCTTTCCGATCCGATGCGATGCGAGCCGTTTGGTGGAAATCATCCCTTACACTGACTGACGGACAACGCAGAGCTTAAACCGCGGTGGGTCTAGAAGCATGAAATTTTGCACAGTAGTAACGGAGGTGAGCACTAAGAAAGAGTTTTTGATATATATAATTCATCCCCTAAGGGGATTTCATGGGGGTGAAAGTTTGTATGGAAGTCCGTCAATTTTGAAGTTAAGAAATGGAATTGGTGTTAATTTTTCTGTGTAAAACGAAGATAAACTCACTAAGTAGGTCACTAAGAAAGGATTTTTGAAAATTCATCCCCTATGGGGGTTAGTACTTAATAAAACTAACAATGACTGACTGACGGACATCGCTCTGCTTAAGCTAGTGGGTCTAGAAGCATGAAATTTTGCACACGAGTTTCTTATAACGTAGGTGAGCACACGGCTAGTACACAATAAAATACTTAATGGAAAACGCCTTACAAAACTAAAGAGCGAGTTAATTAACTTTCACACATTTATTTTCAGGTGGGAAATCGATTTTTCTTCAATTTCCTAGAGTTGAGATAAACTGGTTGGTGTTATTTCGTTATTTCCGTATCGAGTGCCGACGTTAACTGCTGCCTTTATGAGGACCACCCGAGTGTGGGAATATTACTGAAACTGTAACCGTTAACAGAGCAACACGCGGTTATTTGTGCCGTAACCGTGTTTGGCGCACTACCGATTAACTTTAGCAAATTGAATACTAAATTGCTTGCAAATGATACTTTACTTTCGGTCTTGTGTGTATGCATTTATTTTTACTTGGTTCCGCCAATATGTATGGTTAAAAATAATGTATGTACATAATTTTAAAAACGTTGATTGTCGGCACGTGTGGTGCAGTGACTGAACGATTGACTTCTGTGTTAAAGGTCGCGGGTTCGATTCTCTATAACGTGGAATCCCGATAGTTGTACCGGGTACGGGCATTTTTGCATGTGAAATTTTGTGTCTGTAAACACGCCTATTGTGTGGCAAAGAGCTCCGATCTCTATGCAAAGCAGACCACTGTCCAGATAGTACCTTTACTTTTCTTATCAAGTGTCCATTCCGTAGATATCTTTAAGCCCTCTTAAATGTATAAACAGTAAAGTTGACTGACTACCATATCAACTTGCAAGACAAGTTGGGTTATGAGACCATAAAGTTAGTAACGATTTTTCGGCTAACCCAGGGCAATTCAGCCCCGCATCCAACCTAGCTGTCTGGCTAGTATTTTGCACCATGGCACGAGCTATTTCTCGTATAGCTGGTGTCGAGACATAATTAGCCCATTACTGTCCCACTGCTGGGCACAGGCCTCTTCTCAGCATGACAACGGTTTAAGCCTTAGTCGACCACGATGGCCCAGTGCGGATTGGCAGACTACACACACTATCGAGAACTTAATGGAGCCCTCTCAGGTGTGCAGGCATCCTCACGATATTTTACCTTCATCGTTAACGCAAGTGATAATCAAATTCTGATCCACACATGAATTCGAAAAGTCAGAGGTACGGGCCGGGATCGTACTCCTGCATAAAAGGTAATCGTTCAACCTAGTGGTTGAACGATTCATGAGTCATTAGTATGACTGCTTAAGAATAAGAAGGATAAAAATTAATTCACTATACTACTTATCACGGGAATCTATTCGGAAGCTAATGTAATTAAAAACATTTAATTGACGCACTTTTTATTCATACGCACGAATAGTTTTATCTACAAATTACAAACCACAATCAAAGAGGAGTAAAGGACAAAATGTTAAAGTAAATACATCATAACAACCTCTGTAAAGTTTGTCCTGTTCCTCAGAGGGCCTGTTATGATTTGTTTATTGTTTGTCTAAGCCCAATTTAAATGTTTACTAGGCCCTCACCGAAATAGCTGTGGACACACTAGCGACCTCTGTGTGTTTGCAATTTAAATTCTTTAAGCGATTCTTAGTATCACACAAAGGAATACAACAGATGTAAGAAAATGCTTTATTTTTAGAGGCTCGGCGAGCTTTGTCTAGATAAGTCAGTTTTGCTGAAATTTTGTTTATTTCATTACTTATTACACATTCTTTCTAGATCTCTGTTTATGTTTTATTGTTCTGAATTGATAATGATATATTATTAATAAAGGTATCATAATATTTTCTTCAATGGCACAACGTTCTTTAATACCAAATGCACGTGTGCATTTGACCTGAGGGATCAAACCTTAAACCCATGCGAAAAAAAGGGAGACTTGGTAAAAAAAATCGAACATAACTTTCTTAAATCCAGTTTAACAAATTTTTGGAGTATCTCATCAAGTTTTAAAAAAAAATCCAATTCTGCCTTATTTTTCGCAAGGATTTAAGGTTTGACCACTCAGTTCAAATGCACATCAAAGGCATTAAAATACAAAGATTTTCATTATAAGTACATTAAAATACACACATACTGTAACAAAATTATTAATTTCTACATCTTAGAAATTTAACAACGTTTTCCCAAAATTCTATTGTTTAATTCATACCAAATATTCAATTCATCAAAATATTACGAATCTCTTCTTGATCAAACAGACTACACCAAATATTATAACAAGACCTCACAAATACGTATTTAACTTCCTAAATACCTCACTTGTTGCTTTCCCGGTCCTATTATACCAAAAACTGGCTTTTGAAGTCCAAAGCGGCTTCATACTGAATCCATTCATTAAAGCCAGGAGTACGGCCACCGCGGGTTTGTTGACTGGCTATTAGTCTATCATCAATCTTTGGACTACAATGATCCCCTAACTAAGAACCGACGACACCGAATCAGTCAGCGAACACACAACATCTATCTATGGTCACACGTTCGGTTGCCCTCTCTTTGCAAGCTATTGATGAAGATTATGTAGGTATAGTACGACACTTCTAAGAAGTCGCATCGGCAAACTTCGTAAAAACGATCACTTCCGAACTGAGTTCAACTTCAAGACTACAAATTTTTATTGTGAAAAATTATCTTTACGCTGACGCTATAAGTGTGAGTTTGCGAAAACTAGCGACTGCCATTGCGTCGCTTAAGTTCTGACATCGCGTAACTCAAAATAGTTAACGTTTCAGGAGAGCAAAAAATAGTTTTTTTTTTCTACTTATCATATAATTGTTTTTAATCTACAATATGCTATTTTATTTTGGTTTTTTCGACGGAGCACTTTCGCGACACGATCCAGTATGGATCACCTGACTTACACGCTGTTTTAGCTGTTTACATAGCTTGGTGGAAAAAATATTTATTTTATTTTTATTAAAAAAAAACGTTGCCCCACACTAGGATTTCTCCTGTATCGTGGGTGCGTTTACAGACACAAATCTTCACATACACAAACGCCCAAACCCGGAACAACTGTTTGTAGGCCACACAAACATTTGTTCCGTGCGGGAATCGAACCCACGACCCGTAGCGCAGGAGCCAATCGCTCAGCCACTACACCAAACGTGTCGTCAATATACATATACCGTCGTCAATATATATAAATATTACATACGCGGTGGTGTTTTTTTTTTAAATAACGCGTTGCTATTGGTTCTAACCATTGATTGTGACAGGTCAAACGATGCGTTTTTCGATTCCCTATCGAATGACGTGCATAACTCAAAACTACTATTTAACGAGTTACGCGGTGTTAGAACTTAAGCGACGATTGGTTGTTCCGTTATTCGATCAAGTTTGCCGATGCGACTTCTTAGTTGGTTCGTACTGTCCATAGTGTTATACTGATTAATAGAAGGACAACACTAGCTCATGTCCCAAACCCCTATTTTTGTTATTTTTTAGTCTGTGATTACTTTTTGGTTTGGATAATAAAAGTCTAGATTTTTATTATTAAAAAGGTGTATTAATTAATTACATCCAAAAATAGTAGATAATATAACACATAATATGGGTAGTTTTATTATAATATGTGTATTTTCGTTAACATCTACATAACTTAAAGAAAAAACTTAAAAGTTGATTTTCGTAAGATTTTTGATAGAAAGTTTGTTATTTCATTCAAATTGTTTATGTTGACAGTAACAACATTTTGATACTTTTAGCTTGTGCCGTCAATTATTTTTTATTCAGGATGATCTCAATATTACAAGTGTGAAAATTATGTTCCAAAGAAGTACCTATATTTGTTTCTCGATCACACCATAACAATTGTCTGAATTTTGACGGAAGTAAAATAATAAAATATATATTTTTCATATTGGAATTGTAATACATTTTCACGCAAGCAGATCCACGGGTACAGTAAAGTTAACGGGTTATAATGTAATATTACCCACATGAAATTTGAATAATAGTGCATAAAATGTACAATGCGCGAAATGACAACTTGTTTCACTCTATGTTGTTTTGTTCCTAAAATCAAAGTTACAAATATTTTACATTTATACAATGCATTAATGAATTCAGTTATTAGATAATTAGATATGTAGTGTACTTACTATATTACTGACGTATCAAAGCAATACAAATTTGGATGTTTGGTTCGGAAATAGAATTCTTTTTCTTCTCTCGTTTCGACACGAGCTATACCAGAAATAGCTTATGCCGTGGTGACAAGATTAGCTAGTCGGCAAGGATGGCAGTGAGGCTGACTGCCCTGGGTGCGTTCGACGGCACGTTTGGTGCAGAGGCTGAGCGGTCGGCTTCTGCGCTACGGGTCGTGGGTCAGATTCCCGCACGGAACAAATATTTGTATGGCCTACAGATAGTTGTTCCGGGTCTGGATGTTTGTGCGTTTGAAGATTTGTGTTTGTAAACGCACCCACGATACAGGAGAAAACCTAGTGTGGTGAAAAGTTTAAAAAAAAATACAAAAAGTATCATCACTCGTGGAGGCTCTTTTAATGCACCCCGAAAATAGAATGATTCTGTAGCTATAGCGTATGGGATAGGTACTTTTAATCCCACAGAACAAGAACATTTCACACGGCTAGTCCCGCGAGCCTTCATGCAATAAGTACACATAAAGAACCATATAGTCCATAATCAACGTCCCGAGCAAAAACAAACAATACTGTATAAACAGCTTCATTTCCCAACAATAACAAGGTAATAACAGTAATAAGTGATTTACAAAAACATTCTACTATTAAACTTTCATCTATTCACCAATCACCATCTCTATGCGATACGCGACTAAAAGCAAACATTTTTATTCGGCGCATGATCTAAGTGACTGATTATACAATAGATCGTCATTAAAGCCGCGCACTCACGCGAGAATATGAGCTGGGTAACATGAATTGCCTGCATCATCGAACTATGTTGCGAGGAATTAAAAATTAAAAACTAATAAATATAAATAGTCAAAACAATACTTACTATAAATATTGAATTAGGAATACGAAAATCTACCTAGATACTTCAATAAATAAATAAAAATATATACGGTCGAATTGAAAAACCTCCTTCTTTTTTGAATTCGGTTAAAAATTACTTACCAATTCCTTCCTCTCTCCTAATATTTTTGCGTGCCCAACAGGGTCCACGATGTACTATATATATTTACTCACCATCTATTAATACCATTGTGGAAAGCAAATAAAAGTTTGAGTTTGAGTTTGAGTTTGAGGAATCATCTATACATATAATAAAATCGTAACAAAGCAAAAACTGAACAATTAATATTTTTGAAAAAGAATTGCTACTTTTTGTTCATCTTCTTTTCGTGTGGTTAGTGACTAACATGGTTTCAGAGTTTATACCACCCATGGGCCTCTGAATTGGCTTCAGTTGCCGTCGAAAAATATCTCTCAGGCATGTCGGTTTCCTCACGATGTCCCTCACCGTTTTTAAGCAAGTGATAATTATACAATACGCACATGAATCCGCAAAATTAGAAGTGCGTGCTTTGGGTTCTAACTCGAGACCTAAGATTTGGCAGTTCGACGGTCACACCACTAGGCTATCACTGCTGTAAACTACCTACGTATACTAAGAACAATATTTATGGTGAAAGAGAAGTTATTAAAATTCCTGTCTATTTGTATGTTTGAGCTTCACGCCAATTCTACTGAATAGATTTAGTTGTTAGCAAAAATGTCCGTTAAAAAGCGGGTCATGTTAAAGGATACAAATTATAACGCTATTCTATATTGGTGAGCACTAAAACATTACGTGTACATTAAGGTTGTGTTCTACAACAGATATTTATGGTTTTTATGGTGACTAAATGATGCTATTAGGAAATTTCATATGAGCGAAGCCGCGGGCACAGATAGTCATACAATATTGCGAGATAGAATTTTCAGAAAAGTCTCTCAACATAGGTTCTAGACAAGTAAATAAAGTAATTTTGATGAAACTAGGTATTGAATTTACTGAAGCTAAGACTATTAATAATAACAAGTAAATCCCATACATTTTAGATTTTTCAATTGCCAACCGTCATGTTTTACAGATAATCAGTTATTTTTCTTAAAGCTGCATTTTTCTGCCTAGAATTGCCTTTTACTGTATTGGCTACCACGTAGAAACAAGTTGCCAATGTTTTAGGCAACGAGATGTCCAATTTTTTTTTACTTCGAATGAGTACCCAGCCTTACCCACAGTTAGAGCAACGGTAAAGCTCTCAACACCATTAATCATTAGTCTTCCTCATCAGTCATACATTCAGTGTTTATTGACTTAAAGTTCACAAAGCGTGAGTGTGAGATACTTTCACTTAGAAGTTGTATTCATAAGGCCAGTTTACAAACAGTCTGACAGAGGAGCTTAATTATTATTTTAATATCAACTAAAGATTTTACTTCCCAAAGTTTTTTTAAAACTTGCAACGTTTAAGTGTCTTCCTTTTCCAAAATGGGAACTCGATTTTTAACCCACTTCCACTTCACAGTGTAGTCTAAACAACTGTTCAACAAGATTTTGTTGTAAGACAAGACAGCTACATTATGACGCATTTGTTTGCGTCAAATATCTCATGCGAAATTTACAAAAGGATGATCAGTGTTACCTGTTTATTGGCCGATTTACAGAAAAAAATCTGGGCTATATAGTTTTATAAAGCACTAGCGGCGCGTTTCTGCAACATTTTTCATTTGTGCTCCGCTCCGATTGATCATAGCGTGATGTTATATAACCTATAACCTTCCTCGATAAATGGACTATCCAACACAAAAATATTTTTCAATTCCAACCAGTAGATCCTGAGTTTAGCGCGTTCAAACAAACAAACAAACAAACTCTTCAGCTTTATAATATTAGTATAGATTAAAAGCTCAAGGATACATCGTTCTATAACTTCAAAAATACCCTAGACAACAACATGTACGGTACCAAATAGGTATCCAAAATAATCACTCAAATATGACATGTACATTTATAAAAATCGAGTTCATGTACACAGTGGCTACATCGATACAACAACGTATCGATTGACTGTGTGTAATCGTTGCCCGCATGAATATTTATTGTTAATTTGTAAGCTCGATGCCCCGATAGTCCCAAGGCGCACTGAAAGCAATATTTTATAATTTCGACATTATTATATCAGTGTTTAATGGTCCCCGGTTAACCGTTCGAGTTATGTTCGACTTTCAAATTCACATTAATGGTCACGAAATGACTTTGCATCGATATTCACTATACGTGGTTTATTTATGAGTTTCCTGATTCAGACAGAATCGGTAAGATATTTTGTTTTAATTGAGAATGGTTTGCGGATGAATACAATGTACCTACATATTTGATTTTTATTTTTGCGATCTTGCATCAAGGCAATGTCCGCGGTATATTGAGGTTTCAAGTTTGAACCACAAAACAGATAGGTACAGAAGTCAATCACATGTATGTACTTCACTTTTAATACCTACGCTCGGCGGTCGCTCTATCTATATATCTATCTCTCTCAAGCGCATGGCACTTGCGCTCGCACTCACTCGCACTCTATTCCCAAACAGTCCGAGATATCGTGTCCGTGAGCAGTGTCTATGTGCGCGTTGCTCGAGCGCACTTGTATGTAGATTGACATCTGTACCTATTTTGTGTTTGAGCTCTGCACACGTCAGGTAAACTTACGATATTAGAAGAATACCTACTTATAAAAAAGTTAGGGGATATATTAATATCATACATAACATAACGCCTGTATTTCCCGAAGGGATGGGCAGAGGTGTATACACCCTCATTTCGCCCCAACCGGGCACAAATCCAAACACCGGGCTGCTACTGAGGATATCCACACAAAAACCAAACAAGACTGCCAGACCTGGGGATCGAACCCAGGACCTCACTATCAGCAGTCGCACTTGCCACCACTAGACCAACGAGGAATAATATATTAATATCCTTGCCTTAATATCCGTAAACAAACACAAATCTTGCACGCATTAAGTGAAACTCCAGTCAAGTCTTGTTTTATACGTTTATTTGATAAATGGACATTCATAGGACCGCATTTACTTAGTAAACAAACAATAAAAGCGACATGCGTGGGCGCTTCATAAAGCACTTTAATCACAATCCTTCGTTAATGGAATAAGACAGGCAGCGCGTGGGTTGCATCGTTTTCGATTTGACTCGATTGTCGAACATCGATATATCGATACCAATTGATTAGAGCTGAGATCAAAGATGTGCTTCCGCATGACGGCAGCTGATCGTATTCCTACGATTAACGAGTAGGCACTGGGATGTAAAGCATCATATACACGTACGACCATACTTATGTAGGTATGTATGAACTTTATAATCTACTATGCAACCAGGTCGGTGAAACTACTGCTTTAACGCGTAACTTTACATAATGTGCTTAACGGTTGGTTTGTCTGTTCTAATTCCCAATGTGAGGCAAACTTCTGTAAAGAGAATGTTCATGTAGGGAGGTAGATAAAAAATCCGTCAATTCAGTAAATTACTTAATTTAACAGAATAGTTTTAGAAATCTACGCTTAACAAATAATTTAGTTCAAAATTCTAAGTTCCACTATTTCATTGTAAATTCGCAGCTATTAATTATAAGTCCCTTGCTAAACGCAAATGTTCTTGTTTAAAATTCAATCCGGTACACATCGATGCCTACATTGGCTTGCGTGTCACTATCTCCACTGTTGGTACCTCTAAATATCGGAAAGAATTCCTTGGAGCCATTCCGACTCTTGCAAAGATATCACGGTGCGAGCATCTCGAGAGCCACGGTTAAACCGGTTGTAAACTCGTATCTATATGTCACAGTCGTACTCCTCGATCTGACTTACTACAATACGCTCGTAAACGTCCTGAACCTCTTTAATTAATTCCCAAAATTTTGGTGTAATAAATTTTCTAACACATTTGAATCGATTAAAACTCTATTGACTCTACGCTAATAGGAGTGCTCGCATATAATTTAGGTTTGACTTACTACTATGTAAATCATACCACAATAAAGGCAAACCAAAATACAATGTTGACACGAGATTTCCATCATATACGTGTATCCGCAAATGTCGGCTTTGTGGCAATTTAGCAAACGTTCGTATTTACAATTTGATAGCAACAATACAAGCTTTGAGCGGACGGTACTACCAATTAAATATCTTAGTTTTATTTATGTGCACCGTGTTAAGTAACCGTGTTTGCTTTTATACGCTTTTCGCTCGCGATAACTTCTGCTAGTTTATTCTATTTAGACAGGGGATAATAATCTAGTATTATTAAAGCTACCGGGAGGACGAAAGTCTATTGGGACGGCCAATCATTTAATTTGCATTGGTAGTTCTATGAAGTAATTAGTTCTGCTTCCGGCACTTAGTACGATAAAATCGCATTTTTTGTTCTATCGAGAACAAAGCTATGAAGCTTCCGCACATAGGTAATTATATTATTGTAACTTTAAAAGCTGCTAAATGATCACGATCGCATTAAACATATCGTAATCTTAATTTTAGTTTTACACCGTGTGAAAATCAAACACCGGTCCACTGTGCTAACAAGTTTACTTACAAGCTGTTATTGAACTGCATCTTACAATACGGACAGATTCGTATCACGTCAGGTTAATTGATAGAGTATTAGTTACTATTTGTTTTGGCTCCCCGACATAACAGTAATGGGTTAACTGGCGCAAAACACTTATCACCATCATCACATCGTGACCCAATAGTTTTAATGAAAGCCAACTGGGGACCAGTAAATCGATTAGTTCCATCTAATCCGATAGCATCGGTAGGTAGTTAGCTATCATTGTCCGCGGTACGGCCCGTTACCGGTAGTCCAGAGATTAATGATACGAGCCTCATTGTTTGAAATGTTAGAAAAATCATCTATTAAATCTACACCGTCCATCAATGACACAACTCGAGACGAGCTGAGTGGGTATTGTTTGATTACATTTCGATGACGTGTACCCATAGGTATGTCTGACAGGGAACTTATGAACTTTGCGGAGTATGACAGCTATAATTTTTAAAGTTCCGGATTTACGAAAGATTTGGAGATGATAACTAATTATTCCTTGTCACATTTCGTCTTCAGAATGATGTGGAATAAAGTTCCTTTATCAACAACTAGCGACCCGCCCCGGCTTCGCACGGGTGCAATATAGATACTAATGTGGGGCATATAAACCTTCTTCTTGAATCACTCTATCTATTAAAAAAACCGCATCAAAATCCGTTGCGTAGTTTTAAAGATCTAAGCATACATAGGGATAGACAGACAGCGGGAGCGACTTTGTTTTATACTATGTAAAGATGAAACATTCTCAGAGTTGCCTTTTTTAACGGAAAATCGTACTCGTTTAACGCAATTTAAAACAAAAACTCATCAGACGAACTTTTTAACATCACCTCACCCGATCCCCGTTTCCCAGAAGCATAGATCCACACAGCCCGCCGAGTCACTTTGACGACAGAGCAAAACATTTTTCGATCAAACTTCGAAATTAATTTTGAAGTTTCCGTCTGACCAACGTTCAGCTAGATCCAAGAGGCAGTCCCAACTGTCGACCCGTCTGTAAGTTATAATTTTATAGCCAAGTTGAATGTTACGAAAATACAAAGACTAACTTTTAGCGCAACTAAGCGTGTACAGTTTTATAGGAACTAGAACTACGAGAGCAGCGATAGAAAATTAGAGCATCTCTTAGAAATATTGGTTCTGCCTAGCCTTTTCCCAACTATGTTAGGGTCAGCTTCCAGTCCAACCAGATGCGGCTGAATACCAGTATTTTACACGGAGCGACTGCCATGGAACCTCCGCAACCCAGTTAATAGGCAATGCCGATATACTGTCATAGGTATTCGTAAGACACCCGGGGCTCACTATTTAACGTGCTCTCCGAGGCACGGAGGGGTCTCAATGTGTAACGAACTGTCACCCATCCACAGACTAACCGCGGCAAACGCAGCTTAACCTCGCCAGTCGTATGATCCCCGGCGGTTGGGAATTAGCCACGAGCCCCTCCATCTTTTAGTATGTACAAACATAAATTGTAAAAGCTGTTTTTGGATTTAGCAGTGATAGCCTAGCGGGTTGAACGCTTGCCTTCCATTGCAGTAGGGTCTGTGTTCGATTCCGGACCGCACCTCAGACTTCAAATTCATGTGCAGATCAGAATTTGATTATCACTTGCGTTAACGGTGAAGGAAAAACATCGTGAGGAAACCTGCACACCTGAGAAGGTTCCATAAAGTTCTCGATGGTATATGTAGTCTGCCAATCCGCACCAGGCCAGCGTGGTGGATTAAGGCCTAAGCCCTTCTTATTCTGAGAAGAGGCTCGTGCCCAGCAGTGGGCAGTCCCACTGATGGGCTAATTATTTATTTATTTAAACTTCATGTACAATTGGTGGTACATAAGGTGGACTTAATGCCAATGGCATTCTCTACCAGTCAACCTTTGATAAAATTAAGCACTTCGAAAAAGGTACAAAAAAAGAATTTAAAACAAATATTGAATAGGTAAATAGAATTTATAAAAACAAAATAATACATAAGTACTAACAAAATATATACTTTATATATATATCTATATATTACAATAAAAATACATATTAAACCTATATATCTATACATACATACATACACATAAATATTTATAACTATGATGGACAGTTCATTCAGACTAAGGTTGCAGCGATTTTAAGAAATATTCCCGAACTTTACGTTTGAAAATGAATTTACTCGGAGCCTTTTTCATATCAAGGGGTAGCGCGTTCCAGAGTTTGATTGTTGAGACAGCGAACGAATTGGACATGAAACCTGTGCGGTGAGAAGGAATAAGTAGAATTAGATTTTCAGAGGCACGAAGGCTACTAATAATTATAATTATATTACCTATTAATAATAACTATTAACTGTATTATTTTTATGTATTTGTATTAAGATTGATTTTATCTTTGTCATGACAATCACAGGTGTTAGTTAGCTGATAGTCCAAGCTACGAATTTACAGCGGTAGCTAAGATATTTTTCTTAACAGTCACGCTGTAGACATGCAGCCAGCTTTAGGGCCTAAAGTCAGGTTGCATTACTTAGAGAGAACTCACACGACATACTAAACGTAGGCCTGTGCAGAGTGGGTGCTTATTTATCTTGTAAAACATTTCTATTAACCAAATTGTAACACACATGATTTTAATTGTGTTACTATATACGTCTGTCCAACCCTTCGGGGAATACAGGCATGATGTTGTGTTATATGTTATGTTATGTAAACCAAATTGTATATAATACACATAAAAAAACTTTAAAGTTAAACGGCTTTATGCAGCATCAGAATTTCAGGATTGAAGGTTGAAATTATTATAATATTGTATTGTCATGGAAATTGAATTTGTGTGCGATGTTTCAGAAAAATCGATTAAGCAGAAGTATGTAGTTAAAAATCTGTCACAAGATTTGAAACAAACAAACGAAACGAAGTGAAGCTAATAAAAACCATTTAAAAATGAAACATGTAAAAGCTTTTAGCCAATAATTTATACAGCCTTCAATTACAATAATTTTCCAAGAAATTGACAATCAAGACTGTCTTATTTCATCTTCACGAGAAAGCATTATATACTCATAAATCAGACTTAATGATACTTAAGCATTGTTCAGTACGTGAAACAAATTCCCTATACATATTTTTTTTAAATTCCCAATTCAATGTTTCAGTTGGTCCATTTGCAATTTAAATTCCGTCGCTCGGGAGACGCGTGTCTCCAATATTGACTCAACGGAGAGAAGGACGTACTCGAAGCCATGAATACATTTCACTTACTTTCCGTATGTGCTAAATAAACTATTAAAAACTGGCTGTGGTGGTATTGGATGTGGGAGACGAATAACGAAATGTAGAACGAGAGTAGAACACAAACGAACACACTCTAGTGTACAATGGTAGCCTATTTTTATGGTTTATGGTCTGCGCCTACTGGCGGAACGGCATGGTAAACGATATTTTAAGCTCAAATAATTTTAAACCTTATTGTAATTCCCTTTAGAACTCGTATTTACCGTAGCGTGAGATGCTTCGGCATGCCGCGGCACGACGAAGCATCCCCCAGTTTGCTAAGCAAATATAAGTTTTTTTTTTTCTATAATCTTTGCCCCTCTCTAGGATTTCTCCTATATCGTGGTTGCGTTTACAGACACAAATCTTCACATGCACAAACGCCCAGACCCGGAACCACTATTTGTATGCCATAAAAATATTTGATCCGTACGGGAATCGAACCCACGACCCGTAGCGCAGAAGCCAATCGCTCAGCCACTGCACCAAACGTGTCGTCAAAATCTATACTAATATTATAAAGCTGAAGAGCTTGTTTGTTTGTTTGAACGCGCTAATCTCAGGAACTACTGGTTGGAATTGAAAAAATATTTTTGTGTTGGATAGTCCATTTATTGAGGAAGATTATAGGCTATATAACATCACGCTAGGACCAATAGGAGCGGAGCATAAATGAAAAATGTTGCAATAACGGGAATAATGTCCACCCGTGCGAAGCCGGGACGGGCCGCTAGTATAATATAAGGTTTAAAATTATTTGAGCTTAAAAAATCCTTTGCCATGCCGTGCCGCCAGTGGGTGCAGGCCCTTATACAAAGCTGTATCTTTCTTTTTATCCTAGCCGCTTCCTAGCTAATCAATTTCGCCACAACAATTAGCCAGGATGAAGCCAGCGCATAACCCGTTTATCTAAATATTGCCAATTTCTGCTTTTAAGCGGCGAGACTGTTAGCTGTACTCTACGTAGGTACCTTTTAGTAAATTGGGTTTTCGTAGTATAACAGCTACGGTTCTCTATTGGGAAACTTATATAGAAAATAGAGTATCTTAGTCTTAGCTATATAGCCAGAGGCTTAGTAACATAATCTACCTACCTCCATTGAATTAATTAGTCGCAGTACTATGCTGAATATCAGCCTTCCAAAAAGGGAGTTTGAGATCACTGATTTCTCTGGTTTTGCGGGCCAAGGACTGCAGAACTAGTGCTCTCATCACGGTGACGTTGCTGATCATGATAAACCTAAGATATTAAGACCGGCATTATCTGACTTTGTAGTAGATGCAACAGCGCAAGCACAACACCTTGACATAACATAACATAACATCACGCATATAATCCCCAAAGGGTTGGACAGAGGTGTATAGTACCTAACACTCTCATTTCGCTGTTATGTTTAAGTCTGATATGTCCAACCAAAATACCTAGACAAAGTTTTACAGTGTTCAATACGATTAACTAATCATATCAATGTAAAAAAAAACGAGATCCTAGTGTTTTTTTTCTAACCGAAAAATAATATAACGTTTTAAATTGCCTGTATTCTCTAAGAATAAACTTATCCATTTCTTATGCATCGACCGCCATTGGGGCGCGCGCTAATTCCGTGCCATGTTTTACCTAAACCGCGAAGTGAAAAATGTAAAAAAAAAATAAAAAAGTAAAAATAAAGTTGAAAAAAAAATTTGGTAAAAAAAAAAAACACTTGGATTTCGTTTTTTTTTGCATAGATATGTTCAGTTACACTTACTGATAACTGTGTAAAAGTTTGTCCAGGTATTTTGGTTGGACCTTATATAATAGGAGGCGAGCCTATTGCCATCAACCGAGCACAACAACGGGAATTCCACACGGAAAAACACAATAAACCCAACGCCCTGACATGTGACCAAAAAATCGCGAAAAATACAAGTACGCATTAAAAGGACCTTACGAGTACATCCCACTATCGACCTGCTCGCTATCAACATCATACTACGGGCACCAGTCCAACTTATACCCAGGAACGATAGCTGTGAGGATATCCTGTAGTACATTGACCGGCTATTATTATTGATGATGACATAGCAATATTAAACGACTGCATTATCCTTCGACGTTCAGCGCAAAAAATAGATTAATATCATAAAGAGCTTGCCACTTTAAAGTAATTACTCACACGCTTTATGCATAAATCTTCAGAGATAAACATCTAGCTTAGCCTTAAACGTTCTGCAAGCAAATCAACTGAATAAATATTAAATTCTTAGATTGATACCATATGGTTTTTAAACATTATACTGTGAGGCCCTGGATAGTTGTAAAATCGTTAATCGATTACGATAGCCATTAGGCTACTGCAATCGAAACAACGTAGACATCATTATTCTACCTAGCCTTTTCCCAAACCATGTTGGGGTCAGCTTCCAGTATAACCAGATACGGCTGAATACTAGTATTTTACACGGAGCGACTGCCATCAGACCTCCGCAACACAGTTACTGGGCAATGCCGATATCCTAAAGTTAGACCGGTTATCAGACTTTCAGGCTTCGGACTTCCCGTAACGACTGTCATAGGTATGACACGCGGGACCGACTGTTTAACTTGCTCTTTGAGGCAAGGGGGGTCTCGATGTGTAACGAACAGTGACCCATCCATGGGCTGACCGCGACAAGCGCAGCTTAACCTCACAAATCGTATGATCCACGCGATTGGTAATTAGCCACGAGCAACGTAGACTTCATTATACATAAAATAAATACTTCAGCCCGTAAACGACCATTGCTGAACACTGAACATTGGTCTCCAAGGACAGCTACAATGAACTGTCAAGAAGAAATTGCCAAATCACCACGCTTGTCAAATGGATTGGTGGCCACAAGAGGACGCTGCTGGCCGTCCTCATGACGTAATCCCCGAGTCGCCTTTAATGACACCTTTTTTGCGTATCTTTGTTCTTGAACATTTGATTTTCGTCACGTGGTTAAGATCATGGAAAAACCCAGGATACATCCTACGTTAAACAGAGTACAAAAAGATAGAACAAGGCTTAAACCCCCATTACTTCATAAACCAGTTCGTTTTAATTGCGTATGCGATATAGATTTATTAATACGCTAAGTACAAATATGGTAGGAAATCAGGTCTATAGCGATTAATTCTAGCTCAGTATTAAGTGCTTCATTGATAGGACGACAGGCGCCATCTTTCCAGTTGGAATTGAACTAGTAAGGAGTAGAGACTAAATAGTTAGTATCCATCAACACTAACATTCGATCGATTAAATGTGCTTCCTACTTCACAAGTATTTTTTAGAAAGAAAGAAAAAGTATTTATTTTTTCGCCCAAGCGGACGCACACGTATGCTTAAAAATTAAAAATATAAAAATTCTTAAAATTAAAAACTTAAAACTACAACAAAAATGTGTACTTAAATTTAAACATATTATAATTACCTGGTAACCCAAACACAAAATAGTTAAAAAAATACGAGCTACTAATTTACAGTTTACAGTTACAATGTTGCATCGAAATCCATTTCATGAAAAGTTTTTTGTTTTTTAAACTTTGCCTCGCTCTTTGAATACTGGAGTCATGAGTGCAATTGGAACAATTATACCTATAGGCCATAAAAATACTTGTTTCGTGCGGAAATCTAATCTGCGACACGTTGCGCTGTCTACAAGCGCTCAGCCACTGCGCCAATCGTTGCCGTCAGAATAGGCCAAGTCCATTCTTGCCGCGGGTTTCATAAAAGGCGACAATGGGATTAAGTCAATACAATGCGAAGCAGCGTCTTTATGTACCCTTATGAATAACAACATCCTGCTATCACCAAACTATCACCAAACCAGTTGCTAGGCGTGGGGGATAAATAGCAATATGGTCACAAACGTTCTTCGTAGTGGTATAGGAAACCCATGTCAACAGTAGATTGTCTACAGTCTTGTATAATGATAATTTTAATCAATAACTTTTTTATGTTTAAGAATTTAGAATTTCTCAGTAGCAGCCTCGATTCTCGATTTTTACCCGATTAGTGGCAATAGGCTCGCCCCCTATTACATGGGACTTAAACAAAACTGGCGAAACGAGGGTGTTACTAAAACACCTTTGCCGAACCCTTCGGGGAATACAAGGCGTAATGTTATTTACTTTTTTATGATCATTTTGAAACAATGAGTATTCTTACTTTAATAACTATTATTATTAAACCCATCACATTTTTATCTTCCAACTTCCAAGTATCTATCTTCGTTTCAGGACGAGACCTGTATTAGAGGAACCTTTACAAATTCAAATAACTATTAGGAATATGACGTCATTGCCATAACACAATAGGTCGAAAAGCTTCTAATAGGACGTACGACTGAGAAACTAATGGCGCCACCACCGCAAGCTCTAAGCAATTTCATTGGTTAAAATGTGTTTGACATTATTAATAATGAGTATTTAACTCTTTCTGATTGGTTGTGATGAGGTCTTACGGTGGTGCTGCCATCTGCTTTTGCGTTGTATTCCTAATTCGTTTTTGTTATGATTCAAAATCCGAATGTGCCCCGTTCATTAACATTCATAGCTCCACGTACAGTATTCCTGCAACAGACGGCCCGGAAATACTTTTCGGATGTCCGCCGGCAATGCATCTCGCTTTTCTAGCGATAGATCGCATTTTACTGATATGGACGTTATACATTGCTGGTTTGATCAAGTGCATTAGTTATTGCTTAGCTTTAAGCGGGATGTGAAGATTTTAGTTAGCGATATGATAGATTTTGTTTGGATTATTACGGTTTGCGTGCTTAGTTTATTTGTAGATATTATAAAATTATTGTAACTGATAGACAAATAAACAATGATTTGGTTAGAAAAAATATTCCACCTTTACGAGCGTAATTTTGATACATTGGTTGCCAAGTATTCGTTATACCACAAACAAATCAACAAAAATGGTAAAAAAGTGTCCTTTTTTTTCCTACCAGATACCTACGTGAAATATTTAAGTTAACAAAAAATAATAATAATGAAAATATTGTATTAATCACATAATAATTAATTAATTTAACTTATCCAAAGACTAATATTACGACATTAACGATAAGCTGAACACCTCAAGTCAAAGCAATTACCATCTAACGAATTAATTTAATACTAAATTCCTTACTAAATTAAATTGACGATGGAAAATTGTCTGGATACGATAAAACCCCGTTTATTTCCTACTGGCAATCAATTTTATAATATCCGTCTCTGGTTAACGTAGTCCAACCCTGGTAGCTTCACTTAACTCGACTTTATTAAATTAAAAGTCGTTAAAGAACGAAGTCGATCGAGTAGTATTCGAAATTTGAAACATATTCTCGAGTAATATTCGGTATTTAAATTCGGGATTTCGTAATAAACAGTTGTTTTGAGTTTTACCCCACCTCTCTCTTGTTAATGTTGAAAACTAAATTAGTTCAAATTGATTCTTCAATCTTCTCAACCCACGCCCACGTACAGCTTAACTTGTCTTGTTGAGAGTAATTACACATTTCGACATCAAACTTTTCAGTGAATAAATCAGTTTAAGTAAATTAGAAGCTGATGTAAAATTAAAAGTGAAGACATATAATACATAACATCACGCCTGTATTCCCTGAAGGGTTGAGCAGAGGAGCGTCGTAGCACAACCTCATTTCGCCGTTATGTTTAGGTCCAATGTAATAGGGGGCGAGCCTATTGCCATCAACCGGGCACAAATCCAAAACTCCGGGCGGCTACTGAGGAATTCCACATGGAAAAATCCAATAACACTTCGCCCGACCTGGGGATCGAACCTAGGACCTCAAGATCAGCAGTCGCGCTTGCCACCACTAGACCAAAGAGGCAGTCAAAAGAGGAAAAGTGGAGACACCGATCTTTATTTTATAAAATAGGTGCGTCATAAATAACAGATTTTCGGTTTCTTATCACAAGTAACGTATAGCGATGATGAGGGCGTTTTATCAAAAAAATTCATAACACACGTCTAGGCACGATTTAGATCTCTTTACAAACGTAATAAGTGTCATCATGCCAGTAATGTATGCCCATTGAATATGAGAACTGGTATTATATGTAGATTTTTCTAATTCTCCTCCTTGCGAGGCCGAAACGAGAGATGAAATTGTATTTTATTTTAACGCCATCATAAATCTTTTCACACACGCTATTATGAAATGAAAGAACCCTCATTCAAAAGTATGTATGTTCAGAGAGAATATTAATTCAGTATTTTCAGTAGAAAAGCCAAATTCCATGTATTCTATTACAACAAAATTACATACACTAATTAAAATATAGAAACAACATAACAAGAGGCTTGTTACAAGAATACTGTCTGTATTTCCATGGAAATCTACTATTTAAATAATTCATGGTTTGAAATTTATTCCAAGAATTATTAATGAAGAATGATAGGTCATAAACCAAAAGAAAATTAATACCTAGAGGTTCGTTCAGTCTCCAAAGACGAAGACATTTGTAATTCAAGTCACTTTTGAAGTTCACGACCTAGATACATGGCGTCTCGCAATTATTAAGGGAGCTGAAGAGCCCTTTAAATTGAAGACACATCTAAAGCTCACATACGAAGGTGGATTGAAAATAATCCAAGTAGAAAATTAATCCTTGATTACGTCCCAGTCCTGCTCAGATTTGAGGGGTAAATCAAAGATGTAAGACGAGAATGGATGTGATTTTATAATAAAAATATTTATTTCGTAAAAAGGATGCCGCATTGTAGAACAAAGTATCAAGAGCATATATTTTATGTGATCACGTTTTATTTAAAATGCCAACTCTAGTTATATGGTAAGACTATAGCTGCTATCAAATTAATTTTATAATTTCTGCTGCCTAGACTCTTACATGCATAACACCTGTTCACCGAATTAATTTCAATGTCACACAGTGCAAAGGATCACTAACCTCTAATAATCGCTTGAAAAAACTTTGAAGCTAAACGGTTTTATCTTACAGTACCCTGCGTCATCAGGATTTGAGGGTTGAAAGTTGAAATTATTATAATGCTGTATTGCCATGGGAATTGAATTTGTTTACAAAGTTTCAAGAGAATCGGTTTAGCAGAAATAATTAAAAAGTCTGTCGGAAGATTTGAAACAAACAAACAAATATACGAAGTGAAGGTAATTAAAATCGTTTGAAAACATGTTCCAATGATCTAATGGGTATTCATACAATGTAATTTTAAACATGAAAAACTTACTTGTTTTGTTTACACTTGAGCGCCCTAACATACATAATACATACATAATTTGCTTTCACTCTACAGTCTCGCGCTTCCTTTAATTCAGTATCACTGGCGCGCCTCAAGCCCTTACCTGCATATATTTAAGGAAATCGAAATATTTCACCTCTTACCCACTTTACCCCACTGGAGATTTACTTTAAAATGTTCAAGCGTAATCCTGCGATGGATATTGTATGCCTACTATTTATATCGATGTAGATTTTTAATTAAAAACCTCATTATTCTGCGGCTTACCTATATACGTGTGTGCCTACGTTTGTTATTAATTAAGTAGGTATTATCGTATACGCTTCTTACTTATAGCACAGATTTATAGGTTGAGAATTATGTAGGTACATTGCCCATTGTATAGTAACGAGTAATGGAGAGGTATGAACATTGTATTTCCAAACTATGAAGCAATTATTATTTTAGCTATTGCAATATTTTTTTGTAACCGCAGTACTGAATAAAACTAACAAATAACGAGTATTATCTAAAATGGTACCAGTTAAATATTTACTAACTGCGAAGTTTTAGGTCCGAAGACCAAATTCAAAGGTTAGTGTGAGACAGTAAATAATATTTACTGTTGTACGACCACCAGTCTAATAACCACAGAAGCAGTGAAAAAAAACTAATTCCCCTCAGTTCCCTAATAACTCTCGCTTGACAAAATATTTTCCTTTACCAGTGACTATTGTCGTCCCCCACACTTAGGACAATCGTTAAGCGAAAAGCAAATACTTTGGCGTCCAAATTTCAACATTGGAACGTAATATCAATAGGATCGCGTGGCAATTTATATTTTCGTTGAGGGATCCCCTCACTAAAAGATCAATTTCGCGCTTGGACAAGTTTAATGTAAACTTAAGTGCCTAGGGGAGATACCGCCAAATGAAAGCCGGCCCGGTTGCGCTAACAAATGTCTCTATGTTATTGAATTTTTCGCCTTGAATCAAGGGAATGCTGATCGTAAATTACTTGTGCGTTTACAACTGTTTGCTCGTGTAATGGCCGGAAGTAGAAGGCGAACAGTGTTATTGCGGCAACCGGAGCTAGTAAAGCACCAAGTCACAAATCTCGCAGTCGCAGTGTCTACGATATGTCGATTCTGCTATTGTTTGTCTCCCTGAGCATTATAATCCTAAATTACCTACAATAAATAATAATGATTTGATAAATAATTGATTTGATTTGAATATAAGGTAAATTCAAGATGAGCTCACTGTAGATTCGAGAATTTTTGAATTGGCTAAAAATTATGCGGTTTTATTACTTAAAAACCTTTAATTGGATAAAGCCTTTATTTTATACTATGTAGCTATAATCCTATTCATATCTCATATTTGAAATAAGTTCTCGAGGGAAAAAAGAAAATCAATATTTTAAATTAAACTTGTGGAACGGACTACTACAATATTTCAAACAAAAAATCCGAACAGAATTTAACATAAAAATGTCTGTAAATCACAAATTGTCGTATTTCCAGACATAGCATTTTACGGAGAGATGCCTACGGTCGTAAACTCCCACTTGTCTGTAGACGATGAAACGGAAAACTTTGATCGAAAACCGCACGTAGTAGCAAGAAACCTTGTAGCAAGAGAAAATGTTCTCGCTAGGGAACTTTCATGGATTTTATCGAATATGCTGCAACCAGCACGCTCTAAGCCAAACAAGTTCGGAACACTTGGCGTGTTTGATCTCAGATACTCGTGAGATGGATTCTGATTGATTTTATCCAGTCATGTTTGTGTTAAGAAAAAGTTGCGAGCGTCATAGCGATAGCGATGCTCGCAAACTACGTAACGATGTGTCTACAGTCGTCAGCGCCACGTCTACGAACTCATTAAATGGAGGAAAAAGTTCGTATGTGTAACACGTATGTTCTACATTTGTGTATCTAACTACTTTGTTCGGACCTCTGTCTTTATCTAACAAGGGAATGGTAGAGCAACTTGGGAAACTGAATTGTAACTTCAGTTAAAGTCAGCGGTTTCAGTCTGTAAGTCTTACTGCGTTTTATTGGCTTTCAAAAACTATGGACTTGCAAAACCGATCGTTCATTCGTCCACCACTGGCTATGATTCTTCCATAAGAGTACCCTCGTCAGGCTGTTCGCTGACCGCTGTCGCTACGTGCTCATGTGTTTAAAGATACTAAAAGATACTACTGCTGATAGAAGACGAATGCACGCGTACCTACTTAAACAATTATTTTGGAAGGACAATGACATCCTATCCGGCAGGCTTCTAAAACACATCTAGTCCTCTAACGATAATTGCAGAAATGAAGTACTTGACCTATTCTTAGCTGAGCACCATTGCCAGTAATATTAAATAGGTACATGAGACAAAATTTATATTAACAAAATGTCTAACGCAATAAGCATTAGAACAAGCACCGATTAAGATAAAACTAATTAATGGCAAAAACGTCAAACCGAGTAGCAACATTTATCTGTGGACAAATAGCCCAAACAGCAGGTGTAGACCCTAATAGAAAGCCATTTGTTTACCGTCGGCAAACTTCACCTCGTAACCCTAAAATCTAATTGGATTTAATTCCATTAGCAAAGGTCCAAATGGGACCCCTTAATTGTGCTGACCGATGCCGGTTTATTATATAGCCCTGGATCTCGCCGGTGAACGTGCGTCATTTCATTATGGAGAACATTCGCAAACATGCGAATATTGGCCAGTATTATTACGCGTGTTATAAATTATAATGTGTGCGCACCTTTATATTTGCACGTGTAACATATTAATAAGATCTTTATGTTTTGGTTTACGTCAGGAAAATGTTTGGCGTAAGGTCAAGCATTATTGCTTTAAAAGGTTGTCATACAATACCTACTTAAGATAGTTGTTACAGTCTTGACTTAAGATATCAGTATTCACAAGTAATTGGGCTGCGGGGTAGGCCGCATCTTCGTGTAAAATATTGATTAACTACCTTTGGTGAGACTAGCAAGCCGACATCAACAGGAAAAATCTAGGCTGTTGATGATTATTCTTCTTCTTCTTCTTTTCGTGTGGCTAATGACTAACCTGGTGTCAGAGTTTATGCCGCCCATGGGCCGCTGACTTGGCTTCACATGCGTCGAGAAATATCTCTCAGGGAGTTTCCTCACGATGTTTCCTTCACCTTTTATAAGCAAGAGATAATTATACAATACGCACATGAATCCGAAAAGTCAAAGGTGCATGCCTTAGGTTAGAACTCGAGACCTATGACTTGGCAGTCCTACCGTCACACCACTAGGCTATCACAGCTAATGATTATTATTGCTTTAAAATCGGCCGAACTGCTTTCGAGCCAGCCAGATAATGTGCAACGGTTCCTTCTGCAAAATGTTGTTGGGGTCAAATAGAACTTCTTTCCAACTTATCTACAGACCACATTGCAGGCTCAGATTGCAGATTGCAATCATCAGACTGCCTGTGATATCAGCAGAGTGATTCTCTAGTAGAAACACGTCGCTGCGACACGCGGCAGTGCTGCGACGCTGACTCGTCTACCCGCCCCACTCTTCGTCTAAGTCTTCGTGGATGGAACGTACTATAACGCAAGTTCCCGCAGCGACGCGGTGACGTGCTTCTACTAGAAAATCCCATAGCAGGACGCAAGAAGCAAAAAACAAACTAGGTAAGCACCAATACAAGAAGTAACTAAAGTTTACTTCAATTGTAAGTAAAGAATTCCATTATAAAGATGACAGTGAAATACTAACTTAACATTTTACCCTAAATTAGAAATACATAATAATATAGAAATGGCCTGAACATTAATTAATATTGCCAATAGGATCTATACCTCTCCTAATGACTCTCAATTTCAAACACTGGACAGATTTAAACGATAGGAGGAAGCGGAAGTTGAACCAAAACGTTGAAAAAGTCAAAAAGTAAAATTACAGCCACATGAGACTTCAAGTTTGACTCTAAGGTTGGCAACGTATCGGCGTAGTATTATAATTTGATACCTCAGTTTCCGGACACTATCCATCGGCAAAGTGTGCATTCTTAATGAAGAAAGTAAATTCACCCAATTGTAATACATGCAATGTGATTGAGGATGTACAGCACTTGTTGATGGACTGTGTTAGGAACCCGAATGAAAGAGAATCTATACATATAATAAAATCGTAGGAAAGTCAAAACTGTACATTGAATATTTTTTTAAAAGAATACTTGGGGCGTGATCTACAATCGATATCGAAGCCAAAAATATAGTTTTTAGAATTTTTGTCTGTTTGGTTGTATGTATGTCCGGGCTAAACTCAAAAAGCACTGCATGGATTTACTTCAAATTTTGCATGAATATTACTAAGAGGTCGGGTCAACATATAGGCTACATATTATCACGCTATCACCTACGGGGGAGGAGCTGTGAATCTTTATTTTTCTTACGCATTCTGTGACAGCGTGTAATCTAACGACGCATATTTAAATGTTGTTTTTGAGTAAGCCATGCTATTATCTAGCTTTACACTATCAAAACTACGCCATTTAAGTAACTTGGGCAGAGAAACATAGTTTAATGAATGATAGTAGTATAAAGACAATTTTGAAGCAGCGCCATCTATGAGATTTCATAAAAAACAAATCAAGTTACATGTTAACACTTTTTGGAAATTAATAATTTAAATTTGATCATGTTGGCGAGGTAAGTAGTTAGTTATTCTTAAAATTCATAGATGGTAATGTGCATTTTCTAAATAAACATTGACTGTTAATACTTTTGCTCGGTATTTATGTGTGATTATTGCTTGGTAATTAATATATTTTCATGTTGTATACCTAATTATAAACTTAAATGAATAAAAAAAAACAAAAACATTAAATAAAAAACATTAAAAACATTTGCTACCACAGGCATACTTGCAGAGGTCAGGAGGCAAGGCAAAATTGCTATTGCTGTAGCGTCGTCGGGAATCGCTGCCACACTGCTTCCAGGTGGCAAGACAGCACATGCCATGTTTAAAATTCCCATCGATTTAGAGAGCGCCAAAACGCCTGTTTGTGGTGTGTCACGTAACAGCGATAAGGGACACGTGCTCAAGGATTGCTCTCTGATCGTATGGGATGAGTGTACGATGGCCAATAGAAAGGCAGTTGAGGCCGTGGACAGAACCCTGCAGGACATCCGCAGGAATTCGTTCCTGCGGATGTCCTGCAGGGTTCTGTCCACGGTCTGCCGGTCTGTCCTGCAGGCTCCTGTCATTTGATGGGTGGTGTCACAGTTCTGTTCAGTGGCGATTTCCGGCAAACGCTTCCCGTGGTGACGCGGGGATCGAGGGCTGACGAGGTCAATGCTTCGTTGAAACGATCTTCGTTGTGGTCACGAGTTCGTACGCTGCGCTTGACCATTAATATGAGAGCTCGGCTCGGCGGCAATGCACGTGCTCAAGAATTCTCCGATGTCCTTATAAGTCTTGGCGAAGGTACTCTACCAGAAGAGAGAGGTGGACAGGGGGTGCTTCCAGAGTGTCTCGGTAGAGTGGTATCCAGCTTAGAAGAACTCATTCGCTGTGTGTACGGGGACATCAGTCGTATACCGCACCAGCACAATTCTTGGGTGTGTGAGCGGGCCATTTTGACGCCCAAAAATGATCAGGCTGCAGCAATTAACGAATGCATTCTCTCACAAATTGAGGGGAATGAAGTGGTCTACACCTCGATAATCACTGTTGTCGAGCAAGATGACGCCACACATTATCCCATGGAATTTCTGAACTCCCTGTCAGCAAGTGGACTTCCAGCGCATACCATCAAGCTGAAGGTTGGTGTCCCGATTATGCTTCTTCGGAACCTATCTCCTCCGAAGTTGTGTAACGGGACCCGCCTTAAACTCATCTCGCTCCACAGACATACCATTGAGGCGGACATTCTTACGGGTTATGGCGTCGGCGAGGCAGTATTTATACCACGCATTCCCCTCATACCTCATAACTTCCCGTTCCAGTTCAAGCGCGTACAGTTCCCCGTGAGTGTTTGTTTCGCGATGACCATCAATAAGTCGCAGGGGCAGACACTGAGGGTAGCGGGTGTCGACCTCAGGACGAGTTGCTTCTCACACGGGCAACTGTACGTCGCTTGCTCCCGCGTCACCAGTCCTGACTCTTTTTACATTTTGGCTCCTGGCAGCATAACTACCAACGTAGTTTATAGGGAAGTGTTGTAAGGTATGATACCTTTGTACGTATTTTTACTCGTTTGTGTCCTGGAATGTATTCGTGCATTATTTTCTCTATTTCCTTCGGTCACATCTTATGACTGAACTCAGCAGGATTCCCATATAACTCTTTTCACTTGCTTCGCTTGCAAAAAAACTTATATATTAATGCTATTTTAAAAGTTGTTTACTTATAATGCTATAGCGACACTGGCATCTTAGGTATTTTTGGTGCTGTAGAGCCTTCACGCAGACGACGTCGCCGGCAGCAGCTAGTATTTAATAAATGAGTTGCAATTAAATATGTTAGAGGTACCCCTAGGGTTAATTCTAACTATTTTAGCACAACCAACATCCGATTGCAAAAAGATTATGTCAGTTATACTTCATTGATTAAAATTTTCCTTTTAGTATTAGATCTAAGAATTAGTTTATCGTAGATTGTATGCAATCTACAATAAACTAACATAGGCATGATGGGGTAGACGTATGCACATGGATAAAAATCCCAAATTAATTTAATAAAGATTTAAAAAAAAATATACCTCTGTTCCAAAGTGTAATAATTCAGAAACAAGTTCTTTTAAGATAATTAAAAAATTAAATACTTTTGCCAGTGTATCTGTATAATTTTAATCGTTATTTAATTTATCTGAAATGCCATTCTTAATAATATTACATTTCAGTTTTTTTTTTTCTTTTTTTTTTTTATGATATAAAACGTTGCCCCACACTAGGATTTCTCCTGTATCGTGGGTGCGTTTACAGACACAAATCTTCACATGTACAAACACCCAGACCCGGAACAACTATCTGTAGGCCATACAAATATTTGTTCCGTACGGGAATCGAACCCACGACCCGTAGCGCAGAAGCTAATCGCTTAGCCACTGCACCAAACGTGTCGTAAAATTAAATAATGTTTAAAAAATACACTGGTAATCACTAGTAATTTAATTTTCAAATTATCTTAAAAGAACCTATTTCTGAATTATTACATTTTGGAACTGAGGTATCGAATGATCTGTGGTATCGGTAATTATTTTGGCGTTGCGCTGTTCATAGGCGGTGGTAACCAGTTTCCTTCAGACGCAACAATCAGCCTGTTTGCCTACCTTTTAAATAAAAACAAGTCAATTTAAATAATATGAAATGCTTTCGCTGAAAATAATTATAACCGTTCATTGAAATTATATATCTTTGTACTTCATTTCGGTGAATTCGGTGTATGAAATCGTTAAAATTATTCAGTAAGCAAATGACCGTTTCCTCGAATTTACAATTAATTTATAAATGATGTAAGTATGTGCGTCTGAATGCATCGCCTCATCAGACTCATTGGACAACCATGAATAACGTGTGATTCTGAATTTCGTTCCAAGCAGAGCAAAAGTTATAAGTTTAATTTTCTTTTTGTAAAATCTCGGATTTCCTGCAGAAAGATGGATTGACGACATTAAAGCTGCCGCAATTATTCCCTAGATGCAACTGACAAAGCGGAGGCCAATGCTTAGCAATGGGACTGTGGAGACTGAATATGGTAATAATGAAATCTGAGTAGGTAGACCACCCAGGTTTGAAAATGGGCCGTAAAAGACGATACGTTACACAACTATAACTTTATCGGCGAAATGTGAGTGCAATATTGTGATAGTAAGCTTTAAAGTAATACATAAGATACTACATACATACATAAACTCACGCCTTTTTCCCATGGGGGTAGGCAGAAACTATAGAACGCCACATGCTACGACTCTTACATACCCCTTTCGCTTCATCCACATTCATACATCTTGTCATACACGCACGCCGGTTGAGAGTACTACGCACCTGACCTTTGTGAAGAATATCACCACTAACATCGATGTATGTCCTTCTAGGACGTCCTCTACCGGCGTTCCCATTAACATCCGCCTTATAAATTTCTTTTGATAATCGCCGTTCACTCATTCTCTCAACATGGCCAAACCACCTAAGCATACTCCTTTCAATTTTTGTCACTACATCATCTTTTAAACCGCAACTTTGTCTAATCTCTTCATTTCTCAATCTATCATTCAAAGTTACACCGCACATACTTCGCAAGGAACGCATTTCCACGGCATTTATTCTACTTTCATGCCTCTTCTGCCACGACCAACATTCACTTCCATACATAAGCGTAGGTACCAACACACCATTATGGACAGCCAGATACAGATACTAATATAGAATCATATTCTCTCCTGTTGCCACAATCGCTGGAGCTTGTATATTACTCCATATTCATATTCTAAGACGCTTAACTCCATTAGTTAGAACCAAAACAGTTACTGTTAAATATGCAAACAGCACTTGACCAGCATTTCAATGACCCTTACAAACCTAACTCAACGTGAATGATATTAATTGTGTGTTATGTACAATTTGATCGATCTCCATTCATATTAACATGAGTGTTAACGGTCTTAGGTAAAGTAAACCATGTAAAGTTCTTTAAGTTAAAAGTGTGTGTCGTCAAGCTGGATTTAGTGCTCAACCGACGGTGAGCGCTGACGTCGGTCGAGCAGTGCACAGCTGCGGAATTGCTACGCGCGTACAACTATGTTTTCATTGATAGCTACGCTCGACCGACGTTGACGCTCACCGTCAGTCGAGCTCTAAATCCAGCCTTAAAAATGTGCCTCAAAGACCAGAAAAATTATCATTCGTGAAGGAATGCCGAATTAAACTTATTGCTGAAATCCTCTCTAAATATCAGCACCAGTCAAATCATAGGTCTCGAGTTCTAACCCAAGGCACGCACCTCTGTCTTTTCGGATTCATGTGCGTATTGTATAATTATCACTTGTTTAAAAACAGTGAAGGAAAACATCGTGAGGAAATGCCTGAGAGATATTTCTCGACGGCATGTGAGGCCAAGTCAAAGGCCCATAGGCGGCATAAACTCTGACACCAGGTTAGTCACTAACCACACGAAAACAAGAAGAAGCACCAGTTTCCTCGCTAAGTGAACCACTCATGAATAACTACTAGTGATCCTATGACAACTAACTCAAACTACTCAACTCTAGTCCTTTTGACATTCAATATCTCAGCCGTCTCACACGGCACAAAGAGTAAATTGCTTATTTTTGCCGTGTAACATTGTAAGCTGTGTAACATTGACCTCAAATACAATGTGATGGGTCAGTGCGGAAAACTTTAAACTATTAAAGCTAGAGTTTTTAGAAACCATGGTGTTAACTTTACGCATCTCATTGTACCCTGTATACATCAACTTACAGCTAGTTCACATAGAAACTGTTTACAGGATCCGTTTTAGCGGATCCATTTTTATTTTGGTCATGGCGCCTTTATTTGTATGAGCTAGTTCACATACACGACAATATTCCGAAACTAGTAAAATATACTGAATCCGTTATTTTTATCGTATCCTGCCTGCCAGATGTGACGCAGTTGCCATTTGTTTAACTGATCCGTTGGTACAGATGTGAACAACACATCTATTATCGACGGATCCGTTAAAACGGATCGGCTGTGTAAATAAATGGGCGGTTCGACACAGGAAGGACGAGGGGAGCTGTATAGATTTTCTTATAGTCTAAAATATGTAATACATTTTATCTATAACTTGATTCTGTTATATAATGACTAAACAATCGCTATAATCAATCAAAATCTAATTAAACCAATACAATATCTATAATAATCTAGCTAGATTATGTATTACTCTATGAACATAATATGTATGACGTAGTGGAAAACTATAAACTAATCAATGAAAAACACGTAAAACCTGAAGAATAACCTGGTAAACATTTACTTCTAACAATTTCGATAGTAAATCCGCATGTAAATATAATATTTTGTATCGCTTGAATAATAATCGCAGCCTTAATTTAATCAATATATCCTGATAAAGTGTAATCTTTCATTTATATTTTCATGTTGATTATAATCTACGAATTACGAATAACTTCATTTGCACTACAGCATGAAAGATTGAAGCGCGCGCGCACTATAATATGATATCATTAATTAGTTACTTTCTGCTTCCATCTACCTCTATTCTGTGATAAAATCCTGTGATATATTTATTAAGTCTTTGCCTAATTTTTGTGGTATAAAAAACAGTTAAAATGGTGTCATCAATGTTTAGTTATGAAGATAATATTGTGGTTACAACAGCTTTGTCAGCGTACAATGTGTTGGTTCACATCTTGATGGGAGTGACAGTGGGCGTGCCTATACTATTTGCAGTTGTTAAGGATTTCAATGCTACTTCTGCTCCAGAGAATATTATTATGCTACATATTCTGCTATGTGTGCTTGGGGTAAGTTATTGATCAGAAATATTTAAAGGAAACTAGCATTAGACGGCCAGCTGTGGTCGGGTAGGTTGACGGTGTAATGAAGCACGAAAAGGAAACAGTCAGTTAATTTAGTTTAATATAGTTTAAAAAGAAAAAACGTTGCCTGATGCTAAAATTTCTCTGTGACGTGATGCATAAGATGCATCACGTTAGCATAGTGTGCACGCCTTCATACAAAATAATTATGAATCCGATAGCGTCAGAGGTTGATGCGTCACGACACGACACGTAAGTCTAGTACGAATCCGGTATAAGTAAGGCTGTGATTGTAGCTTTAGAAGACGTCACAATCATGTTCCAGAAATGCGCCCAGGTTGTGAAATTCAGTACCTAACTTGCAAACCTAATCGTGGTATTTACTGATAAATTGACAAATTCATCTCCAAATTATGTTGTAACATTTTTTTATCGCTCCGTGTATTTGAAGATATGATTCATTTCTTTACGCGTATCGATATTTAGTTCCTGTATGCCAATAAGTCATATGATAAATCTTATCAGCATACCAATAAATTTAAAAATCCGTTATGAAATATGTGAATATACTTACAAAATTGTCCATTACAGTGCACAAGCCGCTAGTATCGTCATTGATATTAGGTATATGATAAAATATGAAAAATCGATGCTTAAACTGGAACACATTATTTTCCATGAGTATTTTAGGAGTGACCAAAACATCAGTCAACATCGTACTGAGTCATGAGTTGCAAGGATAAAACGGCCGGCACACAAGCATTAGACCGTTGTCATGTGTACAAGTATTTGTTTACAAGTCTCAAGTAGACTTGTGCAATCGACTTTCAAACTGTGGACACACCCGCCGCAAGTCGACTTCTGCAAGTTTTACGAACTAAGCGAGCAATGGAGTGCAATTACTTACGCAGTAAAACTTGCTAATGCATTTGGCGCTTGACAACAACCACCTCAGACCTTGGTGGTAAGGACTGTAGATGGAATTAATCAACTGGTACCACAGAACGAAATTCTTTAGAGGTGGAGCATTCCATAGGGCTCGAGGTGGCACCAACTTCTGTCAGTACAGAATTTCAGAGTCCGAGAATCGAACCACTGGCTCCTCAGAGCTTAAGGGAATTAAGTTCAGAACGAGCCGCAAATGTCGATATTTTGCCGTCCACATCCGCATTGGTTTCAGCTCCTCTTATTCCTGATCTGGATAGGGTCCCTCGAACTTCCTACACGGGAGTACCATCTAAACAAACCACCCAAATATTTGTAACAGTTATTAGAATAAGTAGGTATTATTATTTAAGTGCGCGAATTGTAGTGTTTGCCATATAATAAATTTATAAGTAGATTCTTGTGACAGAAGTCAATTTAAAAAATTCACGAATATATCAATTAAGCAATAATTAAAATACATCCTTATTTCTCCGTTCCAGTATCAGCTTCTGATGTCGCAGTCGTTTCTGAGTCTATGCTCCTACAACTCATGGTCTGCAAGGCTGAGCCAGTCTAACCAAAGACGAGCCCATTGGATCTTACAGCTGTTTGGTTCAGGAATGGCCGTCGCTGGCAGCATAATCATGATGATGTATAAAGACATTAACTTCAATACTGTGCATGGACAACTTGGTAAGTTTCAGTTTATTCTCTTCATTTTGTCATTAACCTATTGAGATGACACCTGACTTAGATTTTAAGCCCATAATGATAAACAACTCTCAATATAGTGACCAGAGAGCATCTAAGTCTCAGCAGCATCCCAAATGGAGATCTCTAAATGTAAACATTGAAATTTCATACATTTTGTCAACATATATTTTTTTAGACTTTCAGTTCAGAATCTCATGTGAAATTAAATCGACATTTAAGAGGCAGCTCTCAAATAACAGCTATTTGTTAATATGGGCCTAAGTAAAGTCCAACTGTTCTCACCACAAAAAGGGATAAACAGGCCAAAAATATGATAAACACCGCTCTCGCAGCTTTTACACGATATGAACAACCCAAACATAGAATTTAAATAAAATATCAGTGCACAAATACACACACATCTTTAACTAGATAGCAACTAACATCTTTAACTACATAGTAACCATGATGTAATATAACCTAGATACTCAAATGAAATCATATGGTTGAGATAAGCGGTGATAATGCAGACTTGATTTATAACTAGATGATATTCAGCTGATAAAATCGTAATTTATTATTGACTGGATTAATAAGATCAATAACCAGGAACTTATTCGTTTGATAATACCCTCATATCGTCAAATATGTTGATATGACTCCCATGCACATTGATAGCGAAATGCAGGTGTGAAGTAGCGATGTGAATTTTTGAATTTTCTTCGTTCGTCTAACATTTGATTATCTGCTTGACTGTTTGTATATTTATTAACCCGTATAAATGTAATGTCTAACTTGAATCACCTACTAGACCGCTACAACGAACGGTATTGAACGGAAACATTGATGATGTCCTAAGTTATCGCCAATGTTCCTATCCTAGGACATTGCCTATTCCGACAGGGAATGATCAGGAATAATCATGTCAACCGTTGAACGCCAATGAAAGGTCTGAAGGGATATTGCCACAATCACGACGCTTGGCAGAAGAATTGGTGATCGCAATATCTTTTTATGTTATACCCATCCTCTTAACAAAAAATAGGTATCAGATACTTGATACCTATTGACTAATTGATATCCAATTAATAAGACAATTATCTCTCTACTTCCAGGACTTACTGCCCTACTGTTCACATTAATAAACCTTATCATCGGTTTAGCCGCTCTCTGGGCCCATCCATTGAGCAAGTACGTCCCGAGCTATGTCTCCAAGCTGACCCACATCTCCTTGGGGATCGTCGCCTTCGCCTGTGCCTCCGCCTGCCTCTGCTATGGCTTCAATAAAACCTCCTTCAGAACCTGGACAAATGACCAAGTAGCCACTGGCGTTATTGTTTTCACTGGCATCTTCACCTTTATTATACTCACTAACCCTTTGTTCACGTTGTGTAAAAAAGTGATCCATCTCATTAAGACTCTTAGAAATAATATGTAATTTAGTAAATATAAGTGAGTAGTGGCCGATTGTTTGGAACAACTTCCCCTTGATCTTAAACTGGCTTAGTACCTCCAGACAAATATGGTGCGAGAATGTATTAATGTACATTAGGCAAGTAAGATGGGGATAGTCTGATATACTGCTGAAAATGGAGCTCCATACGGCTCATAGTCCTCATACTTGATTAGAGAGGATAATCTTATTGGTTAATGGCACAATCATTATACCGCTCAGCTAATCGCACCAGGATTAAGGTAAAAATTTTCACTAATCCCCTTGATGACATCTCTTTAGTCGCCTAAGGGGATGACAGCGAAACAAAGACCAAAGGGGGAATACGGAGCTGTTAGCCAGAATTCTCTTTGGAAAAAGCTCATGTCGGTCTGTGGACTGTGCTAAACTGTGTAGATAAGAGTAGTACACGCGGCTAAGTATGAGACTATAATAGGCTATACACTATGTACTTTTTATTGTTAAACGGTTTTAATTAGCTTCACTTCGTATATCTGTTTGCTTGTTTGTTTAATTGTGTCGTTTGTTTGATTCGAAACTTGCGACAGATTTTTCGACTCAATCTGCTAAACTGATGTTCTTGAAACTTCGTATGAAAAGACAACATTATAATAATTTCAACCTTGATTTCTTAAATCCTGATGCTGCAGGGGTACAGCAAAATGAAACCGCTTAACTTAAAAAGGTTTTAAGGGATTATTAGTGTCTAGAAAAACTTTTAGGAGTGAACTTATTATAACACACTTTGGAAATAAAAAAAGCGTTTTCTTTCATTATCACTTGCATCGAAGATCATTGTTGCTATTGATGGAAAAAAGATTGGGTATGTCCAAAAACTTAAAGATAATAAAACTAAGCGTGAACTGGACACTGAAATGGAATAAAGTATCTGAATGTAGTGTATCTATTTAAGATGATTTTAAGCACGATGACGACACGTTTGGTGCAGTGGCTGAGCGATCGGCTTCTGCGCTACGGGTCGTGGGTTCGATTCCCGCACGGAACAAATATTTGTATGGTCTACAGATAGTTGTTCCGGGTCTGGATGTTTGTGCGTGTGAAGATTTGTGTTTGTAAACGCACCCACGACACAGGAGAAGTCCTAGTGTGGGGCAACGTTTTTTAAAAAAGAAAAGAAAGAAAAGAAAAGAAGAGTAAGCGAGAATAGTGCCTTTTGTAACCTGCCTCATATGGTATATGTACAGTAAGCGCGCGAACTGAATGCATTCGGGGCCTGAGTGAAGGTCCCCCCGCAGTCCGCACGCCTCACCTCACACGCCCGCAAATGTAGTTCTGTCCTTGTCATCTAACAGCACTAGTGCATTCCCACACGCATTTCAGCTCTGCTTTCAGTTCGCGCGTGCACTGTACCGTACACGATGTATTTCATTAAGTAGTAATATTCAGGTCAGCCATGCAGGATGGAAATCTGACGATCCTCTCGCTCCTTGATTTCAGCAACGCTTTTAACACCGTAGATTTTGACATCCTGCTTGGAATATTGCGCTCCCTTAACATATCTCCAACAGCGATTGATTGGTTTCGTAGTTACCTGTTTGGCCGCCGACAGCGTATTCGCATAGAAGAAAGTTTTTCTTCCTGGTGCTTTACATCTGCTGGCGTGCCACAGGGCGGCGTTTTATCTCCTTTACTTTTCGCCGTATTTATCAATACTATCTCTAACGAACTTCTTTCATCCTACCATCTTTATGCAGATGATCTCCAAATCTATTCCATGGCTGTACCAGATAAGTTGTCGGAAGCGGTTAACACTATCAATCACGATCTGGACCTAATTCGTGAATGGAGCAATGCGTATGGACTGAAGGTTAATCCTTCAAAGACCCAGGTCATTGTGGTCGGTAGTCCCAGGATGATTTCAAGAGTAAACTGGATTCAACTTCCACTGGTTCTTTTCGATGGCACTAGGGTCCCCGTTAGTGACAAAGTTAAGAACCTGGGGATATTTATTGATAAGACCCTATCCTGGGAACCACAAATAAAGGAAGTCAGTCGAAAGATGTTCGCGTCTGCAGGGTCTCTGAGAAGACTACGCAACTTCCTACCAGTTGGCACCAAAACTGCGCTTGCACAATCCCTTCTTCTTCCTATCCTTGACTATGCCGACACCAGCTATCTTGATCTCTCCGAGGGCCAACTTGATAGGCTTGAGCGTCTTCAAAATTTCTGTATACGATTTATATTTGGTCTACGCAAGTATGATCATGTGTCTGAGTTTCGTACTAAGCTCAAGTGGCTTCCAATACGCTATCGCCGGAATTCACATATTCTTCACCTTCTATACAATATCTTGTACAATCCTTCTACTCCCTCCTACCTTAAAGAACGTTTCGAGTTCCTCCATGACACACACTCGAGATCATTAAGGTCATCAGAGAATCTGACGTTAAAAATGCCAATGCATTCTACCAACTTCTTTGGTAAATCATTCACAGTTCAGGCTGTTCGGCTTTGGAATGCTTTGCCAGTTACGGTTAGACGTGCGCAATCGTTGGTCACTTTCAAAAGACTCGTCAAGGATCACTACCTATCAATATAGTTAATTTTGCATCTTTATGTATAGTTATTTATTGTCTGTTTAAATTATGTATTACATACACATTACACTATATATATTTATATATATATTTATTTCATATTTATTGTATAATTATAATATTTATTTATTTGTGTTTTTAGGTTTATTTAACGTACATAATTTAATGTCTCCTAATTAATTGTTACACAAAAAGTTCACAAACTACCTCTCTCTTTTTTTTCTTGCACTTCATGTCCATCCAAAGGTTGTCTGGAAGAAATCGCCTAGTGCGATAAGACCGCCCATTGTACATCTCTATTTTTATAGTAATGTTTCTTGTTTGTTTTGTGTACAATAAAGAGTATTGTATTGTATTGTATTGTATTGTAATATTATTTGATTCAACATATTCAATCTCGTTCATCCCGCAATATATTGACATGACGTCATCGTATATGGAAAATTATTCCATTACGGATTGAATGTAATATCATAATAAACACTCAGATTTTGTGGTCTTGGCATAATATAGGTCACCAACCCCACAAAAGTTAATTTTCCTATGTTTATTATCTTCAGCCTTGTCTTTTCATGCTACCATGGGGTAGGATTCCACTCTAATCAGACTACTGGTTAAGACGGCGATTGACCTGTATCATATTCATGTAATGTAACAAGTTACAAAGCGAGCATTACAAGTCAGTACAGCGAGCACAGATGTCGGAGTGAGCATAGATGTTGGAATGAGCATATTACGCGGATTTTAGCAGGCGACGTAATGCAACAAGCTTGTCGCGAATGTTACATTACACTCGGATGAAATAATACATTATTTTTATTTCTGTAAGAATTCTTTTACAGACAAGTCAGTGTAATGTTTTTTTTAACACTAGATGGCGCTGGCATTTTCTATCTGACTAGCTCTGAGAAGAGAAGCCGAAAAAAACTTAGAGATCAAGGTCTCTTTTAAAGTCCAAACATTATGGTATAAAAACTATGCGAGTGTAACAATGTAGGGCACTTTTAAAGATAGATACCAGTTTTCTAAGTGATCTGGTCTAATGCAGCTAATTGACGTTCAGCCGAAATGTATGAATTCTGGCTAAATAAACGTGCATCGCATTGTAACGCTTTGCGTTTTTCAATGCGGCTGATCAATGCTATAATTTAGCACGCCGCTTTATAATTTTTGTAGCAGCTGAACTCCGGAATTCGACGTATTACAAAACATATATATCCTATTCACGGAATGAAAAAATAAAATGTTAACAACAATTGACTACTCTTAATAGAGATATTTTCTGTAAAATATTTCATAACATTCATTTCTTACAAAAATAAATTATGTGATGTTAATCTATTTAAAACACTTCTTATTCAAGTAAGTTTCTGATTTTTGATCGATTTTACAGAAAATATCTGTGAATAGGGTATAGCTGCAATACAATATGCGGCATTACCGCGGACATTGTTTACCCACGACATGGTTAAAGGTTGAACACCATTTATTTATTTTACATAACTCACACCTTTTTCCCATGAGGGATAGGCAGAAACTAAAAAACGCCACATGCTACGACCTTTACATACCCCTTTCGCTTCATCCACATTCATACATCTTGCCATACACGCACGCCGCTTGAGAGTACTACGCACCTGACCTTTGTGAAGAACATCACCAATAACATCGATGTATGTCCTTCTAGGACGTCCTCTACCGGCGTTGCCATTGACATCCGCCTTATAAATTCCTGAACACCATATTAATGAAATATCGTAATAACAATTCTAGAATTTGACTGCTACATTTAGGTAGACTATTTATAACCTATACTGATGTAAGTTAGACTTTTATATGTTACTGTATTACTATTAGGTATTGCAGTGTTCTACCGGTCTAGACTACTTAATCTACTAAACGTATGCAACCTGTCGATCCCTATTAACAACGATAATGTTGATACCGTACCAACGTGACTGCAGTCATACCTGATAGTGAATGCACTTAGATAAGTGCATCTTATTATAGACAAGTACCTATTCACTAATTTATTTACATAATTATCTGCGTTATTTTATCACCCATAATAATAATATTATCTGTATTATATAATGAAATACTTTAAATAGATAGATAGATATACTTTATACTTTATTGTACACTAAAAGAAATAAAACAGAAGGAGTACACATTATTAAGAACAGTACAAATGGCGGTCTTATCGCTTAAAGCAATTTCTTCCAGACAACCTTTGGATGGAAAGAATTGTCAAGAAAAATATATAGGGCAGTTTGCAGCATACAAACGTATAATCTATTAAAAATCGATAATCAACAAAATCACTAAGTATATTATAATAATAATATAAGTTAATAAATAAGTAAGTAAATAAAATAAATATAATATATATACATATTTTAAATATATATATATATATGTATATATAAATAAAAATAAATAAATATAATAAATATTAAATTTCCGTAAACATTTTAGGTATTTGATTGTTTTGACTGAACTGAATAAGAATTATATGCATTTATAGTTGTTACTTGTTTTATTTATTTTTTGGAAAGGCTCGTGGCTAATTGACTTCCACGCGGATCATATCATTTGCATGGTTAAGCTGCGCTTGTCGCGGTTGGTCTGTGGATGGGTGACTATTCGTTACACATCGAGACTCCTCCATGCCTCGGAGAGCACGTTACACCATCGATCCCAGGTGTAATACGAATACCTATAACAGTCAAATTCAAATTCAAAATATTTATTTGCTTTTAAATATCGTTACAATTGGTGTTATACATAATAATAATATTCAGTAGTTCAGCATATTTCGCCATAACATAATAACATGCAAATATATTATAAATTTCACAATAGTATTTATGATAGTCAGTGTTACTATGTGAAGATTACTAATACACCCATATTACAGTTATTTCTTGTGTAATATTAATATTAATGTTTACCTTCCAAGAAGTCTTTAACTGAGTAAAAGGCTCTCGCTACGCGTAGTCAGAATCCCGAAAGTCTGACAACCGGTCTAATCTTAGGATATCGGCATTGCCCAATAACTGGGTTTCTGAGATCTGATGGCAGTCGCTCCTTGTAAAATACTGGTATTGACCCGCACCTGGAAGCTAACCCCAAAATAGTTGGGAAAAAGCTAGGCAGAGAGACTTTTATTTTTATTTTTTGCTACAAGGAACGAACTTTTCAGCATTTTTTTTTAATAAATACTTTTTTTTTTAAATTCCTAGCTCATTGGATGGCTGATGAAATAAGGATGATTTTTTTCGTATTTTATACACTTAGTTATTATACTTATTATATTACTTTTAACTGGTTGGTATTCTTGAACATTTGAATACGTGAAAAGCTTCGTTAAAGTACCAGCTACAAGTTAGTATGGAAATCATAGCCATTCAATTTGATACTTCAAAGTTAAATAACATTTAATAACGAATTCTGGGTACTTTACAAAAAATTATAAAAATTGAAATTTCTCGATATCTACTAACTTTCGGCTAGGGTATACGGGATGCTAATTTGTTGCATTTAGGACACACTATCACGTCTTAAAGGGAATACGTCGAATTCGAGTTCACTCTGTATAATGTAAAAATTAAAAATTGTATTGCCATAGGAACCATTTTGTGGAAATACTCATGGATGCCCTCCGTCTGGGCAAAGTGGAAGGTTATGCTGGATTCTTATTTTATTTTATTTGAAATGGGTTTGCTCTTGACTCTAGTCTAGGTCAGAGGAGACAGAGACAAAGTCTACGATGGAGTGAACCAGAAGAAGCCTGTTAACTCTAACTTTGAAGAGATTCAGGTTGAATGCGTTCGGGAACACAGAACCACAGTAGTGAGTTCCACTCTTTTGCAGTGCGCATTATGAAGGATGTTTGTTGTTTATTTCAATTCTTACCGGTTAACCACCAATTGATGGTCATCCTCACCACAAAAGAAGGGGTTCCTGTATTGCTGGTGAAACATCCTGGTGCCTCTTGGAGTCCTCTCAGTTTTAAATGAAAGTGAAATCTATAAACGGAGTATTGGCACCACTATCTTACCTTCAATAGAATCTTGGTATAAAACGATTCGGTGCCTATACAGTCTTACACCACACTACTCCATGGTTAATTAGTGTGTTGGGTTACCCTCACAGAAATCTGAATAATAATTAGATTTTTGTGGTTACCTACGTCATGACATCGACACGTTAATTTATAATTGTATGCGCATGCTCCTGTCAATTCGATTTTATTTCCACATGCATTTGGGTGGAGCCGGATATTACGATAGTAGTGTTGGTTTTTGATAATGAACATTACGTGTTTTCTGATAAAAAATAAATTGAACGATGTTTCATTAGGTATTTTAATATTTCGATAAACGCACACAGGTATCCTAGAAACTAAGGCGAATGCTACACGCTCAATATTATCACGATATTTGCATCGTGATTTTGCATTGATAGATTAAACGCGTAATAAATATCACTATTCAGGATCGCGATCCAAATATGCGCCTTACGGTTTGTCCAAAGAATATACTTGGGTGTTAGAAAAAGCTAAGCTAAGGAATTGTATTATATATTTACTCCTAAACGTTTTCCAAGCAGGGAAAAATCAACGGTGTAGCTACCTATATTAACTTATCCGCAATCTAGTGCTGAAGTAATAGTTCTGGTCGTAGTGCTGACTAATACTGACTCCCTTGTTGGTCTGGGCCGCAAGAGCGACTGCTGAGCATGGGCTCCTAGTTTCGATCCCTAGGTCGGGCAAAGTGTTATTGGGTTTTTCCATTAGGAATTCCTCAGTAGCAGCCTGAAATCTAGCCGATTAATACCAATAGGCTCAATATATTACATGGGACTTAAACATAACTGGCGAAATGAGGGTGGACTAAAACACCTCTGCCAAACCCTTCAGTAAATAGGTACAAGGTGTAATGTTATGATTTATGTATGATTGATAATTTAAAAAATTCAGCCATAATAATAGACGCGGCTTCACGCATAACATACAACATCTCACATTCAAAACCATAAGAAAACAATGTTGCCTGCTGCTCATTCAATCTCATAGTGATATCCTACCCTTAAGAAAATAACCCAAATTACCTACATCACATAATTGTTTCGTTTGGATTTCGGCAAGGAATAGACCACCATCTCCCCTCAAGAGGATGGGCAGCAGCGTACTCATTCATACATACATACAACCACGCCTATTTCCCATTGAGGTAGGCAGAGACTAAAGCTTTCCACTTGCTACGATCCTGACACACCCTTTTCGCTTCATCTACATTCATTAACCTTCACATGCATGCTCGTCGGTTTAGGGTGCTACCGACCTGGCCTTTTTTAAGAACGTCCGCGATTTGTTCGTGGTACGTTCGCTGTGGTCGGCCCCTTCCAACTGTTTCATCCACACTTACCTAGTGCACTTGTTTCGTTAATCTCCTTTCGTCCATCGTCTCTACTTGTCCAAACCATCTTAACATACCTTCCTTAATCCTTCTCCCTACATCTTCTTTCACTCCACAATGTTCCCTTATCACGCTGTTCCTTACTTTATCTTTCAAAGTTACACCACACAAACTTCTCAAAGCTCTCATTTCTCCTGCATTAATCCTACTTTCATGTTTCTTCTGCCACACCCAACTTTCACTACTATGAATAAGTGTTGGCACCAACAGTGCCTTATGAACAGTCAACCGTGCCTTTTCAGATACTTTGCGGCTGTTCATGAAAGTGTGTAGCGCCCCATTCACTTGATTACCAGCATTCACTCTCCTTTCAATGTCCTTCATATGTTTACCATCCCTTGTGATCATAGAACCCAGATACACAAACTCTTCCACTTGTTCCACTCTTTCACCTCCTATCAAAATATGCACTCGGTTATGGACTCTTCCCCTCATCGCTCTTAAGCGTTCTCATGTCTTCTAATAATAAACTATGATCTCCAATCCGTCTGCCTTGCGTGGTGATGATAGTAATGATAATGGTACCGATTATGTTGTGCACAAGGCTTTAGGTTATTGTCATCTTTTTCATTCTGATAAAATTTGAAAGAGATGGACGCAAATAAGAGCTGTCAAATTTAGCTGAACCCATACTTTAAACGACACTTCAGAACGTGTCGACTGAAAACACGATGAAGTTCAAGGCGTAAACTAGTTTGACATCTCTAACTTAGTCATTTCTATCACCGACATTTTCTCGCGCTGTCTCTCAGTAAAAGATAGCAATTCTCTAATTTATTTTTGTTGGTAAACAAGACTCACTTATAAATACATAAATAAGCCGCAAGTAATGTAGAAAGTAAAATGCAACTAACGATGTCTGTACACTAAATTAATGATAAGCTTGCAAATTCGATATCTGCATAGAATTTCCAGAATTCGCGTCATATCTTATCAGCTGATTGAATTTTTTATCACGGTATCAAAACGCAAAACCGTTTTTGTATCGCAAACATTTTATCACCGATAACGAAACATCCGTATGTAAAACGGAAACGTTTACTTCTGTTTGTAAAATTAATAAGGCATAAAAATAGGACAAGATACAATTTTAATTAAAACAATCAAGATTAAATAATTAATACACATTTTCGAATAAATTTACCGTTCTCACACTACACTCGGGAGCAATGAATCCGGGTCACTAACATAAACAAAACAATGTTAAAATTTCTAACAATGTTTTCCGAAATATTAAGGTTCATTATTGTTGACCCGGATTCATTTCTCCCAAGTGCAGTTCCATCATGGTTTTGAAAAATAAAAACAAACTGACGTACAAAGTCAAGCCATATCGCTAGTCTCTGATAAGTTATAAACAGCATTGATTACATATAATATCTATACCAGTATTCTGTCTAACGCCTTCATTCACAATTTGAACCTCAAAGTAGAAGTAGGATAATAGTTGATTTTTAATTTGTGAATCATGGCTACTCAAATGAACGGTGATACTGAGAACCCGGGGACACATGCACCTAAACCAGCTCAAATGGAATCGAACGAATACCGCTTGAAGACGTTTCAGTCATCTCTAAATCTGTTGAGCCATACATTGATAGGCATAGTAGTTGGTGTTTCTATCACCTTTGCGTTTAGGGCTGGATTGCCAATCGGAGCCACACCTATACATATAGTATTATGTGTACTTGGGGTGAGTGTCTTTTTTTGCCTTATTTCGACTATTCATCTATAACATGTTGTCTAGGAAGAAGTGGATGTAGGTATATATTTTACATGATTAAAATGTAAATTTTATTATGATAACAGTGCTCATTATTTATATTGTAATGAATACCAGAGAGAGAAAAACAAAGATTGTTTATGCTTGACGGTTATTTTTAAATGCATCAAACCATCCCTTATTGTGCGTTTCAAATAACATAGAAAATAGAAGTAGCTAATTGTTTCAAGGTTCATTTCCTTTTTTTTTAATATGTTTGGAGGATTTTCTAAGCCGGCCGCACGTTGTAAGAAATTTTCTGCCAATTTTCTGGGAGAAAATTCTTCTAATATGCGGCTGTGCTAATTCTTGGTCGCATAAAGGCCCTGATAAACCTGAGCATTCACTTTTAATTATCTTTTTAATAGCAAATGTTATCATGTGTGATATTTATGGATTTAGTTCGATAAAAATTCAAAAACGGCGAATGCTCAATGTTCTGCAAAAATTAATGCTCAGATTTATCAACACCTTTATAATTTTAAATATTTCGCTGTGCCGATTTTTTAAAGAGCTATAATGTTATACCCTATTGTAAATATCATAGTATAAAAAATGCATAGGTGTATATTGTAAATATCGTAGAAGAACCGGCCTAACATCGCGGCTGATCGCAATAATGGTGTCGGCACCGGCGAACGGATTTTGCTCGATAAATGACGCTTATATACATCTCAAAATGTGAAAATCGAATGCAAACTACAAAAAAACTACAAAATAAATTTGCATTTTCAATTAGATTATGTTCGTTAATTTTATTAAATAAATAAACTACGTTTAAAAAACCGACTTCAAAAACTAAAAAGTATAAAATAACTAAATAAAGATTTAATTTAATACACCTCTTATGCAAACCTAATGAATACCTTTACCATAATATAAAATAAACAGTTTCGGAAGTCGGTGCCTTCAATTTGGTATTAGGTTTGCATAAGAGGTGTATTAAATTAAATCTTTATTAAGTTATTTTATACTTTTTAGTTTTTGAAGTCGGTTTTTTTAAACGTAGTTTTTTTTTACTTTTTAGTGTCTGTAATAGGTTATTCTGTAAACTACAGTAGGATTTTTCTAGATTACATCAGGTAGAATAATTACATCGTCCACGTAAACAAAAATGTTCATAAAAAAATGTTCATAAAATTAAAATTACTGGGCCAAACTATGTTAAACTTTTATGGGTCCAATTGGCAACTATTCCGCATCAAACTAAAAAAGAATCACGTAAATCGGACCATAAATCTCAGCGTTACCAAAAAAAAAATACCAATCGAATATAGAACATCCTCCTTTTTGAAGTCAGTTAAAAACTAAATCAGTGTATTAGGGCGTTTTAAGAGTTGTGAGGATTTCGTCATACACGCGGTTTTGACCCGTATGCATGGCGCTTGCATTTCACCTAACTACGCATCATAATAAACACATGTATAAAAAGGTAAAATGTGGGTGCCACGCATCCACGTACGTGGCGAAATCCGCATGCCTCTGAGAACACCCTTAATGGCTATTGTCTTTATATTAATCGTAAGGTCCTAGATTCGATCCCCAGCTCGGGCAAGGTGTTATTGAGTTTTTCCGTGTGGAATACCTCAGTACCAGCCTGGAGTCTAGATTTGTGCCCGGTTGATGGCAATAGGCTCGCCCCCTATTACATGGGTCTTAAACATACCTAACGGCGAAATGAGGGTGTTACTATACACCTCTGTGCAACCCTTTGGAACAGGCGTGATATTATGTTATGTCTTTATATTTTAGTACCAACTTCTGATGGCCCAAGCTATCCTAAGTCTGTCCCCTCATAATGGCTGGTCTGCACATCTCAAACTGGTGGACAAAAGACGAGCGCATTGGATCCTTCAAGTTCTGGGCTCAGCACTAGCCATTGCTGGCAGTTTCGTTAAGATTTTGGATAAAGATGTGCATTGGAATAGCCTCCATGGACAATTTGGTAAGTCGAAAAAAGTTTTATTTTTATAAAACTTTGATAATAATATGCAGTGTCTCCAAAGTCATCTATAAACTAGCTCTATGAATCTTTCTCAATTAATTTTTCTTCCTATTCTGTTTCTTTATAACACGTAAATATTTTAACATTATGAATTGAGAAATAGTTTAATTGTGAATAAAATGTGTTTTTCATTATTTATGTTATTCTGAACATGTAACAAAAATAAATTACATGCCCTATGTAAAAGGAATAATACTTAGGTACTTATGCACTTTTACAATTTATTTCATTATAATTTTAACATCTTATGTAAATTACGTAAATAAATAATTTGAGATTTTAATATGAAAGAAAAAATAGCAAGTCACTTGTTTACATTCACGATATGACACGTGCCTGGGTTTCCCGTCGGCTGAGCGCTGAACACAGCAAAACTTAGCAAAGATAGGTTTTCCCAGAAAATTGTTATCACTCTAGAGAATTTAATACCCATCCACTCGATAACCTTAGTGATACGTCACTCACGGGAAAATATACGAGTGGTCTCTTCTTACTAGGGAGTTCACAGTCTGCATCGTATATGGGTAATCCCATAGCTTATTATTATTTCTACACAAGTGGAAATAAAAGAGACTATGGCTCAAAGTTCAAGAGTTTCCATCGTACTTGCAATCTAAAAGACAATTTTTTAAATGGCTAAACGTTTTATTTTTTTACAGCGTTGGTGGCTCTAGTATTTACAGTGGTCAGCATGGTCAACGGTCTGACATCACTTTGGGCTTACGAGTTCCGAAAGTGTATCCCTGGGAAACTATCAAAGCTCACTCACATTTGCTTTGGGATTGTCGGTTTCGCGGCGGCTGGTATCGCCCTCTGTTACGGCTTTGAGAAAGCCTCCTTTAGAGGCTGGACTGGCGATGAAATGGGTTACACCATGATTGGGTTCACCGCGGCCTTCACTTTCCTCATCATCGTCGCCCCTCTGTTCACGTTTGTAACGAAAATAAAGAACAACTAGTAATGAACGAACGCTAAGAGCGGCTTCTTGAAAAAAAATCTTCACTGCATTTTTTAAGGAGTTAATAATGATTGGTTTGTTAATAAAAACGATATGCACGATAACGATTATAATACGCAATTGTAGGTAATTGAATTAAAACTAGAGCAAGATACGATCTTTGTTTTATCTTGCCCCAGACGCACTGATTAGTGGTATTAATGATGACGCTGAGATTATTAGTAGAATGTATGAAGCCTAAGTAAAGTTTTATTTTCTTGATATGTGTTTGACCTCATATGTATAACGAAACAACTATTTTTTACTGTTTATACAAAATAAAATAAGAGATATTCTTAGTTTTAAGGTTAAGTTATATAAAAATACAAGTACAATACTAACAATAATATGTTTTTTTTTCGCTACATCGTTCCTTAAAGTTACATGACATACCCATTAACATACCTCTTAATCCTGATTCTACACACGCAAAGCTACTAAAACAAGATACTTTAAAAATAATTAAATGAAATAAAGACATACATAAATAAAGCAGAGGACACACAATAAAAACTAAAGAATAAAAACTAAAAAATAAAAGCGATATCGTTAAATTCGATTGAGAACAGGTAGGTAAGCGATCACAACGGATAACTAGTCGGTGCGCTACCACCTATCTTTATGGCATCTAAACATATAAAGGAAACTCGGAGAAGAGTAATGGCCCTCGATACGCACATTCTGGAATAGAGTATTGTTGCCATTGCTAATGTTTGAGATGTACGACCATATCTTTTGATAAATGCGACACTACGTGCAGGAGTGTGTAGACCTTTGACCGGGAGCCCACTGCGACATTATTCGTATTCTATCGGCGGATTCAAGATCCACAAACGGTAGGACATGACGTAGGCCGATATTACATTATCAACTGCCTCAGATGACACTTGCAAGATAAACGGCTAGAGCTCTCTATAAAGGAAATTTATCGCCATCCCTTGATAACAGGTCACACGTAATGTATTACGTTTGACTTTTCTTTTAATAAGTTGAATGAGATTAAATGCCATTGACCAAGCTATCAGTCAAAATAACAAATTCTAATCTTATAAGAATAAAAAAATACAAATAATACCTTTTGTATGTCTTAAAAAAATATACAATAAACAATACTTACAGTAATTTAAAAATCTAATGTAATGTATTTGCCTTATTACTTTACAAAGTCATGTCCAATTTATTTGTACGTCTTTGTAGTTCGAAGGCTGCATTCAAAGAAAATAATGAAACTATTTTGCAAAAGAGAAACGAGTTTTCTATTGTATGTGAATATTTGCTCTATACCGACGCAAAGGCGATTATAAATTATTATTTGTTAAGAATCTGTTCCTTATTATTCTCTGGATATAATAGAAGCCAGAAAAGCAACACAAAAATGAAAAAAAAATGTACGAAAACTATTTGATGAATATCTTGTTGATTAAAGAAACAATTATTGATTGGAGTCAAAGAGATTAAATTAGCTATTAGTATTGAATGTATTTGATTGGAGTATTTGGTAATGCAGATATTGTTATCTGTTTGTTAATAAAAATCGCTGAAGTGTGAGTCAAGCACGTGTAAGGGTTTCCGAATTTAGTAAGAAACAGTTTTACCTAAGATCTCATTCAATACATATACTATGTAACTAGGGGTCACGCAAACTTCGATCCTATTTCTTTTTATATTTTTATTATTTTCATGGTTGTCACATCAGTATTTTTTCTTATTGAGTAGTATCACAGATTAACTATAGTAACAGTTTTTTTTATTGATAATTCCGCGACATACGATGGGTAAATCGACCGAACAGATTTGAAAAAAGTAAGTAGGTACCTTTTTTTTTTTTTTTTTATCATTGGGAAATCCTCATGGACTATCCCCCGTCTGGGGGCGGGGGCATGGTCAGGCAACGCAACCGACGTTGGTTGACGATCCCCCCAGTCCCTGCATCTGTCCGATGCAGGGTTTTGGCGAATGGTTTGGAGAGTAGCGCAAGTCGTAGAGATCCCCCAAACAAGACCAGAGGACTATCCTTCCCGAGGTTGCCGCCCGTTATTGGCCAATTACCTTCTGTAATTGGCAGAACAGAAACCTCTGGTCGCAAACAAAAATCCCAACCCTTCCATCCCAATTTTCCCATCCCAATCCCGTAGAGCCGAACCGTGGCGGCGCAAACACCACACCCAGGCCCACATAGCCTTGGGGTACTAAATACCCCCTAAAAGTTGTACCACACTCACCAAGAGCAGGTAGTGTGTGTTCGAAGTCCGGTCATCTGGCCTCCCGCCAAGACTTCCCAATTGCCCAAATCTTATAAAAATGTCGGCACATCAAACAGAATTTATACCCCAGGAGGGTACCACCGATGGTGGAGAATCCCTCGCTGAGCCCTCGGGCTCAGTCTGCCTCTCGTATTCTGGGGGAGGCAAAATGTGCACTTCAGATTACCTAAAAAACCCACAATTTCCAGGCTCAAGCCTGACTCTTTCTGGCCTCGTAGAGGCCCTACCCTCGGCGACGGACACCGCCATAGTGTCCAACTGGACAGTTGTCGCTCATAAGCGCCCTTGCAAAAGGGACACAGCGGCAACAAAACACAAGCAAGGGCTGAAAGGTCAAACAGAACGCAGTCGCCCCAACAGGCGCGCGAGAAGGGAGACCCTACAGCCCAAAACGACCACATCACCAAAAGTGACAGGCGACGCAGCAGCAGAAACGCAGCGCGAACCGGTACCGTCCACCTCCTCGAAGTCGGAAACGACGCAGAGGGGAACGGAGTCACTACCACCACCACTACCACCAACCAGCCAGCCGAAAAGGAGACGCAGACCGAGAGGTGATCGCGGTCGGCGGATCGCTGCGACGGCCCCCTCAAATCCTGAAAAGGAACAAAAGGGAACTGGGAATCGTTCGGGTGAAGGAACTTCTTCGAAGCGAGCTCGCCTGGACGAAACCCAGTCTCCCAGAGGGGAGGCCAAACGCGCGAAAACCGAAGCGAAGCCAAAGCGGGCGGTGAGCTACGCAGACGCAAGTCTGTCGCACCTTAGGGTAGCGATCATCACCGCTCCGCCAAGGGACCTCTCCCAGACCCTGGCGGACCAGCTTAAGGAGACTATCGATGATAGTATCCTTCAAGCGGTCCTGTCCCCATCATCTCCAAGCGCGCAGGCTCCATCTTTCCGCGGACGCCCTTTCCTTATGGACGGGGTACTAGCGATGTGGTGTGAGGATGCGAACGCTCTCAGCTGGCTGGAAAAAGCAGTCAAAACAATGACCTCTCCAATACCTGGAACCACTCTGACTGTCATCAGACAGTCAGACATCAAGAAGAGGCTCAAGGCAGGGCTCCTCATCCACACCCGTATCACCGACGCTGCCACACTACACAAAGTCCTTTGTGCCCAGAACCCATGGTACAAAGTCGACTCCTGGCAGTGCTATGATATGACGGTGGATGAGAAGTCATCTCAGGAAGGTTCCAAGGATAAGGTAGTACACCTAATCCTTGGAATCCCTGAGGACCAAAAGCCGACCATTATGGAAAGAGACCGCCGAGTAGCCCACATGTCAGGCAGTGGCTACATCCGCTTCTTCTCCTCGGAGGAAGCAGAGACGGCCGGAACCAAGACGGCAGAGACGAGCAAGTCTGCGGCTAAGGGGACTTCAACCCCAAAGCCGTCCACATCAGCTCCCCAACAGGGTCCGAGCGAGATGGAGACGAACTCGCCGGTGCAGCTCGAGGGCAATAGTAGCGACGAAGATGACGTCCTACGCAGCCCTTAGCGCACTAAAAGTCGTCCAAACAAACCTCCAGCACAAACAAATAGCGGCGGCTACTCTGCGCAGGGTGCTGGAGGTAGACAACAAGACCGTCGCTTTGATCCAAGAGCCCTGGATCAGAAACAAAAGGATCTGCGGTCTAAACAACATCGGTGGTAAATTACTTTTAGATACTGCTTGTGATAACCCGAAAACGTGCATTTTTATGCCCAAAACCATAACAACCATTTTGCTTAACCAATTCTGTTCTAGAGACCTCACCGCAGTGAAAATCTATACAGAAAAACAAACTGTCCTGGTGTTAGCTTCAGTGTACATGCCAAATGAGGGCGAAATTCCTCCTAAGGAACTAACCGAGCTGGTACAACACTGCGAGACGCACAACTGGGATTTGATCATCTCCGCAGACTGCAACGCACATCATCCGCTGTGGGGAAGTAAGGATACAAACAAAAGGGGTGAGTTACTTACCGAATACTTATTTCAAACAGACCTTAACATAATGAACAGAGGCACGGAACCGACGTTCGTAAGCTCAAGGTACCAAACTATCATAGACATCACTCTGGCAACACACGCGGCGGCAAACCTCATAGACGGGTGGCACGTGTCAAATGAGCCATCCTTTGCAGACCACCGTCGCGTATGTTTCCAAATAAAATATAAATTAACCGACCCTGTTCCATATCGTAACCCCCGTAAGACAGATATAACAAGGTACATAACGCTGCTAACCAAAGCACTAGGTGACACACGACTAACGGACGTAGCACTTAGTACAGACACCATAGAATCAACCATACAGATCCTAACCGCGACTTTATTAGAGAGCTATGAACTGGCATGTCCTGCAGTTACACCTAAAGGTCCGGAAAAGAGTTCCTGGTGGGGGTCAGAACTGGAACGACTGCGTAAGGGACTCAGGACACTCTTTAATAGAGCGAAAAACACCAGAACTATCGAGGACTGGGATAAATACAAAGCAGCACAAAAATACTACAAGAAGCGGATCCGATTCCGTAGAACGGAGGCCTGGCGCAATTTCTGTAGTAACATCAACTCGACCAACCAAGCCGCAAGAATAAAGAAAATCCTGGCTAAAGGCGACCTCAATCTCTTGGGCTCACTTAAGAAGGAAGACGGCACTTACACTAACACAGATAATGAAACCAGTGCAGTACTGCTGGAAACACACTTTCCAGGGTGTCATATCACATCAGACCTCGAGTGGTTTGACGAGCTCCACTGCACACCAACAAGCCTAGACTGGGAAGTTGCAAGTAATTTAGTAACTGCGGACAAAATAGAATGGGCCCTGAAAAGCTTCAAACCATTTAAATCCGCAGGGCTGGATGGGATATTCCCAGCACTACTACAATGGCAACCCGGTCTGGCTACTAAGTATCTACTACCGATCTACAGGGCCTGCATAGCCTTTAAATACATACCCAAGGCATGGAGAGAGGCGAAAGTAATTTTCTTACCGAAACCAGGTAAAGAAGACTACACACACGCTAAATCCTTCAGGCCCATCAGTCTAACATCATTCCTTCTGAAAACGTTGGAAAGACTGGTAGATAGACACCTAAGGGACGGAGTTTTAGAGAGCAATCCGCTACATCCCCAACAACATGCTTATAGGAAAGGCAGATCAACAGAGTCGGCACTACACAAGTTGGTGCAAAAAATAGAAATGGCTATCACAAACAAATCCTCAACACTTGCCGCCTTCATTGACATAGAAGGGGCTTTTGATAAAACTATGCACAACAGCATCAACCACGCCCTACAAAAATTCAAAGTGGAACCAGTTATTCGTAGCTGGATCACTGAATTGGTTAGTAAAAGGGCGGTTCAAATAGTGGTGAATACTACCACGAGGGCAAAGGTGGTTAGAGGGTGCCCTCAGGGGGGAGTCTTATCACCACTTCTATGGAACATAGTAGTGGACAGCCTCATAAGAAGGCTAAATGATAGAGGTTACACTACTATTGGTTATGCAGACGACTTAGCAATACTGATAAATGGAAACGCCGAAAACGTCCTATGTAAGGTCATGCGGTCGGCCCTTCAGATTGTGGAAAAATGGTGTGACGAGCAACGACTGTCAGTAAACCCGAAGAAGACAGAACTTATCCTTTTCACCAACAAAAGGAAGTTACCAGAACTCCAACTACCAAAATTATTTAACACCAAACTCTCCCTATCAACACAAGTGAAATACCTGGGCGTCATACTTGACAGCAAGTTGAACTGGGCAAATCATATAGAGGAAAAAACAAAGAAGGCCTGCATAGCTTTTTATCAGTGTAAGAGACTTGTTGGTAAAAAATGGGGTCTCAATCCGAAAATAACACTTTGGCTATACACATCAGTCATCAGACCTTCTATGACTTACGGATCAATTGTATGGTGGCCCAGAACACAATTGACCACGATAAAAACAAAACTCCAGAGCCTACAACGCCTAGCGAGTGTAGCTGCTACTGGATGTATGAGAACCACCCCATCAGCCGCAATCGAGTACCTCCTCAACCTGAGACCATTAGATCTGGTCATACAAGAGGAAGCGAGGGCAGCCGCCCTAAGACTTAGAGCAAACGGCTTATGGAAAGTAAACATAGAAACAGCTCACTCCAAAGTTCTGCAAGGGGTCTTGAAAGAATTTCCTCTTCTTGAGGCGCCCATGGACAGAACACCATGTCACCACGTCTTCGATCGAAGATACAATATCCAACTCAACGCAGAAATAAAAGACAGCTCTGGCAGTCGCGAAGTTAGGATATACACAGACGGCTCCAAAACCTTACACGGTACCGGGGCAGGCGTCTTCTCGAATGACTTAAATATCAAAATATCAACCACCCTAGACAGATTAAACACAATATTCCAAGCGGAATGTATTGGCATCACCAGAGCGGCACAGGCGGTTGCAGCCAGAGACGTCAGAGACCAAAAAATTAAAATCATCTCAGACAGTGCATCCGTACTTCAGGCCCTACAAAACAATACCATAACTTCTGTCCTTATACTGGAATGTCACAAAAGTCTCCAGTCCATCGCAAGTACAAATAAAGTGACTCTGCAATGGATTAAAGGACACAGCAACTCGCTCGGAAACGACGCAGCGGACGACCTGGCCAAAATGGGGTCAAAAACAATAGCGTACGGACCGGAGCCGCTACTGCCCATACCCCAGGCCCAAATAAAAACATGGCTGCGCACAAAAACAGAAGAAACCCATTTATTAGAATGGACAAACAGCGAGGGCTGCAGGCAAACTAAAAATGCGATTCCGGTAGCATCAAAAAGATTGTCCCGCAACCTCATCAGATTTAAAAGGGGCGACATCCGGAAGATTATTGGAATCTTAACAGGACACTGCCCTCTAAACAAGCACCTATTCACCATAAGTGTAACAGATAGTCCCCTGTGCAGAGGATGCATGGAGACAGAAGAAACGCCGCTGCACGTGCTTATGGAATGCAGGAGCGTGGCCGAACAACGGGCACGGATTCTTCAATCACCAGCATCGCTCCCGGAGGCCTGTAGCAGCCTGAAAAGGCTGCTAACCTTCTGGGACGACCTAGGTTGGTTGGAGTAGGAAGGTAAGACGGAACACGCACAATGGCCCAATCAAGAGGCTAAGTGCGGATACAGCCCAGGTAAACTAACTAACTAACTATCCCCCGTCTGGGGAAGACGGGGGGTGTGCCGGACTCTTACCGGCTAAAACCACCACGGTGTCCCTCCTTCTGACCTAAGGCCGGGGTCGCGGGATTCGCTATTGCATGCACCGCAACCCCGGCAGGTCTTGGTCCACCAATTGCTGGTGGACCTCTCCACTGTAGGGCCCCACCCCACGACCTCCTGAGAGGCGCGGGGGGCACCCCACATCACCGGTGCACCAGAACACATGGTACGCCGTGACCACCCCGGGGACCAAACAAGTACATGGGCGCCAGACTACCCCGTGTCTGGGCACCCCTGGTCCCCCTGCGACGGGTCAGGTTAGTGGCCCCGCCGCCTACCACTTTTCGGCCGCAGAGGATAGGGAGAGCGGCCAACTAAACACCGACACTCCTCTCCCCCTGCGGCTCCACCGCGTCCGCCATCTGACGGTGGCGGCCCCGTCAGGCCGCGGAAGGTAGGGAGAACGGTGCACCGTAATACCGGCACTCCTCTCCCGCCGCGGCCTCCACCCTTCAGCCGCAATGCCTCCCATAAGACATCGCGGCCCTCCTCAGTTGCGATGTCGCCCAGGCGACACCGCAACCTACTTGGCCGCTACGTCGAGGGCTTCCAGGCCCAAGCCCCGACGAGCAGCCCCTCCTCGGGTTCCTCTTCGCTTCACCGTGGGGCTCGAAGCCACGGCTACTAAGCCCCCCCGCAACGACAATGCGGGAACCCACCGGGGGGGAAGAAAGTAAGTACCTACCGTTTTGCCATTTGGCTTGAGAACCTTAATTTAAAAAAAAAACAAAGTTTAAATCGGTTCTTATCTTTTGTCGATTTATTAATATTGTTTTCTCTTTAATTTTTTTGTCTGGAACGTTTGTACGCAACTTCTACATCGGTGGCAGTCACGAAATGGAATATCGTGGGCAAAATATTCAAACTATTCAGACATAATAAACAGTTAAACTTACCTTTAGAAAATGTTTAACATAAGTTAGAAAGAATTAACATCATTGGTCCAATCAGTGATCGGAAGAGGTCCTGAATTCTGGATTAAGTCCCAAAGTGTACCTTATGTATTTTTTCAGCAAAAATAAGAATTTCTTAACCTCGCATTACTATCACACCTACAATACTTAAAACGATGCACTATAGAATATTTCTCGCTACGTCAACTGCAATCTTGATTTTCATCAGACATCAGATTGCAAACAATTCGTAATACGTCATACAAAATATGTACCGGTATAATTATTAAAAATCATTTATCATTTCATTTATCACTTATCGTATTTCCAAAATTATATTACATAATGTATGTTTGCCTTATCACCGTCACAAAATGTTTATCGTTAACATTTTCGACAACTGTAATGATCAGTCTGAACGATAAAAAATATACTTAGGTACTGTGAAAAGTAAGATATTATATATTTTTTATGATCCATCAGTTCTGATCGATTAGAATTCGCTTAAGTTTACGACATTCCTTTTAAAAGTATAATCAAAATGAAATCAATGTTGGCGAGTCATTGTTTTCATTTTCTTGAAAACATTTTAATTCCCAATGAAATGAACACGAAAACATTATTTTAACTTTAATTTGTCACACTAGTTTAAAGAACTCACCTAACAAATTAATTAGAAAGTTATAGCAATTTTAACGAATTGGCATACTACATTATATGATAGCCTTTCTATAACTAAGTGCAGGAATTTACATATGTTTTTATACAGCCGTTGTCATCCTACTGCATGGCAAAGGCCTCCATACCCTTCTTCCACACCTCTCGGTTTAAGGTTTTCTGCGGCCAACCCTTCCAATAAGTGTCTAGTTCGTCCCGCCGTCTCCTCCTGGGCCTGCTACGAAGACGTCTGACGTTGTGTGTGCTCCATCAGGAATTTACATAATTATATAAAAATAGCTGCCTCGTTGGTCTAGTGATGGCAAACGCGACTGCTGATCGTAAGGCAAAGTTTATTGGGTTTTCCCTGTGGAATTCCTCAGTAGCAGCCCGGAGTTTGGATTTGTGCCCGGTTGATGGCAATAGGCTCGCCCCCTATTACATGGGACTTAAAAACATAACGGCAAAATGAGGGTGTTACTATACACCTCTGCCCAATCCTCCGGGGAATACAGGCGTGATATTATGTTATACAAAAAAAGATAAGTTATATAGTTCCACATAAGTTGATCTCTTCTGGAATGTCAACGAAAACGACTGAGGTATTGTATCAGGATGCTGCAGCTGCGGAAATCAGTGGTATAACGTTTTACGCGCTGATTGCCACTCGCCTAATCACTGCTCGAAGATTGGCTAGGGTAGAAAAAGACCTACCGGTGCATGACAGTCGCCTGCGTAGAGCAACAGATTAGAGGAAAATATTCCTCGTAAATCAAAAACTCCGTAAAGCGTAAATCAAAGATAAAAGAAAGAAAAAAAGAAAATTATTTATTTTGGACTCACACAGGCAGTTACAGAAACAAAAACAATATTTACAAAAAAAAGAAAGGATAAGAATTTATACTACCTGCACGAGGCCAAAAAGGGCTCCTATCTCAGCATAATGCTGCGACATTAAAGAAAATATAATCAATAGTTTAAAAAAACTGCGAGTCGCATTATGCACTGAGGTATCTACCGTTCTATGGTAATCCCTAAAATATAAATAGTAATAAGTTTTAATCATAATCTACCTATCTACGTCTATCTATCTATCTATCTACATGATGATACTCACAGTCTTGCTATCTTCGCATGAGTTAATTTTTGCATTGTAAATTACTTATCAACTTTTTCAATAGTATAATAAACGATTGTTAGCCTTTGGCCAGACTGCAAACGCGGGCGCGGGGCGGGCGCGGTGCGGCGAGTTCAAACAGAAGAACTTCATTTGAGTGTCCATAGTGGGCACGCGGGCGCGGGAAGCGGCGCGGGCTACTTGGCGCGGGAAGCGCACGGGTAGCTCACGCCATAGCTCGTTCATACAAGTGGCCGCAGTGAGAGCGCGGGCGGCAAGCGATAACCCGCGCGGGACCGGGGGATCTCAAACTAGTTCGAGCTGACCACGCGCTGCCAGTCTGGCCAAACACTTAATATTTGTTGTTCAAATACAGGGTATGAGTAATGTTAAAATTCGAAATATTTGTTTCCTTTTAAATATGATTACAATTCCTTTTATACATAAGACATATTAACATAACATCACACCTATATTCCCCGAAAAATTGGGTAGAATGTATAGTAACACCCTCATTTCGCCATTATATTTAAGTCCCATGTAGGGGGCGAGCCTTTTGCCATCAACCGGGCACAAATCTAAACTCCGGGCTGCTACTGAGGAATTCCAGACGGAAAAACCCAATAACACTTAGCCCGCCTGGGGATCGAATCCAGGACCTCACGATCAACAGTCGCGCTTGCCACCACTAGACCAACGCGGCAGTTACGAGGAAAATTATTAATCCGAGTAAAATATAAACGATTGCCATGTTGGCCCATTTTTTGAAATCTTGTGTTACCAAATCGAAACATAGGCAGACGGATGACGCAAAAAAATCAAGATATACCGAACGTCATGTGAAGCACATTTGCTCTATGTTTGCCACTTACAAAGCCCAATTGCAAAGGACAACACTGTTAAAACCAGTGTGATCAATCCTGAAAAATTCATAAATAAAGACTCCATTTAGTTACTAATTAAAACTCATTGTTTGAGGAAACTACTGGCGCGTCCGTAAATGTCACTGAATGATCTTGTACTTGTGTAATACTAACTTTTCCAAATTAGATAATAATCCCTTAAAAAAAACTTTGATGTTAAACGGTTTTATCTTGCAGTTCCCGTGCAGGATCAGGATTTGATGATAGATGGTTGAAATTATTATAATGTTGTATTGTCATGGCTGCGAAGCAGGCCCGGACTGGCTATACGGGCAAATCGGGCAAATGCCCGATGGGCCGGTGTGGCCTAATGGGCCGGTCACACAGTCGGAGAAATCGAAAGAGGGAGGGGAAAGTCAAAAAAAAAAAGAGGTCGTCCAACTGTCGCCTATCGCTTGAAAAAGAAGCCGCAAATTATTGTTTGTGTTTGTAAATGCACCCAAGATACAGGAGAAAGAGTGAGGGGAGCGCCTAAAAAAAAAATCGACGTCTGTCTAATAGCTTGGGCCGACTGTCTCTCAAATGTCCGGGCCGATTTCAGGTCTTAGTTCGGCCCTGGTGCGAAGTTTCAGGAGAATCAGTTAAGCTGAAGTAGTTAAAAAATCTGTCGCAGGATTTGAACCAAACAAACAAACAAATATACAAAATGAAGCTAATTAAAACCGTTTATCAAGATGCCTTCCACGTGCGCACTCTTCGCTACCGTATTAGTAAAGTATCCTGTTATGTAATTAACTCAAGTTTAATTATTTTGTTATTTGAATGTTTGTGTTCTATTAATGACTAGCTGTGTCCTCACGGCTCCGCCTGTAGCCTATGTTACTCAGTGATAATATAGCTTTTTAACGGCAAAATAATTTTTAAAATCGGTCCAGTAGTTTTTAAGTTTATTCGTTACATACAAAAATACAAATCTTTCCTCTTTATAATATTAGTATAGATTAGTATAGAAGTATAGATAGTAACCCTGTGAAGTATTGCCACTTTTTTATATTAGAGATGGGTTTGCTCTTGACTCTAATCTAGGTCAGAGGTGACAGAGACAAAGTCTACGATGGAGTGAGCTTACCCAGAAGAATCCTGTTCACTCTAATTTTGAAGAGATTCGGGTTGTATGCGTTCGGGAACACAGACGGAGGTAGTAAGTTCCACTCTTTTGCCGTGCGCATTATGAAAGATGTTTGGAAGCGCTTAGTGCGAATTGGTGGAATGGCAACTAGGTATGGATGGTAACTTGCAGTGCGTCTAGATGTTCGATGGTAGAAGGGGGCAGAATGATGGAGGGATGGCATGACGTTGTGGAGTTCTTGAGCACACTCACCGATGTACAGTCTATAGAAGACCGACAAGCAGGCAGCCTTATTTGAAATAAAAATTAATTAAAAATAAATTGTTTAAAACTGGAACAGAAGCACGCAAGAAACAGAAATGGCAGATGATGAAACTGGCTCTACATGCGGCTTTGCCGGTGTTATTTTTCTAAATCTAGAATTGGATTGTTTATTTAAGATTAATGCCTCGTTGGTTTAGTGTGGCAAGCGCCACTGTTGATAGTGAGTCCCTGGGCACGATCCTCAGGTCGGGCAAAGTGTTATTGGGTTTTCTTGTGTGAATTTCCTCAATAGCAGCCCGGAATTTGGATTTGTGCCCGGTTGATGGCAATAGGCTCGCCCCCTATTACATGGGACTTAAACATAACGTCAAAATGAGGGTGTTACTATACACCTCTGCCCAACCCTTTGGGGAATACAGGTGTGATGTTATGTTAAGATTAATGTGGTCATAAAGGGGTCATAATGGTTTAAATATAAAATTTCTTCAATGTAGCCAGTAGACGTTTGTGGACTACGACAATCAAAACAACGTAATCACCATTATCAATGAACGTAAACAGACAACATTGTTACAGTTTTTTGATCTTTAATAAGTAATTCATTATGTGGTGTTGTTCTGTATAAAAAAATCCCAGGACACTACTACGTGAAACAGAGTATATTTTTATTTTTTTTTCAATTATGTTGGGGTCAGCTGCCAATCTAACCAAATGCGGCTGAATACCAGCGTATTTTACACAGAGCGACTGCCATCAGACCTCAGCAACCCAATTACATAGCAATGCCGATATCCTAAAGTTAGACCACTTGTCAGACATTCGGGCTTCTAACTACCCGTAACGACGGTCATAGACCGTATTCGTATGACACCCAGGACCAACGGTTTACGTGCTCTCCGAGGCATGAAGGGGTCTCGATGTGTAACGAACGGTCACCCATCCACAGACTGACCGCGAAAAGCGCAGCTTAACCTCGCAAATCTTATGATCCACGCGGTAGTTAATAAGCCATGAGCTCCTCTCAGTTTATTATACGATATAATCGGTAAAATAAGTCAACTGAACTAAATTCAGAGCACCGTTTCAGTACGCAGCTATATTGATCAAATGATATATTGACTTAGATTTACGTACAATATAGCGTCAATGATATAGTGGCTTGAAAGCGGTTACTGAACAGTCGTATCTATGAATTGTCACCAGATAACCCGTGAATGGTCCTTGATAGTCCTCTACTGACTATAAAGGCTCATTTACACGGAGCAAGTTTCTTGAAGCAGATCTCATGCTATCTTTGTCTTTCTTTCCGACAAAAACAGAGATAGCATGAGACTTGCTTCAAGAAACTTGCACCGTTTACTGTTCCGACCACAGCGCAAGAAATTTCACATAGGTAATTTGGAGAAATATATGAATATGTTTTCGATGACTCCGTCGCATAGATGTAGTAGATCAATCGTTGATACAGAGTCGAAAAAAAATGATACTGTTTTTTCTATTACAGTATTCGCCTCTGATTGCCTAAGTGTACATACTCGCCCCTTTGAAGATTAGATACTCAAAATCGCCTCCGATTGTTAATAAATTAAAAGTACAGTCAGAAACGTTAAGCTGTTGAATGTTGCGATTAATATTTTGATCTGAAAATCTCAATGTATTTTTGTCTATAATAAAAAAAATATAGAGCGGGGAAGAGATAAATAAAACTACTCTTGGAATTTAAAAAGTATAATTTGGAATCTAAACAGGTAGGTACATGGATATTTTCAAATGTTTGGTTGATATTCAAATTATTTATCTACTTTTAGTATAATGTAAATAATTTCAATATAAACAAAACGCTGATTATTTTGTCCCAGTTTGGTATATATTACAAGTCTTAAGGATTCTAAGGCACAAAATAATTCTTATAACAACTACCTAATAAAATTGAATAACTCACAGATCAGCAGAATTAACACTTACAGTGGTGGCCATATAATTAAAAACGATCATTACTGCACACATTGGTATGGTAAAAACTCGCTATAATTTTTTATCAGCCTATCATTGATGACTTTTAACTACGTCATTATATAGGCATATCAATAGTGTTTAACGCATGAGAACAAATTGAGGGAAACAACAAACTTCAATTAAAATTTACAATCACTTTGTAACCAGGGACCAATTTGAAACGAACTGAGAGCTCGACAAATAATTAGAAACGATAACTATATTGTTAGAAATTCAAAGTTGAAAATAATTTTGTTCTTCAATATTGGCGAATGCTTATTTCTGCGTCATCATTAATCATCTCCATGTTTTCAAAAATTATTTTAATTAATTAAATTATTCAATAAAATTAAATAAAGGAAACTTGTGATTCGTCGTTCATACCCTTAAAAACTTATGGAACTGTAAAACGTAACTATTCTTTCAATATACGTTGCTGTTCGTTTAAAATGCTCCAATACTAAAGTTTGCGACGCGGTCTATCACTGCAAATTACTACAGTTAATTACAGTGCCAACGATGATGCATAAAAGCCTGAATCTCAGAAAACGATAGCATGTAAGGATTGCAAGATTGTTCAATTAACAAAAGCAAACCCTTTTCAGTAGTTTGAATATTTCAATATAAGAATATATATTGAAATATTCAAATTACTGAAACATGTGTCTTTAGTGTAAGGGAGCTTTACTTCATCCAATGTTTTCTTTTATTGAAATCCAATTAGAACGTCTCACGATTTTTTTAGAGACTTCCTTATTTGAATGCCGTGCAGTACTAATCGTTTCTAATTATATGGCCACCACTGTACATGACTAAAAAAACGAATAAAATAATCACAGATCAGCTAATTAAAACTTACATTTTGGATAAAAAGACTGGAAGAACTACTGAACTAGAGTTGGTCCAATCTAAACACTTATAATGAGAGCTTACTTATACGAGAATCATAAAATATTAGTAATATTAAATAGTCCCTGTATTCATTTTCATATACATACATATATATTTTTAAATTTCTATAAAAGACCAAAAGCGTTTAAAAATAAACTTATTATTTTTAGAATTTTTTTCATCGTTGCCTATTTTAATTGTAAGTTTTGAGGCAATTAATAAAACAATAATTGACAACTATCCTATTTGGAGCCATGAATTCTCTTTGTTATATCGGGTAAGCTAAATCGAGTCTGGCCAAGCTAACTCTGCATTAAAATTGTAATGGCAGCACTGCAAAGAACAACTAAAATCTTAACAAAAATCGTCATTTTCCAATGCAAAGTTTACTCTGCCGAGCTAGGTAAGTAGGTATGGAATATGGTTTTGGCAAAACAAACTCTGATTGGGATAATGACGACACTGCTAAGATTTTTACGGTAATTGTTTGCAGTGTTGCCATAACTCCTCTGCAGAGTTAGCTTGGCCAGACTCTAGTAAGAGCAGACACGAGTGGTGAAATTACGAATACATATAACGTGACATCACGCCTGTATTGCCCGAAGGGTTGAGCAGAAGTGTATAGTAGCACCCTAACTTCGCCATTATGTTTAACCTTTTGAACGCCAGAGCATAAATGCATCGGCGTACCCCCCACGCCAAGGTAACTGTAATTCCATCGTTTTTGTCACATATTTGTGACGCTGGCGTACAGAGTAAACTTTCGTTTGTCACGTATATGTGACAATGGCGTCCAAAAGGTTAAGTCCCATGTAATAGCCTAGCATGTGCGAGCCTATTGCTATCAACCGGGCACAAATCCCAACTCCGGGCTGCTACTGACGAATTTCACTCGGAAAAACCCAATAACACTTTGCCCGACCTGGGGATCGAAGCCAGGACCTCACAATCAGCAGTCGCGCTTGCCACCACTAGACCAACGAGGCAGATTTTCTTTATAAATGGTATTTATCTTTCTAGCTGACTGTGCCAATATAGAATAAATTTCAAAGGAAATGCCACACGGGTCGAATCGGTACACCAAAAAAATAAAAAAATCTTAAAATTTCATTCGCCTCGTCGTAAGGGTACGAGTTTGACCCTGAACGGCGCGAGTTGTGCATTTTATTAAAAGGCGCGTAATCTTGGGGGCAAGTAGTGCGTACACCATTTTTGAAATACTGTAAGTAAGTACGTACATTTATCATCCACTTTAACCTTCCTGTACATGACTGATATCTACTTAATCAAACTAGACAAAATCAAACTGGTTGCTATTTTAATTGTATAATTTATTTTTTAAAGCCGTTTATTTTAGACTCTATGAGTAAGTACCTAAACTCACACACTGACCTATTACTTTTAATTTTTTGGGAAAACATATACTTTTGCAATGTTTGTAAATATGTGAGCACCATGTACCTATCACATAATTAATATGTCATTGTTTCATTTTTTATTTTTTTTTACCTTTTGTGGTATAGTAATTTTATTCTAGGTGCATCGTCTTCACATATAATTGTATAATTAATGTACCTATACAAAATATTGTAAGACATTTTAAAAGAGTAACGGTGGAGTTTCTTGCCCATTCTTCTCCATACGAAACTACCTTTTGTAAGGGGCAACTAGAATCAATTCTGTTTTCTTTGTAACTTTAACGTTCAAAAGTGCCTTTTATGTGCCTAATTGAAATAAATACTTTGACTTTGACTTTTGACTTAATTATAAAATATCATATTCAATAAAACGATAAGTAATATAAAACATATTTATAAGTTATTATTTCGGTTTTAAGAAAATGGAGAGTAAAACAACAGACGTATATATAATAGTAAATGCAATTAATACATAGTTCATCCCTCTACATGGCGCCCATGTAACGAAACTGTCTTTCAGCAATCCGTAAATAAAACAGATTGTAGACAATATTACAGTAGGCACGACGAACATAATATGTGGTGCCCTGGTATAGTTTGTTTGTAACATACGAAAATAAATCGATAAACCGGTGAAACTAGTCCATGCTATTAATCCAGTTGCCACAATGCCTGAAATCAAAAACTGTATTACCATTTCATGTTTTTCGCAGAGTGAATTAAAGGAGATTTACCTGACGTCTTACAGACAGTGACATGCTTCTCTCGTATTCAACATCACCATTATCATCGTATCCGTTTTTGGTCATTATGGTGGAATCGGTTCCCAGCAGAACCACATGCGTCTGAGTTTTAGAATTTCACACGAAGCGACTACTATATCGCCTGTGCAATGCAACTCGTGGGAGATATCGCTCCACCTCGCATTCATTCGGCAAAAATGAAGCTTAACAAATAACAGGATAACCATCCTTCCAATCTATCCTCACAAACCTAGATGGTGCCATCCTAACGTGGTTAATACGGGTATCACTGCGTTTGGGATGGGCGTACATCCAGCAGTAAACTGCTATAGGTTAAACTACTGTTAACTTAGTCACTTCTTACGCTAACATAAATTTATGAAGTGATCATATTCGTTGACATATTGAAATTTTTTATGGACCTGTTGCTCCATGTATTGTCCATTTGGTCCATGATTTTAAGTTTAGTATCATTAAGGCAGACCCAACAACACTAGTGATAACTGCAAATGCTTCTATTACGAAATGCTGCCACTTTCTTTCTAAGGCGTTCAGATATGATGCTGCACCGAATAAAGTTTCGAACATCAGAATCCCTGACGGCAAAAAGAGCTGAAACTGTAAAAAACGGCATTTATTAAAAGCACCATACGAATGGAGGTTTAAGCGCAATTTGCATTAATGACTTCAATGAATGACGCACAAGACTAGTAAGTTCTGCCGAACTAATAATGTCAGTTCACCGTGTAAACGCCCACCGCTGATAAATAACCTTCCTAGACCACTACACTAAATGGCCGTAAGGATTAAGTCCGGCCATTTTAATTTTGTACAAATGTAAACAAACCTTTAATTACCGGACTATACTTACTGCCTTAACCACCGCAAATGATTTGTATAATGCACAAGTATTAAAATTAGATCCTTATTATATTTCAAATTATATATAAATACTTACTCCCATTGTACACAGAAACACATGTAAGTTTATCATGACTGGTAATTTAAAACTCATCGTAAAGAAATACATTGTGAAAACTGTAGATCCCATTAACATGGTCGCGAATACCATTACAGATGAACCCCATGTTTTGAGGAAATAATCTTTACCCGAAGGTTCAACTAATATTATTTTCACGGCACCCACAAATGCATGTGGTGCATGTGGTGCATGTGGTGCATGTGATTTGGGCTTAGCGGGGTTGTAATTGCCTTCAGCTTTTACGCATTCGAGGTCACACATCCGGTTAGGATCAAGCTTACCCATTTTTATAACTATTATATTAAATTTATGAATTTATACATGAACCAAATTATTTAAATTAATATAAAAAATGCAATTGTTATATGACATTTGAAAATATTTTTTCGGTAAACATAATTATGTAAAACCATAGAAGTAGTATACAGGACGTCCCACGGTTATGAACCACGGAGTTCAAGTACTTTAAATATTTTAGATAGGATATTTTGCTTCATAGAGACATTATTTTATTTTTTAAATTTGGTAATCGAACCGAACCAATGTCAAAAAATCACCTGTTTTTATATGATGCCGATCGAAAGGGTCAATCATAATAATTAATTCCTTCTGTGTAACATAGTATCTTAAATTAAAGGAAAACGGTGAAATTTTACATTTAAGTTTAGAAAGATGAATTACAATGCCGTGAACATACTGTCGATTTTCGCACTTCTAAAATTATCTGCATTATCATTTCAATAGTTGTGATTAGATGACATTATGACATTTAATAAAATTTATTTTTCGCTAATTTTTTTACATTGATAAATTGTGATTCAGTGAGTGCGGTGTGGCATAATCCTACAATCCATCATTCCCAGCTACAATCGTAGTTGACTACAAATGTAGTCATGGACGTGAACGGTGTTAAAGTCAAGCTTGATATTTGGTATGCAGCTGGGCAGGAGCGATACAGAACATTAACATCAAGTTTTTACAGAGACGCTCATGGTGCTATATTAGTTTACGATGTGTCAGAACCAAAGTCCCTTGCAAAACTGAATGAGTGGGTTGAGGAACTGCATGTTCCACCAAGAAGAACACAGTCTGCTTAGTTGTCGGCAATAAGATTGACAAGCATATCATTTTGGGACCCAGTGCGTAATATCAGCAAGAACATTGGGTCCCCCGCGCGACGGCGCAACGAGTATTCCCGAGAAGGGTTGATGTCAGGCAGGCGGCCGGTCGTAAAACAATAAGCAAAAACCTCTAACAATGTGGATTTATGAAATAAATACATGTTGTGCCGACCCCACCTAGTGTGGGATAAGGACAGGAAGAAGAAGAAGATAGCTGTGATTATTTACTAATAAGTACCCATATGTAGTTCGGATGACAATACTATAATAATTTGGTATCTTGGAGCTCATCTGATGATGGAGTCAGCAGGTGGATAGTGAAACTCTTCTAGTAAACTAATTAATTTAAACAAAGCTTTTTGAATTAAGCATCTTTACATAGTATAAAACAAAGTCGCTCCCGCTGTCTGTACGCTTAGATCTTTTAAACTACGCAACGGATTTGAATGCAGTTTTCAGCAATAGATAGAGTGATTCAAGAGGAAGGTTTATATGCCCAACATTAGTATCGTGCATTAGTCGCTAGTTGCATATAAAAGAAGTGACAAGCTTACTAATAACTACCTGGGGTGGCTAGGGCACCTATCACCCACTACGTGTTGTTTAAAAAAATATATGATTGAGTTTACTCTACAGTGAAGTAAAATGTTGGCAAGAGTAAAATACATAGGTACTTAAATTATTATTTTTCCGTTTATTCATTGTATATACATATTTCTTTACATTTTTAAATATTTCTATAAAAAATATAAAAAAACATTTAAAAATATAAAAAATCGTAGCCCACCGGCATCGGGAACAGGGTCCAAGTTACCGGTGGTCAGGGCCTCAGAGAGAGGAACCTCCTGACAATACGCGCCGTGTCCAGAAGTACCGCTTTCTGTATCAGGCTCTTGACCCAGCTGCCCAACGAGAGCCTCGTCAGATGTTGGTCGAGGCTCTTGGCTATTAAGCCATTGGCCGTAACGACTATCGGCACAATGACTGCTGAGTCAACTTCCCACATGTCGACAACCTCGTGTGCCAAGTCTTGATACTTAATTTCTTTATCTTTCTCGGCTTTCACAAGGTTTTCGTCATGTGGGACAGTGATATCAACAATCATTGTGAGACGCTCTGATCGATCTATCACCACTATGTCAGACTTATTGGCGACAATAGTCCTGTCAGTGATGATAGATCGATCCCAGTACAATGTGATATGACCATTCTCGAGAACTGGGTCGGGCACATATTTGTAGTATGGTACTTCTGCGTCCACAAGGTTGTATTTCAGAGCAAGTTGCTGGTGGATAATCCTAGCCACTAGGTTGTGTCTGTGCAAATACTCGCCGTTAGCAAGACGAGAACAACCAGAAGTAATATGTCGAATGGATTCACCGGGACAGTGACATGCCCGACAGATGTCAACCGTGCCGTCCTTCACAATATATTTCCGGTAGTTGTTCGTCATCATAACTTCGTCCATAATTGCACAGACAAAACCTTCGGTTTCTCCGAAGAGATCACCGAAACGTAGCCAGGCCACGGACGCTAGGAAATCTACATCGGGCCCATGAAGGGCCCTGTAAAAGCGTCCGTGAAGCTCCTTGCTCTGCCATACCTCCCTGCGGCCATTAGTATCCAATACTACAGGCTTGCGCCAGTTCTCTTTAGCCAGGCGAGCGGGGTGAATCCTTTGTCAACTGCGGCTACATCTCGATGCATCCCCACGTCGTTATTATTTTTATTATTATTATTTGTATTTCTTATTATTTTCTTTTTATTTTTTTTTATAATTAAATTTGTACGCCGTTATTGGCTAAACATGGCCGCACACAACATCTATTAATTCAATACCTTGCATGTCTGATGAGTCAGTTTATGTAAACGCATGTTTGACAAATAAATTATCTTTATTTTATATCGTAACTCATACAAGTAATTTTTTAAACTCCTTTTTTTCTACAAATTGAGCTTCGTAGTTTCACATTTGCCAGACGTACCACGACGGCTTCATTTTTGTGATTAAAATACATACATAATGTCACGCCTTTTGCCCATGGGGGTAGGCAGAAACTATAGAACGCCGTATGCTACGATTCTTACATACTCCTTTTGCTATATCTACATTCATACATCTTGTCATTCACGCACGCCGGTTACGCGCCTGTCCTTTTTTTGATTAAATTGTTAAATTTCACGGTGTTCCTTTAATTTAAGATACTATAATACTTACAGGGCATTATTAATCCTTATGATTGACCCTTTCAATCGGCATCATAAAAATACAGTGTTTTTTTTTCTACCCCTGTGTGGTTCGATACCCAGATTCTCATCTGGGTATCGATCATAGCAACTTTTTTTAAATTTTTAAAGGCAGTATTAAGTAGGAGTACTTTCCCTCCGTGTCCCATAGCCGTGGGACCTCCTGTATAATACAAACATAGATATCAAAAAAATATACTAGGTTTATGAATTTATGAACCTTCATGGTTTGTGACTACAACCACTGACCTCTAGAGGTCAGTGACTACAACCCACTGAAATACTTCGACTTCGACCAACTCTTCTGTGAAATGCCAAATAGACGAAACTTGTGACATTGACAATTTGATTCAGTTGCCAAGACGACAAAAATCTTTTCCATACATTTATTAAAGTAATAGGGAATTTATGCCTTTACAATAATGATCAAATATGATATTATTATCTTAAAAATCAGGAAAAAAATTGGCTCTAATATGTGTAGTCGGCCTTATCTGGGAACAAACGATGATTTTGTTACGACTCAAGATGCCCTGATGCCGCTGTCACCTAAATGTTGCAAGTATACAATTAATCGCATTTTTTGGGAAACATATTATTGAATGGATAATTTATAATATGAAAAACTACACTATACCCAAAATCTTTAATTCAGATAATGTCAAAACAACGACATGTCAAAACAATGACAATACAACAAACAAAAACAAATGTGAAACACTTGGATCTCGTTTTTTTTGCATAGATATGTTTAATTAATGGTACTGAATGAACACTGTGTAAAAATTTGTCCCGGTATTTTGGTTGAACCTTATAGAAATAAAGAAATCTATTCTTCTTATAAGTATCTACTATATACTTAAACATCGACAACATTGTCGGTGGCATCACGCAGGTTTTTCATAGTGCAGGTGTTATTTTAGAGAGAGCAGGGCAGGATGTGAGACATCGTCTGTGTGACTCCATAGTCACAATCACTGAATGGACTGGCCCGTCCGGGCCCACGGGACATTTGAGAGTTTCCCGTTGCGTCACAAACTTTTATGCAAAGTTGTTATCGTCAATATTCAGCTTTATTCCAAAGGGTTAAAGTTGCAAAGACATACACAAACAAGTTTGTTTATTAGCAATTCAACTATAGGAGCGTGAAAAAGCGGATCGCAAGCGCGCACATGGCGCGATCCCTTGTCAACGATGTCGCGCGGAAAGGCAAATTTCATAAAAAAAAACAAATATTAGCATCCCAAACTAAAAATATACGAGTGCAAAACTTTTCAACTTGAACCTTTGTTAAAAACAAAACACGTAGGTACAGTTAGGGAATGAAAAGGTTATACACCTTTTTGGCTACTTTTGCTTGCACAGTGCAAGAAACAAACTATTTTACCGACTACGTATTGCTAACATTATAGAAATGAAAATACAAGTATTTTTTGACAGGATATTAAAAATTATAATGGTGACAAGTTGACAGACACTAGTAATGACGTCAATTTATTTAATCATCGAATTGATTGATGTCGTGGTTTTTACAACAAAAGTCCTTAAATTAAATCAAAGACATTACATGGCACTACTGCGTCATGTGGAGGCAAAAGGCAATTTTGATCTTTGCTACCAAATAATTAAACATAATTTTCCATGCATTGGTCTGTTCCGTTCAACAGTTTGAAAAGGTAACGGTGTGCCCGCGATGTAGGAAAGGAATGAATTTGAAAACTGACGAAGCTTTTCATTCCCCTACTGTACATAGCGGAAAATTACAGCGTTTCGTTAGGGTTTTTTAAAAAGTAACAAATAATTGTTTAATCATTATGAATTATAACTTTTAGCCTTTGTTATCTAACTGCAGGGCAAAGGCCTGCCTTTCCTTCTTCTACTCTTTTCGATCATGTTCAAGTATGAACCAATTTTTCATGTAGGTACACCTCGAGCTCGTCCCGCCGTCTTCGTCTGGATAAGCTGCGATGCGCTGGACGTTTTTCGAAACCTAATCGGTAGACATTATTGCGCATAAATTGTCGGAAATGTGGTTAACATGTCCGGCCCAGTCCCACTTAAGCTTAGGAGCTTTTTGGGTATCGTGCGCGATCTGTATTTTGGAGCGCAGTTATCTTCCGTATTCGATCCGTAAGTCGGACTCCCAGGATGCTGCACTTTATTGCTCGCTAGCAAACCTCGAGCGTGGACCTCTGCTGAACTACCAAACCAATGTTTGGCACTATATGTGCGGAGAAAATGCACACGTCCATTAGTTTGCGTTTATTGCACATTATAATGTCTTCTTTCATGTGTTCCTTCATCGACCAATAGCTCTTACAGACGTTTTTAGTGCGTCTAGCAACTTATTATGGATACTTTAAAATGTCAATTAATATTTTTATTACAATGGGCAGCAGGCTTCCTGTACATGACGCCGGAGCCGCACCGGTGCTGGACCGCAAGTTTATGTTACGAATGAATATCGCGGATGGACCGCGCCGCCCGTGCCGCCATTTTGTGTATATCTACAGGGTGTAAACGAAATCATGTAATTCCTTCAAACCCTTTGATGTACTGCTGACATAGACTAACACCGCACAGGCTACTTTTGGATTTAATAAAAAAAAATTACAAGAAGTATACATATTTATATTTTTAACATAAGGCATTTTAGGGTCCCGAGCGAATTCCCCGCCCGCTCGCCGGGCGGTCATATAACTCGGGGCGCTAAAATGGCTCACGTTAAGAACACATGTTTACTTCTTGTATTTTTTTGTTATAATGAATCCAAAAGTATTCCGTGCAGTGTTAATCTATGTCAGCAGTACATCACAAGGTTTGAAGGAATTACATGATTTCGTTTACAGCCTGTATATTACTCGACGATCAGTGTCATGTCGCTCACCCAGATGACCACACCAGGGTTGTTAGGGATATGATATTTCAGATCTGGATATGGTTATGGATATATTAGGAGTCTTTTATTAGTTTCGGTTATGGATATGTATGGATATGAAAAAAAAACGGATATCCGATAATGTCGGGTAATTTCAGATGGATAGGTATTGAATCTATTTAAGGAGTAGGTAGTATAAAAGTAGAAGCAACCTATACCTACCGTAAACTATTATAACGATGTACTTACTAGTCGAAATTATAACATGGTTATTAATTACTAGGTAATATTAATAGTCATCATTCGATTATTTAGTGTTACTAATATTCAACACGAAAATGTAAATTAGTACATCTCTATAGATACTGAACTGTGATCATTGATTTACTATACAACGCAGAGACAATGCGGTATACAGGCGGCGACGGTGCTGCTGCGAAGCGAAAGCAGAACGGTAGCGATACGATTTTAATGTGAATACACAATATTGCAATCCGGCGCTCATGCCGCTCCGATGACATGTATGTAGGTACCTACATGAAGCTTAGTTAACATAGATATAGAGAATACTTTTATGAAGTCACATACAAACTTATCAAATCAACGGATTACGTTTACTAATGCAAATAGGTAATATAATTTTAGTGTCATACATATATTGATATTTATCATTATTACATCGTAAACTACAAAAATCCTTACCCTGTAAACTGTCACGCTACGCTAATCAACGCACGTCTGACAAATAGATTAGTAAGTTTATTTTATTAGTACGAACCATTATTATACACAGTACATTAACAACGTCGAATATCAATTTGATATTTTATAAAATGTATTTTTGAGTATTTAAAAAAAATGATTTCTTATTATAAATCGCCGTTTATTTCTATTGTAAACGATGTCGAATAGTAGTGTGTAGTGTCCAGTACGAAAAGTTTTCAAGACAAGCATATCATTTTGGGACGCAGTACTTATGCATATTATTATCAGCAAGCACATTGAATCACCCGCGCGACAGCGCAATGAGTATTCCCAAGGAGAGTTGATGTCAGACAGGCGGCCGGTCATAAAACAATAGGCCAAAACCTCTAACAACGTGGATTTATGAAATACATGTTGTGCCGACCCCACCTAGTGTAGGATAAGGGCAGGAAGAAGAAGAAGAAGTACATTAACAATGCCTTTACGCTATCCTAAATTCAATTCCGAGATTTAGACCATCAAGTGCGGAGCGAGCTCCTTACATCTCGAAATAGGTAATTTAGGCTTCAGCCGTCCAGGTCACGCCATATCAGTTGAATAAAATTTGAGTTGGTCTATTGACACGAAAAGAAGAAGTACTTAGAATAATTTTACAACACTGAAGTCCCCCGACACTAGTCTATATTAAAGGGCTAAATCAATGAGTATTCCGAATTTAGCCTAATGTTACAAACACTTCAGTATAATCCCTTTGCTTGTCGCCTCTTATGACCCTCATACTATAAGCGACGAGTTGGTCTGTTCGTTACCAAGAACACAGAAAACATGCGCTTAAAGAAATAATATATTATTCCTAATAGCATTAGGCCAATATGACGTTCTTCTATTGTAACAAAACCGAACTATTTTCCTGTTAGCGTACCATTCGATACATACTTTCGATAAACTAGTATATTTTACTATTGTTATTGAGAGCATGGGTTCGCGTGAATCCGGTAGTTATCATAAAAAGTAATGATGCTAACCGTCATATCAATATCTACAAATTGTTTTATTTTATGATAAATTTCGCCATCAGTGTCAAACAGTGTATGTATTACAAATGGTGCAATAGATACTGGTTCCAGATAACATAATCAAATAGTCCATTACCCCACATACCTACCTTCTCTTTGGAAAAGTAGAATAATACAAATAACTGAATATTTTCTAAAGATAGTGAAGACACTTATTGCACAAATAGTAGTATTACCCATTGAATAAATGATTTAAAATATAAATATTTATGTACTTAGGTGATTGATACCTTTACCACTGTAAGAACTTATGAAAAAAAAATCACTTGAACGTGCATATTAATATCTTTAAAACACAAAGGTAGATAGATCATATTACTTCAGTTATGTGCCGGAAACTACGTAGATAACCAAATGACTGTAAAATTCTCCATTCATTCTTATCATACCGTTCACCAACTCCCTAAAGTGTACTTCTCTATCCACAAATAGTACAAAAGTGTAAAGGTGTCATCATACCACTGCACCGGCTAAATCTATCACGTGGCTGTTTTTGCCCTAAGATACTTGATGTTCTTTGCGATTCTTTTTTTCTCGTGTGCTATACGAGATAGCCCGTACCAACACGAAAAAAGAAGCTAATGCAATAGCTCATGCCGTGGAGAAAAAATTTGCCAGTCAGCAAGTTTAGTAGCGGGGCTGACTGCCCAGGGTGCGCCGACGTACTTATGTATCACCACTCCTTGCGATTAGCTGAATGAGAACCATTCACACCGTTAATTCAGTCCTCATCAAGCTGTCTCCCTCCTAGTCCTCTGGCAAGCAACGCCCTAAGCCGAGGTCTGAGTCCCATTAGAGGTCGCCCTTAGTGCTGTTGTTGCTATGTTAGTAGTAGTAATAGTAGTTAAGTTAGGTTAAGTATTTTACTCTCGTCCCCATTGGTTGGAGACCTTTCAGGCCTCGCCAATAACTGCCCGGTTACGTAGAAACGGTCCGCAAGACCATCTACAAGCAGTCGAATAGAAAAACAAACATAGGAACCACATTAAGCAAGCACTAATCAAACGGTTTTATAGTTGAACCTGCGATGGAACAAAATTTCTTTAAAATTTCTAATGACTACCTTAAAAGATCTCATCGTAATCTTGCAAAAAATAAAACGAATTTTCCATACGCAGTTGTTTCCCACCAGGCTACAAGTCCGTCACCCTTACTTTAATAAACATGTAATTACACCGAGATAGTCTGAACAATGACCAGCTTCGTGTTTTTAATGCCCTTTCGGGGATGAACCCATAATCCTCGAAAGAATTACTCCACCTCCGAGATACAGCGTTTTCTGACAAAACGATGCGACGGCTCACCTACCACCATTACCTTTTATTACTGCAAAGGTACACGGGTTTGCTTTTTTGTCGTATAAATATGAGAAATTGTTGTAATAAAAGTGAATATCTCGGGTCGCCTTAATACAAAGAATTATTCCACCTAACCAAAAGTGTCACAGTATGGTGTAAACAGCGGTTGTATTTTTTTTATGTTTGTTGGACGAGGAGATATCTTACAATATGGTTTATAAAAAAAACTATTACTATGCACTATGGTTGACAGTTTTTTTATGTTTCACTTGGGCCAACCCAAGTAGCTCTGCCTATGGATCCGCATAAAGCAGTGATAGCCTAGTGGTGTGACCGTCGGATTGCCAAGTCATAGGTCTCGAGTTCGAACCCAAGGCACGCACCTCTAGCATTTCGGATTCATGTGCGTATTGTATAATTATCACATGCTTAAAAACGATGAAGGAAAACATCGTGAGGAAACGGCATGCCGGAGAGATATTTCTCGACGGCATGTGAAGCCAACTCAAAGGCCCATGGGCGGCATAAACTCTGACACCAGGTTAGTCACCAACCATACGAAAAGAAGAAGATGGTTACGCATGAAATATTTTTATTTTCCGAGACATAACAAACAGACTGCCGCAAAAACTCGCTCATTATAAATAAGAGAACATATTTATGATAAACCAAACTTTTGCTCTAAAATATAAGAGTAATAAAAACTCCGTTCATCATAATGTCTCATTAGGTAGTTTCCCAAAAATTACCAATGTGATTAAGTGAATCTAGCCAGTCACTAATGTAATGACACTTCATTTGTCTAAATCACTCCATCCCTACAATCCGTGCATGCTAAGTTATACGCATATACAATACATATTGCGCCTGTATTCCCCGAAGGGTAGGGCAGAGGTGTACAGTAACACCCTCATTTCGCCGTTATGTTTAAGTCCCATATAATAGGGGGCGAGCCTATTGCCATCAAGCGGGCACAAATCCAAACTCCGGGCTGCTACTGAGTAATTCCACACGGAAATCCCAATAACACTTTGCCCAACCTGGGCATCGAACCCAATACCTCACGATCAGCAGTTGCGCTTGCCACCACTAGACCAACGAGGCAGTTACGCATATACCTAAGTACATTGTAGTAGATACATGCACAAATTGAATGCATAAAAATAACGTGTGCAATATGCGTAATAATAATGATATTACCACCGTGAATTACCTCCTTTAACTGGAGGAAGTCGAGTAAAAACGATAAGACCACGCAAAATACTGACACTGCTACCAATAAACATAGAAACGTTTATCAAACAGCAATAAACTCGATACACACTATGATACAAACACTAGCAATTGTAAAACCCTTAAAAATTTCAAACAACATTACATAACACGGGTTGTACAATAAACATTCAAAAATATGACCACTATAAACACATTTTAAACTTATTGATAACCCGGTGGAATCAATTACAAAAACTGTACCATAAAATACTAAGCGAAGGAATTAATTCGATTGGCAAAGCAATTACGGGCAGTCACGATGGCCAGTGATTCATGATCTTCATTACGACGTAAATCATTTATGGTGGACGTGTGAATTTACATAGGGCCTACAAGAATTTCTATAAACATGCAAATTGATAACGTGAAAAGTATGCGATCGCCAAGCGGGACATCATCGCGATTTTATGGACTTATCATATGGTGAAGCACCGGTTTTTGATTGAAATTACATGTTGACATTGTGATTATAATATAATCACGCTTGATTTTGCGAATCGAGATTTTGCAGGGTAATGAATTTAATAATGTCAGTGCCATCACACATCATCACTTCTCCACGTTCGTCAATTTACAGATGGGACTTTAGCTATCTTTCATTACTAAAAGGATTTACAAATCTCAAAAAAATAGTTTATTGGAAAATCCGGCTGGTAATTATTATAGTATTTTACGATCTAAATTAATAAAAGAAAAGTTACACTAGAGTTCTATTATCAAGCTAATATAAAATAGCTCGAAAACACTAAAATAATTAATGCTAGATTTTTATTAAGTAGCCATACAACATTTCCAATTGAGTTGTGTTTTAGGTTATCCAATGGGTCCTATCTTATCTTTATTTTATCATTTGTTATAACAAAAGAGATACTGTTTTACTATAAAGTAATCTATGTCTTCTTTAATATTATGCAAGTAACACACGACAAAACCATACCGACCTTGTTGCATAAACAGGTATTTTGCTTAGGGTGCATATTTATGGATATTTCCGGCAAACTTTAGAAAAACTCTTTACAGAAAATGTAAATATATGAGCTGTGGACCCTCTCACATTACAATCGCTTAAAAGCATTGTCTTGTTTTCCCGCGCAATGAGATGTTGGGGTCTTAGCGGCTTTCAAGATTCCTTGAAGTTGCAGAACTTTCTCTCACATTGTGTTTTCCGTTTAAACGATTATATGGGCGTCTCTCGAATAACATTCACATCACATGCTTCGAAGTTTGATAAAGTATGTATTTTGTTTTTTTTCGTCCCTGTTTACCTCCGTGGGTTTATACCAAATTTTTTTATCGAGCGCTACATTTCTTCCTGCATTTTATGCACTTAATCACTTGACCCAATTAATAATGGGACAAGGTTAAAAAAATCTTTATAACCTCAATCGATCTCAACACTGTACTAAAATAAAACATCGATAAAATGCAACTCAGCCTACCCTATAAGAGATTAAAGCAAACACACAAAAAAAAAAAAAACAGAAATCTCACTGAACAACAAACATATAAATAAACACAGCAAGTTTGGCGATATTTTAATGATGATCAAACAATCGGGCGCAACACTATCCAAGCGTCACCGTGATTGTTGCTATAAATCTCACGGCGTGTTTCAACAATAATTGCGTCCATAAACTTCACGGTTGACATGCAAAAAGTAATAAAAATCCGTCCAAGCACAGCTTTAGTGCACTATAGTTGTATGGAACTGCGTATAAAACCAGGACTGCGCGTCGATAGTTACATTGTCTGCTGATTTGTGCATGGTTAGGTTTTATTGTGAATCTATGATAGTCATCAGTAGCTGTTTTAAACCAAAAAACAAAACTAAAATTATGCAATATTTTTTTATTCATACGTATCTCATGATGTTATTTAGATAAATTATTTTCATTGGATATTCAAAAAGTATAAAATCACTGAATAATACAAATGCATAACATGCCGCCGCACATAGTGATGTGAACGAGTCGACATAAAACAGAAACTCACTATAAAATGTTACCGATGCATTGTTTCAAGAGAATATCTAAAACATGAACTAAAATTCAAGATAAAATACCACGAACATGAACATTGTGGAAACTATTCTTAACAATGGAGGTCTTTGATTAAGCCGCTCTCCATTCCTGGTACACCCAATCTAAACTATACATAGATGGAATAAAAACGTACGCCTGACAAAGAACGTAACATTAACTTTGCCAACTCTATAACAGCGTCGTTCGCCTCCAATTTGCGTACACCCTCTGTTCAACTTCCAAAGCGGTTTTTGTTTCATTAAGTTCGCAAGTCTAGGCTCGAGAATATAGGTCCTAGGCCATTGTTGTCTCGTCTCATTGTGATATTCAGGCTAGTGGCAGTCAACGAGCAATTTTCTCATTCGCCATTATGCGCTTTTATTATTCTCATTGTTTGAGACACATACATACATACTGTCTTATTAACGCAACCTCTAATGCATCAGAATAGCGGCGTTAAATAGAAAACTAGTACGTATTAGTTTTAGAAGTTACCTATATTGCATTTCAGGTGTGACCGCTAAAAGGTTGACGCTATAAAATTAGTGGCACGTTAAGTTAACCGTTAACATTGTTCAACAGAATCATTAGTATTCAAAAGTGTTTAATTGTTTATTAATGAAGCATATTTTCATCGTCAATTTCCATTAAGTTTTCAATTCATTTAATAGTGAATCATTATTGGTCAATCGTTTTCCTCAAGCTGCAAACGTTCTTTTTACAACAAATCTCAAAATAATATGATGTCCTTTTCAGAATACCTTTTCGCAATCTATGAGCGTCTACTCTTTGTGTACTCGAATATCTATAAAGAGAATTTTTCCGCTTATTATTTTTAACAGTTATTTCCCCTCTGACCCGGTGCTATCGTTAGTGGGGCGGCGACCCCCAGGTGCCATCCTTCATTAATCTTATTCCCTTGCGCGGAACTCCAAGAATCTTAATTTGAAGTTTCGACGCTCCTCTTTATCAGAACTATGCGAAAAGAATCCTTAGAAGGTATTCATTATAACGAGATAAGGGTAAAGAGAAATTTTTCATTGTTTTAAATTTTCGTTCGGCTCTGTTTGTTTGGAAACTGTTTGTTTAATTAAAACAGAGCTAAGTCCATTCTCATTTTGTTGATACAAAAAAAATCTAACAAAATATTAAATTAATGTCGAAGCATCGCTGCAGACATACGTTCTAACATAAATGTAACTTTTACGCCAAAGTTGGTCAATACTTAGCAAAGAACGTAAAAGTGTGACTCGCAGTGGTAACTCACTAAGCTTGTTGAAGATAAAATAACGAAAGTGCCGGAGGGTAGGTACATCTTTAGTTAGCAACATTAAGACGGCATCCGAAGGTGCTCAACCATGTCTGAGAGCCCAACTTTGACCGATGCAGGCTAACCGTAGCGTCTTAATGAACTTCTAAAGTTTCCTCCAAGAGTCCCCACGACGTATAAAGGTACTTACGGCTTAGATAATAAGTTTGTAATTTGTACGGCAAGTTCTGAGTGATGTTAAATTTCGTGGTCAGTGGCGAGTTGTAGTTGAGGTTACATTGGCTTTATATTAAACAGTGTTGTACATTGTTACTGATATAGAAGGTACATAACGCACATTTGGGAATTATTTAGGTTGGGGATTATGTTCAGCCGTCCATCATGGCAGCACTAATCGGTTGAGGTAGAGGGATACGGGACAGTAAAATTATTTTGTGCCAACCGACAGGCTTTTTAATTCAATACACATAACTTTTATCTGACGATTGAAATGGTCGGCAAATTTAATTTAAAAAATAGTAAAATAATATAAGTATTAAAAATAATCGAATTTATTTAATGTTCACAGAATCGGCAAAAATAAAAAAGGTAAAATAATGTATTAAAACTATCGAATGTATTTATTGTTCACAGAATCGCCAAACTCCATAATTGCGAAGAAAAGCTTTATTTTTCTTTAGTAGAAACTAAAAACACGTTAAAGCTAGTCCATTTTCATTCTCCAATCGATTAAATGCTTTTCCAAAATAAAATCGGTATTACACGAAAAGCTCTGAAGCTTTAAAACTACCAGCGTTTTTGTTCCAATTGTTCCACTCTATTTGATTATATAAGTGCTTTAAAAGATAACACTAAAAGACTTCGGGCCTTTAGATACTAAAAGGAGCAATATCGACGGATTGTATCGTTGTACTATCTGTACGAAGCATCTAATTAGCTAAACCTTCATTGATACAAAACTCTACTAAACCTAAAACCTAACTACACAAATAACATAACATCGCGCCTGTATTCCCCGAAGGGTTGGGCAGAGGTGTATAGTTACACCCTCATTTCGGACTTCGGGCCCTTAGATACTAAAAAGAACAATATCGACGAATTGTATCGATATTCTATTATAATATCTGTACGAACGATCTAATTAGGTAAACCTTCATTGATAAAAAACTCTACTAAACCCTCAAATCTAACTACAAAAATAACATAACATCACGCCTGTATTCCCCGAAGGGTTGGCCAGGGATGTATAGTAACACCCTCATTTCGCCGTTATGTTTAAGTCCCATGTAATATACACTGACCTATTTATTACTTTTAAATTTTTGGGAAAACGTATACTTTGCAATGTTTGTAAATATGTGAGCACCATGTATCTATCACATAATTAATTTGTCATTGTTTCATTTTTTTTTTTACCTTTTGTGGTATAGTAATTTTATTCTAGGTGCATCGTCTTCACATATAATTGTATAATTAATGTACCTATACAAAATATTGTAAGACATTTTAAAAGAGTAACGGTGGAGTTTCTTGCCCATTCTTCTCCATACGAAACTACCTTTTGGAAGGGGCAACTAGAATCAATTCTATTTTCTTTGTAAACTTTAACGTTCAAAAGTGCCTTTTACGTGCCTAATTGAAATAAATACTTTGACTTTGACTTTGAATAGGGGGCGAGCTTATCGCTATCAACCGGGCACAAATCCGGACTGCTACTGAGGAATTCCACACGGAAAACCCACAAACACTTTGCCCGACCTGGGGATCGAACCCCACTATCAACCCTCACGATCAGCAGTCGCGCATCACAACTATTAAAAGATTCCGAAAAACTTTTTTTTTATTTTTTTTTTATTTGTTACTGGGCCTGCGTTTGGCCGCCATCTCGCCTGATGTTAAGCGATGATGCGGACTACGATGGAGCACGCTTGCCCAGAAGAAACCGAATCACTCGTGACTTGAAGACACCCAGATTGTAACTGTCGGGGAACACCCACTCGGGCAGCGCATTCCACTGTTTGGCGGTTTTCACAATGAAAGTGGAATCAAAACGCTTCGTTCGGGTTTTTGGTATAACAACCATGAACCGATGGCGCTTTTTCGTGTTTCTGGCCGTCCGATAGAAAAAAGGGCAGGGGAGTATTAGATCATGCAGATCTGAAGCACACTCTCCGAAATGAGTCCGATAAAAAACCGATAGACTAGCAAGTTTGCGCCGATGCTCAAGACTTTGGAGCTTGGTCTGAACAAGGGAGTCGTTGCTGATGAGCTTCTTGGCACGCTTCTCAATGGACTCCAACGCCTCAAGCTGGTATTTGGCTGAGCCATCCCAAAGGTGCGAGCAGTACTCCATGCACGAACGAACCGAGACTCTATTTAAGACAAATCGAGAAACAGTTGCATCATTCGTTAGAAACTCAATTATTAAGAACGGTCCAGCAGTTTAGACATAACGTGGGAACATACATACAAACATGTCAATTTCATAACTCCTACATTAGGCGTAGTCGAGTAAAAATAATGACTGTAATACAAACAGTCCTAGTCAAGTCCCTGACATTATGCGGTAATATCGTTAAATTTTATTAGTCTCACTTATAGTAATGCGATATTTATGACATAGGAGAAAAGGCCTTCAAGTTTATTGTTTCATGCTTGAGGAGAGACGATGAATAAACTAGGCAATTTATGCCAGCTGTAAAGTTAACAGTAACAGTAAACTCAAATAACAATCGCGCAAATCTTCAAAGCTATTCACTGCATTCTAATTGTCAGTTGCCTGTATAAATTGTTAAGAGAAATTGTGCGTTGTGTTTGGAAAATATTGGATTTAGAACGTTTTCTTTTTTTAATCGCCTCGTTTAGGCTTCTCTTTTTGAACATGGGTCACCCAGCGAACTCTAGATAATTAACGTTCAGACGGGTAGGTGATCGCAATTTGTTGTTACTAGCAAACAAGACGCTTTTTTTTCTATTGGACTGCTTGTAGATTGTCGTTTCTACGTAACCAGGCGAGACCTGAAGGGTCTCCAGCCAATAGGAACGAAGTAAAATACTTGACTTAAACTAACTACTACTCTAAGATCATCAGCAACAACAGCACTAAGTAAGACCCCTAATGGGACTCGAGTCCTCAGCTTTGAGCGTTGCTGGCGGGACTGTGAGAGAGATAGCTTGATAGCTTAACGATGTGACTGCGGAGTCTGAAGAGACGACTGGCTCCGCGGTGGCGGGTGAGCACAGTGGATCATGAACGGCGGTGATAGGAGGACGCTGCTGCCCATAATCTTTAGGTAATCCCTCAGTCACCCTGTACCAAGAATGCCAAGGTAGTCCAAGGGTGGCGAAAGGGTGGCCTATTTGCTGAGAACCATATGGAGCATTAAAAACCAACCTACGTTTAAAAAAACTTTTTTACAAAAAATGTAAACCGACTTCAAAAAAGAATAAAATAATTACCATATAAAATTAACAGTTTCAGAAGTCGGTGCTGATCCACGCTGAACCAAATTGAAGGCACCGACTTCTGAAACTGTTAATTTTATATGGTAATTATTTTATTCTTTTTTGAAGTCGGTTTACATTTTTTGTAAAAAAGTTTTTATTTTTTTCATTTTAGTGGCCTTAATTTAAACTTGGTTGGACCTACTAAAGACGCTGCTCGTAACATAATCACATCATCACAATATGCGTACTGTTCGTCATTGAGGAGTTCCATTGTCTATCTCCGAAGTTCTTCATCAGATCTTCACCAAATTTAAATGCGACCAACTTCGAAGTATACCCTATCCATTAAAAAAAGAATCATCAAAATCGGTTCACAATTGGCGAAAATATCGATGAACATACACAAAAAAAAAAAAAAAAAAACATACATACAGACGAACATAGTAACCTCCTCCTTTTTGGAAGTCGGTTAAAAACAGTGTGACTTCTGTCGAAAATAGGTCAACCCCCTATCATCCCTTAACTGCGTTGCTCGTTCGTTCTGCCTAGCTTTTTCCCAATTGTGTTGGAGTCAGCTTCCAGTCTAACCAGACACGGCTGAATACCAGTATTTTATTTTGCCTTCAGACCTCCGCAACCCAGTTACTAGGCAATGCCTATATCCTAGGGTGAGACCAGTTGTCAGACTTTCGGGCTTCCGACTTCCCGTAACGACTGTCATAGGTATGATTCCCGGGATCGACTGTTTAACATACTCTCATAGTACACGGAGAGGTCTCGATGTGTAACGAACGGTCACCCATCCATAGACTGACCGCGGCAAGCGCAGCTTAACCTCGCAAATCATTTGATTCGCGTGGTTGTTAATTAGCCACGAGTCCCTCTGTTTTAACTTTACATTATGGGATGCAATAATGAATTGAGTATTGAAGCGTGAAGATTCAGCAACACCAATGATGAGGATAAATATTTTTAACGAGCCAGACGACGCAAAAAATAAGTACTAAAGTACCTACGTTAAATATGATAGGGAAAACCTTATCATTACCTATTTAACATACATACGTCACGCCTAATCTATGATATAATGACTTAATTATTTTATCTATTTCCGTATTTCAGATTAGACATTCCTAATATACCTATCTTTTCTACAACTATCATTGTAACACACTTAATAACGATGACTTGATAATTTTTATTATATGTTATATTTCTATAAGTATGGTGGTAGGATTAATTGTAAATTACTAGGTACTAGACTGATTTCGATAACATATTTGACTAATCATTTCGATAAAAGTTAATTATGATTAAAGTTTGTCTAGAACTAATAATTTGACGTAGGTACCTCACGTGATATAAATCCGAAGTGAACTGTTTTGTTTTAACTATCCAAAGTAATTAAGGGATAGGAAAACGTAAATTTAGTACTATATTATTATTCAGCTTACCTATAATAATTATATTTATCAGGTGAATCACCAAAACTTCGCAAATAATGAATGATTAGCAGAATAAAGAAAAGAAAATACTACCAAATTCAGTAGAGACCGGTAATCGATTCGGGTCAATGTCAGCCCCATCAATCATTGACCGGGACCTCCGTAAAAACTAAACGTATGGATCGCTTCGTAGCCTCACTCATATATCACTCGTCCACTCGTCACTTTTATGGGATTGGCGTAACTTACAGCCTGAAGCGGACGTGCTACGCAATAAAAATGCTTGTTAAATTTTGTGTAAAACTAGTGACTGCAAAACGGAACAAACAAATGGAAAAATCTAGTGTTTGTAGCTTGCAGTATGTGCAAAAATATAAAAATTTGAATTCGAGAGCTTTTTCACGCATTGCAGTAAAGTCATTCTTAAAAAAATGTTAGTTACTTGATGAATGTTCATCATTTAAGCAATGCCATCTACATGTTAGCCATACGTAACATATTTAGTCCACGAGGAGTACGTAAGTAAGTATATTGTGCCATTTCATAAATTAATATTCTGTCTTCGTCTCATTTGCCCTTAGGTTCCAACTCTCAACCCTACATTTGCCAATCTGGTCTAACAAACAATAGCATCGATCTGAAACCCTTAAGGCAGTTGAGGTTTATGAGTCGTAATGTTATATCGAACATCCCCCTTAATAACATCCGTCATTCAATTTATAATAACTCGTGATGTCAGTCTAGGAATAGATAAAAAGATAAAATATGTCAGAATGGATCATCAATTAGGCGTAATCGTTAAAAAGTTAGTGTTATCTAATCTATGTACCCAGCTTATTATTCACGATGTGTATCGCGTGATTATCATTGCAAATGCTCACGCATAGTCGTGAGGGACCGAGTAGTATAAACGGACAAATGAGATTACCGGCCTAATTCCTTGATTGATGCTAAACCACCCCTCCCACGTAGCGGCACCGTATGCATAGTAAAGTCATAATTTGAGATCACAGAATTGCATGCTAATAATGCTAGATATGACAGGATAAAACAAAATTATTTAATATTCAACGAGCAAATAATAATTTAATCATTCACTTTTCTCTCGGATTTAAATTTTTATTCTTTCCTGGTTTGTATCAGCGGCTTCGCCCGCGTATTGGTCAGAAACCGGGATAAAAAGTATCTTATAGCTTTGTCCAGGTTATGATCTACCTGTGTGCCAAATTTCATCCAAATCCGTTACGGCCCAATTGAACCAAACATCCAAATTTACAAACTCACAAACATCCAAACTTTCATATTTATAATATTAGTAGGATACCGTATACCGACATATTTGTGTACTCTAAAAAACAAGAGAAAAAAACAAAATCGTAAACACAAAACTATCGGAATCATTAATTAAGGTGGTTTTATTTCAATAATCGCGCTTCACAACCTCTTAAATCAGAAACATGGAACTATAATTGTTAAGGCTGAACATTTTTCCTTCAACTCATTGTTTGGCTACATATATTATACGTAGATATGCGATGAATTGCGGCAAATACACACAGAGATAAAATTAATGTGCAACGATACAAAAACAATGAGTTTCTTAATCAACGTGCGCGTATAAAAATATTTAAAAGCTCTTCCAGCGATATTTTATTATTTATTTAGTGTAATGTGCGCGGGGCGTCAAAACGGGCGTGCGGTTAATATTTCACAGTGCCGACGTTAAGTCGACGGAGATTTATGGAGCGGCAATAGCCTGTGTTCTACAATTAACTAGCCTCGAAACCTGGAATCGCCTGTTCGGCCTACTGGCTGCAACGCGCACCAATAATTAGGGACGGGCTCAACTGTTACCAATTTAATAGCAACTATTGCGAATGCGATCGGGAAATCAATAGATAGTGCTGTTTTGAATATCGATAGAACATTACATTTTGAACATTTAATGGAGTAGATCTCAAATAGGGTTGTCCCTTAATTGTATAGTAGTAGGTATTTGGAAATCAACAGTCAGGAACCCCCCTAGACCTGACGGTGAACTATTCAAGTCTTAGGCGAATTCTACTCTGTTTCCATAACAAGAATCAACAAACTATATTTTTCCAAAGTCCAGCTGAAAAAGTTGTACTTCATTTAGGTAAAGCCTTTCTTGTGTCGGAAACGTCCTGTGTATCATAATTATAATCAAGGTGTATCTAATTGAAAAAACTGAAAACCTCTTAAAAAATAAAATCGCAATAAAAAAATCTGCTGCTCCATACACTTATGTTCGCATAACTCGACAAAATGTTCCCAACAGGAGATTTTTTTCGCGATTTCTAGATTGGTCCCATAGTAAAACTTGTTCATAATGATATGTACAATGAGCCCCTAAGAGGTTTTCAGCTTTTGCAATTACACCTTGTATAATACAGTTGGACAATTTAATTGAAAACTCAGTTACTTGAAATAGGAATTATATCATGACAATTAAGGAATACAGAATATTGCGTGGTGACAATACTAGTTACCTACCGGATAATGTGACGCGTGATAATTTCGCGAAATCTCAAACTGAATATCCAAATGTATTGTAAGTATAATAAAATAGAACTTTATGATGATGATTATTGTGGGAATTTTACTACAATACATTGATTAGAAGCTGATAAGACATTCCTAAAGAATCTGCTATACGACACGTATTGTGTCGTATAGCAGATTCTTTAATGCAGCGTACACAACAACCAAACGAACGGTGCTATATTACGCTAAAAACCGAATAAAACCAAATTCGTTCTATACATAGTTTGATCAAATTCAACAAATGACGAATGTTCGTTGGCCTTCATAAACTAGATGTGTACGCTGCTTAACACGTACTCCTTCTATAGTAGTGTTTCGTCATTGGAAAAAATTAGATTTTTGCGAATTAACGTAAGTTTAACAAATTTCCTTTAGTTAAATATTTATATGAATCAGAATATATTCAGATCTAATAATGTTATAGCTTAATTTAGTACCCACAGAAAACCCAGTATAGATATTCATACAAAATTGAATGTAGGGTGAACGTCACAATAGTCGTCTAATGCGGCGTTGCAGATTACTGCGAGTAGCCTGCCTTGCCATCCGCAATGGACGTGCCTGCACGCTTATATAACAATGCATCTTCGTCGTTAGGAACCAAATTTTAATAACGTAGAAGATTAGTCTTCGACGATATTAAACTTTAGTTAATAGTACAATAGTAGGAACCAAATTTTAATATCTTCTACGATGTTAAAATTTGGCTCCTACTATTGTATGTTGAATGTTAGACCAGCCCAGCCTTTTCCTAAGGCCTTGTCCGTACTGGCATCCGCCTTGCTTAGCACCTAGTGTCTGGCGTGAGGCCTAGAGGCAACCGGCCGCACTGCCCACTCAGTACCCTCGCTACCAAGCTGCTGTAACAAGTCAGCAGATCTGAATTCGCTATACACTAGGCCTGCAATGTTTCCGAGGGCTTTCTATGTTGGGATCGGCAACCGCCGTCTTACCTCCACCACCCAATTTTTGGGGGATATCTTTTTCTATAATATGTTAAGCTTAGATCAGTTGTCAGACTACCGAACCTTCTGACTGCCTGTCATCGTTAACGTAACCGACAGCTTTACGTGTTCTTCATTTAGTATAATACCTTCATTTATGGTGATACCTTCACAATTCATTCATTTCTGTTGCAGGGAAATCACCGTTATGTAATAAAATTTAAGTGGACTATGAAGGTTCCATAGTTTCCCTAAACAATTGCTAATAACCGAAACGAGAAGCACAGCATCGGCGGTGTCAGGATATGAGTAACCTGCAAGTGATGGTGTCAGCACTCGGCGTCCATGTGGACAAACAGAACAGCTGTCTCAAGATCGTCTAACATCTCACTTCACTTCACGGCACTATTTTATGGCGAATATTTTATCTAGGTTCTACCTGCAAAAGTTCACACGACGGTGCAACAAAAGTTTAAGCAGTTTTTATACACTTCACGGAAAACTAGAGGAGACGATGCATCGATCTGAGCGCGAACGACACCAGGTGAAATTTGGTTGTGCGCAAATCGGCGACACTTACGGGGTAGAAGGAAAACGGTAAATATATCTATATATTGATTGATTGATTGACAGTTTGTGTTTCATTTTACGTATTTACAAATTTTGATATTAAACATGACGATTGATGACGATCCTTTTTCTGCGCCATGTTTGACTTTCAACGTTAACTATAGAACAACGTTTTATTTAAAAAAAACAGGACGTAGATTACGTGAATCAGAGAAAAATATGATTTCCGATTTGCCACGGATCGCGGTTTATTTCTACACACACACATCTAAAAAATCAATACAGGTAAAGTCCATTACGGTACAAACAATAATTAAATACTTCTGCTATCCCCCCGTGGACATAATCGAGATAATACATTACTTTTTATGCTCGTTGCTGTAATTAGCAGCTGTTTAATAATCCTTTTAGCGTTTTATCGCAAAGAGTTTACGAGCGCAGGGAAATGGATATCCATGTTAATTTTACATAGTATGTGTGAGTAGGGTTGCTAGATGTCCGGTTTTCGACCAGATAGTCCGGTTTTCTTTGTCTGTCTCGTCAACAAAATCCTAATAAACCGGTCAAACAAGATCAAACTTTATTGTGACTTTCAGTATTAATAAAAAAATAAAAATAACCGGTTTTTTTTTCAACTCATCTGGCAACCCTATGTGTGAGCGATTTCGTGGAATTATATGATAAACCCTTGTACGGTTGTACCTAAAATTAAGGCTATGTTTTAACTGGTAACAGCATTTTGGAAATTCATGTTGATAAAGTCAGCCGAGGTTTGTGTGTTATAAGCAGATGGAATGCGAGTAAAGTATAAATTTCCTTTAAAAACTGGTTGTGTGCTCATTGACAATAACAGGACCCTGCATTCATGATATGCTATACCTGTAGATTTTGAAGAAGGCCTGTCTTTAAATTACTGTTATCCGAAAAAACACCAGATTTTCTAATGTTATCTTATTAAGAAACGTGTACACACATGTATTTTTGGCCCCCACCACCTATGTCGCCTATTACAACACCCAATGTTATTTCTACGAATGCCTACTTTCTTTTACTCAGTAAGGTAATAAGAGCGAGAAGATAACTTAGTCTTGAAAACTTGATTTCAACTTCGAATCCCATTTCACCGACAGTTGATAGGGAACTATCCGTTGACATCAGAGATTTAGTTCCGTCCCCGGGGATATCACGGGGATGACCAAACTAGCAAACATTTTTATACATCCAGAAAAACTTTTAACTTTAGCTATAACTATATAGACGTCTATTACTTTCTCCTATTGAGCCGTGGCGATAACTTTTTAACCCCAGTTGACGTGGGGTGAATAACTCGCGTTGACAGTTGTAAGGGGTTTGCGGAAACTTTCCTCCCCTAACGCTTATTGACCTCTTACCCTACGAGAAAATGCATTCTCCAACTCCCGCCGAATATAAAGCCGTATCTTTGACAGGGAGATGGAAATTCCAATGGAAATCGACAAAATAGCATTTGCGTTATAATATTTGGTTGGGGGGACGGAAACGCATAAATCATTTTATCTATCTTGCGATACCGAGCAATCCAATTTTTTTATTCTAATGTGCGATATTTCTATGCTGATGTTGTGAAATTTTACTATAAAAATTCGTTTTAAAATCATATTCCAGAAAGAGATCTTCTGGCAAATTGCCACTTATACTATCCTAAAAACTTCGACTCGCAAAACCCCAAGTTATATTTCTTGTACAGCTTTTGCTGAGTTTTTTGAAATTAATATTTTAGTAGCCACAGATTTGAAACTAAAAACATTTTAAATTAAGCGTGAAATAAAAAAGGCATAAAAAGCAGAGATAAAAGCATGTACGTCGCTTTGAAAGTTACGCAGCACGCTCACATTAAAATGTGTGCCACCCGTTTGTACCATAGGAAACATACAGGTCAGGATAGTGAAATGTACAAATTACAGCGGTGCTACCACGGGTGCAACAGTGAGTGAATGTGGCCTCTTGACCCATTTCAGTGTCACATCTCTAGCCGCCGTGAATCCCAAACAGCACTAGCTTCCACCTAAACGGAATTGAAAAGCGAACTTTAGAAATTTCGGTGCTAATTTCTCATGAATCTGGGTTCTATTTCTAAAGAAGCTTTTGAAGGAATGTACTTGGACGATAAGTGACTTAATACGATTAAGCTGTTTGGAAGCAAACAACAATAAAATAAATAACAGTTTTCTATAATTCTAGGTTTTTAATTCGTCCGATAAAATGTTTGATTGGATTGACTTTTTATCGACAGTGGTATGTAGGGCTTTCTATAATTTAGATATCTATTATCCATACAGAGGGGCTCGTGCCTAATTACTAACCACGCAGCTCATACAATTTGCAACGTTGAGCTGCGCTTTCCGCGGTCAGTCTGTGGATGGGTGACCATTCGTTACACATCGAGACCCCCCCGTGCCTCGGAGAGCACGTTAAACAGTCGGTCCCGGGTGTCATACAAATACCTATGACAATCGTTACGGGAAGTCAGAAGCCTGAAAGTCTGACAACCGGTATAACCTTAGAATATCGACATTGCCCAGTAACTAGGTTGCGGAGGTCTGGTGGCAGTCGCTCCGTGTAAAATACTGGTATTCAGCCGTATCTAGTTAGATTGGAAGCTGACCCCAACATAGTTGGGAAAAGGCTAAGCAGAATATCTATTATTAACCTTGCTGCACTACTTATAACGTAGAGTTTAATATCTAAATATTTTGGGAAAAGCATTAAAAAAACCTAAATAATTTTATAAAAAAATTAGAGACGTAGAGGGAAAATAACCAAAATAAATATGAAATAGTATCCCTAATGTGAAATAACAATAATAATAAATTGTTAAGGGATTAGGAATACTATTCCATATTTGGTTACTTTTCCTTACTTCTAAAAAAACATACTACACACAGTATACAAGCTTTTGAACAAATTGTAATTTGTTAATCAAATATTGCTCTCTCGTACATAATATGCGGTATTGTAGCACCGAGCATACGTGCACTGCAACTTGTTATTTCTAATATCGGACGAAAACTGGCGCTGCTACCTCATTTCATTTGTATTCCACTATGTGGGTCACATTTCGTACAAACATTGGTAACCTCTGAATTGAATTCGTAATAGTAGTAAAACGTTTCCTTGGTTTTTGTTGACTCGGGTCGTAAGAGGTTTATAAAACAGGAGAGTATAAAAATAAAAGAAAATGTTACGCATGTAACCTACAATTTTATTGAAAAACAATAGAATTATTGCATGAGACAAGAAATGAAAACTTATTGTGATTTGATCGCGCACAATACTCAGCTTCCCGAAATGTCAACTTAATCTGCGCTTGCGCTGTGTGGCGACTGACAAAAGAATTATCATCCAACTTGGCACATTCATCCGGTAACCAAACCTCACTGGCTGTGGTTGTGTTGCACTAACCTAACTATCATAACTCCTAAGGCTATGCCTGCTATCTTGGAAGCGGTCAATGTCCAGCAGTGCAATGCTGATGAACTGACTTTTGTAGTTACCAAAGAACTTACATAAAATTTGTTGAAGAGAAGACTCCCATGTCCCACGATGATTCACATGAAACCAAGAATAAGATAGGAGCAAATTATCATGCCGTATAAATTATGTTTTCTATGGAATAATGTTAAAAGTAATCTTAGATTATAATGCCGTCAACGCTAAAACTCGATGCAAACCAACACGGAACCAGCTTCATCTAACCTACCTACTATAGATATAACACAGTGTTTTGTTGGAAAACAGTGGCTCCGCATTCTGTGCTCGTTACCTCAGTGACACGTGTCAGCTGACTCCAGTTTATACAGGCTCGCTATTACAGCCGCAAACTAGTTGGACTGTCTAGAAGATGGTCTGTGAACTCTAATAATACGGTCTGAGTGAGTCTTTAAAGATTTATGTGACGTCAATTCATCGATACAAGCAGCGTGCAGTCCATGTTACTAACAAAGGCATGTGAAGTATGTTTGTATTCAACTAATAGTATTTGAGGACTTACTTGTACGATTGTCGTAAAAGTTTACTAGCCTTTTGGTAGTGGTTTTTACGAGTTTAGGACAAGTGTATGGTCCTTCGCTTATGGGAAAACTTGTGGTAACAACCAAATTGCTGAAACCATCAAACCACTATGGATGAAAGAAAATGTTGAGTGTGTGATGGAACTCAAGGGAATTGCTGTTTTTTTAGCGAAACCTGAATATTTTAGAAAAAAAGATACCTACCTATATAAGTAGGTATATGAGTTGACTCGATTGTTGCAACCTCTCTTAAGGTATAAGCTGAATCAGCCCTAATGGACGTACAAAATAATATCTCTAAGAACCTAATTACAAATGCAACCCATCTTTCTAAAGAGAATAAAATTATAACTGCTAAGCAACAGAGAATTCATGCATAACCAATTTATGCTCACAATAACTCTCACATCTGCAATCAGCAGATCTCGTCATTCACGCTCTATCTCGCAAATAAGGCGAGGACATGGCAGTTGACACAACGCCGTGTTAACTGTCAACACAGCTCACCTACAACGCAAACAGGACAACTAGTTCAGGCACCCGATGACAATCCAACAAGATGCTGAACCTCTGACGACAATTCAATCCCGTTAACAGACATTTATGGCTTTAAACATTCAACGTAATTGGTTTGAACGTGACGTTTGAATGTTTTCTTGATATTTGCGATATTTATGTAAAACGTGGAGCATATTTTGTAGCTGTTACAGTCGGGGCACGTAACTAAAGCTAGGCGTACGTTTTGCTGTTACGGCGTTTTCGTGTGTCGCACTGGGTTCTACGATTACTGTAAACGTGTATTTTGCCACTACGACTTTACCATTTGGAGTTCACTCTCGAACAGACAAAATTCTATTTTTTTTATTATCCTATTTTTCTCACAGAACCAACGTGGTATAATCGTGCAGTTTTAAGGTGTTAGGTCTTGCTGAAAGAGAGATGTTGGTAAATATTTCAACAACGTATAATAATTGGACCCTCTGTTACACATTTGGGTCATTTAATGGTACATGTATATACACAAGTTACATATGTGTATGGTTGACAAAAATAAAGGGTTTAAAATTATTTTTTACTACATTTACTACAACAAAATGACTACCATATTTTATACCAAAAATATCATCATCGTCATCATCCTCCTGCCCTTATCCCAACTTATTTGAGGTCGGCGCAGTATGTCTCATAATATACTGCACAAATATTTCGGCTATATTTTATGACCGGCCGCCTGTCTGACGTCAACCCTCCTTGGGAAAGCTTTTGCTGGTGGCAAGCACCACCTACGATCTTATCTCATCTCGGGCTTGCGGGTGCTGCATGCTTGTCAATCTTATTGCCGACAACTAAGCAGACTAATATGTTCTTCTTGGTGGAGTATACTTGATGTCAATCAATATTCTGTATCGTTCCTGTCCCGCTTGTAATCCGTATTCGACATCGTTTACACAACTAACTCGAACTATTCACAATAGTTCACAATTAAACAAATTAAAAATACGTGAAAATTAATTTTATACCAAAAATACATTCTGCTAAATTTCAACATTGGCCTTCCACGCAATCGCCACACCTCCCAAACCTAGAGGGATATTGTCTGCAGTAATTAGCTCGCGCGGCCAGCTGATTGGAAACCGCAGTACGTACAACACAGCTGTCAATCCTCATAGTTTCACAACAAACACAGAAAGTAATTACATGATCAAACCAAGACCACATTGAAATCTCTTCTCACTGATATTATAAACACACATAGAAAAATTGGGATGTATTTCGGTTAGGACGAATATAATGACGTAACCAATTTGCATCATATTTAGTACAGAGGTAAAAGGTAGATAGGTAAGGACTACATACTTTTCATTCTTGAAACTACTATTCACGCTATATTGCAGTGATAGCCTAGTGGTGTGACAGCCGGACTGCCAAGTCATAGGTCTCGAGTTCGAACCCAAGGCACACACCACTGTCTTTTCGGATCCATGAGCGTATTGTATAATTATCATTTACTTAAAAATTGTGAAGGAAAACATCGCGAGGAAACCGTCATGCCTGATAGATATTTCTAGATGGTTTGTGAAGCCAAGTCAGAGGCCCATGGGCGGCATAAATTCTGACACCATGCTAGTCACTAACCACACGACGAAAAGAAGAAGATTATTCACGCTCAAGCGAATCTGCGTGTGATCCGTCGAAAATACTTACATCTTCTTTACATAGTATTGTAGGGGAACGAGATATTGTGTTCCGCCTACGAAAAGGAGGATCCTCCTACCAGGCGGAGTCTTGTGCCTGGCGGGCCACTGCCCAACGGTTGATGTTGGGAAGTTGTATATATACTATCTGCGTGTCAAACTCTGATATCGCGATGCAGGATAGTTCGCATGTGGCGTGATAGATGCCGCCACATCACTCTCCCCCAAGACCGGAGGTCGATTGTATTGATGAGTCAGCAAGTCGTTGCATGTTGAGATGCTTGCCAGGGCCAGGTGAGGGTTCCAGTGAGTCGGAACCGGGTGCCGCGTCGTTCACGGTGAGTCGGAACTGTGAGCGGTGAGAAGTGGCTGGCTGCTGGCGTCGACCAGGAGAGATGTGCCTCTGCTAGTTGACCGGTCGAATTTGCAGCGTGCTGTGCCATGTTGCTGAAGAGGGCTGAAGGTGTGACTAGGCTTGCGCGTTCGCTGCAAGCTAGTGGTGACACGATGAAGCCGAGGATGCTGGCTGGCTGTGTGACTTGCTGCTTGCTTGAATGTCGAGCAGAGGGGAGTGATGATGTTGCTGCCGATGTTTATAGGCTGCGAAGGTTGCGTTAGTAATCGTCACCAATGTGGAAACATTGTCTGTGACGATCACGTCGGGGTCACCAATGTAGGGGAACGAGATATTGTGTTCCGCCTACGAAAAGGAGGATCCTCCTACCAGGTGGAGTCTTGTGCCTGACGGGCCACTGCCCAACGGTTGATGTTGGGAAGTTGTATATATACTATCTGCGTGTCAAACTCTGATATCGCGATGCAGGATAGTTAGATAGATGCTGCCACAGTATAAAACAAAGTCGCTCCCGCTGTCTGTACGCTTAGATCTTTTAAACTACGCAACATGTGTTAATGCAGTTTTCAGCAATAGATAGAGTGATTCAAGAGGAAGGTTTATATGCCCCACATTATTATCTACATTGCACCCGTGCGAAACGGGGGCGGGTCGCTAATAAATAAAGAAAACACGATAACATTCCTGGAGTATCGACTCTACACCATAAACAAACTAAATGCCATAGTATTTTGCTTTATTAATATTAGCAACACTTACGCTTCTAACTGAAAGTCATAAAATATCGAGTTTACGGCGTCTAACTAGCAAGGCTTGGTTCCACTTGTTCAGAACAAAATGAAAACTTACGATGCTTAAAAGCACCTTAGTCAGAAACAAAGAAGTAACATAACTTTTACGTCGCCTACCCCACCAAGAAGTACCTAACTTGTAAGTAAAAGTTAAAATTATAGTGGCTTCTTAGTCTAATATAAACTCTACAAGAACTTCAAGACTTTTACTTAAGTCTATTTTGTTAACATCTTACGATATGTTTAAAGAGACAGAGAGTATTAACGAATGTACCTATATATAATATTAAGTTAATAAAAGGATATAATAATTATTGAGGGAAAACTTTAATAAGATACTCTTTGCATATAGAGTGTAGATACTTGGTAAAACTTGACATCCTCTTTTAACTGAATTTGACATCACGAAAATCTTCCATGTTTTAGCAGTTAACGTCCACGGCATTTACAGGTTAATCATTACGTAATCTATAGAAAAAAGTAAACGCAATAATAGTGTTAACTAGATAACTTACACAATGTGTAAAGATTTAAGGTACCTATCGAGTTCCGGGGTTGCGGTGCATGCTTTTGCGAATCCCGCGACCCAGATCGTACGGTCAGGAGAAAGAACACCGTTGGTTTTTAGCCGGTCAGAGTCTGGCAGACCCCGTTGCCTTCCCCGGGCGAGGGACATCCGTGAGGATTTTCCAACGGAAAAAAAGAAAAAAAAGTTATCTATTGAGTTAAAATATTTACATTTCCGCCCTTCCCATTAGTTGTAGGCTAAACCTACATAACATAGTATGCTACAATTCACATACCTAATAGAGGTAGCCGGGTGCCTGGTTTTTCCACATTAATACATGTATGAAATGGTAGCAAAATATTGTACTTGCTTGTATCAAGCTACACTACGCTAACACTATCAATACGTAACCATAGAGTTACATATTGATAGTATCCTGAACGTTGTGTTGCCAGTGTTGCCAAATGTTGCAAATTTTGTGCAAAATCGTGATTTTTTTGAGGTTTTGCTTCCAGTTTAATGGGCTTGTAAGGCTAGACAATGTCATTTGCACCTCATAGGGGACCGTGGATGGGTGACCGTTCGTTACACATCGAGACCCATCCGTGCCTCGGAGAGCACGTTGAACAGTCGGTCCCGGGTGTCATACGAATACCGATGACAGTCGTTACAGGGGTAGTTAGAGGCCCAAATGTCTGACAACCGGTCAAACCTTAAAAGTATCGGCATTGGGTTGCGGAGATCTAAATGGCATTCGCCCCGTGTAAAATACTGGTATTCAGCCGCATCTGGTTAGACTGGAAGCCGACCCCAACATAGTCGGGAAAAGGCTAGGCAGATATAATAGGGGTTACACCGTCACGTTTGGTGAAACATACATAACATAACATCACGCCTTGTATTCCCCAAAGGGTTCGGCAGAGGTGTTTTAGTACACCCTCGTTTCGCCAGTTATGTTTAAGTCCCGTATAAAAGGGGGCGAGCCTATTGCCATTAACCGGGCACAAAACCAGACTCCGGGCTGCTACTGAGAAATTCCTAATGAAAAAACCCAATAACACTTTGCCCGACCTAGGGATCTAACCCAGGACACCATGCTCAGCAGTCGCGCTTGCGACTACTAAACCAACTAGGCAGTCAACATACACCAACAACAACAACATACCTCGTTTCATATTCGTTATCATAACTGCAAGTGGACTGTATATATACAGTGGCAACTGGAAACTATGCAACTACCAAATGTAGGCTCGAAGGCAGTTAAGATGCAGTCAGTGCAACTGCGTGACGACTGCCTACTGGATGTGCAGCAACCAGCAACGAAATATGATTAATTAAATGTGACGTTATAGTTATTAGTCTCTTACAAATGTAAAGTCATGGACGTGAATGGTGTTAAAGTCAAGCTTGGTATTTGGGATACAGCGGGACAGGAGCGATACAGAACATCAAGTTTTTACAGAGAAACTCACGGTGCTATATTAGTTTACGATGTGTCAGAACCAAGGTCCCTAACAAAACTGAATGAGTGGGTCGAGGAACTCCACCAAGAAGAACATAGTCTGTTTAGTTATCGGCAATAAGATTGACAAGCATATAATTTTGGGACCCAGTCCCAGTGCATAACATCAGCATTGCATCACATTGGGTCACCCACGCGACGGCGCAACGAGTACTCCTAGGGAGGGTTGATGTCAAGCAGGCGGCCGGTCATAAAACAATAAGCCAAAACCCAACAACATGGATTTATGAAATACATGTTGTGCCGACCCCACCTAGTCTGGGATAACCCGGGTCACTCACATGCGTGCGAACATTCGTACATTGTACAAATGTTCGCACGAATGTGAAGGGCCGTCAGACATACATTCGCAAACTCAGCAGATATGCAAATAGGTTCGCATATTGATATGCAAACCCATTTGCGCATCCTCCTACCCCGGTCACTCACATTCGCGCAAACATTCGTACATTGTGCGAATGTTTTCCGTTCGTATGGAAAATGTTCGCATAGTCATTGCGAATTTGTCTCTTGTTTGTCATTTCGTGAATCATAAACGCGCCATAGCCATTTGCAATTAAAGTGTGCCCATAAAAAAATGTAATTTTGCACGTTTTAAATACGAAATATTAATTTTTTCGTTGTACAGATACTAAAACCTTTATTAGATTTAATTTTATCCATTCTTTTATTTTTCCATATTATTTACTTTACCAAGATCCTGTGTCAATATTTTATTTGTATCTATTTTTATTTAGCATTCGCAATTACCATTTGATTTTATGTAGCAATACAGCAATTTCAGTCCCCTTCTCTACGGGTTAGATGGCGCTGTTCTCAATAAAAAATCAATTTTCAACATTCGTAGTTGCCACGTTACCTTCACGATTGTGTGCGCAAATGTTCGCACGAATGTGTAGAGACTACGCGAATGTTCGAGATTCGTACGCTTTGACAGTTTGGAAAAGCACGAATGCAGTGAAAACTTTGCATAATCATTCGCGAATTCCACACTTGTGGGTTCGCGTATTCGTGCGAATGTGAGTGACCCGCATAAGAGCAGGAAGGAGAAGAAGATGTTATTAGTCTCCCTGTTTTATTTAACTCATCAACTATATTCCGCCTTCTTATGGGTTAAACTCGCACGTTCAAAACACTGTTTGGAACCATGCACTCTTAATGAATCACAGTATTCATAAACATGTTGGTCAAGGTACGATTTTCACACTAATATCTAGAAATATCCTCTTGAGTTTTCGTAATAATATGTAACTGAACATTTCTACCGTATCACCTATTAAATAAATAAAAAAAGTAACTGGAATGACTTTTTAGTTCTACTTAAAACTAGGTAAATCTTATGCCCGAAGATTTTACAAGTATTATAAACCATAACAATTCAAAATATAAGACCCGCCCGTTATACCTTCTATTTATTTAAACATTTCCTGTATCTTACATTCCTTCCACTCCAAATCCCTAATTCTATGCAATTGCGAGTGGCAACACCGGTGTGACCAGCGGAGCGTCTCAAACTAACGCATCGTAGCTGGCGAGTTTATGCGACAGAGGCGCTGTTTATTTGCCTGTGTTGCCATACTCAATTTACACGCTGCACTCATGAATAGCTGGACTGGTTATTCTTTCAGCTCAATTTAGTGTCCCCAGCCGATGTGCGCTCATTGTCATTGAAATTTAGCAATATTTAATTGCATCTGCTTTACGGTGGATATAATATTTTGAATATACCTACTGTGCGTTTGTGACACATTATTATTATTATTATAATTAAAAAATACGAATTGTATAATCATAGAGAATGAAAAGTCATAAAGTTGTTATTTTTTAATCTGAAGCATTGATTGTATATTATCTACACATGGATTAAAAAAAAAAAGTATTTTTAAATATACGTCATCTTTTTTGGAGACCTGTCAGGTAAGCAGGTTTACTCACTAGGTTTTCCATCATCGTCAACGCAACTGATAAGTCTAATCCGTGCATAAATTCGAGAAGTCAGAGGTGCAATCGAAGTCTGACCCTTCTAGTGCTGGTGCTGCTAAGATTACTACTTATCCCATAAAGAGAACCAAGAGTAACGTAGAACATTTTTTTATTCTGTGCCAAGAATACCAGCAGACAGTCATAACTGTTGTTTTTTTCATTAACTTTACGAGTGCAAGCTCGCTATAGCCATGGTACGTGCATAATAATATTTTCATGGTTGTTCATAGTAATTTCATATGAGCAAAGCACAAAAATTTAAACCTGATTTATGATGCTCGAAGCACGTTTTATCGTTTCACAAGAACATTCTATTTTCCCGCCGTAACACTTCATCCCTGAAAATAATAAAAGCAACAAATGAAAATGCCAATTTATCAAGGTGAAATAAAGCAATCGAAGAAAGAATCGTCATATTGGAAAAACGCCAAACAAATTGACAGTTCTTGCCGACTGTCGACAATGAGCAATAAGTATCATGTACGATATTTATTAAAAAAGTTATTTTATTTCTTTGTTACATTTTCTTGCTGATTTATCAATGAAAGAACATTCGACATGTTTTGTTACCTAATATTAGAGCTTTTCAAGTAATTTTCGTTAATGGGTTGGAGACAAAAAAAAAATCCTAAAACTGTTTTGTATACTCGAGTGATGTAGAGACAATCTTAAGATCCTTTATCTCATAACATAACAACATAGCACCACGCCTGTATTCCCCGAAGGGTTGGGCAGAGCTGTGTGTAGTAACACCCTCATTTCGCCGTTATTTTTATGTCTCATGTAATAGGGGGCGAGCCTATTGCAATAAACCGGGCAGAAATCCAAACTCCAGGTAAGAAATTCTACACGGAAAATCTCAATAATACTTTGCCCTACCTGGGGATCGAACCCAGGACGTCACGATCAGCAGTCGCGCTTACCACTACTAGACCAACGAGGCAGTCTTTTATCTCATGTCTATCAAATACTGTCTTCTGAGACGCACAATCATCACTGCCCGTTCAGGTTATAAATAAAAGTCCGTAACGATATACACCATGAATTCAACCCTACCACCACTAAACCAAAAACAGGTTAGTTAAAAGACTTTCAAAGAAATTACCTTGTAATACGAAAGCACTCCAGTAAGTAACAACTTAGTTCCCAGCCTGGACGTGGTGCACTGAATAGAACCCACAAATGCCACACTTTTTAATTTTAAAAAGCTCTCCAACTGATTGGTCCGTAACAACTGTTACTTTGCAAAGTAAACTTGGGTTTTATCTCAGGAGATAAATCTCTGGGTCATTCGCTTTAGTGTTGCCAGTACACTGAAGAAACAACAACAACTTTTTCGTGTAGAAAAATAAATAAATAATGATACTACTTTCAAATAGTTGAATAGGTAATACGCAATAAATTATAATTTATCTGACTGCTTATATTTTTCAAAATGAAAGCAATATATTGCTTTCATTTTGCAAAATATAAGCAGTCGAGTGCGAGGGCAATTTTAATCTTCAACACTTTTTAGCGAAATAAAATTAATGCCGGCGCTACTAGTATAATTTACACACGATGCGATGTATTGTATTATTTGCAGTACCTTCAAAACAGAAACACGTTTTCTGTTATAAAGACCACCCGTTGAAGGGACGTCGTTAATATATATTGAGAAAATTTTAATAAATACGCATACGTCCACTCATTTCGACTGTGAGCCAGAAAGGTATATCCGTAAACATTATATTTTGGTCGTAAAACATAACAAGCTTATAAAACCGCTACATAATCGCGAAGGGTCCCCGATGAGGGTCCCGAAGGAACCATTCTGTGTGGCTCGCCCCGAAAATTACTCGACCAACGTAATTTTGAGCTTTTTCCTTTTGTTATTCTTTAAGGCCTCCCGAGATTTGCGACGTTATGATCTCATTTTGAGTTATGAGAAAAAACTCTTAGTTGGTCCCGCCTCGCGAAATCATTGTCCATAGGATTAGGTGCTTACTGGGAATTGAGGGTATTTTAGAAGGAGGATTTCTTTTTGTTTCATGTTACAATTTCCTTGTTTGGACATATTTTAATTATTTAAGAAATTTAATTATGTTTTCATAATAGGAACGCATAAAATGATCAGCCAGAGAATTATCTTCAAATAAGATAATAAAATAAACATCTTAACGTAATTTTAATAGCATCAGCACTCAGTCGAAATCGCTAGAAATTTCACAAGTAACTATAACAGTATTTCTTTTGTCGTCAAACTTTCTTGGCCACTCGAAACTATATATTGGGAATCATAAATGACTATTTCGCTTTTATTACAAACGTGTCTCCAAGTTAGTGGTAACTTTGACTGCCTTTCTTATTACGAAAGAATATAAACCCAGAACTCGGTGCGGAAGTTTCGCTACTCATTCTTACACCGCAGCTTCCAACGACACCTCTGGGTCGCATTTTGTTCAGGTTTTATCTATCTTAGTTATTTACTTTATGTTGGTACGGGTGCATTTGTTACTTTCACTTCACATTCTGTCTCCGTAAATATTATTTCACAAAATAAACGCCAAACAACTAAAATATCTATCTTTTGTAGCACAGATTTTGAAGGCATAAAAATTACACCTTATTCAAAAGCATGTTTCATTACACTCTATAAATTGGCGCACTTTATCGATATTCTCATAAACAATTCGACAGGACCGTTTATTTATTGTTTGACAAATATTGAACTAATTTTTAAAACAAATAGTCGATGATGAAATGAATCTACTGTTATGTGATGTCAAATATTCCGGGAACAATTACAATTCTTTTTAAGCATCGCGTTATTATACAGAGTTTATGCGGCAAACCGGATCGCAGTTTTTAAATTCATAGATTTAAAAGAGAATCCGGTTCGATTCACACATTTGTTATCACTCCAATTTGGTGGGACGTTTCGCTACGCCGCGTGTTCACTGTCCCCCCGCATCCGCGCGCTGGATGAAAGCGGCAAATCTGTTGTAACATCGGCTTAACAGCTTGAACTTGACGCGTGGCGCAAGTTACGACCTAACTTTAAGTGTGTGTTTTAAAGTAACGACCTCACTTGCTGGTTTGTTTAAAGTTGCGATGAAGAATTAAGCTGTCTTTAAGGATATTTTTCAGGGTGCTGAACTTACAAGTGTTTTTGGTTGCAATTGCTGTGCGCGGGTTTCGCCGAAACAAGATGTTTAATTAGGAACAAATGTTTTCACTTCTTGATGGATTACTTAAGCTTGGATGCCCTTTTTTATTTTAGCCATTAACCAATTCAAAATCCAGTTTCCGTTTTGACTTAAATTATACCATTGCGTTGCCTGCCACGTAGGATCAAACTAAAACACAATCCCAACGTAATTGGGTACAGGCTTACCTTATTGAGTGAGGTTTATGAGACTTAGATAAGGTTATGATATCATCATTGAATGATTTCCTTAACAATTAAGATTTTTTTTACGCCTGCCAAAATCGCCGTCCACTTCCAACTTGGCCCATACTGGCCGGATAAAAGCACTCAGCACTAGCAGGCAAACCCGCGCGTCCACTAAAATTGCACTGTGCACCAACAACAAAACTTTGCCAACGTCTCGGTGACAACTAAACTGTGTCTAATCCGAAGCGACGTAAAACATAACTTGACAATACACTGCTGCTAATATTGCACTGTACTGTGAATATTACTAGACAACGATTTATTGACATATTAAAGCTATCGCCACTCAGACTAGCATCTTCTGACTTAGTTACAAAAGCACACAAAGTGTAACAGGTCGTTCACATAGAAACTGTTTACAGTACCGTTTTTAGCGGATCCGTTTTTATTATGGTGGTGACGTATTTAGTAGTATGAGCAAGTTCACAGACACGACAGTATTCCGGATCCAGTAAAACATACAGATCCGCTAAAATGTATGTGGACTCACTCATACTACTACATGCTTCACCACCAAAATTAAAACAGATCCGCAAAAAACCGTCCTTTAAATAGTTTCTGTGTGATCGAGCTGTAACACGCCTGTAATCACTGAAAGGATGGTAGATAGAAGTGTATCATAGTTCACCCATAGGCAACGAAGTTATGGCTAATTATCGGCATAACTTTAAAACTCTAGTCTATGTCCAAGATGTTTGTAACTGAGAAATATAATAAAACTTTGCTTGACTTGAAGATCAAACCAAAGATCGCTTGCTCCATTGCCATACATGCATGCTTAGGTACAACCGGTGCACAAAAATTTTAATATCATCGCAGTGAGAGAGTACTATTAGATCTGCACATAGTCACATGGTCTAAAGCAGGTATTCCGCAAACTTTTTGTGTTCAAGGTACACCTACGAAATCGGGGAATTTCAGAGGTACACCATAAATAAAAAATCATATTTTAACCATATTATAAAGATAGCAAAGAATACATTATTTCCGTCCGCCTTTGTAATCTTATAAGAAATAGATTTTTCCCGCGGCACACCAATTAATGACCACGGTACACCAGTGTGCCGCGGCACACACTTTGCGGAACACTGGTGTAAAGTACCTAGTGCTGATGCATTTTTTATCGAAACTACGTAAAAAACAATAGTTTTGCCAACCCTCTTAGTATATCAAACTTGAACATAATAAGCGAAATGTATCTAAACCGATTTATTGACAAGGAAATGGTACTAGCTCTTATCTTTCAGTACAGGTTCCAAGAGACAAATGAAGGAAACGCAAGTTATTTACACCATTAAATAACTAGTTTCCTTACAGTTGTTCCTTGTTCAAGATACCAACAATCTATAGGGCTCAGGTGCTCGATCGATTTGAGGTGGACAACACCGGTCAATAATTGGAAATGTATAATGCCACTGCGCACACAACAAACTTAACCGTCCTTTTTTTTCAAATAACTGTTTCATCATTGATATGACAACAAAATCTAGTTTATATAGTCTCCTGATTGAGTCGATAGTCTGTTTGTAGGACCTTACAGCTAGTTCACACAGAAACTGTTTACAGAGCCCGTTTTAGCGGATCCGTTTTTATTTTGGTGATGGCGCCTGTAGTTGTATGAGCGAGTTCATATACACGACAATATTCCGAATCCAGTAAAAAATACTGAATCCGTTATTTTTATTGTATCCTGTCTGCCAGGTGCGACGCAAATGCCATTTGTTTAACTGATCCGTCGGAACAGATGTGAACAACATACCCAGTACCGACGGATCCATTAAAACGGATCCGTTGTGTGAACGGGCTTACTCTTTCGGAATTTCATACAGGATCAGCTCATATGAACACCCTTATTTCAGAATTAAAATTGATTTATACGGCGTACACCAGAAAAAGGTGACGCCTCGGTTGTGATCATAAAATTTTACTCTTCAAATAACAATGGAGCTTCCATTCCAAATCAAAATTGTTATTGATACCTTCCAAATACGATTTTACTGCATCATCAAAATCCTTAGAATATTAGCTCGTTCTCAAATCCAATATGATTTAAAGAAATCTTAAACTTTTTGATCGGAGGAGGTAATTCGCAATGATTGGGATCTATACAATTTCACAGTGAGTGAACGCAAATTTCTTTTAAAATTTCTTTGTAACCGATCCTCGGTCCAGACTTTTATAGTCGTCTAGTGTCGGCGGGGCTGCCAGCACCGGGCCCGTTATCTTCGGATTTGTGAGGAAACGAGACATAAAGCCCGCCTGAACGGAGCTCGAAATAAGGATTTTGGTGACACACACAGATTCCTTGTATAGATTGCGTATCAATGAAAACGTCCGCATCTTCAGAGAATAAAGTTTTCGAACAGATTGTGGTCGATTTTATTAACAACCTCTTATTTTGGAAAAGACAGAAAAAATCTTTATTAAAATTTGTTAAGGGTCAGTGATTTAACTGTTTTTAAACTTCCAAGATTTAATTTTTTTTCCATTATAGAATAGTACCTGGATGACCAAGCTTTGCGCGTTTATTTTTTTTAGTAAATCGACTTTTTCTAAAAATGAAACCTAGCTAGATTGATTTATCGACCCCGAAACTCCCTGTATACTAAATTTCATGAAAATTGTTGGAGCCGTTTCTCAGATTCTGATTATATATATACAAGAATAGCTCGTTTAAAGGTATTAGATAGATAGATAGATAAATATCGGGTCTAATCGCGTCAGTGTTTTTACATATAATTGGATAATTAATGTAGAAATCAATGACGTCATTATCGTTATGCAGTAAATTTTAGCTTAGCATCCTTTTTACAAACGAAACATCAAAACTATAGCGAACAGTGGTCGTACAAAAAACAAAAAGAAACTTAACATTTTATTCCCGATCATACATTTTATAGTTTCCCGAAATCTTAACGATTGCCCCTTAAGGAGTTCCATGAATAACAAGACATGGACGATGAAGATTTGATATGAATTTTAGATGAACTTAGCTTTGTCGAACAAAGGAATTAAATATTAATAAATATTCTCACATGCGTACTTGTGATCGGGGAAAAAATATTAGCCGAAGGTGTCAGACAGTTTATAATGATTTATGAACATAATGTATGTCTGATATAACACAATTCATGCCTGGTGTATTTATTAAGTAGTTTCCATACGTTCACTCCAAACTTTGATGTTTATAGAATGAAACGAAATGTCGTCAATACTAATTTATGACAATATAAAATAAACCTATATTACGATTAATATAAGTATTTTTTTATCTCTGAAATCCTTTTTTCCTTTAGATGACAAAGAGAAATCAACGATGACTCTAGCACATCAACACCGAAAACCTATTATAAATTCCACTCGTTTTGATATTGAAGACAATAATCACCACGCAAATTCTCCATTCGGAAGCGCTACCTCACAATTCTCGCATGAATATGGAATAACATCGGCGCTAAGTTAATATGTATGAATGTAACTTGTTAACTCGCACCAGCTCCGCCAGATGGCGTCGAGTCCCCCAAATGTCCCACCTCACTCCACTTTATAATTCAAAGATTTGCTCGCGACGAATAAAGAGGCGTCTTCACTAAATTATTCATGCTTAGACACTCCGCATGCACTTGTCTGCAAGAGTTTTAATGTTTCTTACCAACATTTTTATAGAAAACACAGTGGAGACTGCATTTCGGTGAGCTCCGTGGGGACTAAAAATTTAATAGCGGTGGCTGACAAACTTTTACACAAGACCCTGAGTATTGGCAAAAGTAAAGCAATGTCTACGCTAGGACGGGTTGGATTCGGGCTGTGGATGATTATGAACAGTTGACAGAAGCTTAACGGTATAAACCTTTGACTAACGTTAAAACTGTCTCTTTTTTTTAAACATTTTTTTAAAGATGAAACTGCAACGATGCCCTCACGTGATACGAGTACAGCTCTGGGAGCTAATCCATTATTTTATGAAAAGTAAATTAAACGCAAAACATTAAAGTAAAATTAACTACTTTAGCGTTATTAATTCCATCATAATTATCTCCCCGCAGTATTACCTTTTCTGCTCCGTATTACGGTGGAAGCATTTCGCTGCAGAACGCTACGAATATAAAAACAACACTGTTTGATGAATGACAATTCTATTCTTTTCCGAAAAAACATGGGAACACAAAGGTTCATACATATTCAAGCACACAATCAAGCACTCGTATAATTTATTGACAACAATACTTTCCTTCTGTTACGTGACAATATGTTGGCGTCAATATCGAATCGGTCTCGTGTAGGCGTCGTTTCCCTAAAAAGGAGCGATGTTACATCGACGAGCGATAAATCAGATGCCTATTGTTGGAGGAAAGTCGCAAATCGTAAGCAAAGCCGCATCTGAATATTGTAAGACCGCTCTTTTCGAGTCGCCCCTCAATAAAATCTCACAAATAAAACCCTATTTAGGGATAAAGCTTGTTCAAAGGCATACATTCATTATCTGACGATTGGATTATGATCGGACAGAAGTTTGCTATACGATTTATGTTTTCTATTGCGGACTGTGGCGTTGTCATGGAATAAAATAGAATATTTTTTCCGAGATAACTAAATTAACTTAATAACGATGTCCTCATTCTGTTCATTACCTTTAATCACAGGATTTGCAGGAGTCCATAAAGTTAGAATTGCATGTAACATCTGAAGTTAGATTTAGATAACTTTGAAAATTACATTACCGGAAATCACCCCTGATATATTTGGCATTTCTCTAGTAAAAAAGCCCGCACTGCCGATTGCGATCAAGTGTGTGAAAACATAGTAAAACCCGTAGAGGTGCCAATATAAAACGCAGTCACTACTACAATTGGCGAGATGGTGCGCACGCTGAATTTCCTGTACCCTGCATACAATAGGATGCCTAATATCAAAACCGATAGAATTTTTATTTAATCTGAAATAGCATAAGACCATCCACGTTAGATGGTGAAAACGCCGTAAAAAATATTGATATTCGGATTCCATTAATGCCGATTGAATTTTGAGATGAGTTTAATAGTTTTCTCAGTAGGCTATTTCGATGCTTGCAAGTCTACCAACACCTACCTACCAATTCACAATCATGATCTTCAGGCTTTCGATAATTACAACAGCAACCAGCAGTATGATGTAGGGTTCCAATAATTAAAACATGCCTTTCTCGAGGAACTTTGCTCATTTTTCCATTATTTGCTCTAAAGCAAAGCGTTACGTGGCCACGCTGCAGGCAATATAAGAAAAGTTTTCTACTAACTTCACGGTAATCATATCCTCGACAAATATTTTCCACGTTGAAGTTATACGAATAGTCGTTTAGGCGGCGATACCTGAACCTCGGCAATCTATCTTACTGTTTGTAGGGAAGAGACTCAAACATTGTTTGCTTGGAATGCAGCAGAAGGCGAGCCTTACACCATTTATCATCAGTTAAAATCTCATGATGTAACGGAGGATTTTTTGGACCGCAAAACCAGTTGCCCTTTCCCACGATCTCCCGATGCGTACCAGGACCTGAAAAACAACGGAACGAAGAAACAATGAGGCGATATAGACGGTATCGCAGCATTTAGTAATAGTATCCCTAGATCTATCGGAGCCCGATGGCGCGGATAGCGATGCAATGTGCCTTGCCTGATGTTATTTGCTGGCGTGCGCTGTCAAATTGTAACGCTACGCTTTCATTTATTTCATGTAAGTATTGCTTCAGTTTTGAACCTAGAATCTTTTAGAACGTTTTGAAAACATTTAGGTAGAGTACCTTCTTTGTTCCATATTTAAAAAAGAGTATACATGGTGTTTCTTGTCGGCTCTTCTCCAAAGGACCAGCTTTTTGGATCGTTGCAAATAAATTCTCGACGTTTCAGCTTATTATACATATACTTTTTCAACCTTTTGCCTCGTTGTTCTAGTGGTGGCAAGCGCGACTGCTGATCTTAAGGTCCTGGGTTCGATCTCCAGGTCGGGCAAAGTGTTATTGGGTTTTTCCATATGGAATTCCTCAGTAGCAGCCCGGAGTTTGGATTTGTGCTCAGTTGATGGCAATGAGCTCGCAAATGAGGGTGTTACTATACACCTCTGCCCAACCCTTCGTTGAATACAGCCGTGATATTATGTTATGTTTATACATTTCATGAAACTTTGATTTCAATTCATTAAATGGTATAAGTAACATTTTGATCGCCACTCGTGACTTTGTTGACATATTTTCCTAATACATACTTCAATAAAATAAATTTCATAAAGACCTTGTAGATAGGGCGCGAAAATATCGAAGGCATAGCGCAATGTACCATTCATAATGTTATTTGTACCAATGTGGACTATCAAATTGTAACAGATTGCTTATTTATTACATTTACTTACGTACCGCTCACACTTCCTTGCAATTTGTTTTACGAGAGCCACGAAAGCTTCAATACCAGATTTTTATAGATAGATTCGTATTGTCACAGTTTTTCAAACACAGTTCTTTAAAAACAGCTGATTCCTTTATATCATCAACAATATCTTTCAACGACGAGGACGTCCTAGAAGGACATACATCGATGTTATTGGTGATGTTCTTCACAAAGGTCAGGTGCGTAGTACTCTCAACCGGCGTGCGTGTATGACAAGATGTATGAATGTGGATGAAGCAAAAGGGGTATGTAAGAGTCGTAGCATGTGGCGTTCTATAGTTTCTGCCTACCCCCATGGGAAAAAGGCGTGAGTTTATGTATGTATGTATGTAATATCTTTCAACTCAGCATCGTAAAAGTCAGATTCCATTGCATTTTCTCCAATTCAATTATCAAATGCCGACTTTTTTAAAACATTCCTCAGGAAACCTCTAGGTAACGTGAAGTCATCTCATAAAGGTCAGTTCACACTCGCACTCGGAGAACGCCGTGCCACGCGCAAGTTCGTGAATAAATTCGAGCAATTCCCGACCTGCCTTTTACGAGCTGAATGAAGTATGAACTCCGTACGTGCAGAGCTCCCGTTTTACTACGCAGAAAATAAAAAAAAATCTAATGAACCCAACTTTATTGCTGTTAATAAAACGTAACGAAAGTAGTTCGCGCCGACGTCACTAAAGCTTACACCTCATAGTTGCTCGATTTGTTACAAAATTGGCCTTAGTCTACTGTCAGTTGGATAACGAGCCATTTTATGTATTGTCTAGGTCACTTTCTTTTAGTGCTGCCATGAAAGATCATACACTTAGGTCGTAAAATTTACTGTCTCAAGAATGATAGGTAAGTTATGAGTATATGTGGAAAATATACTTACACGCGTATTTTGTCACGCCTTATATTATAGGTGCCATAAAGCATAGGTCCTTAAATAAATTATTGGGGTGGTAAAATCTTTACTCACAAACAAACATTTTGTTCTAAAAAGCGATGATTTCTCTCGCCTTATTTTGTAAGGTGTCTTCACTTCAGATGAAGAACACAATCTTCAAAAAAAATTATACTGATAATTACATATTATCATGATTATCTCCAAGCAGAGGTTATTACAGAAAATAGGCCTATTAACTACTATAGCGACCTAATCCGGCTTAGATCTAATAAAAGCAACGCAACTCCTAAACACTAATTAAACCATCAAACAACCTACGATACGAAAGCCTTCCCAAGACCTTCCTTTCAGAAATTACAATTTCTGATAAAAATGTGGATACTAGCGATGATAAAAATCGCATAATATCACACTAAAGGCTCATTTACACGGAGATAGTTTCTCGAAGCGAAGCTCATGCTATCTCTATTTTCATCGTTGCGAAAGACAGAGACAGAACGAGCCCCGCCTCGAGAAGCTATTCTCGTGTAAATCAACCTTAATACTGGTTTAATACAAACCGTTTACATACCTACAAACAAATAAAACTACCCTCTTTAAAACAATAAACGAAAGCCAGACGAACCAACAGATATCACTAAAGTAACATAGCACACACACCCGACTTCGCCTTATTAATTCCGTTCACGTTCCGCAACGGATTATATTTACTCATTAACTAAATCGTTCGACTGATCGTTTTAATTTTTGTCTTTCTCATTTAATTTTGTCGTGTTTCGCTATCTGGATAAGCTGTTTTAATCTGGTTCTGGGTTCTTTAATTTATTAAAAGGTGTACAGGAAAGTGTTGTTATAAAATAGCAGAGATAAAAGTATAATTAATTTGCAATATGTTATCCTGTTAAGATAATCGCAAGTAGGAATTAAATGAGCTATTAAAAAGTGCAGACGGCGGTTTTATGTTTTTTTTTTTTTTAAATCAATTCTTTGATTTATAGATAGCATGTAAAACAGGTAGTTTTGTATCATTACGTTATTGCCCCAAATAATTAATTTATAAATTAACATCACATAACATCACGCCTGTATTCCCAGAAGGGTTGGACAGAGGTGTATAGTAACACCCTCATTTCGCGGTTATGTTTAAGTCTCATATAATAGGGGGCGAGCCTATCAACCGGACACAAATCCGAACTCTGGGCTGCTACTGAGGAATTCCACGCGGAAAAACTCAATAACACTTTGCTCGACCTGGGGATCGAACCCAGGAGGTCACGATCAACAGTCGTGCTTGCTACCACTAGACCAACGATGCGGCGATTAAAAATTATAACAGCATAAAATGAAGAGTTATTTTCTTTGAATACCGCAACAACGTTTTTCCCCCGATGACTATTATAATTAGCACAGATGAGACATACATGATGCATTCATTCCGCGTTTCTTTCTCTTCGAGTGAAATCCGAAAAAAAAACAATCCTTTTTGTGGAATACAGTCGCCGCTGACAAACAATCAGTTATCCGATTCCTAAGACCAAAAACGAAGCGTTTTACTTACCAATGGTATCATTGTACTGTTAAACTAGGCATATAAATGGACTCGTAAGCTAATTTTACCTGCGATAGCTACTAACGCACGAGTAGTCTACTATGCAAAGTTTTGGGGTCTGCTTCATTATTGGCAAAGATTTCGTGTCTTAATTTTAACCAATAACGCTCGATAAGTTATAGAAATCGGCAATAAGTATTCATAAAAAAACCGGAGGTTAAAGCAAACTGAAAAATATATTGTGAGTTCACAAATTGATTATCTTGTTACAGATACTTTATGCTCTCTTTACACTCATTTTTTTTGTTTCCCCCACTATGGTTTCTTTTGTATCGTGGGTGCGTTTACAGACACAATTATTTACATGCACAAAGGCCTACACCCGGAACAACTATTTGTAGGCCATACAAATATTTGATCCGTGCGAGAATCGAACCTACGACCCGTAGCGCAGAAGCCAATCGCTCAGCCACTGCAGCAAACGTGCCGTCACATTCTGTTGATTAAAACCCAAAGTCCGGTAAATATGACATAAATTGCGAGCGCCTCCAACAATCTTGTTTTTTGGCAATTTCCATAAATCCCTGAATAGAAAGAAAGTTGTTCGTTGTCAACACGAGGTACAATCACGGACATAAATCAGAAACAACATTAACATCCTGTATCGTTGCTTGTTTTGTGAAAACACGCCATTTATTTTGCTTTACCTTGCCAAAGTCTATTTTTAAAGCAACGTTGTTCAAAACGATCCTTTGAAAAACAATTTCCGTTGGCCCGGCTGGGTCCGGGTACGCTGTACAAGGAACAAGATAGATAGCCATATAAATCTCCCATGTGTCTAATTGACGGCTACGAAGTGAGGCCACCCCGTCCCGGCCAGACTTGTAGAACTGATTCACTTACCTCATTTGGAAAAAGTGTTGTAAGTAATGTTACAGTCTTTGTTTCCACCTTAACTATCTAGTCCAGACGCGGAAAGTTTCTACGTTTCTCCGTGAAATTGTAAGATTAGTGCGGTCAGCTTGTAAGGTGAGGTTCAGTCGATTGAAGACGTGGTTTTCTAACCTACATAGGTACATAAGTTAGTCGTGCTTTGGTTTACCTGTAAGAAATAAATAAAATAACAAAAAAACATGAGTATGTATTTTATTCATAGAAGTTGCTACATATAAAAATACCAACTTGTATTTTATGTATTTTGTTTCGTATCTCATTACATGTTTTCATGTAGATGTATTTTTTTAATAAACTCTTATAACAAGTATGTAACGAGTCTAAAAGAATGTATTTCGTGATATTTTAACACAATGTTATTCTTGATTCTATACTTGGATACTTTAATAATATTTGGCAACGCTGTAAGATTTTTCTCATATTTTCTTGAAAAACATGCAAAAAATAACAAACGATCAAGCCACACATGATTAATAAGATTTTTTTTCTCAAAGGTTCAATAAGCAACGTGTAAGTAGAAGCTCTTAGCCAGAGAGCACATTAAATATTCCCGGCCAAGTTTATGTGGTTACTCCCAAAAATCTTTAGTAAGAAAGTTATTTATTTGTACGTTCACCTCACTTAACCTTGTTGCTTAAATCACCACGCTAGTTAATGAGAAGGTTCTTATTTAGTGCGTCCTCGCTAAGAAATATCGCGCAATACAACTTTACTTAATTGTATTGCTGTTTTCCAAGTACAATGAGATAGCGTACGCCATAATCTTAACCAAGAAATAATAAAGTTTTTTATGAACCAATTAGCTTACTTCGCCATGCGTTGAATTAATTGTCGTTGATTGCAAATCTCATCAGTAATGTTTGTGAGGCAATGTATCACTGTGGGAGCTCAAATGAGAGTTTGCCATTTAATCATCGTAAAAGGGACATAAATCCCAATTACACGGCTTATTATTTCGAAAAAGGCTCAGAAAGTCGCTATGTGACGGAGTCCGAGGCAGGACAATACGGTACCGCTGAAATATTAGCTCGGGGACCAATGCGATGCCGAACGAAGATCTAGTCAGGCTTAGCAACAATTTAGTACAAGACTATGTCGTTTTATTTCAGACATTGTCCATCTCTCATTGAAGAGCAAAGAGTAAAGGTTTCCTTTTAAGATCTTGTTTTAACTAATTTTACCAAAGTATGTACTTCTTTTAACCGATTTGCAGTTTTGTTTATTTTGCTGTAGTTATTATGACTGTATTTTTTGCAACATCCACCTTTTCTTTAAACAAAGATGAGTGTAGACACAACTGGCACTGTCATCCTATACTTAACGAACGTCCAAAAAAAAAACATAACTATCCAAAATAAAATAGGGTGTTTGAGGTCCAAGAAACCGCACTGATTGTACAAAGGGGTCTCGCGGGACTGAATTATCGTCACGTACTCGACTGCCACCCCTCTTCGTTAGTTCGCCTGATGACGTGAACCCCCCCTCGCCCCCCTAACATTTGCAATTCCATTCACAAACTGTTACGATAATCATACATTTATTTGGTGAAGCATTTTATCTGTAAGTCACGGAAGATGACGTCGATCATTTATTTATTTATTTATAGTTAATTAAAACGGCACAGATCCAATTACATTAATTAACATAGAATTATAAATATTAAAATAAAATAAGCATTCAAATAACATACAATACAAAAATTAAATTCAAAGATATACAATTCGTGGATAAAATTATTAATAATTATTTGAGTAAATGGTTATGGTGATCAATTAAACACATCACAAACTAACGTACATAAATTAGCATCTAACAGTGGACACCCTCGCATATTGTCTCTCACAGAACACCAGACAAGCACGCATTGTTTTCTTCCATTCATCAGCAAACACATCACATTCAGGGTCGGCAGTCAGGAGGGCGTTTAGCATCCTTTAGGGTTCGACATACTAGGGATTCGGCTCTAGCAACAGATTTAGACAGCGGTAGTACGAACAGCTTATGACGGCGGCTTTGACGGTGCCCAAGGTATTTGTCGGGCACAAAAAGGCGGCAGCAAAGTCCGTGGAGTTCAGGGCAGTCAATCATAGTAGGCCTCTACCTAAAGCCGGATTTATACGTCTCCAATCTTGAGTAGAGTTAGTGTGTCTGGATGACTGGTAAATGAGTCTTAATTTTTAACCTTTACGTAACAGAATGTAGGTATGTTCGCGAATCTCTAGAAAGCTACCTACCGGACGTTTTGATGATTCTTTCACTGATGTAGTTTATTACCTTTTCAGAATCTTTTAGTACGGTATTCCTTTAAGTTGGTTTAATTTGGACCATTTTCTTCCTTTCCTGGGGGCTTGATTAATCCCTTCTTTTTCCTTAAGTCCAACTTGATCTTTTATGTTCACGAAATGATCTTCTCAGTTCAATGAGCATTGCTTTTATGGATGTAGTCATGCAATAAAGAGTTATCTATTATAAACAAATAATAAAAAGAAAACTCATAATGATCTTTCATTTCCTCCTGATATCCGGTATCGAAGCATAAGGACAAGAGTTTTCTGGAAATAATACACGTAATATCAGATTGTATGATACTTTTAATACAAAAGTAAACAAACTATTCTTAACCATTTCCGAAGTTAGTAAGTACATATCTAGGTATACTAATATTATAAAGAGGAAAGATTTGTATTTTTGTATGTAAGGAATAAACTTAAAAACTACTGGACCGATTTTAAAAATTCTTTTACCGTTAGAAAGCTACATTATCACTGAGTAACATAGGCTATATTTAAAACTTCTTACGCGGGTGGAGCCGTGAGGAAACAGCTATTAAGAATATAGCTGGGATTGCGGGGACGGAGAACTGAGTTTAGCGGTGCGAATGACCAACAGACAGCACTAAGATACACAAAGAGACATAAATAAACCACAAACTTCTATAACACCGACATCAGAATCGGACCTAATGACTTCTAACTAATAAAACAGTCTTCTTCGCCAAACAAACATGTGGCGAGTATCAGATAATTGAGCAATGTCGGCGTAATGAAAGACAGTATTGAATCAAGATACGAGGTTGTCCTCTTCGAGCGGCTACATTAGATGCCTAGATGAATAACTGCTAAAATCCTTCTTTTTTATTGCTTATTACAACTACCTCATTGGTCTAGTCGTGTGGTTCTGGGTTGGTCCCTGGTCTGGCAAAGTGTTATTAGGTTTTTCCGTGTGGAAATCTTCAGTAGCAGCCCAGAGTTTAGATTTGTGCCCGGTTGATGACAATAAGCTCACCCCATTACATGGGAATTAAACATAACAGCGAAATGAGAGTGTTATTATGTTTATGTATAAGTAAATAAAACAAGCTGGGCTTAGGATCTTAAGATTCTTGATATAATTCCAAGATTGGGCAACATTACCTAGGTTTTTCAGGATGATAACGGTCAGTTACAGACCGGGATTTAAAGTCCTCTACGGGCTTTCTATGTTATAGCACTTGATCCAAAACTAGTGATATAAAAAGTTCGGTTTTGAATTTTCAGTCACTATTCTTGTTATTGTTCTGGCCGACCTTTTCCCAACTATGTTAGGTTCAGCTTCCTGTTTTACCAGATCGGCTGAATGCCAATATTTTACACAGAGCGACTGCCAAGAAACCTCTGCAACACAGTTACTGGGCAATGCCGATATCCTAAGGTTAGACCGGTTGTCAGGCTTTCGGGCTTCTGACTCCCCGTAACGACTGTCATAGGTATGACACCCGGGACCGACTTTTTAACGTGCTCTCCGAGGCATGGTAGGGTCTCGATATGTAACAAACGGTCAACCATCCACAGACTGACCGCGGCAAGCGCAGCTTAACCTCGCAAATCGTATAATCCGCACGGTCGGTAAGTAACCACGAGCTCCGTTGGCATTAGGCGACTAGCCTCTACTTTTGTTATACCGTCATTTAAACGAATACTTAAGACTACTAAGCTTTGCTCATCTACAGCTAGCAACCTAGAAAAAAGGAGATGTTCACGTTAGAGGCTTAAATATAAACCATCTTTACATAGTACCTACTAGCTGTGTCCTCACGGCTCCGCCCGTAGCCTATGTTAGTCAGTGATAATGTAGCTTACTAATGGCAAAAGAATTTTTGAAATCGGTCCAGTAGTTTTTAAGTTTATTCGTTACATACAAAAATACAAATCTTTCCTCTTTATAATATTAGTATAGATTAGTAATTAGTATAGATATAGATAAAACAAAGTTGCTCCCGCTGTCTGTACGCTTAGATCTTTTAAACTACGCAACGGATTTTAATGCAATTTTCAGCATTAGATAGAGTGATTCAAGAGGAAGGTTTATATGCCCCACATTAGTATCTACATTGCACCCGTGCGAAGCCGGGGCGGAGCGCTAGTATCTTATAAGTTATAATACATCACTTTGGTAAAACTGTGGTCCCTGTAACAAACTCACCGGATATGACCAGGAAATGAAGCTCGTTCCGAATCTTCTTTTTTTGCGTTCACGTCCTTTAATATTATCCAGGACTTACCCTCCTATGAACAGACTACCTTAGCCACATTTTTTTCTATCTGCTTCCTATGTATCACGACAATGATATCTTGTAGAAAAAAACATTTAGTAACAATCTAAGCTAAAGCACAGTTTAAACTTTTTTTCATACATGTGAATATAACATAACATCACGCGGTTGAGCGGAGGTGTATAGTAACACCCTCATTTTGCCGTTATGTTTAAGTCCCATGTAATAGGGGACGAGCCTATTGCCATCAACTGAGCACAAATCCAATCACCGGGCTGCTACTGAGGAATTTCACATGGAAAAACCCAATAGCAATTTGCCCGACCTGGGGATCGAACCCACGACCTCACGATCAGCAGTCGCACTTGCCACCACTAGATCAACGAGGCAATTACAAGTGAATATGGTTACCTGAAGACACTCATTGCTCTGTGGTCAACTGCAGCTATACAAGGTTAGTCGGAAAGGGGGTACTAAGCCGCGGGCCACTTAATGTTTCACTGATGTTTGTTTTAAAGAAAGTGTTAAAATTTCAAAATTCGATAAAAAAAATTACCATGAAAAATTGTTTTTATTTTAGTTTTTTCAAAAATTCTTCGTCCCTGCTTTAGTTATGAATTCAGAAAATGTTGTTTCTAATCCGTGACCCCAAATATGACGTTAAATGTAAACACGTCTGATCATAGCTGAGGATAAATAGAATTTAGCGTATTTTTTATGAAATCTTTGAACAGCTATTTCTCTTGAATTGTTGACTTTTGGGGAAAGTTGTAGAACAAAAGTTATCCATTATTATGGGTACTTTAACACCCTTTCGGCTTAGTACCCCCTTTCCGACTAACCTTGTAGAGCGTGAGCTTATGTTATCATGTTTGGAAATTCTTAGTAAATTCTAATCGCGAGACGTATCTGGGAGTACAAACACATCTGTCGAACCCTGTTTTCTGATTTTATTCCCTTCTGATATTATTCCCTTTCCGGTATTTTATGCACTCACTGTATGAAACTCCATATCATACAACAATTATGGTGGTTAGGTAATTTTACTTCGCTGTGTAATTAATTAGCCAATATCACATGAAACCCCAAAAATTAACTCCATATTTTTAAATACCTATACTTAGTGACTTTTTTTAATTAACTCTCGCATTTCACAAACTGTTCCTGGCTAATTAAAACACAGCTATATTAATTAGAAACCCTTTTAGAAAATATAATTACTTATTTCAACAGCGTCGGCTCCCTAAATGTAATACAGGAAACGCGTCTAAAGAAAATTCCCGCGGGTTTTAAATAAAAATACGCGGTTTACGTTAAAATAAAGTATTATTCGCCTAATTAGGGAGGTTTTATTATGAAATGTTCCCTGCAGCTTGCAGAGCCTTTGTGGGAGACTACAATGCGCTGAGAATTGCATTTGATCATTTTCTGTGTTCTGTTATTAAGAAATGTATACAGAAGAGGACAATTGCAACGATAACGAATGAGAGGGGAGAGGAAGGAGCTTTGTGCAATCAGCGCGTTTTATTCGCCGTCGACGTGCCGGGGACTCTTCGCTGAGGGTAATTGTGATAACACGATGTCGTCGACTCTCCAAAAACGTGTCTGCAATCGCGATCACCATTTCCACGTTTAGAAATCTGGAAATCTACATAGCGGTACAGATATCGTATCGGGGCCTAGCTGTTTAAGCCTATCGGGACTTGTAGTTATGCAATTATTATACGCAATATCGCAGACTACCTAATAGTTCTTATCATCGTCGCATTGATTTAACTCCCTACCAGAAAAACCTTGTGTTAAAAAAGAAAATTGATCGATGCGTTGCTCACGTAATCACGTCTCTACAATTCCAATTATGAACTAAATTACCTAATAAAACTCTAATGGTATTTTATAATAGGTATCGATATAAAATAGCAGTTTTGCCAACATAAAATCACTGTTCAACGGCTCTAAACGTGCATTTGGTGTGTTTTGGTGCCAAAGATAACAGCTTGAACAGCCTGGTTGCAGCACAAATACTTGCTTCACGCATACTAATGTGTCCCAAGCGGCTACCGGCTACCCAATTTCCTATTTTATATCGATTCGATAAGTTTTACTCTAGTATCGATAGTCGATCGGGAAATATATGATTGGTCTGTGCAGCTTTATGGGCCAATAAAGAAATGTTTTGCATAGTTGCCAAGAATACCTATTGTTTTCGTAAAGGAGGTTTAACCAAGACATGAATTATTATGGCTAATTCCAATAATTTACCGAGCGTTATCGATTAAAATTAAGACTCTAGTGTCTTGAGCAATAATTAAGAAAAGACCCCATAGCTTTGCAAAATAGAACCTCTAATACGTTAGTAGCTTTCACAGGTAAAATTAGCTTACGAGTCTATTTATATGCCCAGTTTGGTAGTAAAAACTGCAGCAAAACGGTCCGTTTTTGACCATAGAAACCGGGCAATAGTATTCATTCTCTATATTTTAAATGTTATGTTAATACTTTATAGTATCCGAAGTAGAATAATTTCAACATGCTGCACAACGAATAATTCAAGTCCGAACTGAATAGAATGACATCCGAATAATTAATTTAACCTGCAATAGTCGAGGAATGGAGTGAAGTAGTTAAAAACATCGTTAAGCACATTGTCGGAGGCGTTTAAGTCGGCTGAAGTGAAAGTTTTCACGTTACGAATACTTGAAAAGTCCATTACACGGTTGACGGCGTCGACGTCGACCTTACGACGCCAAGTTGTTTGTAATTACACAGACATAGCCCCGAGATTTCATTTAAACTTCGTGACAGCACCCGCCGTTGACAGCTCTTTCTGCAATTGTTAACTTCTTAGAAAAATATTATCATAGTCCGACTGTACTGGGTACGGGCAAGGAGCGGGCGCGGGCGCGCGGTGCACCTGAGTTGACTCGGCTACTTTATAACTGCCATTAGCGGTAACCAAGACTTTTGATTATGAAGCGTCTCTTTTGCAGGCAGTGGTGGAATATTTAATGCTTTAGTCTGCCATTTATGTTTTGATTAGGTTTCATTGCAACCTTTATACCTTTACAGATTCGGTTAAACTGAATTCTGACCCTTACTATAATGTATGATGAATATATTAAACAGAATATTATTATCATATAACATAACATCACACCTGTATTCCCCGAAGGGTTGGGCCGAGGTGTATAGTAATATACCCTCATTTTGCCGTTATGTTTATGTCCCATGTAATAGGGGGCGAGCCATCAAGCGGGCACAAATCCAAACTCCGGGCTGCAACTGAGGAATTCCGCACAGAAAAACCCAATAACACTGCCCGACCTGGCGATCGAACCCAGGACCGCACGATCAGCAGACGCGCTTGTTAGCACTAGACCAACGAGGCAATAAGTTTATCATGTAGACAATAATATTTTCTAAAATCTTACCTCCGTGCCATTATTGTCTACATTTTTCGAGCACACATTTTCTTTGAACAGTTCTATACCTACAGGCATTTTCATTCTTGTCGTCACAATTTAAGCACAGTAAGCGGATTGCCGAGCCTACGACATAGTTGTGTTGAATTAATAAGTTAGTAGGTAGTTCATGCATATTAAGGCTTAGACAACCGCGGCTCTCCATATTCATACACGTACAGTTTCAGACCCAAGTAAACACCTTAAGAACGTTGAGCTGGGAAAAATTAAACGAAGTGTTTCGACATAATAAAAAGTTACACAATTAATTTCTACCATGGACATCCTTTAAAGATCTTTTCTTGATAGACTAATTGTTCAATACTCCTTTGTCGGTTAATGAAGCGAGGGACGATAAAGTATTACATAAGGCCAGCCCATCAAAAGAGTACCGCAAAAAAAACGAATTAAATAAAACGGGCAAACCTACAAGCCTCATGAGTTCCAGCAATAACATCATTAGTATCTACTTACTATCTGCTAGCTTTTACCCAGAATCAATCAGCTGTGATCAATGATGATCTAAATACATAGAACATCGAGATTATAACACATTTTCTCATCCCTAAACTGTAATAGGCATTCTATAAATTGTATTCCCTCGTCGTAACTCCACACACCCGAGTCGGTAACTTCCTTAACTGTGAGTTAGAATATATCTAACTACAATATACTAAAGGTATAATACACGCGAACTTCTTGGGTATTGCAAATAAATGGAAGAATGGAATAGAGGAAGAGAACTGAGAAACATTGTAACATAAAAAAGATTAGGTCAGAATTAGTGATACTACAGAACACAAGATAATTTTAATGATGCTACTAAAAGATAAAAACTTTTTTACAAAAAATTTAAACCGACTTCAAAAAGAATAAAATAATTACCATATAAAATTAACAGTTTCAGAAGTCGGTACTGATCCACGCTGAACCAAATTGAAGGCACCGACTTCTGAAACTGTTAATTTTATATGGTAATTATTTTATTCTTTTTGAAGTCGGTTTAAATTTTTTGTAAAAAAGTTTTTATTTTTTTCTTTTTAGTGGCCTTAATTAAAACTTGGTTGGACCTACTAAAGACGCTGCTCGTAACATAATCACATCATCACAATATGCGTACTGTTCGTCATTGAGGAGTTCCATTGTCTATCTCCGAAGTTCTTCATCAGATCTTCACCAAATTTAAATGGGACCAACTTCGAAGTATACCCCATCCATTAAAAAAAGAATCATCAAAATCGGTTCACAATTGGCGAAAATATCGATGAACATACACAAAAAAAAAAAAAATACATACCTACAGACGAACATAGTAACCTCCTCCTTTTTGGAAGTCGGTTAAAAAATAGATTTATGTTATCTATACATCTTCTATCTGTCCATATAATAAATCCGTAGACTTGGTGTGTAAGGACATTACAAACATAAAAAAATGCAATGGTTTAGAAAATTGCCAATAGAAACCATTTCGAATTTTCGATCATTTTTGGAATTTTTGTCTTCAATTTTTCTAACTCAAAATCCACTGTCTGTTGGCAAAAATATAGGTTATCCAAAGCTATGTGAGATTTCTTTATAAATAAATAATATGACTGTGTCACCGCTTTTATGTATTTTTTCATAGTTGTTAAAATAAAGAAAGGTTTAGAAAATACCCACCTAATATCAGTTACATAAGTAAGTATTTGTTCTCCGACTTATACGCAGATGACGTCGTGGGCGCAGCTAGTAAAACCCAAGTGAAGAATACGCGCCTACTATGAAGAATACCCTATTCATCATCAATATCCTCATCTTTGACAGCCTTAGAAAAAGACTTCCAGGTCTTTTTCCAGATCATCTACCTGTTGGTCTATCAACATTTCTTCTGCCATCTCTCGGCAAACATTGTGTCAGACCTCTACTTTTCTTACTTACACGGTGAATAGGCAAATGTCCTGCATTTCGCTATTTTGGGTCTGTTAAAATCTGTTTTGTCCAAAAATTTTCATTGTATGTCATAAATGTTATACATATTACATTTAGGAAAAACCTCCAATCTAAAATTTGCCAAAAAATTCTACGCCTACATATTTTTAACTGCAATGTAGATGGATCACTCAAAAATTGGTTCCAATTAAAATTCGTACGGGTTGAGTGGCGTACCCGTCGACGGGCGGCTGCGAAAACATCGCCATAACAACCAGCCTAGCTTGCCGCAAACCTCTTCGCGAACGTAGGTACTAGCTTCGTTTTACACCAATTTACTTACACTACTTTTTTGTTTTTTCAATTATGTACAGGAATATAGGAAGCAGTCTACTGTGTACTGTTATGGAACATTCGCATTGACAATTATTTAAACAACAATATTTTCTTATGTTTTTTTTTCAGAGTGGGTTGTATGTTTTTGTTTCAAAGCGTTAGCGTAGGTACTCTACTTCTAGATCCTGGATCCAAAAATGTTTCTCGTTAGGGTACGAATAGTCAAAACCATTCTTTGAAAAAGAAAAAAGAAAATGCCAAAATACGGTACATTACATGCCTCGACTTCTATTTACTCCAATCTCAGTATCTGACAAAATAACAAAGCTTCGACGTATACTGACAACATCAGAACACGAAAATAATCCGACAAACAACATTATTATTGTTCGTAAATATATTGTTTATTGTGTATGTTGTTATGTACTGACTTCCACAGAGATCCCAATAAAGCAAAAAATAAATAACACCACATTTTCCTCCTTATCTCCATTATTAGGTAAGTAAATACTCGATAAAGAATATATTTCAGCTTTTACTTCAAGGTGGCTTTTCACTATGGGATATTGCATCCTGGGATATAAATTAATATCACTCACCGTAATTTTTAATAGAACCCTTTACCACATTATAAAGAGACTTTACTCTGTGCCTTTACACGTAGACTAGATTTTTAAGATGACTTGAGATGTAATAAAAAAAAGGTTGTCAAATGTATAGAACTTACTCGTACTTAATGGTAGCTGCTGTTGGAAGATCTCTCAAAAGTGAGCTGTTTATTAATATGAGCCTTAGATCTAAGTGGTTTTGGTATGAGTCATGCTTCCTTTTACTGGTACAACGCGTCGCTGCGCGCGCGCTGCCTGGAGCTCCATATTATATTCCAGTCGTGGGATGTCATTTATATCTCGGAATATAATATATATTATATCCCATAGTGTAAACCCGGCCTCATAATTTATTAATAAAGTACGGACCATTAATTCCCTCCTTAGACTGCGAATTCAAATAACCATCATTATAATGATTTATGAAATCGCCTCCTAATTAGGACAGTCGACGTCACTCAAACCTCCGCGGGGAGTTAGAAAATGGACGGTCAGAAGATGGGGTCATCCATCTGATGTCCCAACTTAATCTGAATCTGCGGAAACATTTTAGATTGAAGCGATTCATTTCTGGTATAAGCAGTACCTATGCTACGTAATTCATGTCTGTTCAGCTTTAAGTAATGCCTGTAGAAGGAAGGGAAATGGAATTAGCTGCTTGATTACACTAAAGAACTTTATAAAAAAATACAAAAATATGACGCTTGCATCTAATTAATCCAAATTGAAGGGAACCACCTTTGTATGTTGAGTATTGCATTCACAACGTTTGTTTCTGTCTACCATATCCGCCTACTATTACACAATCTTTCCCCAATCAAAGCCTGGAACGTACAACCCTTAATTGCATTCATTAAACCCTGAAATATTCATGCACCTCCAGTGTAAGGATGGGTAATCGATCTCAATCCGAGCCGTGCAATGCCAGCCTTACGAACACTTTGAGCTACCTGCATACGTACATTAATATTGCTTCGAGACCAATAAGGCTGTTTACAAACGCGCTTTGTACTTTGTGGCTGGCTTGCAAACAAGCCTGTCCCATTATTACACCATAGCGTGCCATCCAGTGTCTGGAAATTTTGCAATTAATATAGGCTTGTAACTATGCTTCACTACAGATGATTAAATTCATATAACGCCAACTACTACATGGTATATTGTGACGTTGGCCACTGTTTAAACTGATAGATTAATGAATATTGTTTTACTTTAAACTTCAATAAATGTTTCAATAGTGAAATATCCAAATTTGCATAGATAGTTTACATTGCGTTTATTATTTTGAGTGACGGTAAATAATGTGATTGCGTGAAAGAATTCGCTTTATGATAACAAAAATAAAACCGACTTCAAAAAAAAACTTCCTCTTAGCCTTTTCCCAATTATCTTGGGGTCAGCTTCCAGTCTAACCAGATGCGGCTGAATACCAGTATTTTACACGGAGCGACTGCCATCAGACCTCCGCAACCCAGTAACTGGGCAATGCCGATATCCTAAGGTTAAACCGTTTGTCAGACTTTCGGGCTTCTGACTACCCGTAACGACTGTCATAGGTATTCGTATGACACCCGGGACCGACGGCTTAACGTGCTCTCCGAGGCACGGAGGGGTCTCGATGTGTAACAAATGGTCACCCATCCACGGACTGACCGCGGCAAGCACAGCTTAACCTCGCATATCTTACGATCGGCGCGGTTGTTATTTAGCCGCGAGCTCCTCTCGACTTCAAAAAAAAACGATGAAAAGAATAAAATAATTACCATATTATAAAATTAACAGTTTTAGAAGTCGGTGCTAATCCACGCCGAACCAAATTGAAGGCACCGACTTCAGAAACTGGTAATTTTATAATATGGTAATTATTTTATTCTTTTCATCGTTTTTTTTTTGAAGTCGGTTTTATTTTTGTTAAAATGTTTTTTATTTTTTTCGTTTTAGTAGCCTTAATTAAAATATGGTTGGACCTACTAAAGACGCTGCTCGTAACATAATCACATCATCACATTATGCGTACTGTTCGTCATTGAGGAGTTCTATTGTCTATCTCCGAAGTTCTTCATCAGATCTTCACCAAATTTAAATGGGACCAATCTGGAAGTATATCCTTTCAAATAACTTTATTTTCATCTAAATCGGTTTATAAATGGCGGACGTATGAGGTAACAAACATTAAAAAAAAAACATACAGACGAATTGAGAACCTCCTCCTTTTTTGGAAGTCGGTTAAAAATGATGTTACATTACTTACATTTCATGAATAACTGCTTACATGTATCTAACTCATAAAACAGACAGATCTAAATATAAACTAGTGTTATTGGAAATTAACTATGGCTTATTAACACGTCTTGTGTTTTTTTTTTAAACATTTCTCCACACTAGGATTTCCACATGCACAAACATCCAGACCCGGAACAACTATCTGTAGGCCATACAAATATTTGTTCCGTGCGGGAATCGAACCCACGACCCGTAGCGCAGAAGCCGATCGCTCAGCCACTGCACCAACCGTGTCGTCAAACGTTTTTACAGGACTGTCATACATAAGTTTCGTACTTGTCAGATAGTTCAGACACACTTCGTGTCTCTACTAAATAAAACAATATTATGACAATATAATGAATCCCCAAAAGCAAATATAAGTATATATTTTAAGCGCAATTAAACACAATAGTATTTGAGCGCAATAGTGGAGAATTGATTGGTTGAGTGAGACCGCTGAGTGCGGGCAAGCCAAACTTTCTTAATTAACTCGTTATTGTGCACTGCACGAAACACCGCGCTATATACTAAGCTTATAACCGTCCATACTAAGTAAATAGTAGAAGTTGATATTTATTGTATTTCGCTTGTTATTGTTCTAGAGTGAATTATTTATGATTCAAACCAACTTTGCAATCAGCCAGAATATATGCGAGCCATGCTCAAAGGTTCAGTTTATTTCGGAACAAACATAGAACTAGATATTATTTAAAGTAACGTTTTATTCAACATTTATAACATTCACTTACTTTTATTTATTTAAGTACCTACTAAATCCGAACTATTTCCTTTCCACTTCCGTTTGTTTTTATCCATATCCAAACGTTATCCGATGATAATTTCGCAACAGGATTTTGATATTATTATCGCTTTGATACCTACGAAGAATTACAGAATAACAGAACATTACATAAGGTATGTTTCAAAACTTTTAGTTGCGCCTATTCTGATAATAAGAAAACCTTTCGAAGTAGAAAAGGTCAAATTAATTATGTAGTCCGTGTCGATGGGACCAACGCGGTATCAATGCCAGACTTTTTCAGACAAACCCATATTTGTCTGGCTGCCATCACACAATGCTCTTTAATCTGACCATTAATGACATGCCTCTCACCACCCTCCGCCTTATTAAGGCCCGCACTTTTATTTTTATAGTTCTTTCGCAAAAAATTCGCCTTCATGCAAGTCAATGGAAGTGACACGGTATTAAATCCTCATTAATTTAACGTCATTCGCTATTCCAAAGCCGTAAAGTCGGAAATTGATCGATTTTGTTTATGTATCCTGTAGGTATCCGGCATTGATTTAAAGACAGACTAGGCTACCCAACCTCAATTTAGTACCGGGTAAAATGGGCTTGGGAACCACGAGGCACGAATATGGAATAGGAGACTTTACGACATAATATTTTTTAAACTATCTACAATTTCAATAATTCGAATAAACAATAATATTGTATTCGTAAATACACTGCACTTATGGCCGTAATGGTTTTAGAATCACGTTCCCTAACTGAATTCTTATTAGCCCCGTAGTTATCTAATAAGCCAATTTTACGGTACTTACTTATACATATCAGATATATGATTATTTTTAAAAGTAATGTGTTAAGCGGTTTTTGTGGTTCAAATATTTATATTATAGGTATAGCAAAATAACGTTCTTAATTATTCTATTTACACAATAATTGTGGAGTACCTAGGTACCTAGGTATATAGTACCTGTTGCGGGGCATGCTTTTGCGAATCCCGTGATCCTGGCCGAACGTTCAGGAGGAACACCGTTGGTTTTTAGCCGGTAAGAGTCCGGAAGATCTCCTCGCCTTCTCCGGGCGAGGGACACCCATGAGGATTGTCCAATGAAAAAAATAAAATAAAAAAAAGTATATTATAGTACAACATTAAATAACTGAAAAGACTGATTTTAAGTTTTTATTCCAGCACACCGGTATATTGTATGTATTTTAGTTAGGTAATAAGATAGGACCTTCTTATTTTCTAACAGCTCACACTTTTATCCACATATTTTATAAGGTAACTATTTAAATGTTTATCTTTATCTTTGCTGCGTAATGGGCAATTGGGCATAGATAAAACGGGATAAATGAGGCACTTGCACTCTCCCTCCAACTCCAGACCTCGGGCAAAAACAAGCCTAGCTCACGGATGGACACTGCCAGCTACTAGAATATCAAGTCCTTATTTCTCAGAGTTTCTCCATATAGGGTCATTTACACAGCCTTCCACATCACCACAACAAAAATTAATCAGTAGGCAAAGCACTACTTCGCAACTACGCAAGAGGCACTAGTCCACAAAAACGCTCCATTAAAACGATAAGTTTTTCAATGAGGGATTTAGCAAAAGCTTCTTTTTTCATCCACTTCGTTCACCCATAAACGAACGCTGTCAGCCATCGCCATTGAAATCGGTCTCCTTTAATTTTGAAGCCAATAAATTTTGTAATCCGCCAACTGAATTTATATCGGCCATTTAATGTCAATAAAAGAGAAGACGCCAGCTCGCGCTTTTTGCCGGGCCCGCCAAATGTCACCGGGCTCATTTTACATACAAAGGTGATGTGTCAATGATTATAGTTAGGTAAGTCGGGGCCGGAGTTCCTCGCATTCCATTAGAAGGCTAATTCAAGGATTTATTTTAAAAGGCACTTTACACACTGACTTTAAACGTATGACCTTTTCTTACATAAATAACCTTATAAATAAGTAAGTACTAAGTATCCACATATTCCACAAAATTAGAAAGCAATCCTCGCTGAGAATCATAATTATTACCCACAGTAATAACATCATCCAGACTGAATGTCAATATTTACACATGAATACAAAGCGCATTGTAATTACATCTCGAACATTTACCTACCTATGTGCTATCGCCTTCGCGTTTAATTACGTCTAAGTACAAATACACAGATGTCTAGCCATATAAGGCATCATTCAGGTTCCATTAAACCGTCGATGGTGGATTGAGACCCCAGTTGTGTATGACAGTATACTTGTTCATGTTCAAGTCTAATCGCTTGACGAGGGAGTCATGTCGACACGCACGCAAATTGCGCCGCTTGTTTACGACATTGTACCTACCTACCTAACTCGATTTGCGTATTGTGAACACTACCTACTTAATCGCTTTACTAGAGGGTGGTGGAGCATTGAGTTTGCTTTGTCTTGCTGCATAATACAGGACTGAAGTAATAGGTGGCAAGGTCGAATTGAATGGTATACCTTTAGATTCCTGTGGGTATACCCTTTGACCACATGGGAAACAATACAGGTAGGTTGTAAGTACTACGTAGTACATATTACTTCTATGAGTACATAATACTTCTATGACACCTATGTCTCTTCCTATAATAACGCGATTGAGCTCGACCATGTGATTTTTCACCTACGCCATCCTGATGTTGTGGTGTGCTAAGATGGTGTTTAGGTTTTCTACCATGATGACGTACCTACATGTACGTACACAGTCACGGGTCGAGCTCAATCAAGCTATCACGAGAAGAGACTAACTGTACTGTTCTACCCTACATGGGTATAATCACCTAGCTCTTCTTTAGACTCTAGAGTTTTGTTTTAAAAGGGTAAAACGGAATTCTCATGTTTTGTAAAGTTGCACTTTGTGTTGTGCAATTAGATGCGATTTAAAAAAAAAAGGGAACAGATGTTGAAAGTATCTTGAGAATACATAATCATCTTTTTCGAATTGAAACGCCAAATGGCATTTCCATTGAGCAAATGGTAGAGCCGTGCCGCTTTGTCGTCAGCCATTCGCTTCGGATTGAAAGGGCTGGATTCGATATCGTATGGAGCAGCTAACTGCCGATCGCAGCGACGAATGAATACCTACACCCAATACAAAGAACTGATCGGAATATTGAAGCTTACTCGAGTAGCGAGTCAATAGTGTCGGTACAAAATACGAAATTCTTATTTCAATCTTGCATAACAGCTTTAGAAAAGCTCTCAGAGAATATAATGTTTGAAAGATATTTTGTAGCTATTGATATCAACTTAAATTGAGATCTCTTAAAGACAAATGTCCTGCTGATTGGCGACATCGTGCGTCTCGGGTCGTTGCGCCCACAAATGAGGTTGAGTTGCACAATAGCTGATGCTAGCGAACCTACCGTAAGTTGGTTCAGGTCAAAGCTTCTATACCTCATTACTCAAAAGGCCATTCCAGACATTATCTATATTCTTACTCGAATAGTTTATACCATAATTTCTGGACTTTAAAAGAGACCTCAATTGACCTCAGAGTTTCTTTTGGCGTTGCTTCTCAGAGTTTGGTCGTGTGTCTAGAAGAAACTTGGCTCATCGGCTCTCAAGTCATTTTAGTCTCTTTGTCTCAGAGATAGTTAGATAGGAAACTGTGACTATCTATGTCTGATTATGGTGAGTTTTGACGTGGCATCTTTATTCACCAACGTTCCAATTTTAGAGTCTTGTTGTCTTGTTGTTATCTAACGAAAGCTAAGGGAAAACGACCTGCCTATACAGGTATATGTATATTTTTCTGTTGAAGAAATGCCTAGAGGGTAACTTCTTTATCTACCGTGGACAGCACTACCTCCAGATCGACGGAGTGGCTATGGGCAGCCCAGTAGCACCGGTGATAGCCAATATCTGGATGGAACATTTTGAGACACTCTTAGGTCCGTATTACAGAACATTCCTCAAGTTCAGTTTGATCTTTAATCAATTGATCACTGTTTAAGTATCGAATCAGTACTTGAGCATTGGTCTTATTCCAGAACAGTAATCAATCTATACTCAGCTGAATCGAGACTCAAATTGAGCCTCAAGCAGAGGTGTGTATTGTCTATGCATCAGCCTGTTTTCGATTACGATTTTTATTTTCTTTACCAACTTTGTTCCGATCTTCACAGGATTAGAAATTATGAAATGTACCATACGAACCCTATTATTTAGGAAATGTTAATAAAAGTCGCAAATTGTGAGCAAAATGGTTTCCCTACAGAAATAAGTGATATTAATTTATTTATATCGGAATGGAACACGATGATTAATAAATGCATGATGTGTGAAAGAGACAAATTTAAAGGTTGGAGTGAGACAACTAATAAATGCTAAAGATATACGCTTGTGATAAATGAACGTATTTATTGAAAAGTAGACTTGAATGTTTTACTTACTATATTTTGATAACAATATTTTTATTATAATTTAAAAAGGTTAAACTCAAATTTTGTTTTAAATCAGCGTTATTATTCATACATTTATTGAAGTAAAGTATCGTAATTAATGTAATAATTAGATGGCTTTATTTAAATAGGTAAATATAAATAAAGAAAAACTTTAAAATAACTATTATAGCCAGGCAACAAAGAAAGAGTAAAATATAACATCAATTGACAAGACAATCTATGCTCAAGCGCGGTGTCGGCCATACTTGGGTGATTACAGATCAAATCACTGCTTGGAGTCGAATTTACGAACTGAGTAACGATCTAGAATAAAGCCAAACTCAGCTGAACTATGATCAATAAATCTATTTTTGAGGAACGTTCTAAAATTAAAACTCTACTCAAAACTAGTTTTAAACAGAGATCAATGCTTGAGTTTCGTTCTGTAATACGGACCTTAGACTTACGGGCAGCAGGAGTGAAACTGTGGAAAAGGTACGTCGATGATGTCTTTTGCATCATGAAGGATAGTTCGCATGAAGCAGAACAGTTTGCTAGCCGCTTGAATTCCATACATGCGAACATCGATTTTACTTTTGAAATGGAAATGGTCGTTAGCTTTTCTTGATGTACAGGTAAACGTGAGATATGATGGTACCCTTGGACACACTGTATACCGAAAACCGACACACACAGATAGGTACCTTAATGCCCATTCACACCAATATCCGCGGCACCTTCAATCAGTTGTTACCTCACTGACGAACAGAGGATACGATCTGTGCGACACTGAACATTTAGACAGGGAGCTCGCTCATGTTCAGGAGGTATTGAAGACAAACGGATACAGTGGGTACCTACGACGTCCGAAGAGGAAAGAGAAAAAAATGAGGGTAAACAGAGTGCCAACTTTCATGCCATATTTAAAGGGAGTGACGGATAAAATTGGTACAGTACTACAGAAATACGCCATTAAGACTGCATACAGTCCTCTCTCCAAAGTATCAAGGCAACTGCGTACTCCAAAGGGTGTTATTCCTCTTCAGACACCTGGCGTCTACAAGATTGACTGCAGCTGCGGCAGTTCCTATATCGGGCAGACCAAAAGAACAATAGCAGAACGGGTCAAGGAACATATCGCTGCAGTCAAAGAGATGTAACCTATTACAAACAAATGTACAAATTTTTTCTATGAAAATGTCTCCAATAGCCCCTCTATACCTATATAGAGGGGCTATTGGAGACATTTTCATAGAAAAAATTTGTTCCCATTCTACAGTACAGCCATCTAGTGTTAAGTAGCAAAAGTACGTAACTTTGATAGTTAGAAGACGTTTCAATCTTTCGAACGGTAGGTAGCGTGCTATTTATTTTTACTTTGTAGGGATGTTTAACATTTATCGATAATGATATCGATGGGGGTTTCAGAGGTTGATATGCAATGTGCCCGGGTATGTAGTAACGGTACTTTAAAGGCGCTATTTTTACTCAATTTTAACGACAAAAGCACCCAACATGGGGGTTGAATACCCACTTATAATAACCCCAAGGATAGGGAAATAGTAGGTATTTGGTTCAAATATTTTAACAACTTAAGATCTAAGTCGCATAGAGGTGTGATTCTTTTACAGGTGTGTTTTTTATGTTTGAGTTGTTCTACTCAAACACCAAAAAGTAAAAGAAAATTTTTTTTTTTTTATTTTATTTTAGTAAAAGTGAAAATGATGTATAAGATTATGTATAAAATAAAATATCATATATTATACTTTTATGTCTCATTACAAAAGTTGCTTAAATGTTTGTATGGCCGTTTGATATTTCTTTAGGTCGTCTTTGTTTTAGCCTTTAAAACGAAATTAAATTTACGCATCCGTGAAACGTAATGAGTATTGTAATATGTACAGGTCGAAATAGGTAACTCGGATACCAAAATAGCTCTATCTTTGAGGGGATGGAGAATTGACTATTACCACGAAAGTAAAGAAAATGGGGTGACTTTCGGCACATATTCTTGAAGAATTCAGGGGTTTGAATGAATAAATATAATATCGTTAGTTAGCAGACTATTTAACTTTAAAAGCTATATTTAATCAGTTTTATCGACTAAAGCACCCAACATGTGGGGTTGAATATCCACTTAATAATTATCTCCCCCCAAGGATAGAGAAATAGTAGTATTTGGCTCAGATATTTCGACCTCTACATATTCAAACACTCGTCGCACAGAGGTGTGATTCTTTTACAGGTGTGTAGAACAAATTAAACACCAAAAAAGTAACATATAAAAGACGCTTGTTATATTCTTCAGTTTTTGTATTAATTTAGAAAAAGTGAAAATAATGTGTAAGATTATGAAACGCAGCGGATGGATACAAATATTTTTCGTTGCGTTCATTCTGGACGAATTTTATCTATTTTTCTCTTGGAATATTGATTAGCGGAAACCTAAAATCACAAATACAAATTTAAACAAAACAATTAAAAATTGCTATACTGATAGCTAAATAAACATGATTATATTTGCACTCGACTGTTTTCAGTGTTCCTTTATAATTTCCCTCTTTTTTTGTCGATAATAGGTAGGTACTAATCGATGGGATACACATCTCTATAATAGGTACCCAAACTGTTCTCGTTTGAAAACAACGACATCTGTTGTTGAATAGTTCATTACAAAATTGACATTTTCCAGAATGTTCAACGTCATATTAATATTTTATTGTAATTATAAACATATTACCTACGAAAAATAGCTGCAGACACGTTCCGTTGCTAGACTGGTTCGAGATTTACAGTACCTAAGTATGCAAGTCGGCATTTTTTATATAATAAAGGCACAAAAACATTTTTTTGAGCAATGACAATGCGACCTCTCACGGGGAATTATTGGAAGCTAAACTAGGACCAATTGTCCTCTAATTTAAAAAATCAAGGAACACGAATTTTGACTGATGTCCTGTCTATATGTATAGCATTGAATGTCTTTGGCTGCAGTCAAGAACCACCAGATCAACAAGTCCGCAATAGCCGAGCATCTTCTGGAGTCCGGTTCCAATCACTGGATAGAATTACATAGTCCAAAAATCCTCTCCACCGATCGTCACTATTATCTCAGAATAGTAGTTAAAGCGATTGAAATTAAGAAGTACAAGCATTTCAATCGGGAAGATGGATACAAACTATCAATAGGTATCATGGAATCCGGTCAAGTCAAAGTCAAAGTTTTTTATTTCAAATAGACCAGATTTCAGGCACTTTTAAAACGTCAAAACTAGGTGCACGGTTCCAAAAGGTAGGTTCTATGGAGAAGAGCCGGCAAGAAACTCCATGAATACTCTTTTCAAAATAGTAGTTCATTACAATTCCATTACAGTAGTGTGAGAAATAGAATGAGATTAATGCAGGTTAATGTAACAAATAAACTCACATAAGAGTAACAAATAGAAAAATATGCCTTCTAGGATTGCCATAGCAGTTAAGGGCTGACCAGTCCCGACAGACGGCACCCGTTCACGAGCTCAGCTCAGCGAGGTCAGCTCAACCATATTAAAGGGAACTCAACGACCGGATAAACAACGCCACCATCAGCAAGACATTTAAGTGAGCATGACAGACTCATACTACCAGACAATAGGCAGTAATATGATATGATTATAAGCGTATCACTAATAGCTGCATGATGCTCATACTTTACAGTTTGGAATGAAGTATTGTAAAGCGATATTACTAAAATAATACAAAAACCTATTTTGCCAAAGTATTAAATAATAATTAAAATGCAAATTATTAAATTTGGATAATTTGTAAAAAAAATATTTAAATTGATAAAATAATGTACCTACAGGTTATTTTAAGTCAATAAAAAAGAAGAATACCAGAAGTAAACATTAAAAATAATGTCAGGTCATACAACCGGATAGGCACAAAAGATAATAAAAATAATATAATACAAGCCAGGTTCATCAGCAAGTGTTATCGTCGACGGGACGTTTTAGGCGAGTGTAAAGACGTCGTCAGTGTGGTGTATCGAAGTACCGACGATAATAGTATTCTTAAAATTCAAGATCAAGTGAGGGTAGATGAAAAAACCCTTGCTTCACGAAGATGACTACTGCTCCGCCACATCAGTCAACCCGTGACCACGGCCGGTGAAATTGGCCGAAACGTCGGGATAAAATAATAAGGTATTTTTCTGCCTTATAAATTTTCTACGCGATTAGACCCGATTTAGTATTTTTATAATGTGTACGAATCGCGAAAGTTTGAAAATATTTACCTATGTCTGAGATAGAGAATATTTAATTTTACTTACAGTTGCTCTGAGACTTACAGCAATAAAACGAGAGAAATGAACCACACCTTTTTGGTATTTTTTGTTCAAATCTCGATATTTTCGTATGCCAAATGTTGACATTTTTGACAGGATAATATCATAAGATATCTATAAAACAAAACAAATGGTACAAAATTAGGAAGTACTTATATTTTTATTTCATTTTTTTACCACCATACTAAATCATGTTGATGAAGTCACGTATACATTGTGACGGTTGCATAAAGCCGGTTGCCCGGCGCCTCGCCCTGTTTGAAGCAAAGGACGAGTATGAATGCTACGCCGAGAGCTACGTCAAATGTTTTTGGGGGCTTTGCGATCTACACAAAAGTAACGAGAATATTATCATCTCCGTACCAGATACTAAAGGTAAGAACCAAAGCTAATAGTTGAATTTCTGAATTCTCTATATCTGTGGGAATACTTATCTACTAGGTACTGAATGAAAATATGATGGCCTACCCTAAGTAGGTGGGTACCTTAGGTGTCGTTTATGGTACATATAGGATTATTTCAAGAGAATATCCTCCGTTGAACAGTACCTTTAATCAGTGTATCTTTAAGGAAATGGAGGATAGTGTTGTGGTGCAACTTGGGAAAGCCAGATCCAACCGTGAACTGTATCTCAAATTTATTGGTTGATTGGTTTATCTTTAACGTTTATAGAATACGTAATATGGATTATTTGTTCCAGTAGTAACAGACCAACCAAGACCGCAAGAGATGCCATACTCCAATCCAAGGATAATAAATGATATTGCTGTAAAAACTTGATTATTGACCAACTTCTACGAATAATACAACAACTAGTAAAAAATGCATATATTTTACACATTTCAATAAATAATTAATTATTCCGATAAACTATTCTGCTTTTCATTTAGCACCTGTCGTACATTCATATTTATTCTTGATTCTTGAATGTAATTTCCAAATCTGTGCCATTTTTCATAGTCTACATTTTCATTCATGATTGATACAATATCTTCTGATTTAGATATGTATTTAAAACTAGGGTTGTTACTAGAGACAATTGTTATGTCACTATTATCCCAAGGTGAATCTGATGATGGTAGAATTTTAGGCACAGCATGATAACATAAACGGGCTTCTTTTGACATAATCACTATGTCTCCACTGTCTATGAGGATTGCTGATGGCTCTATTGACTTGTCTTTGCCTCCAATTAAAAATATTGCTGACTGCCCAAAACTGAAAACATAAATTATTAAAGTATAATGTTGCAAAATCTCAATTTGTGTGTGGATACAAGTGACCTTTCTACTATTAAAGGCAATTGCATCAACAATTATATCAAATTCTCAATTAAATTAGTGGGCTTTGTCTTCCCAGATAAAGCTTTATTTCCTCAGGAATACTTTAGGCCATAAAACATTATATAACTACAAAACTGACCAACTTTACAAAGAGACCTTGATAGTATAGGGATCCCAGTATAGTACGACCTTCACCGAGCTGGTTAATGGATGATAAGTATTTTATATCAAATTAAATATGTCAATAAATATATTGCTAAAAGGTTAACTAAAAAATTTCAGTCCAGAATATGATTAAATAATTATTTTTTTAAATATTTCACTGGTTTGGTTAATAGGCAAATTCCATACCAATCGAAAGTATGAAGCCTATAGAATATGCAAACGTTAGTTTGCCTTTTTTTTTTCTTTTAGCGTGGGGAAATCCTCATGGACTATCCCCCGTCTGGGGAAGACGGGGGGGTGCGCCGGACTTTTACCGGCTAAAACCCCACGGTGTCCCTCCTTCTGACCTAAGGCCGGGGTCACGGGATTCGCTGTTGCATGCACCGCGACTAGTTCGCGGCGCTGCGACCCCCATGCTGGACACGCCTGCAAAGTGTACAGCGCCGTGTCCTCGGGGCAGTCGCAGTGGTGACAACCAGGCGTCTGCTCCCGACCTATACGACACAGGTACTTCCCAAAACAGCCATGTCCCGAGAGTACCTGCGTCAGCCGGAAGCTGAGGGCGCCGTGACGCCTCTCCAGCCACTCCTCCATCACGGGTCTTACCGCCGCTATCGCGGCGTGCCCCGCGCTGTGTTGCGCAAGTCGCTCCCTCCACTCGGCCACCAGGATCTGGCGGAGCTCGCTCCGCTCAGGCGCCTCCTCGCGCTGATGATATCTCAGCGCGAGGGCTCTCGCCTCCAGATCCCAGGGCGCTGATCCGGCCAATAGACTCGCCGCCTCGAAGGAGATCGTACGGTATCCCCTTATTACCCTGACGGCCATCGCCCGCTGCGGTCTCCGCAGGATAGCGACGTTGCGGGCCGTCAGGGTGTCCGCCCAAACGTTAGTTTGCCTATTTTTTCCCATCACAACTCTTGGGCAGGCAGGTATGAACACAGCATTTAATTTAATTAATCACATTCTGGACTGTAATTTTTTAGTCAACCCATTTTCAATATATTTATTGACATATTTAATTTGATATAAAATACTTTTCATCCATTAACCAGCTCAGTGAAGGTCGTTCTATACTGAGATTTTAAGACTATGAACCCTAAGTCTGCTTCAGCATTTTTTTTTAGAGGCAGTCGGTTAGGAACCCTCTACTCATACTTTCAGGAATTGTAAGTGGTGGCCATATCTTATGCAGTCAAATATAAAATCATTTTTACATAAAATTGTTGCCATTGCATCTAGTATTCATTTTTTTTTTTGACTTGGTCGCATTTGGCCCTAGTCTCACCTGACGGTAAGCACAGACAGGGTCTAAAATGGAGCACACAAATCTAAGGAACAGAGATTTAAAGGGATTCCCCTGTACCCCTCTGGCTCTCACATACACACAACCAAACACAGTAAACTGCTTGACGCAGCTATTCTAACCCGTCCCCACATGGGGTAAAACAACTAAATAACTTATACCTGAATGAGAATAAAGGTGCTTCTAAATTAACTTCTGAATGGTCAGTATGGGCAGACAGAGTGGAGTTCATATGATAATAGTTGATAATGGCTGCCTCAGCCCTAAAGCCTGAGTAGCCCAGGTATTTTGCCAATACATCTGATAATTCTGCTAAATCCTCAGGAAATGGAGACTTGTTCTCATCCATGTAAACCTGGAAGTTAATCAAAATGATAATAAGATAGTGAATAACATTGCCTTATTAAAAAATTATAACTTTTTAAGAATAGCATAAAGGAAGCTAAGTTACAATTTGTAAGAGCAATTTTCAGGACTCTATTTCAGAAGAGATTATAGCTCTTAGGGATGGAAACCAGGATGATAGAATTGACGGACCAGCATTCCAACAAAGCATAGCAAACAAACAGTAAGATAATATTAACATTTTACTTTTGTATCCCAATTATGGTGATATCCTAGTGTCGTCCATCGCAGTTTCTTTTGAAGTTGCCTTTCACATTGTCCGTTTATAAAGCATTCTTCCCACCAATCTTGCAAATTAACTTCTATGTCAATATTTAATTTATTTGGCTTCCTTGGATAGTCTTCTAGGCATTTTCTTATCCAATATCTCTGTCCTAAAGCAGTAAACGGATTTCTGATTAATAGTAAACCAGGGTGCCTCTTAAATGTAAATATTTGCCATTCCTTTAAACTCCTTAAACCCAGTAATTCCGTCCTTGTATCTTCTTTAATATTATCTGGAGTAAAACTAGTTACCTGCAAAAGAATAATATGAAGTAAGTAATAAAGGTATATTGGAATTCACGATCAGACTAAAAGATAGTGATAAAATAAAACCTTATCAGCGCAGAATTTTTCCACTGTTATTACTTCTTGTAACGACGGTTTGGGTTTATTTGATTTATAATATTTGAACGTCCTCATAAACTGATCTTCTTTAGACGACAAAGCTGGATTTCCTTCCATTAAAACTCAATAAAACTTAAAAATAGATTCTAAATACTTGTGCTATAATGTAACACATGTCATTTTGTGTTTTGTTTGTTGTTCATTGTTGTATTTCAGTGACAGACAATGACATATGACACTGACAGTCTGTCACGAAATCACGAGTGTCACGGACTAACAGGTTTTTTTATTAATGAAGATCGTGTATTTTCGAAGCTTTTGGAAATATATGCAATATTTTATCATTATACTCACAAACTACTTATAGGGATTTTTACTTATGAAATTGTGATTATGAATTTGGGTTGTTATAAGTTGTTGAATTTTCTGTTTTCTATTTCGTTTTCAGGTTTTTTTCCTCTTCTAGATTAAAAAAAAAATAAATGTCATGTCAAATTTTTCAAAACATTGGACTAACCCCATAATTAATATATCCCTCTAAAGTTTGTGCCCTCTACAAGAAATATAGTACGTCTTTGAATATAATACTAGGTACTCTCAAAAGGTTCTTTGGTCAGTGGACTAAACAAAACCTGGAGCTTTAGTAATTGCTAATAAATCTTACCAAATAACCAATTAAGCATAATTTCAACATTTTGAACTAGTGTCCCTAATTAAATAAAACATGAGTGCTAATACAATTTCGGAACAACCGGTAGACGCTATCAAGGTAATAACTTCTATAATTTGTCTTGGTTAATTTCTCTCCTTTGGAGGCACTATTTCTTGCAGAATTTCAGACACCTTTAACTCCTATCTTTCTCATTGTCAAGCCTCCAGTTATTGCTGATATGGCCCTACTTGGGGAAATTGTTTATAAGGCAGTCATTAGAACTTAACCATTTGATAGTACCTACCTTCCTATGTAATTTATTTCAGAATGTCGAAGATGGAAAAGCAAAATTAAAGAAATGGCTGAATATGAACTTTAGAATAGAGATGACAGATGGTAGAATTCTAATTGGAGTATTCTTGTGCACAGATCGAGATGCCAATGTTATATTAGGTAAGAAAATTTCTTATATTTCTTTTCTATTACATGGCAACTGTATGAAGGAATATTAGATACTTAATTTTAAAAAGAATTGAGGCCTTCATGTAAAAATACCTATAGTCAAATATAACAAAGAATTTTGTTAAGTACTTATACATGTTTTTAACTACCTCGTCGGTCTAGTTGTGAGGTCCTGGGTTCGATCCCCAGGTCAGGCAGTGTTTTTAGGTTTTACTGTGTGGAATCCCTCAGTAGCAGCCCAGAGTTTGGATTTGCGCCCGGTTGACTGCAATAGGCTCGCCCCCTATTACATAGGACTTAAACATTACAGTGAATACACCTGTACCCAACCCTTCATACAGGCATAATGTTATGTTATATTTGTTTTTGATTCCAGTTTTTTATGGTAGCAGTAACTTATTGATTTTCTTCCTTTCTAGGAGCATGTTCAGAGTACCTCAAAAGCAGTGATGGTGAGACGGAAGAACCTAGGGTACTTGGTTTGGTTATGGTACCTGGCCGTCACATTGTATCCATTCAATTAGATGACACTACACCACCACAAATATACTGTTATGATGAGTGATTCTTCGCCATTTTCCTTACTTTTGTAATTAAATATCCTTTTTTATCAATAAGCCTTCTTAGTTTGACATTGTACTTGATATTTATACTTAACACTAATTAAGTTTTGAATGAAAAATAAAACAATTGGAAATAGTTAGATATTTAATTAGAGATTATTTAAGTTTTCAATGAGTTGTTTCAGTACATCTGGTTCAAGGTAAATATTTTTTGAACTGTTTGTAAATGGATTGTATTCATCTACACTATGATTTGATTTTAATATTTCAGATAATTCTGTCACAAGTTCTTGAATTAAAAATCGAGATTCACCAAATATGGGGAATAAAAATTTACTACTTAAAATATTATTTAAACAAATATATGGTTGAATAACTGCTTTTTGTTTACTTAGTCTTTGACAGAAGTTTACACTTAAGTTTCTTACATCCTCATCTTCATCTTGCAAAAAGATAATTGCACATTTTATTGAAGTGACTTTCATTAAATCAGGCAAGTTATCAAATTCATTAGCCAGTTCATTGTTAGCAATTGCTGCTATGTATCTCAAATCCACATCTGAGTTTTCAAAGTCACTTAATTTATTAATAATTTTCATCAAACTTAATTTATTATCATTCTGAGTATTGGCAATATTTCTTGCTACCAACGGAATAATGTATCGTAATATGTATACTAATTCTCTTTGCTCTACATTTTTCAAGAGTTCTTCTGTATCTAAATGGCCAGATAAATCAGTTATTAGTGATATTTCAAAAATAATTTTCCAAATAATACTACTGCAATATCTCTTCTCAAATGTTAACAGAATTTCAACTATTTCCAATAGAACTTCCTTTGCTATGCAATTTTGCGTTTTAATTTTCATGAAAATGAATTCACAATACATTTCGTAATTACTTTGTTTTATTAGAATATTCAGCAGAGCTGGTATTTCATTCCATAAACATGTATTAATATAGATTTTAAGTTTAGCTTCTGCCCACAGATGGATACCAGGGACGTGCACATTACTATTCATTTCCAAAATTGTTCTTTCAATATCTTCTAATTTATAATCATTGATATAAGTATCCTCAAATATTTTTTTGCATAGATATGAATGGTTCTGACTACAAAATATTCTTCCGAATCTATCTCTTAACTTTTCTAAGTTCTCTTTATAGGCTGGATTCAAAGAATAATATTTATGGCATAAATTTAACAAAATTAAACTACCATGTAGAGAATTTTCCGACTCACAAGTTTGATTTAACAAAACAACAACAATGTTCTCAAAATCATAAATGTTAAATATGCATTTGGCAGTCAAACGCCTAACTGTTTGTATGGGGCTATTAAGCAGCAAAACTAAATGATTCAATAAATCCATGTCTGTAGTTTTTTGTTTATCCATGTCATAAGAGAAATTGTACCTCTTTGCACTGTTGGCTAATAAATTCAGAATGGGTACTAAGTTTGAGTGTGACTGTACTTTATCAGTGTCATTGTTTAGTTTCAATTGTTCCATTATGTATTTCCATAGCTTTGGTGAATGCGTTCGCAGCTCATCGCACGCGACTGTCGCTGTTGTTTGCTCATCACTCCCTGAAGCTTTCTTCTCACCAATTTGTTTCGGAATAAGGGCTCCATACAACTGAAGAGCTGCATTTCTGGAATTATTTAAGCAAAGCATGGTAAGTAGATTTTCTTTGAAACTGTAGTGTATTTATTGTAAGTATCTACAACAATTCACCTGATTTGCCAATGAGGACTAGTAAGATTTCCAAACGCAAGTTCGGCTAATTTGGCAAAATAAAACATCATGTCCGAAGCTAAGCTGCTATCAGTAACTATCCTCGTCATAAAATGAATATAGATTGCTTTTGGTAAGTCAATTTGATTTTCTATGTTTTCATTCTTTTTCTTTGGCGAGTCTTTTGTAGTGTTACATATTTTTAATAGAGTATTTATGAAGTAATGGAATAAAGGCTGAAAAAGCATACAATATAAATACATCACGAAAAATGTACGGTTAAAAAAAATGATGTGTTAAATTCAGAATTTTCTCACTTTTCCCTTCTTCATATCACTTGAAACTATTCTGTGTACCATAATAGAGAGGCCTGCACCCTTCCTTGTTATTGATGACATTTTATTTGTTTCTGATATCAAATCGTTCAGTTTACATTTAAGCAAAGTGTAAGGCACATTTGAAACTTCATTTTCTTCTGATAGAGAAGTCAAATATTGAATGCCCTTTCCTAAAATAAAGAAACTCATAATCAGTATACTTGAGGAAAAACTAAAATTCAATTAAAACATTACAAAACCAAACCATTTACCAAGAGAGGCTCCCGCTGCTTCAATGGCTCCTTTGTGTCGTGATGTCTCCAAAACATGAGTAATTATGTTCAGGCACTTTTCACACATAATGGCGTCATTGTCATTGATTTGTATTAAAATCGATGCTAGATCACATGATGCCTACAATCATAACATTAAATTGTCATAGCAAATTAGGAAAAACATCTGTTACAAAATTAGAACAATGAAAATTACCTTAACATTTAACCAAAGAGAATTCATTACAATTTGGTGCATACCAGATATTTTTGTCTGATCATTCTCATCACCAAGACTATGACCAGAATTATCAATAATATTTTCTACCATGTCACTCATTTTTGAAAAATCAGAACTTGTTGAACTTTCTTCTTCCCAGCCAAACTGGTTGGATATGCTTTCCAAAACATTAACAAATTCTGGCATTACTGAAATTTTGTAGGAACTCGAAATACAGGTCTCCAAAACAACTAGCAAAATGCTCATAAAGGAATACAACTGTTTTCCCGTTTCAATTGATTTCATAATGTTTGTTCTAGCTCTATGTTCAGTAATTAACTCAGTATACGCAAAATTAAATATGTCTTCTACACTTTTGTATTCTGCTATGGAATGTTTATCTTTCATTACTAAATTAGTTAATAATTTAAACATGCTCTGGCCACAGCTGATCTCATAAAAAAACTTGCTCTTCATGCATTTCAGAGCACCATTTACTAAATACTTCATAATATTTGGTTCTCTTAATTCTTCAGAGTAGTGGGTCAGCAATACCTTTATCACATTCTCTCTGACGTCATCAGAAGGGTCTTTTAGTAAACTAACTAGCTTTAAAACAAAATCTTCAGTGGATAATAACCAGCACTCCTTTTCTTTTAGATATCCAATCAGCGTTATGTTATCAGGTCTTCTCTGACCCCTTTTCTTATTGTGAATTTCACGAAAACAACTTATTATTGTATTGCATAGTTTCACACTTGTGATCTTCCTTTGATAATTCCCATTCAAATTAATTGAGTTAACAATAAAATTCTGTAATCTTTTACAAAATTCCAGTAAATGTTCCAAGTCTTCGGAATTGTCGTCTTTAATCACATTCAAATAAATAAAATGTAATTGTGTTAAAAAATGGTTACAACTGTTTAACATACTCAACCTTAACACTGTGCAATCTGAATTCACATTGTTATATAAGAAATTAAATATTAAATCATATTCCAATTGACTTGGAACTAGCTTCCTTTGTGAGACACAGACAATATCAAATGCTAACATTCTTATATAGTAATTGCAGTGTTCTATTCCATTCAATATAGCCTTTTCAATATGATTAAAATCAGCAGTTGAACTCCATTTTTTTTCAATGATGTTCAGTTTATTGGCTTGTTTCATTATACACAATTGGCTGCACAGATTTTGTTCCAACTCTTCTTGATCTTTTAATTCATGAAGTAATATATTAGATAATGACGGGAATTTCTTCAGGGTTGTTAAACACCAGAAGTTATTGAAATTCTCAATTGCTTTGCTGCTAGACCCATTTAAAACGTTAATGATGTGGCTAAGAAATATTTTACACCAATCATGTTCAAAGTTAATTTGTTTGAGCAGCGCATAGTACATGTCAGCCCCAGCAGAAACCAGTCCTGGTTTATGCAGACTATATATGAGGCCATCGACCCACTGATTATAAATTGAAGGAAATAATTTGCCATTCTGGTGTTCAATTATTTCGGAGAGCATTAAATACTTTGCTTTGTTCCAGTAAAAGCCATTGATCTCCCTTAACACCATAGCATATGTTTCACAATCTAGTGTGGATATCAGATTCTGGAATATGGATCTATTTAAATCCCTTATTCCAGTAAGAGGATTTTCCCAGTTATGATTGACAAAGTGAAGCAATTTTATTTTATTTTCTTTATTGAAAATGCACTCTTCCAACTCTGTGCCACATACCTTTTTGAACAGTTTCATTGTCTTGAAAGATATGAATGTATACCGACAGTACTCATATCCCATTAGAAGAAGTAAATTAAAAATTGGTTTTAAAACAGATGCAATTTTAGTAACATCATTATGATTTTTCTGAATAAGAAAGTTTGACTGAAACATACCATACATCATAGACACCACAATAAAAGTTTTAGTAGATATTTCTCTCTCCTTCTTTATTAATAATTCTTTGTCAATGATTAGTAATAATTCAGTCAAATATAAATTTTGTTTGTCTGTAAGTGCTATCACTGTATAAAAACATGTTGCACTTAGCAATTGATCATCAAAATGTTTAAAGCCTGTTTTTAAATGCGCCCATAATATTTCAGAAACTTGATTCCAAAATTCTTTGTTTGTATTAGAGGTTTCTTTTGCCAATTTTAACACATCCTGAAATTGAACAATACAAAATAATAATCACTAAATTTTAATAAGTAATATTCTAAAAATCACTATAATTTTAATAAGTAATATTCAGATTTAAGTTAATCAAATTGTTATCTAAGACTAGCTGCCCGGTGAACTTAGTACCACCAATTTTTTTTTTAATCTATACTAATATTATAAAGAGGAAAGATTTGTATTTTTGTATGTAATGAATAAACTTAAAAACTACTGGACCGATTTAAAAAATTCTTTTGCCGATAGAAAGCTTAATTATCACTGAGTAACATAGGCTACGGACAGAGCCATGAGGACACAGCTAGTATTTCCTCATTTTTTTTTTTAAACCACCCGTGTTTAGACGAACCAAACAAACAAATATTATTCAAATTGGTCCAGTAATTTCAAGTTTTTGCGAGATTAAGGGACGGCAATTGTTTTTTATATATCGACAATGTAATACCAATATCTCCTAACTTCGTTTTTGTTGATTTTTAGTTTTTAATGTCAATCAACGTAGAATGCAATTTCGCATTTACTAGCAAAATATCCTAAAACAATATTTGACTATTTATGCCTTAAACCACCAATAGAAATAGCTGCTAAAATATTAGACTCCAATTTTGCTGCAAATGAAACGTTTTTTGTTTATTTCCTGTAAAGTTGCAATTTTTAACTTACGAGATATTGGTATTACATCGTCGATATATAGATTAAAGATACCTACAGAATATAGTACTTAATTTATGTATTTTATATAAACAAAAATAATCATGAAGTAAAATAATTACCTGTATAGACTTAATCTTCAATTCAGAAGTGGGAACACTGATTTCAGCTAAAACTTTATCATATCGTTCCATTGTGCATTAGGAAGCTATCTGAAATGTATGTCAGGTAATGTTTCAATTACCTATACAGTTGCAAACATGCATTATGTTTATAAATAATATTTTTAGTACAGACTTTATGAGTAGCATCTATGATTTTTGTGAGACATTATGATAAAAATAGGAATAGATCAACAAAAAATAAAAGCTTCATTCATTTAACATAATTTACTACATAATCTATATTTACAATAACAATTGAACAGTAATTAACACTATTTCTCTTTAATAGGCTCATATCCTTCTTTTTGGATTTTCTCCTTATAAACGTTAAAGTCTCTCTTTCTATCGAAATGCGAGACCCATTGCGTAGGGCAGGACTTTTCAAACATTTTCCTTAAATCCAAGCATGCTTTAGGTTTCTCTGAATTGTCCTTAACATTTTCTTTATCTAGGCATTCCCAGTAACGATCTCTGGAGTCCCAACATGTTTTCCGCTGCTGTCTATCGGGAAACGACATTTTTCACCGGTTTTGAAAACCTATAATGCAAATTTTGGTTTCTTAAAATCTGTACCGCTAATCGTTACCAATAATTTAGAAGCAGTAAAAGAATATAAGGAAACTCACGCACGAGCACTCCAGAAATGATTACTCGAAATAGTATCTGTAGTAATTGCTATTTACCACAATTTTTATTTGATGATAATATTCGTTTTCTATATAGTTTATAATCTCTATATCGGCATAACCTCTAAACTCTTCCCAATTACTTTTTGACAGTGACAATAATGAATGACATAACATTGACAGTTGATGTTGTTGTAATAATCACCATTGTGGGCAGGCAAAAGTCCGTAAACTTTACAGCCTTGTCAATTTTGGTCTTTGACATTTTTTGTAAACAGTTGTGGCCGATTCCTGTAATCTACGGAGCGTTATTGGTTAAAAGTGAGACTCTTGTATCTTTACCAATATGAAGCAAAGACCCCATCCATAGCTTTGCATAGTAGAACCTTCCATACGGAAGTAGCAATAACAAGTAAAATTAGCTTACTAGTTTTATATGCCTAGCTTGGTAATATAAAATGCTACTATTGCTAAGCAAAACGATTCGTTATTGTTTATAGGATCCGGGCAAGTGAATTAATGTTAGTAAACACCAGCCTTAGAAGTAGACCAGGGAACATGACTAATTGATTAACGTTGCGTGATTTGTGTGTGACTTGAATCATTTGCCAGTACGGGATCCACAAGACATCTAAAACGTTTCACAATTTGTAAAATGATTGTCAAAATGCTATTTTATACTTATTTTGATGTACGTCGGACGAACAGTAATAAAAATCCCTAATCATAACAATGGTCAAAATGTCCCATTGTTCCATCTGGTTGGACAACGAATAAGGTATCGGAAAAGAAATGATCAGAGTGTTATATGTATAGATACTAAAATCATTACCTATAACATAACGTATTAATATCCGAGACAAAAGTTACTCTATAATTTTTAAAAATAAACCCCACTAAAACTGGCCCCACCGACATGTTGAATTTAAAAATGGTTTCTGGACAAATCAGGAGGAAATTTCATAAGGAAGACTAGTTATCCTCGTATTGCTATTGTTATTTTTCACGCGATTGCGACACAATTTAAGGGCACAGATAAACGATCCGGGCATGATATTTTTTTTATGACGAACTAGTACATTACTGCCGCGGTATGTAATGACTGCGTTGCTGGCAGCACTGATGATGGCCGAAAGCGCAGCGTAGCGCAGCTCCAGGCCAACACAGCGCGGTCCAGCTCGAGGCCATCATAGCGTGGCAAGCAGCACAGTCATTGCGGACCAAGGCTTGTATAGTACTTTACTCAAAAATGTTTGTAATTTAAATAAAATCAGCTTAGTACCTAATTAGTAAGAATAAAAAAATAAATTATTGCTGTACATATACAGCCAAAATCTGAATAAAATCTTTTTGCACCTGACTATTTTTTAAACAAAACTCTACAATAATGGATTTTCAAAGGAAATGCTGATGGCTAAAACAACCAGCAATGAATTTCCATAAAATTCTGCTGGCGCCTATTAAAAGTAGCTCGGAAACGTCGACTTTTCTCAAAGAAGGTTGTCAAAATACAAGCATTTTTTAATAAATAATATTGCGTAAATGAATGGCCATAGGTAAAAAAGGTTAAAAGCGAATCTACGATTACTGACGCCGCGTCACTGACGAGGTGTCGCTCGGTGACGCTATAGATGCCGCGTTTATGGCGCTTTCTTCGCAAGTCTACTTTATAGTTCTCATCGTTTTTGCCGTTTCTGAGCGGTCGATGCTACATTTGGGTTACAGCATGGTTACAGCAGACACTTCAATATGATTACTTTATTCTTTAGGCACGGTATAAACTTTAATGTCGGAAACTTATATCTGAGGAATATGTTAGACATTCTGAGTCTTTCTATTCAAAAGCTGACAAAACGTGATTGTGACGTTGGTAAGGGCCGATATTACTGATTAAACTTACGTGAGTAGGGAAATAAGTAATTACAATTTTGTTTAAACAAAATTATTTAATTTGTTCAATTATGTTAAACACGTTTTGTAATTTATTTAAAGTAAAGAAGTGAAAATGAGTCACGTGACATGTTGACTTTAGCTCTTGTATTAACAATTTAATTATTTCGATGCAAGGCTTTTCTGTTTCCTCTTTATCTTTAACAGCGTCCAATAAATCCTTAGATACTTTTATTTTACACATGTTTATAAAATTATTTAATTGTTTAAGCGTTTCAAAGGGAAACACTCCAGGTATAATTGGTACTTTGATGTCCATTTTCTCACAACGCTCAGTGAAATTTTTAAACGTACTTGCATCAAAAAATGCTTGCGTCATTATGAAATCAGCTCCGACTGCGATTTTTTCTTTAATTTGTAACAGTTTCTCGTCATCGCAACCAGGGAAGCCGGCAATACCAATACAGAAATATGGTCCTGTTTTGTCCCTTATAAATTTTATCATTTCTGAAGTGTTTTTAAAATCCGAGGTGCTGGGTTCGTATCCCTCTGAAATAAGAAATACACAACATTATTTCCTAAAATGTCGTTATATGATTTATCGGTTTCGGTATTTACACAAGTACATAATGATCAGCGCATGGCATCTTAGTAGATAAAACAGAAACCCCGTAAGTGAGTTTATTGTGATAAATTTTCGGTCAGTATCATCTAAAGGAGTGGACGCACGACCCTTCAATTATCACAATATACCTATCTACGAATACCGGTTTCTTAGGACAGACTACTATAGATACCTATTATTTATGTGCAAGTATGCCCCTTATTATTATTATCTTTCTCATTGCAAATCCGTGGTTTGACGTGGATTGACCCTTCGTTCCTGCTGCTTTACCCTTTCCGTGTTTATTTTGGACGACGTTGAAATAAAAAGTACATTACCTACATATTATATCAATGATAAACTTAAAGAGAAGCGGCTTACCTCCTAAAACCAAGAATAAATTGCAAATACTTTTTTCTTGAAGTGTAATCAGCAGTCGTCCCAAATATTCGGCCTTCATCATATCGCATGATAAATGCATTAATACGTGTTTTTGCTTAGCCCTCAAAAAGCTGGCCGTTATTAGCGGATCTATGTTCAAGTCTCTACATTGGTGGGATTTCGCGTGCCATGTCACTGAGAAAAATACAGGATCCGCCTCTAAGTTATCTATCTCTTCTTCGGAAACATCAGGGGTCACTTCAAATGAATAACTAAATTCTCCTTTATTTTTTATCAATTCCGTAAGTTTGTTGTTTCCTGCCATTTTGGTTATTGCCTTTTCTTTTTCTTTCAGTTGTTTTCTAGTGTCGTTTGTCTTTGATATTCGTGATTAAATTCTCCTTGGTTGCGTTATTGTATTCGTGACGTAAATGTCTCAGGAATAGAATATAAAGCGCACAACGCTGCTCAACCACACTGCACACAAGTGAATGACCGTAGTAACCTTATGCGATAGGTGCGTCGTAACGATAAGACGGAAGTAATATAGATTTTTACGCTGGTACGTGGTAGATAACCCGTTTTTTAGTATTATTATTGCAGTAATTAGTATCTATAATGTTTTATAATTTATAAATACTTATTGTTACTCGTAAGACTTCCATTACTGCGCGGCTACCGATTGTAAAGTCCTAGATAAGTATGATGTCGAACGATTCGGTATGTTATCATCGGTTTCTCTCGTTACGAGAATCGTAAACAAAATGAGATACTTAACAAAACCAAGTCGGTCGGCTACTGACTTATCGGAATGTTCTGAGTCAGGGGGCTGAGTGAAATCAATGCCAGATCTTCTGTTAAAAAAATATTTCTAGCTAACCGTTCCGCATTCTTCTGGAAAATTCTGGGTTGTCTAATGGTGCTCCTACACTGAGGTTATAAAACGTAATAATATTACCACATTTTGTTTAGGTACAGCTGTTTTAGCTATTTTTATACTCCACCTCAGTGTGGGAAAACTATAATTTTCCCGGCTAAATTCCGGAAGTTGAACATATACAATGGGAAGTGACAGACAAAGCTATTCTTAGATTGCGCCACCGTTGGTGGTTCCAATAATTACAACCAATCAGAACGGGTTAAATTAACATTAGCAATAATGTCAAACCAATCAATGAAATTGTGCGATGGTGGAGCAATTAGTTCCCCAGTGCACTACCCCATTGTATGTGCTGCAATATTGTACAAGTTTATAATTACTATAGGCATATTATAAGTATTATATCCTTTGTTGGGATCATATATAAAAATGGACCAATAAAACGAGAATATCTATGGACCAGTACATGCGGGTAGAGTAGATTAGAGTGGTTTTGATATAAATAAAACTCATTTTAATTAATTAGGTATTGTATTATGACTGCTCTATACATTGATTAACAATCAGCCATATACTTTATCACAACCCAAAAGGTACAATCAACAAAAACTGTATATGTATAGGTAACGTCACTACAAAAAACTTCAAATGAAGCTGTTAAGCCGTAACATGTCGTGTAATACTCGTATAATGAACATATAATTGCTGTTACCTACGTCTTTCTACATCCTCCATTATATAAAATTGTCTACTTATCTAATGACCTAAAATTAATTATTAATTGCAAATAACATGAAGTCTGCTCGATAATGTCAGAATATAATACAAGTGGCAATTATTTCTAATTGTGTAAAAGCCTCCAAACACCTATTCTACTATTCTCTACATTAGTAATGACTTATTGAAAACTAGTTCCAATGTAATAATAAGATAATTCTTACGTATGTAAGTTATTGTTACGGTTCGGTAAAGCTTCATAATGATCAGTGTGTCACTGATCATAAATGGTAATTTTGATGGCGATTTGATTATATTTATCTACTTAGTAGATAATAAATGGACAATGATACCAATGATAATGCGTCGATATAGGTTTCGTTACAATGCGCTTATACCTATTGCATTGACTTTGAGACCATTTGCATACCTATCGTGACTTTATATAAAGGCAGGTATTTTTTTTACCTAATCATTTCATATTGGAACTTGCAGATCTAGATTTCTCTTTAATCACCATATCTGTAAAAAGTCAAAACTGTTGATTTTAACTACACTAAAATATTATCGTGCTGTGACGCTTACTAACAAACTGTGATATGTCCTAACTTCAACCGTCACAAACACGCTTGGCAAATAAATAAACTACTAATAAAATATTTATTATGCAACCAAGCGTTCCTAAAAATTAAATTGTCTTTGTTTAAACATAGTAAAAATCTTCGACTTTCGGATGGTACCTATCGTGGGCATTACATTGTTCTGAATTGACACTGAATTCAGTCTTGTATTCGAAGTTAATTAGAGGTAGTCAATTTACAAGGAATATTGTTATCTAATACAAGATCATCATCCGGAATAAATTATAAACAAACGCATTTAAAACTATCAATAAATTACGTCAAATGCAAGTAAATATTTCTAACACACTCCGTATAGTGTTTTCTAATTATTGACTCCTTTATTTACGCTTAATTATTCTACTGTAAAATGGTGTCTTAATCCATTGCTCTTAGTTTGTATGTTGAACCTTCATGTGGTGCCAATTATACATAAATATAACAAGGATAGAAATAGGTAATCATTTATAGCAGTTAAGGGCGAAATACTACATAAGAGAAGCTTTGAGTTTCATCAGTTATACTACAATTCAAACGAAACGAATGCCTGTTAGTTAAGGTTTTGATTACGAGTTAATTAACTTATTACTTTAAACTAGAATGAGAGACAATTCACGTCAGAGAAATACCGACATTTTAATATCGGACATTAACCCCAACCCTACAGGTGGGACACAAAAACTACCTGGGTGGACTCGCTTCTACTTATTTCAGTGTTGTATTGGAAATCAGGCTTTATATCTTCTCTATAGGTTTGGTTTATTTGCAAGTATAGGCATAAAACAGATAGGTACAGAAATCAATCACATGTATGTACTTTACTTTTCATACCTATGCTGGCCGGTCGCTCTATCTCTGGTCCCAAACGGTCCGAGATATCGTGTCCGTGAGCAGTGTCTATGTGTGCGTTGCTCGAGCGCACTTGTATGTAGATTGACTTCTGTACCTATCTATTTTGTGGTATAGGCCTTACACACCCTTATACGTTGACCGGTCAAAGCAGGTAACTCCTTGGAATTTACTTCCACAGTTTCACTGGTAGATGAGATCTATGAATTATTATGAAAGCAAATAGTAATTCGAGCGTTGGAAATAATTAATCTGTTGGCGTTAGCCGGCGAACTTATAAAAGTAGGGTTAAATTCGAATGCATTAATTAAATACACCTAAGATATATAAAAGTAAATTCTTTTGAAAAATAGAGTGCACAGGTTGGTACCTACATGCATTTTTAATTTTATTGTCCAAGCAATCATAACGAAGTCGAGTTAAGTAGTATAATTCATAAGAGATTTTGCAAAGTTGCTTAGAAAAATTAAAACGCATCCATGTAACAACTTAACCTATGGATATTGTCGCGTTATTTATCACTAAATTAATTCAATATTCATTGGGATACTTGCCAATTTATTGACTAACATAGTGCATAGTTATACTAACAATTATAAATGTTTACGTGTACTGTTACATTCTACAACAATCGCGTAATAAGAATTATTATACTAAATAATCGTAGTGTTGTCAAGCGTATCGGATAATAGTCGTATTGTGTCGTTGATAAAGACAAAACCAGTTGGTTTTGTTGGTAACGTTTATTGTATAACTCAATGGAGCGCCTTGACAATTTAAAGCAAACTAATAGAAAATCCTTTTGTCACTTAAGAGGTCCATTACAGGCTTGGATAAGTGGGCAACATCTTACCCTTTCCTTTGACGAACTTCTCCCTCGAGTCCTATAGTTTTTTAACGAGAAGAGAGACAGATGTTATCTTACTGAATTTCCTCAAATCCGCGACACAATCCGACCATCAATATAATTATTAACAACGTTTAAGGAAAATTAGTCCTTTTCACAGTTACAATTAAATGGACTCCATTTGTTCAGTGAGCTCCAGAATAGGGCTTTCACTGAGAGGTAGCATGCCCGCTGTCGGAGGTAGACTGTGGCCTTGCCAGTTGGGCTGGAAACAAACATTTAACGGAATAAGTCAGGAGCTATAACAATCCTAATTGGTAGTTCTGAAAGTTTACGATTTAAGTTTTGGGCTCAAGTATCTAGGGTATATTATGTTATGGCCGTTTCCTGTAATTTACCGAGCGTTATTGGTTAAAATTAAGACTCTTGTATCTTTACCAAGAGTGAAGCGGCTTAGCAGGCTTTGCACAGTAGACCTTTCCATACGTTAGTAGCTAAGTAGCTATCAGTTAGTAGCTATCGCTTACTAGTCTTTTTATAAATGCCCAGTTAAAGCAATAAAAAGTGCTACCATTGGTAAGCAAAACGATTCGTTTTTATTTATAAGAACCGGGCATTAGACATTTCTTTGAAGACTTGAACCTTTAACATTTTGTTCAATACTTACCATTGGAAGTAGCAACAAAATACTTTGTCTACCATCACTGTCTTGTCCAGTATGTAACCGTGTAGGTAACAAAATCTTGCTAACTTACGACTTGAAAATCCATAATAAAGTTGCATGATGGCACTTTTAGATAGTAGCGCGACGGGACAACATAACGCACCCTTAGTAATGTAAGGGCACAACTCGAAAATATCAACTTTTGGGAAAACGTGTTAAAAGATTCAGGGAACCCTATGTTTTCACGGTATTTTTTACAGTATAATTACAGTATTTGCTTTAATATTGTCTTCTTTCTCTTTCTGTGAAAGCCAAGTGGTAGAACAGTTGATATTGAGACCATCTAACACAGAAACTCAAACACTCAATATTTCGAGTTGTGCCCTTACATTACTAAGGGTGCGATAAGTAGATGGCGCTTCTATAGTAGTGTGCATTATGCCATACCTGGCTGTATAATTAAGTTATGCATTGGATATGTATTTCGGCTTTAATTTCTCACATATTTGAGCTCATTAATATAAAAGGAGCGGTTTGTGATCTTGCTGAATGCAGCTTGATATATCATTAATTAACCATTAGCTTTTTGGTATGACACACATTAAACAAATCTTAAAAGCTTCTAAAATATGCTACTATTGGAAACGTGCATAGCAACTGTGTCAACTACAAAAAAGCTATTTACCAAAAAATAAGGTGTAAAAATAAAACTAAGATAATAAATTTACAATAACTTGTATTTAAATAAAACTTGCCTCTAAGTAAAGCTATCACATCTTACATAAATTATTTTATTATTAGCAAATAATAACAAAAACTATACAGACTTTCTCAAAGAAAAAGTACAGACTCATATTGTTTAACTTATAATATCTATAATAAATAGATACTTATATCTAATAAAAAGTAATATACCATGGAGAAAATTAACGAACGAAATGTAGGAACATTCTCATGTGATGCACAAATGGGCAAAATGCAAAACATACAACTTCTATAAATTAATACAATACTTGGCAAGTAAAAATGTAAAAATGGAATAGCTAGGTAGTACATACTTATACATTACTATTTAGTGATGATATTTGCTTTATATTATTTATAATGAATAACAGGAATGAATACTTTGTAACAAGGTCTTGTATATTTTGAAGCAAAATTTATTTGGTATATCAAATATTAAGTGCATCTATTAAATTGATACAATGCATACCTATTATGCTAAGAATACATGACTATTTTAATCGTGTTTATCATATTTAATAGTAAGGTACCTACTTAACGGCAGTTTGAATTATATTGCAGTGAACCACTGATCTATTGGTGTAATATATAATTTTAAAGCACTAATTATTGTCATGCACTCTAAATATATGCAATACATCTGTGAAATTACAATTTTCTACGCTTTTACATACTCGCAGTACAATGCTTTACATACGAATATGAAACATAATGAGACCATTCTTTCATCTAGCGTAAACAAGGACGTGAAAACTATAGACCATATAGGACAGAGCTCAGTTTTCATGCCGTGTATACGTAATCCACACTACAAAATCTACGAGACTACGCTGTATGTGGAGTTCTACTTAATTGATCTGTTGGAATACCTGGAAGCAAGGTTGAGGCTGGAAGAGGGCAGTGTTCCACTGTCCGGGCCACAGCGGCGCGTCCACGGCCGCGTGTGCGCTGCCCTCAGCCTCCCCTTCGCGCGGCTCTCTGTTCTCCCGCCTGCCCGCTAGCTCCGATATCTGACAAGCACTCTGTAGGCTCGACGGCAAGTTCGACCAATTCTCGTTACCCAACCTTTCCTTATTCGTTATGCTGATCTCCATAGAACCCTGATATGCGAACTTCGCCTCCTCCTGGCTTTCATCCGGCTTGTGCTTCGGTGTTCTATTGGGACCCTCCACTATGGCTTGGAAAGCGAGCAAGTCTCTGTTCTCCGTTTCCGTTAGTGGCAAGGGAGGTAAGATTTGTTGTTGTTGAGCTATTTTGTAACTTTGCTGCCGCAGCATTTGTCGCCTGCTGAGGCCCACTTGCAGGGTATGAATACCCATTTCGTGGGCAGGGAGGTTTGGCGGAGTCATCTGTTTCTGTAGAAGTTGCCGCTTTTGTTGGAACAGCCTGTGTTGCATGAGCTGCTGCTGTAGCGGGGGTTTGACCTGAGACGCAGCATGCTGCAGTTCTGCCTGGTCCTGTAGTTGGACCACCATTTTAGGACTTGCAGGCATTGGTGGCGATGTACTAGAGTAACTGAATGATTCCGGAAGACTGATACGTTTGGGAGTAGGATTTTTTGTATCTAAATAATGCGGGGTAAAAGTGGCCGCAAACTGATTATGTTGTATTTGTCTCTGGGTCATTTCCTCTGCCGGTATCGTTGATTGGTACTGAGTTTTTAACTTTTGAGCTTCTTTTTGCACTAGATGTAATTCTAAAACCCCTTTCGCCTTACAGTTTTCATTCAAACGTTGACTGTTAAAAGCCAGACTGTTCTTTTGTGATTCATTGGACTGTGCCGCTTGTTGTGCTACGAGGCCATCGCTCGCTCGCCGACCTTCCCGAAAGTCAACCGGACTCCGCGTGATTGCCCGGGGACAATTCTTATTATTGACCGACTGATAGTTCAATGGATTGTGTCTCGCAATGAATCCCACGCCCGGAGTTTTATTGTTGTAAGAAGATATGTAAACGCATGGATGCATCGGACTGGTGTTTACGAGCGAGTTATTCTCATAAGCCAATTTTTCTTCATTAGATGTGCAGCTAGGAAGACTACTGGCCAACTCACTGGAACAGTCGGACAACTGGTAATCCAAACTTTCAAATGTAGAAAAATTACTTTGTGACGAATCGCAACTCAAATTTTGACTGAGACTTTTGTTATTAAAAAAAGTGACAACACCGCTGCTAGAACTGGAACTTGCGTACGAGCTTAGTCTGTTTTGAACTCCGCTTGTTGCGTTCGCGACGTCCTCCATATCTGTCTCGCAACCTTCGTCTGTCGACGACGAATACTGTTGTTGAAATTTTGTCGCTTCCGCTGTATTACTGTTACCTTGAAGATTTTGGGAATAAGTTTGACCTGTAGTATATCGATTTAGAGAAAATTTGCTATCTGGTCTATACAGCGTACTCGGAAATAAATCACCGGTAGCTGTGGCAGTCATAGAAAAATTTGCATCAGCTGTACTCGACATCGGAGGCAAAACGGAGTTTTGTAAATAAGAATATGCGGGAAGATGATGATTCATGTAGTCTTTAAATGGTGGCGTACTAGTTTGGAGACGATTGAGATCTTGTTGTTGCGCTTGCGATACAAGTCTTGTGGATTCAAGTGGCTTTGGTTGTTCTAAAACACTGCTCAATTTAGATTCACCGAGTTGTGACGGGATAGGACTTGTGCTCAAGTTTACAGTTCCTTTCAAAGGTAACGGTGACTGTTGTAAAGTATTCATAAGTTTAGCTGCTTCAGAACACATAGTGAACGTTGTAGAATTAGGTAACTTCATAGAATCAACGTTGAAATTTGTCGCTGAAGCGGAATTTTGGAGAAAATTTGCAATAGCATTATGATCAGTCGCTGAGGAACTTCTTCCTCCATCAATAGCACATTTTGAATCAAAACTTGATGACGTCAACAGTCTAGTTCCGTCAATAGTACTTTTGCTGGTTTCAGGTCCCACGGTCGTCGACTGTTGCAGCAGCCGTCGGCAGTCTTCGCTTGATTGTTTCAATATGTTTTGTTGCTGTTCATAAGTTGAGGTGAGGAGCCTGTGTGTTGGCACAGTGGGGTCATTGACTTTAGCACCTAGCCTTTGGTTTGACTGAGTCACATCAATATTCCTCATGGAAAGTAGCCTAGTCGATTCTGTTTCATGACTTCTGGAGATAGCATCAAGGTTGCCGACGAGAAAGCTCCGGTGCGTATCCGAGGGGTCGGAGTTTCGCTGGAGCAGTCGTTGTTCGGTCATGTTGACGGCCGCGAGGGACAGTAATCGCTGCGTTTCGGCAGACGAGGAGTCCGCCGGTGCAGTGGATATTGTCGGTGTGGCTCTGTTGTAATCCCGTGATTGAGAATCGCCAGCATGAAGTAGTCTGTAATGAAGATACATAACATTTGTAGCGTTATTATTACTAAACAATCAACTCATTCCACATTTTGGAAGTATAATCTCTTCCAAAAGAAAACATGGTTATGAGAGAAAGCAGTAAGTAATCGCAAAGTCGGCTGGTGAATAAAAGTGTGGGAGGGTCTTAACGTTTTGATATGAATGCATGAATTCGCTGCGGTCAAATCAATTCTCCATCACAATTGACGAATTTATAACAAAAGCTATTAAATGTGTTACCTAGTATGATGTTCTCGTCTCGCGTCATGAGCTTCTTTGGCTAATGCTTGATCGTTAACCGACGATGGCCGGCGTGATGGCCGGGTGCGAGCTTCTACGTTTGACACGCTGGCTCCGCTCGCTGCCCGCGCCCGCAATCTCTCTAGGAGGAGGAGGTATATCGCCGCGTGGTGATCGTAGCTGTTGGATCTGAGGCTCTGAGAACGCAAATTTCAAAGATATTAGACACCAGAAACATAGATCAGTAGAAAAACAGCTACGACTGAACAAAGATTTCTGCTAGCTAGACTAGAATTGTCATAACCACTGTGCTTGGCAGGTGAACTTGGGTGTGAGTAAGCTCAGTATGATAATTAGTAGATTACGACAAGAGACATAGTTTTATTACGCTCACGCCCACGCATTCCTATATTAATCTCTTCCGATACAACTATGGAACTATGATGGCCCAATCGTAGCCTAGAACCACACAGTTTAGGAAATAGACCTTTAGTGAAATCCTTTTAATTAGGTACCTACCTCTTTAGTTTTTACAGGATCGATCCCCAAACTCTGCATGAGCCTTAGCACTTGTTCGTTAGGTTCATTGTGCGCTGGTGCATGAGCAGGGCTCCGCGCTGGGTCAGCTGACACTGTCGGTGCCGCGTAGGGCTCCGCAGCCATCCACCTGTGCTTCTTGATCTGTTCTATCGTGTACCTCTTCATCGGCTCCAAAACAAGCATCTTGCGAATGAGGGACTCGCAATCTGAAAAGAAGATTACAAAATATAAACACTTCAATGCATGAAATCCAACAATTTTTGTATCTGCTATACGGAGCCGTAACAGCGGAGAAAGAAACATTTATGAAACGGAAACATTGGATCATACATAGGTACATCACATATATGTATATTCTGAAATATCAGGGATATAAGGTCGGCTATGTATTGCGGCTGTAATCGAAGAAAAGTTCAACATCAGATCGGAGCAGGCCAGGTAGAATATTTCTTAGGAACAGTTGACAGGAACTATCAATAAGTGATTGGGGTACATGAAAATAGCCTCCACGAGTGACGATACTTAAGTACGTCCACCGAACTCTGGGCAGTCAGCCTCACTACCAACCTTGCTGATTGGCTTATCTTTTCACCAGGGCATAAGCTATTCTCGCATAGCTCGTGCCGACACGAGAGAAAAATGTGATTATGAAGCTTATCTTTGTGTTTTTTAACGATTATAGACGTTGCAAAACAATGCATAACCTTTGACGTATCTCAAAGTCTGGTCATTGTTTTATATTACGTAGGTACATCCATTAACGCAATGTGTTTCTCATAAAACAATTGACGTGCGATACAAGTATAGTACTCATCAAGCTATACTAGACCAAAAGTGACGTAGTACCAAGAGTAGGTACTTATTATTTCCATGCGTAGTACATAATTAGTTCAGTTGACGTTAAGAGGTAACAAAACGCTTAGAATGTTTGGCTCTCTGTCAATTACGTACTGCAGAGTTCAAGTTTTTATCTGCAACGGTCATTAACCTAAATAACACCAATCAGAATACGGTGATACGTAATGCGAAGCGTGATTATAACGAAATACCTACGATTAACAACGTCTTGCAAGGATTTGAATACACAAACAGGTTTTTACGTTTGTTTTTCTGTTATAAATATGGAGATTAATTAATAACATAATATGCTATAAAGACATTATAATTAATCAAACCTATTAGGATTTTATGTTTTTATAATAGACGTAGGTAAGGTTCGCCCCTAAATTTTTTGAATGACTACCTACATGTTCTGACGTAGATACTACTCCAATAGATTGCGGATCAATTTATACTTCTCAGATCCATGCACACACATCATGTCTACACAGTACAGCCACTATGACACATCACTATTTCTTTTCAATTTGACCTAACATTGTCAGTCTAACCTTAAAGATCTCATTAAGGACCATTCAATAACGTCTAACCAAAGTCCTCCAGTTAATCCTCTTCATTGACGTCATAAACAGTGTACTAGGTAAGTACGGCAAGGTGCTCGGAAAACACCGAAAGGTCACAGGACGGGTGGCTTGGTAACGTGTATGACGTCATACCTCTCTAACCGAGCAAATACGGTCGTTGTGCCAAATGACGGTCACATCCGTTGCAAAATGTACGAAGTGTATGAACCTCTAACACTATGTAGCCTGCTCTTTAGGTTCTGAGGTAATTTTCAGCGTAGGTAGTAAGCTAGTAGGAGAGGTAAGATAACTTTATGCTCTACATCCTTTTACTAACTCGTTGCCATGAATACGTATCAGATATTTTGGCTTTTTATGTTCGACGTGTGATGAAGGAGCTAAGGGTGTACAAAAATAAATCTCTAAATACCCCCTGCTATTTCAGAAATAGATTCGTGACCTTGTTACGTTTTATTTCATTGGAAGGTTCTTGTTATGGTGATTTATAAGCTTTTTATAAATCTACGTATCTACCTACACCGCTAATTCAGTTATAAAGGCTAGGTTTGCGTCACACAGAGTAATGACATCAAATGCGGGAACAAAGTAAGCCGGATCACAGTTAGCCGATGACTTCGCACCGTACGATTATACTTTTTATGAGTGCTTCGCCATACCTAGTTAGGTACTTACTTAGTCTATGATTTTTAAACTATAAAACTTGTTTTTACTGTATTTGTTTTTTCAGAAAATTGCAAACTGTAACCTCGTCAAGGCTATTTATTGTATTTGAGTTCTACCTAAACATAAAACAACAAAAGTCGAGACATCTAAGGCTAGGTTTACATAAGAGACAGGCTCCGCGTACAGCAGCCCGCGGCGGTGGCGGAAAATTGCATTGAGATGCATAAATCGATAACTCGAGCTTAGTTCTCGAGTGTCCCTAACTTGACTGACAGGTACTTCTGTATAATTAGAAAATATTTTTGTATTGTGGGCATTTGTTGGTTATCCTAATTATCCTAATTGTACACTACATTGTTTAATATTGTTTCCATGACGTATTCAAATCATCGTAGTTATTTCACCATATTTATTTAATGCGCTATTTCGCGACATAAAAGAACCTTTGATAAGTACTTACAATGTTCGATGATTCATATTTTCATGGCCATTATCATCAATCATACCTACTTATTTATAAAAAAAAATAGAGAATAGTGTGGGATGTGAGCATCTAACTACCTAATGTTTATAAGCATTTTAGTGCAAAATGTTTGGTGTAGGCTACCTGCTGCTACTATGTAGTATTTACGAATATATTTTAGGCAGATATCTATTTAGAATTTGTCGTCCTTTCGAAAACATTCAGGTCATGCGTCATTCCATCGAAAATACGAATAATCGCTTTCATGTGCCGAAAGAGAATGACGCCCGTTGAGAAATAAATAAATCCAATACCGAAAATAATCTTATGTAAATATTTCATTCGCAGTACTCCCTCTTTACTTTGCATTAACAAAACATAGTTTCGATTCGAGTGACGAATACGATTATAAATATTCGTTTAACCACACTTGAGGGCTGAAAATAGCCAGCGCGCGTCCAAAATCGCGCTAACAAAACACACCACGCTAAGAGTAATTCTGAAGATACTATTTTATTTACCTTCCTTCACTGCTTTCTAAAATAAAGTCGATGAGTGGTCGACTTTTTGCCAGGCGATTCTATTAATAATCGCTCGGACGCAAATATCGCGTGCTTGGCTTGACCATTGACGCAATCGGGTGAAAAATGTGCGGGTGTTATTTAATGAAACGGTGGAAAGCCGGGTGGGCGCCGGCATCGGGCATGCTGCTGCTCCATGAACTTGTGCGATTTTACGAGCTGCCGTCACTCGCGTCACCGCGCGCCCGCGAGTCCGAGCCGCGTCGCTGGCATTGGCCCGCCACTAATGCCGCAAATCATTTTACAAGCCATAAAGCACATGTAAACATAACCATAAGCCAGTTGACGTACATCCAACAATGTTGCTCACTACAATAACATTATAAAACCACGCCGAGCTCCAGCACTCAGACATCTTTGCGCCAAAATATTGCATTTTACTGTAAACTTCTGTCCGTTTTCTCACTTACATTCATGCTGCGCCTTTTACAATAACAAAAATATGATGCGTTAGTATATTTTTACATTTTCTTTGCGGTATTACCGTCGTTCTGCGGTTTACGAATCATTTTATAAAGGAAAAAGCCAACAATATTAGGTAAGCTTGTTCCAAACACTGCTTTAGTTAAGTAACACGACCACGTCTGTTTACGTTTGAACGGAATTACCAAGATTTATTTAACAATGACATCGTCTCTAGCGAATTAAGTCATGTGATAAAAACTAAATTCATGCATGTAAATATTATGTATAATTTAGTCTGATTATGTTTAATTTACCATAATAACTCGCTGTTGTAATTAGTTCAGAGATTCACGATAAAACTCACACTGAGAATGTGCTCTACTATTTAAAATACCTGCCTATATCAGCGGAAATGTATCAAGATATTTTTCATTGATATTATGTTGATATACAATGTATAAACTGATATTTATTGCAAAAACCTTAGGTTAAAACTACTTATAATTTTGTCAGAACTTACACGTTGCAATCTTAAAGAAGTTGCACTTTAAGTACTGTTTAACAATTATTAGATGGATAGACGTATAGATCGTGATACTTATTGATACTGTGATATTAAATTTATAATAAATATCGGATTATTAAGAATCTTGATATAGTTAAAATGGCTAAAACGAAAAGGTTTCCACGTTTACAAATAAACTATTTCCTATAACATTAGGCAAAACAAAAGCGACCCACCAAGGCAAGAATATCTTTTGAACTATTTCTTCACATAAAGTTTCAGCTCATCTTTATGGACCGTTAAGGTTTAATAAAAGCAAAATACTGTGTTGAATCCATACTGGAAGCAAATGTCTTACTTATTTATAACGTTGTTTTGGTTCCTTACATCTGTTAAACTGCAATTTTATAACATTTTCATCCATATTTTTATAAGAAAATATTAGTTTAATAGCAAGTAGAATCGAGTCGAATAGAGTCACTGATCGCATTAGCATGAAACGTTAATATTTCGACGGTCCGCGCTGGTGATGTCAGAGCAAAACGAACGATCGCCTCTGAAAGAAAATACATTTTTCATAATGTCCTTCGTTCACGTTGCGTGTGTATATTGTATAAGCTGCCTTATTTGGTACTGTCACACATTCACCCGTTTTTGTTTTACAGAATTACCTACCAAGTTTTGTTTTTAAAACATCGGTTACAAATTTTATTAAAGTCAAGAGTCTCTAATGATAGGTATAAAGTGTCTGTCTGTGGCTATGATTTATTTCTTTTACAGCTGAAGTAAACGACTCTTTATTCGATAACTTAAAAGTGATTGTTATTTTTTATCTGTACGTCAGTTTTATTTTAATTTTATCTATATATTATCAAGGCTCATTCCATATATAAGAATATGTAGGTACATACTAGGAGACCTAACTTAGTTTTTGTTTCATTTTGACATTGCAGCCCAAACTCGTTGATGAACGGAGAAACAAAAAAAAGGTAGCTGAAAAAATGTTAGAAGTTGCAGGTGGTCGCTGCTAAGAAATAAAATTGAAACAAAAACAATAAATGCAAATATAATTCTTAGAACTACTTCCAAAATTCCCAAACTGAATTCTACCAACGTATACATTAAAATTTTAATAGCCTTTTATTTGTATACTAATTAGATATTATTATATACGTTGATTAGACATTTCGTAGTCTCAATCCGCAATCTTAATGTGCACAATACAATGCACACTAGGTTAATATGAAACATTAGGAACATGCTAGCGTAGCAATTATTTCGCAACGGAAAGGAAATCGTCAACGTGTATGAGCATGTAGGGAAAAAGTAAATTATACGCACCTCAAATATACTTCATTTGTGGCGTTAATACCAACACGCAATGCCTTTAGTATTATAAAAAGTGAGACATTATTACTACTGCTAGTTGCGTGAGAAACGCTAACCGAATGCGCTTGTGATATCCGGAATGTGATATTAAATGTCTTTTATTACTTTATCGTTATACAGAAACCACTTTTAATGACGTATTTAGTTGGGTTGACTGACGTAGATTATACACGGCAATTTCTAATATTTATTCGATTCAAGTACTTTTTATATTCTCCGTACCTTTAACATTATTAATACCAATGAACATCCATCAAATAGCATTAACTTCAATGACAATAAATCGATAAAAAAATGTTTGTAATAATTTGAGCAAAAACTATATACAATTTGCCCTCTGAGGTCTTGGTTGTTACATCAAGTCAGGTGCCTGGCAAAAAAAAACTAGGTATACATTTAAATATATGCAAAATAGCTCGCTAACTTTTTTGGCCATAGATTTCTAAAGCAAAAAAAACCGCTTGAACCTAGACGTAAATATTCTTGTTGAGAAACCTTTTAATAAAACTATAAATCATTGGCTGACAATCGATGATCAGTGGCAAGTTGAGAAGAAATTGAAGCAACGTACGTCTTCGAACCTAGAGGAGCTAAATTGTTCATGTGCGATACACATCTGCCCCAGTCAACGTAATGTTTTGGGAAATTAGATGCTTGGTTGAAAATAAAGGTGCTTTTCGTGGAAAAGTTATGGATAGTATCCTATCTATTTTTAAACTTTTCGCTGTTAAAATATACACAGATAGTATTTTTTAAAGCAACATGTACAGCTTCCGTAATGTACGTGAAACGAAAACCAAATGAACGAAAATTCCAAGGGCTTCTTATTCTTCACTCTTCTCCGTAATTTGTTTTACGTCTGAGTATCTGTTTAGTCAAAAAACATTCAGTACAAACGGGATGTACAAGTTTTATTACTCTTCTGATAGAAATCCACAGTCGTCCAATCTAACAAGTTTAGAATTGAGTTAACGAAACTTGTTTGGATTACTAGTTTCCTACTTAATTCAGGAAGGGTTTTCTCGTATTATCGAAACTCGTAAACTTCCGAAGACAAGACGTAATTTTCCACGACACGAACTTCCTATTACGAATCTGAATAATTCGTAAATAAAATAGGTAGCTCATTAAACAAATATAATACGTTTTCGTTTAAGCATAAAAGTTTTAAACTGAATGGTAAGGTCGTTATATATAAAATTATATTTTTTATACTAAAAGTTGCGTTTAAAAATGATGTTTAAAGCGAATGATTAACATCCTTACAGCGACCTCAATCTTTGTGGCATAGTAAAGGAAATAATTCGTTCGTTAGTGTTATAGCGTGGAAGCGAATGGGCAGCATTTTTTTTATTTGTTGGAATGAGCACGTTCGTCCCCGGCGGCAGAGTTACAAGCACTGCTCGTGATGAGGACGCAGACAAGGTGGTCCGTGGGCGAGGGGCATAAGACGCCCGTAATAAGGGCCACAGCCGACTGACTACAACAGTCTAGAGGACGTTTTCAACCGCGCTCGTCCTCTGAAAGCACTCGACGAACCGGACTGATTAAAAATTGACGGGTGACTAAAGTTTTACGCATAATAGACCAAGAATATAACAAAACAGACGACTTTACCCATGAATGAACAAAAATATGGTAAAGACGCAGTTAACTACAAACAAATAAAAAATTAAGTTACAAGCAATGGCAGACATTTTCGCTTAATGCCCTTCGCTGAATAAGGCCTAATGTTTCTATTAACAATTGGTATCCCCGTCACGTAACATACTCTACCACCTATTACCTGAACAAAACCGAATCCCAAGAGGTCGGTCTTGGTAATATTCTCTTCAATAAAATAACAGTAGTTACTAGCGAAACGTGGCAAATTAAGGGCAAATACTGACATTTATTGTATAAAAAGAAATTGGACAGAAATTATAATTTATTTATTCTATAGCTCAATTGAATAACTTTAACCAATTTAAAGTTCAACTAATTTTACTTTACGTATATTATCACAAAAATAATCAAATTACAAGTCCTAATTTCCCCAATTACTATCTCGCCCTACTACTGGTCTATAGAGCCCAAAAACAGAAGCTAATAATGAGAACCTTGGAACCAATACGGGGTTGATTATAGTACTTATTTCTAGAAAATCCTGCTCGTAAACGTAAACGCAAAAGTTAAATAACAAAAATTTAAAGTAAACTTTCAGAGAATTTTAATAACTTCTAATTTATACCACGTGTTTATACAAAGTCATTAACATTTCTTGCGTCAAACCTTCAGTGAGAAATGTATCGACGCCGCGACGTACCGGAGCTAACGTCAGCAGCCACTATTTCTGGATCTCGCCCGTCATCGGCATCAAGGTGCTCATTCGTTGAATTAACTAAAAAGGACATGCATATCGTAAAGACGTTGCCCTTTTTAAATACGTTATTGGGGGTGACTTTTATTCGTCATCCAGACGAATCTGGGGTTATAAAATAACATTTGATAGCTGTTGGGTCGTCGCTGTCCTACGCACGTCAACTATAAAAACAATTTCAATCAAATTAAAACGTTCAGTAGGATTATTTAATATTTCGTGATCCAATAATCTAATCTAATTTACGTCAAGAGTTGTTTATCGTCCTTTGTTTAGTTTGTCTTTAGCAACAGTTGTAAATATGTACCTAAAACGTAACAAATGACCTAGTCTAGTATTGATAAGATATATTTAGTGATATGTTTATAACCATCGATTTTATGATATATCTTAGCAGGTATAAAATGTTTGTAAATTATTTTAATTGTACTAATAACTGTAAACATTTCAGCTTTCACGGGAAATTTTGCATCTCTGATGCAGTTAAACTGCCTTATTTTCTTGTCTTTAATTTTAGTTCCTTAATGTAATAATTTTAACTGTAATGTAGGTTCCAATCTGGCGGACGCGATCAGTCAGCCCGCTGTTTACCTTTTGAAACGACACATTCGACTTTATTCTATTTTTTCAAACAAAAGAAAAGTTGTTTATAATATAGGTATAATATCATGTTTGAAAAAATACAATATAATGTTTCGTTTTAAGGTATGTTCATATTTTACATAAAATATTTTAAAAAAAGACTCCAAAAATATTGAATTTCGCGGGTAAGACGAAAGAAATCACCTTAAAATGATGTGCTGAATATCTTAAAAAGAATTTCACCCAATGCGATGATTCTCAATAATAGTTTTTTACTCATGAACAGTGATTTTACAGCAAAGGAGTCGTTTTAACTTTCATATCGGTGTAATTCATACACCTGAATCACTCGACATAATAGAAAACCCAATGCTCGTTGGTAATCGAATCTGAATTAATAGCTTCTGGCGTCGGCCCATTTCAGGAAATTTAAATCATAATTTCTTTTGATACTAGAAATCTTACAAGTTAATCGTGCCACTTTGGAAGTTCTTTGAATTTAATAAGGTCTAAATGATTTTCAATTCAATCGTACTTCAAACTGGGTTAGCTGTAATATTGTTTCTACATAATCAGTCCATTACTGTCTGTGCTAGGCACGGAACTCTTCTCTGAACGAAAAGGGTTTAAGGCCTTCATCCACCACGCTGACCCTGTGCGAGTTGGAGGACTACACACACACCATCGAGAACTTTTTTTTTAAGTCCTCTCTGTTATGTAGTTTTCCTTCAACGTTAATGCATATGATAATCAAATTCCGATTGATTTTGATTCAACAAATCTGTAAATAAAAATAATCTCGAGAAATTCCAGTTATTTCCACAAGAATACGTTCGTTGGGCAGTCATAATTTATTGGTCCGTGTTCGCGGTCGGTCCACGGGATGCATGATTGAACATGCCGATGACGCAAGTGGACGGCTGCTTATCGATTTCATTATTTTTTATCTACCACGTTCACAATAGTTTCCAGGCTAGTATAATGCTTCATTAAGATCGACTAATTACGGGTAATTCTTATGACAGCCTTGTTCGACCCACTATTATACCGGGTATCCCAAATCAAGTATTCATAGAGGAATAGTACTTTTAATATTGAAAATAAGTTTTATTTATCGGAATGTTAGGAGTATTTAACGTACCTAATGCAATAAAAGGCTTCCTTTACGACGGCTAGAATTTCCATGTTTTTTTAAGGCAAAAAGTATTTTCCCGACTTTCGATGAATTACAAATTATTCAGTTCTATTTTCGGAGGCTAACTTCCTTGTTTTCGCCATTAAAATATTTTTAACTTGATTACACGAGTCTTCATCACGTTTCTAAACCTCATTCATAATTTGTTTTTCAGTAAAATTAGCTCTACCATTCAAGACTTTAGTAGAGTCACTTCTCACCTCCACGTTTATGTTTAGTTTATATAGAACTTAAAATATAATTGATACAATACTTACTAAATACATTCCAATAATTATTATAAGTTTTTTTTCATAATGCTGCTTACGTGAGTACTTTTTCATCAGGATAGTATCTCGTTCTTTAAATGTAACAATTGTTACATTATTAATAGTCACATTGTTATGGTAAGCAATAACAAGTGATTTGCAACAGAAATAGTCGCAAAAGAGTGTCTCATGAATAACAATACTATTTTAGTTCAAATAATGTATTCGAACGAGAACTTATTATTTATTTTACAAAACTCATTGTATAGCATATCAAATAATACATGAAACTGAAAAAACCGCATTAAGGCAAACCGTAATAAAACAGTAAGTAATTATCTAATTGAATATAAAAATGATGAGCATTCTTTTTTTAAAAACGCGTATCTTCTCTCAAAGCTTTTAAGGCACTCGACGTGTCTACAAAGTACCTACTTAATTAGAAAGCAAATTGGTGAAGTTAGTCGAAACGTGTCAGTCAGTCTGAGCCACAGAAATCTAAATAATACTTATATTATTTAAATTTCTGTGGTCTGAGTCCTACTTAATCTCTCCATAACACTTGAAAACTTGCTCGCACAGAAACGGTTTTCTTTTCAAACTCGACGCGTACAAAGAGACATTGTTACGTGCATGTACACCTTTTTGAGCAAATGAGTTTCGCCTACATCGTCCAAGCTAAATAGAGAACCTACGTGCCTTGAAATTTAAATGTACCTAGGCGAGATCTGTACGAAGAAATGATTAGCAGGTACAACGCTAAGTACATTCGTCATCTATTTGTAGTAAAGTGTCAAGGGTAATTTAGTTTACAGTTTCGGTGCGATTATCGGGCAATGGTGTCACGTGGTTCTAACCTAGAACGATCTTCTATAAAGAATGCAGCGTCGCGGTTCACAAGCGAACCATAGTGTAATCAGAACGATATTATCCCTTTCTCTCCGATACAATATAATCCTCAAGGATGCAAGATTAAGCTGGGCTGGCCTCGGTCAGACCGTGGATGGGTGACTATTCGTTTCACATCGAGACACTTCCGTGCCTCGGAGAGCACGTTAAACCCTCGATCCCGGGTGTCATACGAATACCTATGACAATCGTTACGGGTAATCAAAGGCCCGAAAGCCTGACAACTGGTCTAACCTTAGAATACTGACATTGTCCTGTAACTGGGTTGCGGAGGTTTGATGGCAGTCACTCCGTGTAAAATACTAGTATTCAACCGCATCTGGTTAGACTGGAAGCTGACCCCAACATAGATGGGAAAAGGCTAGGCAGAACGAAACAATATAATCCCCAAATAAAAGTGTATTGCAATGCAACATACTTAATGTACAGGTTGAAAACGATTTCCCGTGTATGATAACGATGTAATGATCGGATCTTAAACTTTGATAAGTTTAAAATTGAGACATAATGAGCTTCTTGTCGCTTACCTTCACTCATAAAATATGGTATCCTAAATCTGCCGGAGAGCACTCTGTCCCTTAATGACTGAAGAGTGGAGCCGTCGAAAGGCAGTGCCCCACATACGAGCACGTATAACACCACGCCGAGACTCTGTGAAAATACATCATCATTAGTCTTGAAAACTTACTTCGTAGCCTATCTGGGAGAAAGGAAGATGTATTTCATTTATTTACAACTTGGAGTGGAAGGTATTAAGTGAAGATATCAGTTTGAAGCATGCGGAGCATTTTTCATTGAAGTTTTCTAGTTTAATATTCATATAAATGAATAATGCCAGAATCCAAGACGGAATCTAGTTCATTTTAAAAACCAAACTTCTAAAATACTTTTATAATAATTTCGAATGACATTTTTGTGTCGTAAATAATAAAACTAAATTAGTACTATGACGTTCAAATGCAATAAATATATTTGTCAGTGCTTCGGCTATGACGAAAAGAGAAGTTAAATTACGTCTTCACCGCTATGAATAACAAATTAGTCTATTAAATAAAATATATTTGAAATGGAGTTTCAACTGAGGAAACTGCATCGTTGGTCTAGTGGTGGCAAGTGCGACTGTTAATCGTCAGGTCCTGGGTTCGATCCCCAGGTCGGACAGTGTTTTGCGTTTTTCCATGTGGCATTCCTCAGTAGCAGCCCGGAGTTTGGATTTATGCCCGGTTGGTGGCAATAAGCTCACCCCCTATTACATGGGACTTAAACGTTTACGGGTAATGGCGTCACTATACACCTCTACCCAAGCCTTCGTGGAATACAGGCGTGGTGTTATGTTATGGAAATTTAGCAGTTGGTAGTATCGGTGACTAGAAAAAATATTGTAGATAAGATGGGTAAGTACGCCTTTTGCAGACTATTTAGGTAGTCACCTCTTCGCGGCTAAAAACTCTCGTCTACGGATGAAAGTAACTTACCCATATATCAATTTCGGGACCGGTGTATCTCTTGCCCTCGAAGACTTCAGGGGCAGCATAGGGGGGAGACCCACACCACGTCGCAAGTAGCTCGCCTGTCGCGTAGTAGTTACTGAATCCGAAATCTGCGATTTTGATGTTCATACCCGCATCCAGTAGTAAGTTTTCCGCCTAGATGAAAAAGTTATTATTAGTACATGAGATGTGAAATTCTAGATCATAAAAACTTTAGTCGAACTATCATCCTGTATGCCCTTGTAGGTACGTAAATGACCTATAAATTAATTTTATAAATTACCTCATTCATGAATGAGGAAATCTCAGACTTTGACTTGCTTATCGCCGCACCATTTTCCATGCGCCACGAATAATGCTTATGCAAACGCAGGCAATATCAAGGTGCTCATATAGTTCAATTACGTAGTAGATTTAAAAAAGGAAAGCCAATCAAAATCTTTCCTCTCTCAATAATATCGTCCACACAATCAACACAGCAAATAGGTACATAGTTGACTAAATTTCCGTGGGACGACAAAAAGTAACATTTTCTTGATTATTTTCGCTCCAAAAGCAGCTGGAAAACTTGAATATAATCATTTCCTATTCTCTTTAAATGTACAAGTGGTTATATAAAAGTTGTGAAACACATTTAAACTTCGCTCTTGTAAAGAAACTTGGAATTAATTTAATTCAACCACGACAAAGAGAGAAATTAACTTATTTTATAGTTGAAGTTGTAGATTTACGTAGATAGAATATGTCTAAATGTGAAGTGACTGCTGAAAGGACACTGAAATGCTCTCGTAACTACGTTTTAACACTAAAAGCGCGTGCTAGCAAACTACTCGACGTCGACTAACTAAAGTGAAGTTTGGAATAGATTTATGCAAAATGCTTAACCAAACTGTTATTTTAGTCTAGTTCCGATCCGAACTTTGTTTAGTTATACTAACCACTAAGTATATTTTCAGCTCTAGGACGGGAATGTAGGAATGTAATATTTTTCACGATAGGTGGGACTTTAAGTCCCTTATATAATTAAAAATGTTGCCGGTCCAGCTTAAAATTATATTATATTTTTTTAATTAACCTGTTCCCTGCTAGCCGGTATAATAAATACTGGGTGTATCTAAATGGGTTACTGTTTCAAGGCTTCGCGCTTAACTTGCCCGGCAATAAATTACGCCGACTAATTTATAGGTGGTAATGAAAGTTATACCTATTAAGAACATGTTTAACATTCAAGTGTTCACTTCCCCAGTGCTGATACTTAGGTATCATAGCATCTGCCTGAGGATATATAAAAGTTCGTTCGAAGTTCAAAAGGAGTTTGAGAATTTGAGTGAATTCAATCCGACCCGCTATTGTGGCGAACCCACACCGAACACAAACATATTTAGGGTGTTAACAAGAGGATAGTAGAGCACAGCATGGAGACATACTAGAGACACTATAAGCTGAGGTCGATTGATTGAGCAATGAGGATTATCAGGCATCTAATGTGACCCTTACTTAGGTAATAAATATGAGCGAATCGACGGACTAGCGGAGAATAGATTATGCAGGCATTTTTTTTAATAAATGAAGTTCATCTTTATTCACACACCTTGAGATCCCTGTGAACGATGCGCCTCTCGTGACAGTACTCCACGGCGGAAAGGATCTGCCAAAACTTGCGGCGTGCTGCTTGCTCAGCCATGCGGCCGAACCTAGCGATGTAGTCTGCAAATAACATGTTGATATTAATAAAAATGTTCT